>OZ018326.1:69187730-69787730 GCA_963969495.1 Ceratothoa steindachneri
TGTTTGTTCACATCCATGGAAAACCCATATTTTTCTTCTCTTTAGGCTTTTTTTCTCAGAGAAGACATTGTATCTTCGAATAAGTTTGATATATAATGTTTCCTAATTATCGAAAGGGATCTGGCATTTTCATGTGTGTGTACTCTTCCATAAATGTCCTCAGTGATTTATGTTCAACTCTAATGGAATGTCAGCTTTAATGAAGCCTTCGTTATTTTTTCTGTTACGTTTCCTGCTGATGTTGACACTGAAGAGTAGATGTGGATGATCCTGGTTGACTTTCATCCGTCTCTGCTGGTATGACGCCATGTTATCGGACGGCTTGGTCAAGCTTGTTGGTCTTGAGATGCTGAACAAGATGGTACTTCTTTTTGTACGACACTCTGCAACGAGAGTAAATGCAGAACAAATCTCCATCAATGACGTCGAACTCGTTATATCCTTCTGCATGCATATGTAGCAGTTGAGGAGTGTTCTTGACCTTGGGCATCTTGATGTAATACGGACTTCTGCCAGGCATTCGGAGCTCTGCGTGCTTGTTATGCAAGTTTCCAGAGAGAATAAATCTCGGGCCCTCTGTTCCGCCCCCTGATGTTAAGATGACGCATGCGCAATGCGCATCAACTGAGTGGTGGTTAAAAAAAGTGGTGCTCAACTGGATAAAAATATTTGACAATAAATAACATAATAATGAGTAATGAGACATCTTATAAGATGTGTTACATATTGTACGTAGTATAGAATGTGATGTAACAAACTAAGCTAGGCCTATCCATACAAAGAACAGCTAGATATTTGAGAGAGTTAGTTTATCATGGCCCTACATATCACTTCATTTCTTCTTCTCATATATACCAACATAGTAATATAGCCTAAAAGTAACCATTTAAGCAAAATATAAATCTAGAACGTTATTATTGTAAACATATTAATTATATTGCTTATATTTGAATGAATTCATTGGAATTATTGGTGGAATGATATGCTGCATATGAGGATAGGGTAATGCATAAGCATTTTAGAAATGCATACGTTTATATGCATAAATGCATATGCAAAAATGATTTTGTCTTTGCCCTACTAATCGGTGTCAATTTCGGTTGTTTTAAGTACTTTCATGAGATGTAATTGGTGAAAATAAAATAGTACAACTAACCAAACAACCAATCATCCAACCAACCAATCTCAACAAACACGCAACCAACCACTAACCCAACCATCTAATCAAGTACCAAACCAATCAACCAACCTTACAAAAACGAACTATCCAACCATCTAATCAACCTAACAAATGTAAAGGATTTTTGCAAAATATCTTTATTAAATTAGTTAATGATTATTGTCTCAATGCCACGTTTAATTATCCTAAATTACAGGCAGCTTAAAACACAATAGTACCTGTCCAATAATGAAACTACATACTTAATTGATTTTTACCCTTTATTATACCATGTAATTTTATATAGTAATATCATACATTACTGATAATTAATTATAAGAAATTCAAAACAAATTAACAATGGAGATAAATGCTAAGAAGCTTTTGATATTCGTGCGCGTCTGGTATAGTTGTAGTTAACTGAAGGTGTTTAATTCTCAAATTGTAGAGGTGGACTCAAATGTAAACAAGATTTTGCTAAGTTGAGTCAAACACAGTTATAAAACAAATGCCATTAGCGAAACCTAAATAAGGATTAGCTTGCTTTCTATATTCATTTACTTTCCTTCTTATGGTCACTTTTTATCTTGGGGTAACTAAACTAAGTAGGTAGACGTGATAGTGACTTCTCATTCTTAGTAAACAACTAATTTCACCGAACTATTGAAAAATTGCAAGCCATCAAGTATTCTATATTACCCTTGCAACTAATTGATCGTCGTAAAGTTATTCATACTCACGGATAACTAATATTACCACTTCATATTGTGAAAATAACAAAGAACAATGGACGTTAGTTTAAAAAAGCGCGCTAAATTTCCTGTTTAAAATATTGCCTATGCGAAATAAAACAATGGCGCTATGTAGTTATCATCAATTCTTCGGTGAATGCGTTTAAGTACAATTTACTATGGTTGTTTGAAAGAATAATGGACTTATGAATAATTCTAAATATATTTTACAATATATTTATGTGAATTTGAACCCCTTCCCCCATGGCTAAAGATTTTAAATATGTCTGGGGAAAGATGGTTCTAGGAATTCTAGCAGAAATATGTTCGGGGAAGCATAGACACTGTCCGTCACATTCCAGTAGGAAACGAAAATATGTTTCCCTGTAATTCCTTAATCCAGTAATAAAAATAAAAGACATGAGCACA
Organism: Ceratothoa steindachneri; assembly: GCA_963969495.1. Lineage (NCBI taxonomy): Eukaryota > Metazoa > Arthropoda > Malacostraca > Isopoda > Cymothoidae > Ceratothoa > Ceratothoa steindachneri. The sequence continues at coordinate 69,190,050 of OZ018326.1, forward strand.
AACCTAAATCGCTCCAATTTTAAATTATTACAGTTAATATTATTGTGAACCGTTAAATTCAAATGATCTTGAGGCCAGTACCGTTAACCGTCCATGGATCGGATGCAGCCAACGAAAGAAAATTTGCTACTCAAAATTAAATTCTGTCTCACGTTTCTCTCTTGTAATAATATTCTTTCATTTCTAGGAAGTCCGAAATCAAATTAATCCCGATTAAATGCAGTTTTAGTTGTAGGAGGGGTTTTTACCCATGCTGTGTCCCTGTTGTGTTAATCGATCTTTAATGGGAGAATCCCGGCTTCAGCATGGAAAAGGCGTTTAAGGGAGAGGGGTGACAACATGCACGGAAAACATCATAGAAGCGCATGGAAAGCCATAGCCAGACGTACTGGCACACCATTATCCTACTAAAATAACACTTTTACTATCTTTTACCTCTCTTACTATCACACCCATTTTTTTTCTTTCTTTTATGATCATAAATCATAAGCTCCCGCTTATGATTTATGATCATAAAAGAGCGTTGGACTGTTTATATCTTGTGGTTAGGGCCAGCCTTATGGTTATTGGCGCCCTGGGCAAGCAGATGTTCGGTGCCCTTTTTAAGTATAATATAAAAATCTTCACAAGAAAAAAACTAAAAATATGGAAAAATAGAAATGAGTTTTATTACCTGGTTTGTTAACTGCGGTAAAGTAAGGTGGTCTATGGGTCATACAAATCTCGTGTGGTGTTCATCTTCTGTTCTTAACGAGTCACTGGCTCAATGTAGCCCGCTAAAACCAATGCTACCAATGGTAATCGAGGTCACTGAGTTCAAATATGATATTAAGTTGACCACCAGGTGGAGCCACCTAGTGCTAGAGGTGTTAAATCGGCAATTTTTAGATATGAGGGTCAAACCGATGTCGCAAGGGGTAATTGAGGTTTCTGAGTCCAAATCTGATTGGTTTTCGCCGCAGGTCCACTAGACAATGTCCCTCTGGTTGTTTTCTTTAATAAACAATGAACAATAACATTTTATTTATTATTTTCACTATTTCTTTTTTTTGGGGGGGAAGTCCTTGATGGTGCTCATGAGCACATAGCGAGCTCCGGGCAACTGCCCGAGTTGCCGGTACCTTGAGCCGGCACTGGTGGTTTCCATTACATATGGATAGGGTCCAGATTGGGGGCGCATAATATAGGGTGTTGTGGAAAAACCTTATGGTATGTTAGGTGTTTGTGTTGTCCGAATTTGGTGTTTGTATTGTCCGAATTTGGTGTTTGTGTTGTCCGAATTTGGTGTTTGTGTTGTCCGAATTTGGTGTTTGTGTTGTCCGAATTTGGTGTTTGTATTGTCCGAATTTGGTGTTTGTGGATTTTCTGAGGGGGGGGGGATCTTAAGGTAGATTTGTGTGTGTGTGTTGAGCGAAGGTCATGTTGTGTGGGTGTAATGCGATGGCCAATAGTGTGAGAGTATGGTTCAGTGGAATAGGCTAATCGTGGAGCAAGATGTGTGGGTGGCGGTTGATTCGTGATAGTCCGGGGTAAAGGAGGTTGATTTTTGGTGGAGAGGTTGATATTCTGTTTAAGCGATCCCGCTGTGAAGTGGAGCAGTGAGTTGCGCCATACTTCCTTCGCATCGTGGGCGACATCCCTGCGCCGTACAATGAAATGCACATAATGATCTATCTGACAATTGAAATTGTTTCTCACATCCCGCTTCGCCGAATTCTCAACCGGATATGTACACGAGAACATGTACACCCTTCTCGATAACATGTACTCCTTCTCCAGGGCAGTTACCAATTATCTAGAACATGTACCCCTTTTTAGAACAATTACCCTTTCTCGAGACCATGTGCGACTTCCCGCAAACATATACATCATGCTTAAGAACATTTTACCCCTCCTCAAAACGTATTACCTCGGGCCTGCCCTAATGTAACTCTTCTTGTGAATATTTACCCCCTTCTCGAGATCGATCATATACCCCCTTTCTCAACAACATGTCCCCCTTTCTCGAGAACATTCACCCTTTCTCGATAAAATTTACCCCGCTTGAGAACACATAACCATTTCAATAAAAATGCCCCTTTCTCGAGATCACGTACCCTCTTTCTGGAGAACATTTGTCCCCTTCTCGAAAACAGTTAGCCATACTAGAGAACACATATATTTTTCGAGAACATGTTCGTAAACTCCTTGTCGTGAAACATGTACACATTTACGAGGCAGTGTATCCCTGCTAAATAACAAGTACCACCCAGGGAACATGTACCCCTTCTCTAAATCATATACCTCCTTTCTAGTGAACATACATTTCTTGAAAACATGTAACCTTTCGAGAGATCGTGCGCCCCTTTATCGAAAGTTTTTACCCCTTCTCGAGAACAATTACCCTTTTCAAGATCGTGTACACCTTTTAGATAACATATACCTCTTTCGCGATAGCATATACCATTATCGACAACACTCCCCTTTCTCGAGAAAATGCGCTCCTCTCTGAGAACACGTATCTCTCACCGAAAACATGCACCTATTCTATGTACCGCATACCCTTCTATAGAACCTATACTAAATTCTAGAAAACTTGTATCCCATTCTTGAGAGCACGCGCAACTTCTGTATAACATCTACCCATTCTTGATAACACGTACCAACCTCTCGAGAAACAGGCACCACGTTTCGCCAACATGTACCCATTCTCGAGGAAATGAACCCTTTCTCGAGAAAACGTACCCCATAACATCTAACCCATCTCTATAACACCTATGCCCTCTCAAAAACATGTACCTCCTTCTCGACAACATTACCCACCTTATCGAGGACACGCCCCCTTATCAACAACGTGTACCACTTCTCGAGAACATGTTCCCCGTCTCTAGAATATGCAACCCATTCTCGAGAGCATGTGCATATTCTCAAGAGGATACATCTCCATCGAAATCACGTACCCTCTCTCGAAACATGTACGACTATATCTGGAATATGTACCCCTTTTGGGAACGTTTAACTCTAATCTAAAGCATGGACACTTCTCAAGAACATAGCCATCTCGAGAACACGTCACCCTTTTCTTGAGAACATGTACACCTTCTCGACAGCACCCCACCCCTTATCGAGGACGTACACCCCTTCTCAAGAACATATACGCCCTTCTGGAGAACATATACCCCTTCATGAATCATTGTATTAAAATTTCTAGACGAAAAGCCCTTTGATTCTACTACTTAGACATCCAAATTTTGATACAGAATGACGGGAAAATCAACGCATGAGTCTAAAGAATAGCAATGGATAGAGTATAGCCAAACTATGAATCATTCTGCCCGGAAAAATACAAACTATCTACTGTATAATCCAAACACTCTTGAACCGATCGTACAGAAGTTGCTCCCTCTGGCTCCTCTTCGACGAAGAAATCAGGAACATGTGAAAGGACCTAGTCAATTATCATTTCCCTCAGGGCAGTGTCGAATAAACAATCTTAAAAAGTATAGATAAGTTGTAAAAAAAAAAAAAACCCGCAATTGAATTAAAAGAGAAACCGATACAAGATCTCGACCCTAAGAACGCAACAAAAATAAGAAGCGAAGAAATATCAGTTAAGACAATCCTGCGGAATCACTCCAGTCCTAAGGACTAAAACAAAAAAATAAATCCATATTTCATACTTCTCCAAAACAATGAAACTAGGATCAAGATTCGCAAAGGGAACAAAGACAGAAACCCCAAACACCTAAGTGTATCGATTATAATAACGTGGCAAATTTTGTATTCGTTCATACATTAGTTTCACTACTTGTAAAGACGTACCGAGCAACATCGATTCCGCCCCAGCACGCTCGACGAACACCTACCCAACATTCACTACAACACTATAGAAAACATCACAGGAAGAAGGAAGAATAAACTGGCAGATGCTAATGCAATCAAACCAAACAATCTTATCCTCTATTAGTAAGGTAATCTGTACATAGTAAGGGTTTGTGGTTATTAGTGGCGTACACGCGACTCTATAAGTTACTGTCGGTCCGTAGGTCGGCGGTCAGTCGGGTAGAACTATTTTACTTTTCATTTAGTTTTTAGGCAATAAAATCGTAACTATTCGGGCGATTGTAATGAAATTTGAAAGCCTTATGTTGTTTTATATTCTCTTTTGAATGATATAATAATTACCAAAGTCCTCCTAAAGTTAGCCTGAGAATTATTTGGCAATAACATCGTAATTTCTCGCCGATACTAACAAAATTTGAAAATCTTATGTTGTTTAGGATTCTCTTTCGAATGTTATAATTGCCAAGGTCCTCCCAAGGTTAGCCGAGAATTATTTGGCAATAAATTCATAACTATTCGGCCGATTCTAACGAAATTTTAAACACTTATTTTGTTTTACATTCTCTTTCGAATTATATAATTTGCAAGGTTCTCTCAAGGTTAGTCCGGTAAGTATTAGAAGAAAACTAACTATGGGTCGGATCGTTCCGCTGTTGAAAGTTTAGAATGTCTTATGGTTATATGGTCATATGGTCATAAGTCAAAATTATTGAGATACCACGACTTAGGTCTGATGACCTTGTTATATAGCAATAAGTACTCACCTTCACGCCTGGTGTCGATCTTTATCCCCACCAATTGGCTGTATCCAATAGACCAATTTAACAGACCTAAAAAGAACTGTAAAAATTGTCTGTCTTAATATTCAAAATTGAAGTATAAAATAACAAATTAATACAGTTCTTTTACAGCTGTTCGATCGCTTTTTTGGATACAGTCAAATTTGGCGTAGAGAAGCCACTTCTAACTGTACCCGATGCCCTATGAAAGTGGGTACTTATTGCTATAGCAACTGCATTTTAATACCACTAAATATAAACTGTATATAATATTGCTATAAGCATACATGTATACGGCTATAAGTATGTGAGCATGACCTATGTATACATATATATAATTTACGTAGAAATAGTGGGAGGTGAGAGCGGACAAAGTCCTCCCACGATAACTCATATGAGGTGTCCCTTGTTCCACGATCCCCACCCTTTATGATGACCTATTTATACTCTTTAATGCCTTTTCTTCTTAATAATTTGCAATATCGGCGGCGATGGCTTTGTTGATTGGCGCCGGTGAAGAACCTTAGATATAAAAAAACCCCTCCTTAATTAACAATTGAAAAAACGAATTCTTTGAAGATGACATAAACTTAGAATAATGGAATATTCGTACAAACTAAAAATAATGGAATAAGAACTCAAAATAGAGATACAAATTTAAAAAAACGGAATACAAACTGACGAAAATGCAATATAAACTCAAAATAATGGAAGAAAAACTGAAAATAATGGAATAGAAACACAAAATAATAGAATATACACATGAAATAATGGAAAATAAACTCAAAATAACGGATACAAACCAAAATAATGGATATAAACTCAAAATAACGGAATAAAAATCAAAATAATGGATGCAAACTCAAAATAATCGAATACAAACTCAAAATACTGAAATACAAACTCAAAATAATGGAATAGAAACTGAAAATAATGGAATAGAAACACAAAATGATGAAAATAATGCAATACAAATCAAAATAATCGAAAACATACTCAAAATACTGAAATATAAACTGAAAATAATAGAATAGAAACACAAAATAATGAAAATAAACTCAAAATAATGGAATAAAAATCCAAATAATGGTTTCAAATTAAAAAAAATCAATACAAACTCAAAACCACCGGTTTATTTCCATCCAGAATGATAAAAACTCAGCGTCAACCCTTAAAAATTATTCCCAAACCTGGAAGATAAAATAATAATAATAATAATAATAGAATTTCACATGTCAGTCTGAAGGGCGATGTCCTTAGATTTAATTAATCCGCCCTTACTGAATAATTCAGCGGGGTATCGATCTTCATGCCCTGGAGATACCCAGTTTGTGTTCACATATGCCACGAATTCCAGGCGACTGACGAGCACATAATTTCAAAGTGGAGATGCTGCATCGGGGCTACTTCCCCCGAGTACAATTTAAACCTGGGGACGCGGCACACTTACCCGACCCCGATGACCAAGGAGAAAGGAATGATCTCTGTCATGTCGTCTTTTGCACCTCATTTTAAATCTCCCACTCTCTTTTCCGCGCCTACCTAGACCCAATAAAGGGTGAAAGAGGGCGTTAAACATTCTATAATAAACCAGATTAAAAAAAACAACCGTTCTTCACCAACGGGAATGTAAAGTATCAATTCTTATCAAGTGGAGAATTCATATACAGGGTGACTCAAAAGAATGAGCCCAAACTTTCGGTAGTCTTCATTTGTTAATTGTTTTTCGAATTAAGAATGAAGCTTATCAAAGGTTGGGGGCTCGTTTGGGGGCGGTCACCCTGTATCTCACAAATCGCATATGACGAAAGATTGAACATAACTTACAAAATCAAAGCCTTCTTTTTATTCCCTATAAAAAAGTAAAAGTCTAATACGAAAATCTGGAAATTCAACAGATTTACTCAAATATCGCCATCATTTTTATGCCACGGATGCACTAATATGCAATATAATCTTTGATCGGATTTAATGCACTAGATAATCGATTGAAAAGTTTAACAAGGTCAACAGAACTAAGTTGAGTGCTCTCAATTATTCTGACTTATGACCTTATGAACATATCACCTTACGACTTTCAAAATTTCGACTAGTAGGGCAATCCACCCTATAATTAGTTTTCTTTACTAATTCCTGTACTAACCTAGGGAAGACCTTGTCAATTATATCATTCGGAAGAGACTGTAAAACAACATAAGGGTTTCAGCTTTCGTTAGAATCGGCCGAATAGTTACGATGGTATTTGCCAAAGAACTCATTGAAAAGCAAAGCGGTTACCATCCGACCGACGACCTACGGACCGACATAGTAATTTATAGAGTTGCGTGAGTGCGACTAAAAATCGTTATGGTTACTATTTTACATTTTAAAAACATAGAGACCTGTTGTCTGTCACTATAAATAACGTTTTTTGCCACTAATCATCATAATTCTTTCCTTTTGAGAATTTCTTTTCCCTTGCTTCCACTAGAAGGCAGACAAGCTATCAGATTTCATAATGCGCACGAAAACTTTCGTCTTTCTCTATGTGTGACATTCCACCCCCCTCCCCCTCCTCTTTAAATTGTGGTTAGGGACGGGAGTTGGTATCAAGCGTTCGGTAACTACTTGAGTCATACCATTTCAAGATAATCTTCAATTTTCTTTAATAGTTTTATCTGTAATTTTTAATTTTATTCATTTGTTTTTGTCGTAGGGTGACTGTGAAGATGGCACGCCAGAAGATTGGGATACAGATCCCAGCGCAATGGTTAAATAAGCAAAGTCGAGTGCGGTTGGCCTAAATAAACAATTCTTAGAGGTTCTGGGATTAGAGAAACTAATGATAGAAAAATATATAACTTCACTATATACAAAGAAAATATTAATAGCACAAGTAAATAAATTACAATAAATAAAATGAGACCCGGAGTACCAAACAGGGCGGGGGGGGGGGATACAAATGACTCAACGAGTACGAGAGTCCGAGAGAAGATGCACGGTGATTGCTTCCATAGAAAATGGGAGAGTGCAATTATCGGAGAGACTCACGTAAAGCCTAATTGACTGGAGGCTTGGATACGGCGAGTAAACGGGGTACTGCAAAGTTTCACTTGCAAGATTCCTTCTTCTTTTACCTCGCTGAGGAATGAGTGAGGGAGTACTCGGGCGAGAACGAAGTCGATACCCGAGTGATAGATGCATGTCCGTGTCTATCGTCTGTCGGCGGGAACTCCGGCCTTAGGTATGAGCAAGTCCTGGTAAAGATAACGCGTCACGTTCGTAGCTGAAAGCCCTTGGGAGGCAGGGCAGGGCGTACGAGACTTTACGTGACTGGTAACCAGGATGGGGCTGTATGGTACTCATTTCTCAAAGCTTTTCTCGAAGTATTTATACTTCCTCGGAAGAAACGAATGGCCGGGGCCCCCCAAAGGGGGACAGGAATCTCATTTAACTTGACGCGCAGGGCGCGGGGGGGGGTTAAGATAGTTTCAGCGGCCTCACAGCTTTGCGCAAAGGTCCTTGGCGCCGTGGGTCTGGCGCCGATCAGACCGTGAGAGGGGAAGATAAGGAAAACCCAACCCGGGTCAGACGACTGCGCGAAGTCTCGATGCTCCCTTGGGGCTGTCTAGCCGTGCAGGTGCATCTTCCTCAGGCGCCACGGGTAGACGTTGGGTTCTAGAGGGGGGAGGGTAACCTCCTCTTTCTGACAGTTTTGATTGAGTGTTTTCCCTTTCTGCCGATCACTTATTAAATGGTTTCATTTGTTTTAGCGACGGGAGGGGGGGTGATTTTCACTTTTTTACTACATATATATATATATATATATATATATATATATATATATATATATATATATATATATATATATATATATATATATATTCATAAGTATTTTCTTAATAAAATTGATGAGTTTGGTATATTTGATGGATCCTCTCATTGTGCCTACCCTCTCATTTTACGCAACTTTTCTTGAAATATTTTACTATCCCCACTTCTTTTATTAAGTGGTAATAAAGTTAATAAAGTTACACAGCCGCCTAAGATCATTTTTGTTATATTTAGATGGCCAGTTTTCTAATTTTTCACTAACTCTATAATTTAAGAAGGGGATGTTTTTAAGTATTTGAATAATAATTCCATCTTAGTTTGGTTGTGACTTATGTTTTTTATCAAAGTTATTTCTAATAATTCTTTTATAATATCAAAAAACAAAATGGTGAAGTTCAGAAATAAATATAAGTATCGGAATTTTGCGAATTTTTTAAAATCTAAAGAATTACAAATGGTGAAGTTCAGAAAAATTATTTTTATATATCTTCTATAATTCTATATTTTAGCAACCTAATATTTTGAAAGGCGGGAAATTTAGTTTGGCAAAGACAAAGACCTAACCATCGTATCAAAAGGTTTCAAATATCAAAATGCATAGCGGATCGACCCCTTATCATCTAAAAGAAAAGTGTTATTCAACAGTTTTGTTGTAGCTCTATTAAGACCAGTGTGCCTCATGTATAAGGCCATAAATGACACTTTTATGAGAAGGAACTGGACAGGGATAATAATTTCAACACTATTTTGAATATATTTTTGCCCTTTATTAAATAAAATAATTTTTGCCCCTTCATATGATGCCACGAGTACACGGTATTTGGGCTAAATTTGACGGTTTGCCTAAAAGAACTGCCCCCTTCCCCCCTCCGCAAAAATCTCAACCCCAAATAAATGTATTTTAAACCTTAAAAAAATATCAACTAGGTCAGGGCCTCAGCTTCCATCATGGCCTCAAGACGGCTCTGGAGCCTGGCGCATGCGTTCTTCACTGTGCCCCTTGGAAGATTTTTGAACACCTCCTTTATCTTGGCCATCAGCTCAGCCTTGGGGGGCAGGAAGAGCGGTCGGTGTCTTTCTCAACCACGCCCCACACATAGTAAACCATGGGCTTATAATTGGGGGATCTGAGAGGCCAGAAAGGGGGGCTGGTGAAGCTGTAGAAATTCTTTGACAAACACTTCTGACTCTTTCCGGAGGTATTGGCCTTCCAGCAGCAACCCTCTCAGGCCAGAGTTTGACCACAATCTCTAGAAGTTCCACATAACCGTTTGAATTGAGCCTAAAACCGTGGTCAAAGATGTGGGGCGGCATAGCGTCACCCTTAGTGGAGCCACACAGACAATCACAGTTTGGGGAACTTGATCTTCATGATGCGTGGAACGTCGCATAGATTATAAGTAAGCCACATGTTGTTCTGAACATTATGCAACTGGTCCTGGCAGAAGTTCTTTTGATATGAAGATAACAAGATCGTCCCACGCCTCAACAGGATGCTTCAGCTTGTCCAAGACCATCTTTTCTTTCGTCAAGCGGTCCCCTTGGTGCTGGATGTCAGGATTTGTCCCTTGCGCCTCTTGTACGAATGGTAGCGAAGGTTCTGACTCAGGGACAACTTCATGATGGTAGCCCAAAACCTCTCTCACAAGAGCCCAGATTTACTTTCTTGGGTCTTCTATCAACTTGTCCTGCAGTTGTTGGATAAATTCCGGCGTTGAAACGCAGTTAGAAGGCCTGCTGTGTTCCTTTTTGATGGCCACGGCTTCATAGTCTCTGTTGCAGCTGCCAAGTCACGTCTTACAGCCTTTAAAGTGTTAACAGAGCATTGAACACTAGTCATGATGTCGGCATTGTGATACCAGGCGCGAATCATCCTGATTCAAATAACAATGTTCCAATTGTCAGAGAGAGAGAGAGATAGAGAGAGAGAGAGAGAGAGAGAGAGAGAGAGAGAGAGAGAAAGAGAGAGAGAGAGAGAGAGAGAGAGAGAGAGAGAGAGAGAGAGACTTACAAGGAGTTACAAGGAAAGAAAGTACCCTAGGAGACCTTACGGTCCATTCAAAGAGGGTACCTTTGGACTAACAATCGAGTAGGCACATGGCTGCTTAATTGTTTTGAGTCCCTAAACGGCCACTTTTCAAGACTTTGTCTAGTCTTGACTTAAACTGGTCAACAGATTCACTGTTGACAACCTCTACTGGAAGTGCGTTCCACTTACTGCAGATACTCTACGGGAAAAAATTTCCACACAGATTGCGGTTGTACCACTTCAGTTCAAGTTTGAAGCCGTGATTGCGGTAGTCAGCATTGTCGAACCCTCGAAGTATTTTGAAAACTTCGATGAGCTGACCACGCAGTCTACGGGTTTCCAGCGAGAACAGATCTAATTCCCTTAGTCTATCCTCATAACTTTTATGTCGGATAGAGGGAGTCAGTTTGGTTGCCCTAGCTTGTACGCGTTCCAATCTTGCGATGTCCTTTCGAAACGAAGGACTCCAAAATTGTACGGCATACTCCAGGTGCGGCCGAACGAGGGAGTTGTACAGACAAAGTACCATCTCCTTGTTAGGGTATCCAAACTGGCGCTTTATGTAGCCTAACATCCTTTGGGCTTTCTTCTCTGCCTCGATGCACTGTTTCGAGAACTTGAGGTCGCTAGTGATAGTAACACCCAAGTCCTTCTCAGTGTCACTCAATTCAAGGGCAGTTTCCTTAAGGAAGTACTGAGATTTGGGGTTTTGGTGTCCGATATGCATTACTTTGCATTTATCCACGTTGAAAGGCATTTTCCACGTGTCCGACAACTCCCTAATCCTTTGAAGGTCCTATTGGAGGCTGGCAGTGTTCCCCTCCTTTGCCAAATTGATACCAAGCTTGGTGTCGTCGGCAAATTTGGAGATTTTGGCAACCATGTATCCGTCCATGTTGTTGACATACATAATAAACAGTAGTGGTCCCAGGACAGAACCTTGAGGGACACTGCTATATACGGGTGCCCATTCAGAGCCCCAACCATTCACCACTACGCGTTGCCGTCTGTCACTTAGCCAGCTCTCTATCCAACCTGCTACCTTGCCGTCTATGCCCTGCGCACGCACTTTCCGGAGAAGGCGGTGGTGGGGTACCTTGTCAAAGGCCTTTTGGAAGTCAAGGTACACAACATCCACCGCCTTGTCTAGATCATGCTCACTGAACACGAAGTGGAAGAATTCCACAAGGTTCGTCAGGCATGACCGTTGCCTTTGGAAGCCGTGCTGGGAACTCTTCAGTAGCAGGTTTGACTCTAAATAAGACGTTATCTTGTCCACTATCATGCTTTCCATGAGTTTACCGACTATCGAAGTCAAACTGATGGGTCGGTAGTTTGACGGATGGCTGGGGTCTCCTTTCTTGAAGATCGGAGTCACCTCCGCTTCACGCCAGTCTCTAGGAAAGCATCCGGTCCGTATTGACATGTTAAAGATAGCGCACAGATGTCGTGATACTTCATCGCACACTTCCTTCCACACCCTGGATAGAAACCCGTCCGGTCCGGGGGACTTATTCGTCTTTAGGTCAGCGATCTTTTTCTTTATTTCACCTTCGGTGAAGTCCATTACCTCCAGTTTTTCCCCCGAGTAGGAATCCGTGGGCTGTGGGATGGGACCACACTCTTTAGTAAACACTGAAGAGAAGTAGTCATTGAGCAGGTTAGCATTTTCTGCATCTGAGTGAGTTAATGCACCCTCCTCGTCCACTAAGGGACCAATCCTACGATGGCTTGGTTTACGGCTATTTACATAGCCGAAGAACTCCTTGGGATTCTCCTTGCAGAGTCTCGCCACTCGGAGTTCCTCAGACCGATTAGCTGCCCTTATGCTGGACTTCACTCTTCTAGCTATCCCGGGTACTCGTCAAAGACACCCGAGATCTTCGATCGCCTGTACGCATTTCTCTTCTCCCTAAGCACTTGGCCGATTTCTCGATTAAACCACTTTGGTTGAACAGAAGACCGACGGAGGCATTTCAGAGGGATGCAACTTGATTGAAGACTCATGAACTTATTTTCGATATTGTTCCACGAATCCTCAACATCTTCGCATACCGCTAGCCTTACATCAGTCAGCCCAGCACGAGAGAGAGAGAGAGAGAAAGAGAGAGACAGACAGACAGACAGACAGAGAGAAAGAGAGTAACAAGGAGTAACAAGTAACAAGGAGAGATAGAGAGAGAGAGAGAAAGCGAGTCGCGCAGATAAAGTGAAAAGGTAGTATCTCACGGACGAAAAACATTCCATCGGAACCTTTCGGTAAACTTCCGGAGCAATATCGAAATCAGGCTGGAGCCGGGACACCATTTAGCGATATGGCACTAAAACCATCGCCGCCGTGTCTTTGGGACAGAGTAGGAATCACTTACGTCGGCAAACAAAAGAGCTTCCCGTGGAGTCATATATATTCCCCAGCCCGGGAATGATCAAATGAATATTCTAAGAGTATTCGGGACGCGAGCTGTATCCACACTGCTTTCACGCAAGCAAACTTCATGCAGTGCTTACGCAGTACTCCCACAGTACTCACGCAGCACCTTAAGAGGTCATTGGAATTATCCAAAGACGACGCGCACTTCTCGAGCAACACCCAGGTACCCTAAGGGCTGGCAGACAGAAACTATTATTCAGAAAGTCGAAGGGCAAGGACGAAGGACTCATCAAGAATAACGCGCTTAGCTACGCTTCCCCGAGAAGAATACTCCTCCGAGCAACTAATCGAGGTCTCCTCCAGAAAGTCGCAAGCCATTACATTTTCTTTTTCATCGTCGAAGAGGCGTGACGCTCTCTGACCGCAAGACTCACTTCATTGTCTCCTCTCGATCCCTCTCGGGTAATTATTGTGCCTCGTACGGCTCAGACATTATCATTCTTTGTAAATTAAATTCAATTTTCATTTGCCGAACGATTAACGTAATTTTTAAAGTGTATCATTCTTGTTAATCTCATTTGTTGTTTGTATAGTATTAAAGATTATTTTGTTTTACTTGTTAATATCCTATAACCCCTCGAACCCTATTGAAATAGTATCAAAGTCGGCCAATATTAGAATTTACACTCGTCTTTAATTCCCACCCACTTAAGAGGGAGAGATTTCCCTATATTTGTTTGTTGCATCTTTCCCTACGTCTAGGGAGGGCAGCAAAGGTCAGAAGGACTACCTGATCCTACGATACCAATATTTAGATAACTTCTAGTCCTCCATGTCAGCTAACCTTTTCTCAACTAAAATTATACTCTGTATGCTATCCAACGCCATTGACTGTACAACGATACATCAACATTCTCCTGAATAAAGGACACATTAAAAATTGTCAAAGCTAGTCCGAACACTGTAGAATCTCTGTCTTGACTACTATCTCTGCAACAGATGGACAAGGTCGACAAGAGAAACGAGATGTGGTGCGAGGTTGTTCTTTACTGAAGTTCGCTCCTCTGGAGATTCAGTCTTAGTTTTTTGTCACTCTGAGGAGGCTCCAGAGGAGAGAAACGTCAGTATAAAAGAACTTGGTATAACATCTTGTTCCTCTTATCCTCTCTCTCCATTCTGTTTGTCCAAAGGTTGATGTAGATTAATCAAGAAAAATTTCCGAGTTAAAATATAGAGTAATGAATAAAGCTGCTATAACTTTCATAGTATAAATTAACTAAGATTAATGGTCGCTCAGCTGATACTAAGAACAAAAAAACAGGTTTAAACAGTAAATTTATTAACTGTATTACAATCAAACACATTTTTTATAATGTTTTGTTTGTTTTTTTAGAAAGAGAAACGCCCTCTATCACCTTTTGCTGGGTCTACCCAGACGTGGAAAACAGTAAGAGACTAAACAGGAGCATTGGACGGCCCGAGAGAGAAAAACATTTTAGACTGGGGACTCGGAGTCGGGTGTTATTTATAAAGTATGTACTATCTCAATTTGATCAAAATTGAAACCAATCCACAAGATACCAAAACAAACGTTTTCCCGACCATTTCCTAATGTTTAAATCGTGTCAAACTATAGAAATGTGCGCCATGGTAACAAAAGAGTTTTGATGAGTGTCTTTGACAACAAATGGAGAGGGAGAATAAGAGTAACTACGCGTGTTGCAAGTTTCTTTATTACTGACGTTTCCCTCCTCTGGAACTTCCTCTTCGGTCTTAGTTTCTTGTGGAGAGGGAGAATAAGAGTAACCACGCGTGTTGCAAGTTTCTTTATTACTGACGTTTCCCTCCTCTGGAACTTCCTCTTCGGTCTTAGTTTCTTGTAGAGAGGGAGAATAAAAGTAACTACGCGTGTTGTAAGGTTTTTTATTACTGACTTTTCACTCCTCTCGAACTTCCTCTTGGTCTTAGTTTCTTGTGGAGAGGGAGAAAAAGAGTAAACACGCGTGTTGCAAGGTTCTTTATTACTGACGTTTCACTCCTCTCGAACTTCCTCTTGGTCTTAGTTTCTTGTGGAGAGGGAAATAAGAGTAACCACGCGTGTTGCAAGGTTCTTTATTACTGACGTTTCACTCCTCTTAAACTTCCTCTTGGTCTTAGTTTCTTATGGAGAGGGAAAATAAGAGTAACCACGCGTGTTGCAAGGTTCTTTATTACTGACGTTTCACTCATCTGGAACTTCCTCTTGGTCGTAGTTTCTTGTGGAGAGGGAGAATAAGAGTAACCACGCGTGTTGCAAGGTTCTATATTACTGACGTTTCGCTCCTCTTGGTCTTAGTTCCTTGTGGAGAGGGAGAATAAGAGAAACCATGCGTGTTGCAAGGTTCTATATTACTGACGTTTCGCTCCTCTGGAACTTCCTCTTGGTCTTAGTTTCTTGTGGAGAGGGAGAATAAGAGTAACTACGCGTGTTGCAAGGTTCTTTATTACTGACGTTTCCCTCCTCTGGAACTTCCTCTTCGGTCTTAGTTTCTTGTGGAGAGGGAGAATAAGAGTAACCACGCGTGTTGCAAGGTTCTTTATTACTGACGTTTCACTTCTCTCGAACTTCCTTTCGGTCTTAGTTTCTTGTAGAGAGGGAGAATAAAAGTAACTACGCGTGTTGCAAGGTTTTTTATTACTGACTTTTCACTCCTCTCGAACTTCCTCTTGGTCTTAGTTTCTTGTGGAGAGGGAGAATAAGAGTAACCACGCGTGTTGCAAGGTTCTTTATTACTGACGTTTCACTCCTCTCTAACTTCCTTTTGGTCTTAGTTTCTTGTGGAGAGGGAGAATAAGAGTAACCACGCGTGTTGCAAGGTTCTATATTACTGACGTTTCGCTCCTCTGGAACTTCCTCTTGGTCGTAGTTTCTTGTGGAGAGGGAGAATAAGAGTAACCACGCGTGTTGCAAGGTTCTTTATTACTGACGTTTCACTCCTCTCGAACTTCCTTTTGGTCTTAGTTTCTTGTGGAGAGGGAGAATAAGAGTAACCACGCGTGTTGCAAGGTTCTATATTAGTGACGTTTCGCTCCTCTGGAACTTCCTCTTGGTCGTAGTTTCTTGTGGAGAGGGAGAATAAGAGTAACCACGCGTGTTGCAAGTTTCTATATTACTGACGTTTCACTCCTCTCGAACTTCCTCTTGGTCGTAGTTTCTTGTGGAGAGGGAGAATAAGAGAAACCACGCGTGTTGCAAGGTTCTATATTACTGACGTTTCGCTCCTCTTGGTCTTAGTTCTTTGTGGAGAGGGAGAATAAGAGAAACCATGCGTGTTGCAAGGTTCTATATTACTGACGTTTCGCTCCTCTGGAACTTCCTCTTGGTCTTAGTTTCTTGTGGAGAGGGAGAATAAGAGTAACCACGCGTGTTGCAAGGTTCTTTATTACTGACGTTTCACTCCTCTCGAACTTCCTTCTGGTCTTAGTTTCTTGTGGAGAGGGAAAATAAGAGTAACCACGCGTGTTGCAAGGTTCTTTATTACTGACGTTTCACTCCTCTGGAACTTCCTCTTGGTCGTAGTTTCTTGTGGAGAGGGAGAATAAGAGTAACCACGCGTGTTGCAAGGTTCTATATTACTGACGTTTCGCTACTCTTGGTCTTAGTTCCTTGTGGAGAGGGAGAATAAGAGAAACCATGCGTGTTGCAAGGTTCTATATTACTGACGTTTCGCTCCTCTGGAACTTCCTCTTGGTCTTAGTTTCTTGTGGAGAGGGAGAATAAGAGTAACTACGCGTGTTGCAAGGTTCTTTATTACTGACGTTTCCCTCCTCTGGAACTTCCTCTTCGGTCTTAGTTTCTTGTGGATAGGGAGAATAAGAGTAACCACGCGTGTTGCAAGGTTCTTTATTACTGACGTTTCACTTCTCTCGAACTTCCTTTCGGTCTTAGTTTCTTGTAGAGAGGGAGAATAAAAGTAACTACGCGTGTTGCAAGGTTTTTTATTACTGACTTTTCACTCCTCTCGAACTTCCTCTTGGTCTTAGTTTCTTGTGGAGAGGGAGAATAAGAGTAACCACGCGTGTTGCAAGGTTCTTTATTACTGACGTTTCACTCCTCTCGAACTTCCTCTTGGTCTTAGTTTCTTGTGGAGAGGGAAAATAAGAGTAACCACGCGTGTTGCAAGGTTCTTTATTACTGACGTTTTGCTCCTCTTGAACTTCGTCTTGGTCTTAGTTTCTTGTAGAGAGGGAGAATAAGAGAAACCACGCGTGTTGCAAGGTTCTATATTACTGACGTTTCGCTCCTCTTGGTCTTAGTTTCTTGTGGAGAGGGAGAATAAGAGAAACCATGCGTGTTGCAAGGTTCTATATTACTGACGTTTCGCTCCTCTGGAACTTCCTCTTGGTCATAGTTTCTTGTGGAGAGGGAGAATAAGAGTAACTACGCGTGTTGCAAGGTTCTTTATTACTGACGTTTCGCTCCTCTGGAACTTCCTCTTAGTCGTAGTTCCTTGTGGAGAGGGAGAATAAGAGTAACCACGCGTGTTGCAAGGTTCTTTTTTACTGACGTTTCACTCCTCTCGAACTCCCTCTTGGTCTTAGTTTCTTGTCGAGAGGGAGAATAAGAGTAACTACGCGTGTTGCAAGGTTCTTTATTAATGACACTTCGCCCCTCTCGAACTTCCTCTTGGTCTTAGTTTCTTGTGGAGATGGAGAATAAGAGTAACCACGCGTGTTGCAAGTTTCTTTATTACTGACGTTTCACTCCTCTTGAACTTCCTCTTGGTCTTAGTTTCTTGTGGAGATGGAGAATAAGAGTAAATAAGCGTGTTGCAAGTTTCTATATTACTGACGTTTCACTCCTCTCGAACTTCCTCTTGGTCTTAGTTTCTTGTGGAGAGGGAGAATAAGAGTAACCACGCGTGTTGCAAGGTTCTTTATTACTGACGTTTCACTCCTCTCTAACTTCCTTTTGGTCTTAGTTTCTTGTGGAGAGGGAGAATAAGAGTAACCACGCGTGTTGCAAGGTTCTATATTACTGACGTTTCGCTCCTCTGGAACTTCCTCTTGGTCGTAGTTTCTTGTGGAGAGGGAGAATAAGAGTAACCACGCGTGTTGCAAGGTTCTTTATTACTGACGTTTCACTCCTCTCGAACTTCCTTTTGGTCTTAGTTTCTTGTGGAGAGGGAGAATAAGAGTAACCACGCGTGTTGCAAGGTTCTATATTAGTGACGTTTCGCTCCTCTGGAACTTCCTCTTGGTCGTAGTTTCTTGTGGAGAGGGAGAATAAGAGTAACCACGCGTGTTGCAAGTTTCTATATTACTGACGTTTCACTCCTCTCGAACTTCCTCTTGGTTGTAGTTTCTTGTGGAGAGGGAGAATAAGAGAAACCACGCGTGTTGCAAGGTTCTATATTACTGACGTTTCGCTCCTCTTGGTCTTAGTTCTTTGTGGAGAGGGAGAATAAGAGAAACCATGCGTGTTGCAAGGTTCTATATTACTGACGTTTCGCTCCTCTGGAACTTCCTCTTGGTCTTAGTTTCTTGTGGAGAGGGAGAATAAGAGTAACCACGCGTGTTGCAAGGTTCTTTATTACTGACGTTTCACTCCTCTCGAACTTCCTTTTGGTCTTAGTTTCTTGTGGAGAGGGAGAATAAGAGTAACCACGCGTGTTACAAGGTTCTATATTACTGACGTTTCGCTCCTCTGGAACTTCCTCTTGGTCGTAGTTTCTTGTGGAGAGGGAGAATAAGAGTAACCACGCGTGTTGCAAGGTTCTTTATTACTGACGTTTCACTCCTCTCGAACTTCCTCTTGGTCTTAGTTTCTTGTGGAGAGGGAGAATAAGAGTAACCACGCGTGTTGCAAGGTTCTTTATTACTGACGTTTCACTCCTCTCGAACTTCCTTTTGGTCTTAGTTTCTTGTGGAGAGGGAGAATAAGAGTAACCACGCGTGTTGCAAGGTTCTTTATTACTGACGTTTCACTCCTCTCGAACTTCCTTTTGATCTTAGTTTCTTGTGGAGAGGGAGAATAAGAGTAACCACGCGTGTTGCAAGGTTCTTTATTACTGACGTTTCACTCCTTTCGAACTTCCTCTTGGTCTTAGTTTCTTGTGGAGAGAGAAAATAAGAGTAACCACGCGTGTTGCAAGGTTCTTTATTACTGATGTTTCGCTCCTCTTGAACTTCCTCTTGGTCTTAGTTTCTTGTTACTCTGAGGAAGCTCCAAAGAAGCGAAACGTCAGTAATTAAGAACCTTGCACCACTCGTGGCTTGTGTCTTATTCATCCTTTCCAACCAAAGAGTTACATATAATAAAATAAGGTTTTGTTTGTCCCGTAATTAAAAACTCTTCTTTTATTTATTCCCATACGTCATAATTTCAAATTGGCGTCGTCTTTTAACCAACCTTGTATTATTTTATTCAAAAAAATCTTGCGTCGTAAGTTGATGCAGGTGAGATGCGAGCGAGAGATAAAATAATGTAGAAACAATATTTTAAAAAGGACTAAACTACCACTTTGACATCGATTCATACGATTAATTAAGTTTGAAAATAAAACCAAAAATATAAAGTACTGAATGAACGATCCTGAACAATACAACATGACATACGCCACACTATCGTGGGATTCACCCATGACCCCCAAATTAGACCATGGTAGGGAAAAAAATCTGCTTCATAGTGTTAAAATGATACCTTATACAATATTAAATTAAATTTGAAAGTTAAAAATATCGATTAAAAAATGCAGCCTGTAAATATTTTGGTCAATGTAATAAAAATTACGCTAATACACGAAACCAATTTCGCTAATTTTGACTTGTTTACCTGCATACAGATAAGTAGCTCGTTCTACCTCGGGAATCCGCCTTTAATTCCTGAATTCCATACTTGTATAGCAGATTCTTCGCTTCTCCCACTCCCCTACACCCTCCCTTCACGCTCCGACACCCACCATCCTCTAAGCTCTAGAGACGAGTAGTGTTGACGAAATTATTCATCGTATGAAGACAAGGGACCGCCTTTTTCCTGATTCTATGCTTGTATGGCAGAATCTTGGCTTCCTCTCCCATCCACTCTCCTCCATTCTGGTCCACTCCCCTACATCCTCCCCGCATGTAACTAATTCACTACTTCCCGGATCATTGTGGAAGAAGGTGCAGTGTTTGAGTGACGGTTCGACGTGCAAGTTCGAGGTCGTAAGCAGATACGGGCGAACTCGGAGGTAGACGCCCGGGAAATGTGACAGTTAACATCTCAGATTCTCACTTTTAAAAAGTCGTTTTATGTTACAAATCCTTTGCAAAGTCGTTTTTACTTAAAAAAGTCGTTTGTGAAGTTCATTCACTTTACAAAGTCATTTAAAAAGTCATACCTATTATAAATCGTTTGCCAAATTATTCCACATTACGAAGTCATTTGCAAGGTCGTTTCACTTTAAAACGTGGTTTAAAGAGTCGTTTCCTTTTACAACGTCGTTTGAAAAGTCGTTTTTCTTTACAACGTGTTTTGAAAAGTCGTTTCATTTTACGGCGTGTTTTGAAAAGTCGCTTCACTTTACAACGTCGTTTGAAAAGTCATTTCACTCTCCAACGTATTTTAAAAAGTCGTTTAACTTTACAACGTCATTTGAAGAGTCGTTTCACTTTACAACGTCGTTTGAAAAATCGTTTTTTTTACGCCGTGTTTTGAAAAGTCGTTTCACTTTACGCCGTGTTTTGAAAAGTAATTTCACTTTAAAACGTGGTTTTAAAAGTCGTTTGACTTTAAACGTGTTTTGAAAAGTCATTTGACTTTACAACGTGTTTTTAAAAGTCGTTTCACTTTACAACGTCGTTTGAAAAGTCGTTTGACTTTACAACGTGTTTTGAAAAGTCTTTTCATTTTACAACGTGTTTTGAAAAGTCGTTTCACTTTACAAAATCTTTGAAAATTGTTTCATTTTACAAGGTTGTTTCACTTTACAACGTCTTTTAAAAAGTCGTTTCACTTTACATCTTGTTTTGAAAAGTCATTTCACTTTAAAACTTCGTTTGAAAAGTCGTTTCACTTTACAAAGTCATTTCCAAAGTCTTTTTTTTTAATTTAATAGGACATTCAAACGGAATTTGGGGAAAAAAAACCCTCTCCACTCCAAAAGCTCAGCGATTTTGACGAATATTCTCAAGGCTTATCCTCGAGGACACCAAGGAGTCAACACAGTTTAAGGTAAGACTCGAGTAGTAAGATTTCTTTCCTCAAGACCTCGCCCTCAGCCTTCCCTACCATCCCCCAATAGTTATCGCCATTTGGTCCCCTTTGCTCTGCCATACGAATAACGAGGGTTTTGTCTTCCTCTCATAGTTCTCTAAGGACGAGGCTGGTTGTCCTTGATCGCTACCCGTTGTTCCTCACCTCTTAAGGTCACCCTCACTGAGTGATCCTCAAAGTACCATGTTCGTACCTTGAGATCGTATTAATTTTATCCGAACGTTTTCTTAATTAGCTATTGAATACCACTTTAATACCTCGGAAATACCTTAGTCACTCATTTTATACCCGACTGAACAAATCTTAATACCATATTAATACCCATTTAATATACCTTAAATTTATACATATCTACCAAGTCAAATATAACATATAAATACCCATTAAATGGCCATCTAATATCCCTCAAATACCAAATACGTACTCATTTAATACTCCCATGGAATACCTCTTGAACACCCCGAAAATCCTCATATACCTCGACTATCTCTTAAATACCCTACAAATAGCCAGTTAAAAAATACCCTTGCAATTAGATCATTTATTGAATTCAGATCACTTCTCCTTTTCCATTTACAGGGAAAGTAGCCCCCATCGTATTACATTTATAGAGGAAATTATCGCCCATTGGATTACTCTTACACGAGGAATTAGCCCCTATTGGATTACTTGTACGGGAAAAATGATCTCCATTGGATTACTTTTGCAGGGGGAATTATCATCCATTGTATTACTTTTAAGGGAAGAAGTAGCCCCCATGAGATTACTTTTATAGTGGGAATTAGCCCCATTGAATTGTTTTAAAAAGGAATTCGCCTCCATCGGATTACTTTTTGTCTCACTTAAATGATCGAGTTTTCTCATTGGAAGATTTTTGACCCCGGGTGGGGTCCCTTAATCTCAGGGCCACACCAGGGAGTGGGGGTAGGGGGTCAGGTGTAGTAGAGTTAAACAAGCTGCAGGTGAGGTATATAGGGTTGCGTGCCCTCTAGGCCCCAACTCAACTCTAGCAGGGGGGGATACCCCTTATTTTATTATGGATGTCGGGACATTCTGCTATAGAGTTGCGGGCCCTCCCGCTCCGGAGAGCCCCCGAGTAGTCTCTTCTTTTATCTACTCGAGTTATCGTATAC
Source organism: Ceratothoa steindachneri (assembly GCA_963969495.1). Taxonomy (NCBI): domain Eukaryota; kingdom Metazoa; phylum Arthropoda; class Malacostraca; order Isopoda; family Cymothoidae; genus Ceratothoa; species Ceratothoa steindachneri. The sequence goes on from OZ018326.1 coordinate 69,212,233, forward strand.
ACTTTTTCACTTCCGTTAACTTCACCGCTTTTTAAGGACCAGTTTGGGGAAAATATTTCAGGGGAGGATGCCCCTGTTGGTGTGCGTTTTTATATTTAAATATCTCCCCTATTTCTGCTCGAGAGGTAGGGAAAACCCCCGTTGCCTTGTTGTCACTTCATAGAGGGGTGAATTCCCCGCACCCCCCTCTAAGATGGTGGCTGTGGGGAGGGGGGGGGGGTGAATGTTTGGAAGAACAGGTGGACGAGAGGACATTGACTGATTTACGCTCCACCCCTATCACGGAGGCATGGAGGCCAAATGAGGGGGGAGGGGATCTTGTTTTTCCCCTAATCCCTTAAAACCCCTTTATAATAATCCCGTAACGTTTATTAGGCACCTCTCAAATACCCCTCAAATACCCTTATACTACCTTTTAAATTTTCCCTGAAATACCATATAATGCCCAGTAATACTACATCAATACCCCTGTGATACCCACCTTAATAACCTTGAAGTACCTTATAATGCCCAGGAATACTCTATAAATACCCCTCCAATACCCAATTCAATACCCATGAAGTACCTTATAATGCCCAGTATTACTCCATAAATACCTCTGTGATACCCACTTTAATACCAATTAAATACCCCCATAATGCCCAGTAATACCTCATAAATACCCTTGAGATACCCACATTAATAACCCTAAAATACCTGATAATGCCCAGTAATACTCCATAAATACCTATGATGCTCACTTTAATACCCCCTGAAATACCTTATAATACCGAGTAATACTCTATAAATCCCCCTGTGATGCCCACTTTAATACCCCTGAAATACCTTATAATGCCCAGTAATACTCCATAAATACCCCTGTGATGCCCACTTTAATACCTCTGAAATACCTTATAATCCCACAAATTCTCCGTAAATACCTTATAATGCCCAGGAGGCTTTCCATAATAACTATGTGATACCTCCCTTCAACAACCCCTGAAATACCCTATATATTCCTTAAATACTCCTGTAATAGATATTAATACCTTTTAAAATACCCCTTGCACTGTGTGACCATACTGCAGCTTTCATCTGTATGATTGCGTGCCCTCCTACCCCAACGCAGACAGGGTGTTCTGCGACTATATCGCTTCCACATATTTTCACTTCCCCCAACTCTACCATTTTTTTCAAAACACTCCTGACAGACTTTCGACTGGAACTGACCTCGTTCGTTTTCGCTTCTTCATTTTAGCTAACAACCATCGCACTGTCAGCCCCCTGTCTCAGTGAGGAGCTCCAGATTATTGTGGGGTCTAAACCCCGGAAAGCTACACCTGTATCCATCTATTCAAAGTCACCGCGAAATGTTCTCCCATCTTGCGGCTAACCAAACCCGGTGTGGGTTAACTTTGCTCAACGTAGGAAAAGTGTATCGAATTTGTCTAGATCGTGGTGTAGATAATGATTAATAGATACAAAGAACAAGGATAGTGGGAATGCATGATGGATAATGCCACATGAAATAATGAACAATAGTGAATATTAAAATAATTAAAAATAATCAATCGGAATAATAATTAAATATTTCATAATAATTAATACAGAAATAATGTATAATGATGAATAGTGTGAAAACGGTGTAAAATAGTAAATAATGAGTGATGAAGATACCCGCGGTGAACCTAATAGAGGCAAAGGAGCGTTTCAAACCTCCAATCCTGTGTCCGCATAAAAAGGACGCCGGATCAGAACTACGAACACAACCACGGAGGGGGAGCGCAACAATGAGTACAATATAATATTGTATTCAGAAACACCAATTGGATACTTCTGCCGTAGCGTATATGTTAAGGAAGAACTCCGAACTTGCGTTGTAGGTTGTGAAAACTTTCATAGAGACGCAAAACATGCGTATGGAGAGTTGCACTCCCTCCATGATCGCCACGACTAATCTCCTCTTTAGACTACTTGGCTTATGGCTCTTTCACACATTTTCACTTCTCCCAACTTCTCCACTTCCTCGACGAACTTCTTAGAAATGTTTTGACAGAGTGCCCTCGTTGGTTTTAGCTTCTCCATTCCAATAACAGCTGGGCAAAATGGAAGCGGGTGACCGGTCGGTGGCTTTAATGGTAATTATTAGTGACACGGGGTAGTCTCACACTACAGCGACCCCTCCCCCTCCCCCGGCTGCCACTCAAAGGTCGGGAGTCCGTGACGCCGCATTCACTGCCACGCAAGAATCCGCTAGGCTCTCGTCCATTACGGCCTCCTCTCCACTCCTATTTCGGCACATTTGCTTCTCAGTTTGTGTGTGTGTGTGTGTTACTTTGTTCGAAAGTAGTTTTACATCTCCCCCACACACATACACTATCATGTGTGTGGTAAGGAGAAGGATCCCACTAATTCACATCACGACAAATTTATGGCGATTTCAGCGCCGCGAATTAATGACAAATAAGCGTAGATTTGGAGGACATTTATGGAGGAGATAGGAGTGGCAAACGAGGTGAAAAGCGGTGGTAACTTTATGAATTTTAATGGTCGCAATAACCACAGGAGGTTGAAACCTTTGTAAGGAGGGGAAAGGAGTTGATATGAGTGGCAAACGAGGTAAAAGTGGTGGTAACTTTGAGTTTTTATGGTGGCAATAGATCACAAGAGGTTGAAACCCTTGTAAGGCGGGGATAGTGGGAGATAAGAGTTGCTAATGAATTGAAAAAAAAGAGTGGTAACTTTGACTTTTCATGGTGGCAATAACCCACAAGAGGTTAAAAATAGAATTGATTCCTCATTCGCTGACGGAATGGTCTAGGAAGAAGTGACGGGAGAGTTGCAATTAAAAATATTGTCACTGTTTTTAATCGCTTATTTTACACATTCACAAATAAAATAAAAAGTATGCAAAAGAGAACGTTTTAAAGTTATATTATATTCTACATGAGTTCAAAGTGACGCCCCAAAACATTCCTACATTTCACACACAACGGGAAAGGAAGTTATGTATTACATTTTCCAAAACGCTGTATTCAATGCACTGTACTCTTCTACTACTGTTTGCTTTAATTCTTCGATAGAGATTCGCTCTTGCCTGAATACTTTGGCCAAGACAAATCGCCATACAAAAATTCTATAAGTGATAGATCGGGAGATCTTGCGAGCCAGGGAAACTGCGAGCGAGGAGAAATGATTCGTGGTTCAAAAAATCTTGTTAACCATCTAGTGATTGTCTGGTTGTATGGGCTGTTACACTGTCTTGTTAAAACCATTTTTTACTGCAGTTTTCTTGTTCTAAAGTCGTTTGCTATTTACGGAGTGACGATTAGTTTTAGCACGAAATTTGGTTGTTTGTTTGTTTGTTTCCCTGCTATGCAATGAACGTTCTCTGAGATAATTCAGTGACAACGAAGACCGATAGGTCAACTAAATGATCGGCCTCTTGGCAGAATATATATTTTTATAAATTATTGTCGATATTTTTAATCCATTGGAGTTGCTAACAAAACCTTTTTCAGGTTTAATTGCTCAAATTAGTCATGTCATTTAAAAAATGTTTGAGATAAAAGTATCATAGTTAACTATGATATAATTATTTATGTTTTCTAAATCTTCAAATAGTTTGGGATGATTTCCACTAAACTGTTCTGTATTGTGTTGCCAAGTAATATTTTTTCCTAACACGTTAGGTTGGAAAGTGAATTATAGAGATAAAAAAAATACCAGAATTTAATATTAATATTTTTTGTGATATCGATAATTAAAAATTAATCAAATATAAAAAGTTAATTAAGCTGGAAAAGAAAAAAAGTGGAAATTTGGCAACCCTGCTTTGAAACAAACCCGTTTCAAAATGTTTCGATAAAATTGCTTGAAATATCGCAATAACGTAAAAAATTTCCCTAACTTTAATTCATTTTATTGGTAAATGTCTTGTGTAATATATTTAGAACTAAATATGTCTCAAACATTTAATCTCTCATCAAAAAATAATATATTAAACTGTCACTGTAGGAAATTTAGTGTACTGTGACATTGGTTTGGGGTCAACTGTATATATATTTTTAATCCGAAGTTGATTAATTAATCATTGATTTTCGATATTAAGTGCGTTGTCGAAATTATAATTTTGGTTAATCGTTTTCAAATTTAATTTTGAATTAGAAATACTTAGTTTCCCGTCAACTCATTTCCAATATGAAGGTTTCTTTTCAAACGCACGCTAGGTATTGACTCTCCCTTATTAAATGAGGATAAGAGAGTAGTATAAATTACCCATCTATCTGATTGCCCCTCCCTACTCTCTCATTGCCCCTCCCTCGATAAACTGACTCTTAAATGTCTCATTAGAAGCGAAAGAGAAAGCACGCGATTGTGACATGTCTCTTTCCTAACACAAACGCTCGTTTCCGTTGTTTCTGGCAGATAGTTGGCCTACTTTTATGAACAACCACCACGGCAGGACAATGCATAAAACCACCATGGCCTGAGGTAGGTCTAACTCGCTCAGGTTAGATCAGGTCAGGTATTAAATAAAGTTAAGTCAAGCTAACTTAGATTATTTAAAGTTAGGATGGATTTATTTCCTTTACCGGCACCTAAAAGATAATAAAGTTAGGCTTTATTTAGATTATGTCTAGTTAACGTAGGTTGGATCAAGTTAGGTTAGGTGAAGTTAGCTGAGGTTAGATTATGTTAGCTTTTTGTTAATTCAGGATAGGCTAGCTTAAGTTGGATCAGGTTAGGTTAGGTTATATTTAATTTAGGTTAGGTCAAGCTAGCTGATGTATGTTGCGTTAAGTTAGGTTATATCAGGGTTTTTTTCATTCGCCTATTTTAAGGAACTGTGAACCTAACGAGGGAGCGTGTTGGATTTTCTGAGGGTCGCCCACCTCCCCGAAGAGAGGGGGCCGGGGGGCGGCCAGTAAGTTATTTAACTTAATTTCTTTTAGCTAGTTAAGATTAGATTAAGTTAGATATTCTTTATTTTAAGTCAATTGAAGGTAGCTTAAGTTAGTTTAAGTTATTTATGTTAAGTCTCATTCATTTTAAGTTAAGCTCGCTCAGGTTAAATTAAGTTATGTTAGGTATTAATTAATTAATCTAGGTTAAGCTTGCTTAGGTTAGGTTAAGTTAGGTTAGAATAGGTTATATTTAATTTAGACAAGCTAGCTTAGGTTAGATTATGCTAAGACAGCTTTTATTCAATCTAGAATATGATGTATTGAATTAGGATTTATTTAATTTATATCGGGTTTAGCTTACATAGGATGGATCAAGTTATGTTTCATGTAGGTTATATCAAGCTAGCTGAAGTTAGATTAAATTAGTTTTATTTTTTTAATCAGGCTAGGCCAAGCTATCTTACAGTGGATAAAGAGGTTAGGTTATAGTTAATTTAGGTTAGATAAACTAACTCAGGTTAAATGGTTAGGTTAGGTTGTATTTAGTTACATTTAATTTTCTAGCTCGCTTTTGTTAGATCTTTTTTTATTTATGTTCGTCAAACTAACTTAGGTTAGATTAATTTAGGCTTTATTTAATTCGTTCTAAGTCAAGCTACCTTAGGTTAGATCAAGTTAGTTTTGGATAGTTTCTATTTAATTAATATCAGGTCAAGCTCGCTTTTGTTAGATTTAGGTTAGATCAAGCTAGCTTTGGATAAATGGTTAGGTAAGGTTGTATTTAATTAAAGTTCCGTTTCCAGCTCGCTAATGTTAGATTAGATTTTTTTTTAATTTAGGGTAGTCAAGCTAACCTAGGGTAGATTAAGTTAGGTTTTACTCAATTCATACTAGGTCAAGCTAGCTTAGGCTAGATCAAGTTAGGTTAGGTTGGTTTTATTTAATTAATATTAGTCCAAGCTCGCTTATGTTAGATTTAGTTAGGTTTGATTTCAATAAGTTTAAGTTAGGTCAAGCCTCCGTAGGTTAGAAGATTAAGTTAGATTAGTTAAGTTGTATTTAATATAAGTTAGGTCAAGCTTGGTTAGGTTAGATTAAGCTATATTAGCTTTAAATTAAGTTAGGTCACGCGTGCTTAGGTTAGATTAAGTTAGGTTAGGATAGTTTATATTGATTTATGTTAGATCAATCTAGACTATGTTAGATTGTGTTGGGTTAGTTTTTTTTCCCGGCAAGTCGATATCAGACCTTAGAGTTCTATTTAACGAGCTGCAGCCCAACCGAGGGGAAACAGTTGACTTGAACATAGTTAAACCACACCGCGTGTGATCAGTCAACGGATGGTGTCTCGAATCGGGTAGACTTAGCTTGGGTGAATTAAGTGCCCCTAGGTTCGGATTCTCGGGTAAACTGTCTTAATGACCAGCGTGGCTGGAGGACACTTATGTGGACCATACGGCTCATGGTTCAGACCATAAGATTCCTCTCCCATATGGACCCTGAAGGTTAGGTTTTTATATATCCACCAGCCCCCCCACCCTAGCCCCCCACCAGGCAGTAATGTTATTTTTCCACGCACCCCAACAGTATATTTGTTTATTTGTACTGAACTTAATTTTGGAATGCATTCAACGCTTTACACATTTGTTTCCGAACGTTTCAAACGTGTCCTCCATGCCTTCTCAGAGTACACGATATTTACAGTCTCCTTCACGTAAATCTTTCTCCTGTTTTCAGCTCTTTTACTGTCTTCATCTGTATGATCTACCCTATATTTTTCCGTACATTCCTTCCCCTATTTATTCCCGTTATTTGTTGTATATTTGTATCCATTTCTTGCACCCAGTAACTATCCATCTCCAGCCAAAGGCCTACCATTCAGCTTTCTGCCATTATTCATTGTTAATACCATTTGCGGAGAATTAAAATTTTAAATAAATATTATTAAAAAATATAAAATCCCTCAGCTATGGTGGAGGGTGAGTTGAACAAACAAGAGTAAAATAAATAAGAAAGAGATTAAAAGTGTGGTAAGGAAGCCTAAATAATGTAATTAATGAGTTTTTTAAAATGTGAAGTCAGAAAAAAGAAAACCCTCGTAAATATGGCTTGAAAAAGAAACGCTCTCGTAAACCCATGTAAATACGGCTATGCAAAAATGCTTCTGTGCATTAAAAGATAGCCAACTCCTATTTATTTTCGTTCTCGTGAAAAAGATAAGACACCCATAAATAAAAAAAACTAAGTTTCGAGGGAACTATTTAAATTTAGTGTGTTATATTTTAGTTAGATTTATATTTATTCTTCTCCCCTTCACTCTTTACTGTCATAGGAGAAATTCTTGCGCAGATATTGACGACAGAATTAAAAAGTGGAGAGTAGGTAAATAATAAAGGGAAGCAGGAGGGAGGCATTAACAGTGATATAAAAGATAGAGAAAAATATAGAAAATAACAAGAGGAGTGATTTCGACACTTCTCCTTACAGGAGAAGCTTGCGCTTCGCAGGCAGACCTTCGGTATGTGGCCTAATGCCTATTCAGCTCTGGCAACGGCCTTTTGATCTAAAAAATAAAAATGTTCAGTACATATCTTATAATAATTTACTCTTGGTCTATCTTTTTCACATCGATGCTTATTTTCTAGGTCTAAAGGTTTTTGGGAAGTCTTTTTAAATAAGAAAAAACAATCCTCAGGATTCTTTTTTTCTCTATTCAAATTTGCTTTATAATTTTACTTGCTTTATTCGTTTTTAGGGGCTAGTACCTATTTCCTACTGATAAAGATTAAAATAAAAAAAATATTAAAAAATAACCAGTAAAACTTTCGAATATACAAACAAATAAAATAAATAAACACCCATTCCTAAACTTTAATAAATTTTCTCAACTTCACAATTTATCATTCTTTTTATTAAAAAAAAAAATGAATTCCCAAACATTCCATAATCTATTTTGTCTGAACTTCCCCGATTTTGTTTTTTCAAACTCTAAAGCAACTCTTACAAAGAACTTGGATACAAACTTCAAATATAATTAGGTCATAACCAAACTAAGTGAAAAAAATCTAGTATTATTCAAAACCTCAAAAAAAATCCTTTTCTTAAAATATTGTGTTTATAGAGGATGAATATAAAATACTTAATCTTCTTAACTTTAATTTATTTTCTTTTGTCGTTCCCTTTCGATGTGTTAAATTATTTTTCTTTGTAGGGTGAGTCACTCCTATTATTATTGTTCAACTAAACAAAATAAAAGGATAGAGGGTAGAGCAACTCGGTAGATTTATAAGTATGGGGTGTCACTTGTTTGTAGGTAAGGTTGTAGCGCTCAATTACAAGGTGAAGTAGAGCCAACATGGAACCTCTCAAATTGAGCACCCCGTTGGACGTATTAAATATTGAAATTGGGCACACAAATTGAACATTGAAATAATATGCCACCCTGTAACAATTTATTAATGTAAAACAAAGCAAGGATCTTTTCTCTTATTATAGCGCAATTTCGTCTCCTAAGCCAGATGGGTGAATGGCCGGCTGAAGAGGCTGAACTGCCTTTCTCATCCGCGGGAATCAAGGGATTGGACCAGTTCTATGTTATTAGTATTTGGGGGGTTTAGGGGTGAATAAGAGAAAATTCAAATCAAGGTCTCCTGACCAAAAAGTTGCGTGCCCTCACTTATTCTGATTTATGACCTTACGACCTTCAAAACTTACAATAATTCCTGGACTAACCTTGGCAATTATATCATTCGAAAGAGAATGTAAAACAACATAAGGGTTTCAAATTTGTTTAGAATGGGACGAATAGTTATGATGTTATTGCCAAAACAAATAATTCCCGGGCTAACCTTAGGAGGACTTTGGCAATTATATCTTTCAAAATTAAATGTCTGTAAATTTGAGCAACTGTCTTTCCCTTTATTTCGTTGCCTCAATTATAGAAGACATATTATTATAGTATTAATATATATATAATTATTATTATCATTATTATTATAGCTAATAATGTTTTTGCCGATCTATCAGGAACTGCAAACATTTAACACTCGCACGTTTCCCTGCAAATCCCTCTGAAAACCCACTGGACTGGTAAAAACCTCCAGACATGGTTCTTTCTCCAGCAAGTTCGTATGTTGTCATTTTTTAAGAGTGAAAACAATATTTATGCTTCTAAAAACAACAAAGGATATCTTAACACTAAAGGTGTCATAACCCAATCACTCGTGTAATTTGCCCAATCGTTAAAGAGAAAATAGTCAAACATCTGGACTACCCAGGTTTAATTCGAGACACATGGTTTTCGAAAAATATTCGTGCCTTACTAATTCCCAAATCGCAAAATCTTCCGTTCTGCCATCTCTCTGAGGAGACAAAATTGAGCCATAATAAGAGAAAAGATTCATTAAAATAGATCATTGTTAGACCTCTGACAAGAAATATTTAATGGGTCACTAGTAGAAGGGGTGGTTCTTGAAATATTCAAGTTAGCTAACGTAACTACCATTTTAAAAACGCGATCGACATCGCCAATTAATCTAACAGCCTTGATTATGAAAGAACTTGAATCAATCGTTAAAGAGAAAATAGTCAAACATTTGGACCACCCAGGTCTAATTCGAGGCACACCGTTTTCTAAAAAAAATCGTGCGTTACTAATGTGTTTGAGGGTTTGTATTTTTCATAAAATAGTTCAAGAATATAACATAAACCGAGCAGAAGATAAAATCTCAACTGATTTTTAAAAATCTCTTCATAATGTTCCGCATCGGCAACAGATAAAAAAAGATATAAGCGCAGGCATCCATGTAATGTTCAAGTGGCTTATAGAAAGAAAACAGAAAGCAATAACTAAAGAGCTTGAACAGGGATGGAAATTAGTGTATAGTGGAGTTCCACAGCGATCTGTACTGAAATCACTTCTATTTTTAATCCACGTCAATGATATTGACGGTCAGATCAACGTTTGTGTATCATCTCGAAATTCGCTGATAATATAAAACTTGGAGGAAAAGTTGTTCCATTTTTTTGACCGAGATAAAATTCAAACAACAAAACAAAATTGTGGAAGATTGGGCTCAATAGAGGGTAGTACAATATCTTACATAGATGAACAGGAAACGAAAAAATATAACTGCCCTATGCACGGACGGAATATCCTTGCGTAAGGTAGACTGAAAAAAAATTAGGAGTATCCATCACCAACGACTGAAATTTTCAAAATAATGTACGGATGTGTAGCGTTTGGTTAAATAAACAATTTCACTCTTTGTCTTTATCTACAAGGACTCTAGTTAGAATTATTCTTATTTAGCTTAAGTCAGGGGCTTTGCAGATCGCGTAAATGGAGAGCTTTCTTGTAGGTTGATGTAAGGGTTGGCACTGGCAGTAGAGCGAAGTGCCAGGTCTCTCGCGGATACCAACCTTAATAGGCCACGGATGGCATAAGGTTTATAGGTCTCGCCATCTCGGGCTTGCCATTGGTCGCTGGTTGCATCAGATGCGTGCATAAGGGCCAGCAAAGTCCTAGTTTTTATATACAGAAGTTTGTCCTACAAGTCGAAAAGAAGCATTCTTAAATTGCATAAGTCCATTGTAAGGGCACACTTAGACTATATGGTGCAACTCTGGTATTCCTATCTGCAAAAAGTTGTAGAAATGGCTGAACGAGCGCGCTACTGTGCAACTTAGATAGTTCACGGATTGGGACATAGATCATTTGAGAACAGGTAGAAGGTACTTCATTTTCAGAAACTGGAATCACATAGATTAAGGAGTGAGCTGATTCAAGCTGTAAAATATTAAACGGTGTTAATAATGTTAAATCTGATTCAGACTTTGAACTCAATGTCTTGAGTAAATGAAGAAGCAATATAGTTATGCTACATGACAGGCATTGTAAAACTAATATTGCTAGAAATAAATTTCCACTATAAAGTAATTAATCATTGAAATCTGTTGGCTGAAAATATATAGTACAATGATACTATTCAAAATCAGTTAAAAATTATTTCTAAGAGATTGGTAGGTTTTTAATCTATGGAGTTAGCCTTGAGTGGACTACACGGTCTTTGCTCTCCTGTGCATATTTTAAAACTTGCCTACTTCAAGCAAGAGCCAATCATAGATTTTAAAAGAGGTAAATTTATGCTGGGTAAAATATATAACCTCATAATCGAATACTTAAATAATTTTATAGAAAAAAATCAAAAAGTTTTCAATACTTTGCTTTGAAAAAACATTTTTAACTGTTGTGTTTAATCTTGGTGGTCAACATGTTTGTTTATTTTGTCCTTAATTATGGATTCCATAAGTTCTCCAGGCATGGACGTCAGGTCACCTAGACTAAACCCAACCAACAGCAAGACCCCAACGGCGGACCAAGCAAACATGGGCCATATAAGATTCCTATGACTGGATCCGGCGGAGGAGGGCAGCGCCCAGCGGTCAGGCGCAACAAAGGCGAGTCTTGATAAACCAAGAACACGGTAGCCCGATGCAACCAGCTTCGCCAAAACCGCATGTCTCAATGTTTTGAACCACAGTAGACGCATTACTTGTCAAGTGCGCGCATGTGGCCGTCGCGCAGCCACGATCGTCAAAAACAAATTCCTCAGCGGCTGTCATTCGTCTGTTTTCTTTCCACCTTCTTTCTTTCCGAGACTAGACCCTCTCTCTTCTCAGCGGAGGAGACCACATAACTGACGAAGAAACCGATGCTCGGACACGAACTGGAGCCGACGACGATGCTATGGCTCAATCTCCTTTCTTGAATATTGGCTTGATATTCGTTATTTTGGATCATGTCAAGAATAGGAAACCCAATTCACCATGTCAAGAACAGCTATTCCCCAATATAAATATCATGTAAAGGAACAAACAAAAGCGTGACCTTCACTTTAATGAAAATGAACGGTATTCTAATTTATTAAACAGAAAATTGAGTAGTGATTGCGTTACTTAAATTAATTAACATGTTATTTGATTTCTTTCACCACCATCAACAATTTTAAATAACCTGAGAGAAGTTTGCGTTTGCATCCTCGCATGTTGTTATTTTTGGCCTTGTCTTCCCCAATACAATTCAATGTGTTGTGTATGAACGACTGGCTGTGGATTAACGAAGTTCAAATGGTGATCGACGGTTTTGTGCTAGTCACTTGGATTATTGGCCAGCTTTCAGTGATCTCGCCATTCATCAATATGGATAATTATTCCACCTCTCGCCACCTTTTCGAATAACTGTCAAAAGTGTTTCTCGGTCTCTCCGCTCAACTACTTTAATCTCTTGAACTAATGATGAATAACTAGTATCTATTAAGTCAAACACCCAAACTTCGATTCTAGTGCCCCGACCTCGATGGTTTTTTTGTTCGGTTATGTTAACATGGACTAACCTAACCAAAACCTAGACTCAAAAGTTAAGAAAACATTGAAGACTTCCCACGCCAAGAATAATGAACCCAATTTACCATGTCAAGAATAGCGACCCCAAAATCCTGTCAAAAATAGTGTTGGCCTTTTTATTCTTTACAGGATTTGTTATTTTTTAAGGAAAGATCTGTTTTTTAATTGATTTATTGAACAAAGTTGTCTTTGTAAAGATCAGAAGTCACGTATTCAACCTGTAAAGATCAGTATACCCCCCCCCCAAAAAAAAAGCTGTTCATTATAAACTACCCGAGAGACTATATGTAGGAGACAAGGAAAATTGAATTAATGAATATAGCATATAAAGCAACAAAAAAATGACATGACAACAGAATAACATTATTAAAATACAAATAGATTGAAACAAAATTAGTTGAATTAGTATTGAGTAGCAATCGTCCCGCTAAAACATTAACAATAAATCGTTTATTTCTTTCTCCTCCGGGTTGGAGCCCAGGTGAGAGCGGACACAAACATCAGCGTACGTAGAGGTCTGGGCACCAATTGGTAGACGCGCTGTGCTTAACCCCGCAGGGAAAGGTACAAAGATCATCACATACACAGCCAATCGCAACACTCCTTTCTTTCCTCTCATGTCTTCCCAACAAAAATCATGCTCCTCTATCTTCTAAGGAATCCTGCCGATTGAGAGTCGTAGATACACCCTCTGACGCGGAACGAGTCCCCTATTTTCCCGGGATGATGAAAGTTCATACCTCATAGTTGGTTGGTGTGAAAGACACGAATACTTCTATAAGCCTTCCAAAACACGAGGACCGGTTCAGGTGCCCCAGGGGTCAAGAGCGATTGTCAGGCTGCTGTTGGGTTTCATTATCCGGTCGGGAGGACCGTCTCTGATCAAGAGGCGGATGAGGCTTCCTTCCCTCCCTCCTCACCACATAAATTCCTGAAGATATGAATTTAAGAAAGTCCCTTAAATATGTTGGCATACTCTTAATACGCGCTTTATACTTGACTCAACAACTTCAAGTGTATAGATGATCTTCAATTAAAAGATATTTAATAATCCTAGGTCGTGCGTTCCATGGATTGAGGATGTCTATATAGCAATAATATGTTAAGAACTAAACACTAAGTTCATTTAGTCAAAGGTGCAAGGTCCTCTAACCTCTACAAAGGCAAAATAATTTGAGAGAACTTAATACAAACAAGCCTGTAAATATGCTAATAAAGATAAGTTGCCATACGGTACTCTAGGACTGATGATCTGTACAGCCTCCCAGAAAGTAGTTAAAGCCAACTTGTTTCAGCGCTTCTTAAATAATGTAATCATTCAAGATTCTTATTATGTACTTTTAGTGCGGCAACATACAGTACCGGCTTTGTTCTTTGATTATCTTATTGTATCTTGTGTAGTACAACTTTTTTTTCAAACTGTTTAAGACTCCCCTCCCTTGTAAAGACATTGTATGTATGTATATCTTTGTGAGGTGAAGGAATTTTGTAACCTGCTTCTTAATATAGTTATATTTGTTCCAACGGCCATCAAAAGAGATCGAATTTAACGATTTTTCATCACTAACTCTATAATTTAAGAAGAGGATATTTTTGAGTATTTGAATAATAATTTCATCCTAGTTTGGTTATGACTTATGCTTTTTTATCAAAGTTATTTCTAATCATTCTTTTATAATATCAAAAAAACAAATTGGTGAAGTTCAGAAATAAATATAAGTATCAAAATTTTGTGAATTTTTTAAACCCAAAGAATTACAAATGGTGAAGTTCAGAAAAAAATATACAAATTTAACCATGGCTGCTTTTTTTTAGATTTTAAATTTGAATCTTAGTAGCGAAGCGCAAGCTCCGGGGAGTGGCGAAGCCATTGCCTGGTTTTTATATATTTCCTTTGGTGTTTCCTCTAGTGTTTTTTACACCTGTATTCTGGCTGATGACCTGGTTTTCTCGTGTTTGCTCCTTTCACCACAGCATGAATCTGATAGACATTTATCCCCTAACCCTTGTACATCTTGGCACAATTTGTGCTACATGTTCACAGTTCCTCTTTCTTTTCTCTTATTTTCTCTATATTTTTCCTCCCCTTAGGTGGCATAAAAGAAATAAAATAAATTGCCTATGATCATTAAATCTGCCTTATCATCATATGAGCTTTCAACTGTATACTATTCTGCACCGATATGACCGCAAGGCCTTGGAAAATCATGTCTTTTTATTACCTCGAAGAAGTAAACGCCATATTCTTGAATATAATTTAATTGAATTTAAGGACAGACGTTAAAAGAGGCGAAAGACTTGCCAAAACTCCGCTGAGGAATGAGAAAATATAGAGGAAGAATGCGTTGAAAATGAGTCTTTGATTACTTGCGGATTCACTCAAAGAAAAATAGGCAAATTTGACGTTTTCAGCTAACTATTTATTTACGTGACTCAGCAAAGCTAGAGATGGCTCAAATTGGAGGAACAAAGCTGACTTGCCATACGGGGTGGGATGTTTTAGAACTTATTATTTATTTGACAGATATCAGGGAATTTTAAGATATTTGACCTTTACATTTTGATTCAAATTTTAAGTATGTTAATGAAAGGTTAAAGCACAGTTATACTTACACATATTTCATTTTACTCGAAGTATAAACATCTTGTTTAACCATTATCTTAAAGGCCAGATATTTTACCAACTAGTGACATATGAAACCCCTTACATAAATATTATTTTATTCATATTGGTTTGTTCTTTAACCCGAAAAGGATGTCAGATCCAGCATCGGCAACTATGCTTTGACTGGCATCTGGGAGATATTGTGCCCTTCCAGCACCCAACACTCGCAATTTCTCATCCTGATCCCAATGCTTGCAGGAGGATCCGCCGCTATACAGTACTGTCCAAAAACTAGAGAACGAAATACCAAAATCTACAATTTCCTGAAAATACTCCTTTAATTTCCATGAAAATTGCACATAATATTCTTTGAAATTTGTAACCGATTATGGCTAAGTTTCATTTCATAGAACAGCGGATGAATAAAAGTATGCGTCCAAAAACTAGAGAACGATAAGTCGAAATTTCTAATGATAATAAGTTCTAAACCCCCTCTCCCCCTAATTTATTTATAAGTTCTAATGATAAGTTTCTAATAAAAAATATAATAATAAGTTATAATGATAGGTTCTAATAACTCATTAAATGCTTTCCCCAAAGAGTTGGTGCACATTAACTAATCCTCTTAATAGAATTAAACCTACATATTGCAATCCTCTTACACACTTAACTTTGCCTTTTTTAATCGCATATAATAATAGTGTTATTAGAAGTCATCCTATAAATGAGGATAAAAGAGGATAAAAGAGGATAACTCTGTTTATAATTTTAGGGGCGACATTTTTACAATTTTCGCGCTATTGTACATACTCTTACATGCTCGTTATACCCAATTACAGACAATTAAGCAAGTACATAATGAAGAAATCTTGGTAATATTAATGACAATAGTAATATAACAATAACCTAAGGAATGATAATAACATCTGTTAATTCCCATTTTCTCCTTTGTTAGTTTAAAAGCGGGAAATTCAAAACTTTTTCGAAGACTAGTTTTTGAGGCCTATCTCGCGTTCAGTACCAGTGAAGTGATCGAATATGAAAGAAACCACCCATATAATTGGACATTGGACGTATTAAATAGGGAAAAAATTGCAATATCATAAAGTAGAAGTAAGATGAGGTTAGAATAAGAAAGATATATGGGTAACAGAAATATCTCTCGTGAAAGGTAATCTCGCTATACTTTTTTTCTAAGGTTAAGTTTTTACATTTCTTTGCCTCCTTTATCAGGTTCCCCATTCTTTTGCCTCTTTACCTGTTCCGATTCCCTTGCCTCGTTAACCTGTGTTATCAATATTGTATATTCCAAAATTTTGAACTTGATGCCAATTTTTTTAAAATATGTCTTGTGATTGTTCTATTCCATTCCCCTTATGTTCCGAATATGGGAAAAGTGTGGGGGTGGGGGCCTCCACTGTTTAACGGCCATCACTTAAATTGAATACAAAAGACAGCACTTTTTGAAACGGGTCTCCGAATAAAAGTTTATAATATACAACGCTTAAACTCACGTTGCTCCGATCAACATTGACTGAAAAATCTTTTGCAGGTTCACTAGATATGAATCAATTCTCGAGAAGAGCTCAGCTTTTATTGAGCTTCTGCTGTGTGTCTTTCGTCCAAACCAGATTGTCGTCAGCGAGAAATGTTTTCTCCGAGATGAATCAAGCAAGGCACGCAAAGGTAAGAATAAGAGGTCAATCACAGCGTGGATTTGTCGTTCCATCAATGACTAATGTGATTTGCCTTCATTTTTACTTGCCATTTTCCGAAGGTTTTCGATTTGTAAGAGGAAGGCATCGCCATTTCACAGAGATTATTCATTATATTGAACTAAAAAAAAATGGGGGGGGGAACAAAACGATTCACTAGCTAACAGGTTTAATGGACTTGACCAAGTAGCAAAAGCCTCAATAATTTAAAAGACTATTTTTACAATGCGCCACTTAGGTAAATAATAATGAAACAAGGTCATCTATCGTATTATACCGAAGGCTTTTAGACAAAGGATAAAAATGAGATGAGTTGGAATAATCGGAGGAAGAATAGACTAAAATAAACAAGTTTATTAAAAAAACTCAGGGTAGAGTATAAAGCATACGCTACAAATCTTTTGAAAAAGACTATTGAGGAGAACAAATCAGTAAAACAAATAAAAAAACACCTAATAATTAGCAGACGGTAAATAAAAAAACTAATATATACTCACAGGAATATAATTACAGAGATTTGAAAAAAAACAGCCTAAAGAAATTCTGGCAAGTACTGGATGAGAGTAAACTACGACGATACTACAGATGACGACTTCTCGATAAATGAGGAGGGAGTCCCCGCCCCAATAGTGGGCTCCTGGCTTTGGAAGCAGGGCACCCGAAACCTTTTGTCCAATGATCATCAAACCGAATGGCCAAGGTTAGGATAGTATCCACACAGCCATGCCGAGTAATCCGTGACAATGTTAGGATGGAGGGAAGATGTAAAATGTGAAGGGTAGAAGTGGTGTTGGATAGACGGGAATGGTAGTTAGTGTTTAAAAGAGGGAGATGGCAGGTACTTGTAGTATGTGAAACAAAAAGAAGAGATTAGGAGGGATGAAGTATATAGTAAAATCTGGTATCGATTAGGGTGCTAGGAGTAAGATCTGGTGTAGATATATGTGCTAGGAGTAAGATCCGGTGTGGATCAGGGTGCTAGGGGTAAGATCTGGTATGGAACATGGTACTAGAAGTAAGAACTGGTGTGGATCAGTGTGATAGGAGTAAGATCTGGGGTGGATCTAGATGCTAGGAGTAAGATCTAGTTTGAATCTGGCTGCTAGGAGTAAGATTTAGTGTGGATCGTAATGCTAGAAGTAAGATGTGGTATGGATCTGGGTGCTAGGAGTAAGATCTGTTGTGGATCAGGACGCTAAGAATACGATCTGGTGTGGATCATGGTTTAGAAGTAAGATCTAGTGTGGATCTCGATGCTAAGAGTAAGAAGATCTGGTGTGGATCTGGTGTTATGATTAAGGTTTTGTGTGGACCAAGGTGCTAAGAGTAAGATCTAGTGTGGATCAGGGGGCTAGGTGTAAGAGCTGGGTGCGGCGAGTAAAACCTAGTGTGGATCAGGATGTTATGAGTAATATCCGGTGTGTATCAGGGTGCTAGGAGTAGGATCCGGTGTGTATCTGGGTGCTAGGAGTAGGATCCGGTGTGGATCAAGGTGCTAGGAGTAAGATCTTGTGGGGATCTAGGTGCTAGGAGTAAGATCTGATGTGGACCTCGGTGCTGGACGTAAAATCCGGTGTGGATCAGGTTGATTGGAGTAAAACTGGTTGGATCATGTTGCTAGGAGCAACATCTGGTGTGAATCAGGGTGCTAGGATTATAATCTGGTATGGATCAAGGTTCTAGAAGTAAGATCTAGTGTGGATCAGGGTGCTAGGAGTATAATCAGGTGTGGATCAAAGTTCTAGGAGTAAGATATGGTGCGGATCAGAGTGCTAGGAGTATAATCTGGTGTGGATCAAGGTTCTAGGAGTAAGATATAGTGTGGATCAGGGTGCTAGGAGTATAATCAGGTGTGGATCAAAGTTCTAGGAGTAAGATATGGTGCGGATCAGAGTGCTAGGAGTATAATCTGGTGTGGATCAAGGTTTTAGGAGTAAGATATAGTGTGGATCAGGGAGCCAAGAGTAAAATCTGGTGTGGAGTGAGGTGCTAAGAAAATTATCTTAGGTGGATAAGGGTGCTAGGAAAAGGATCTGGTGTATATCGTGGTGCTAGGAAAAAGAGCTGGTGTGGATCTGGGTCCTATGAGTAAGATCTGTTGTGGATCTGGGTGCTAAGAGTAGGATCTGGTGTGGATCATGGTGCTAGCAGTAAGATCTGTCTAGATCAGGGTGCTAAGAGTAAGATCTGGTTTGGATCTGGTTGCTAGCAGTAATGTCTATTGAGGATTAGGGTGATAGGAGTAAATCTGGTGTGGATCATGGTGCTAGGAGTAAGATCTGGCGTGGATTTATTTGGTAGGACTAGGATTTTGTTTGGATCAGAGTGATTGGATTAAGATCTAGTTTGGATAAATGTGATATGAGAAAGATTTTTTTGTGAATCAGGGTGCTAGGAGTAAGATCTAGTGTGTATTAGGGTATTAAGAGTAAAATCTGATAGGGTTCATGATGCTAGGAATAAGAACTGGTGTGGAGCAGGGTGATAAGAGTAAAATCTGGTGCGGATCTGGGTGCTGAGTGTAATATCTGGTGTGAATCAATGTGCTATCGAAAAAATCTGGAATAGTAAGATCTGGCGTGCTAGAAAAAAGATCTAGTGTGGATCAGGGTGCTAGGAGTAAGATCTTGTTTGGATCAGACTGATAGGATTAAGATCTAGTTTGGATAAAGGTGATATGAATAAGATTTGTGTGAATTATTGTGATAGGAGTAAGATTTTTTTGTGTGAATTAGGGTGCTAGGAGTAAGATCTGCTGTGTATCATGTTGTTAAGAGTAAGATGTGATATGGACCATGGTGCTAGGATTAAGAACTGGTATTGAGTAGGGTGATAGGAGTAAGATCTGCTATAGATCTGGGTGCTAAGTATAAGATCTGGTGTGAATCAGTGTGCTAGGAAAAAGATCTGGTATAGATCACGGTACTAGGAAAAAGATCTGGTGTGAATCAGGGTGCTAGGAGTAGGATCTAGTGTGGATGAGGTTGAAAGGAGTAGGATCTATGTGGATTGGGTTGGTAAGAGTAAAATCTGGCATGGATCAGGGTGTTAGGAAAAAGATCTCTTGTGGTTCTGGTGTGGAGCAGGATGCGAGGAGTAGGATCTATTGTGGTTCAGGGTGCTAAGAGTAAGATTTACTGTGGAATCTGGTGCTAGGAGTAAGATGTGGTGTGGATTTGGGTGCTAGGAATACGATCTGGTGTGGATCAGGGTTTGGGAGTAATATCCGGTGTGGATCTGGATGCTAGGAGTAATGTCTGGTGTGAATCAGGTTCTTAGGAGTAAGATTTTGTCTGGACTAGGGTGCTAAGAGTAAGATCTAGTGTGGATCAGGGTGCTAATAGTAAGAATGGTTGTGGATCAGGGTGCTAGGAGTAAAATCTGGAGTTGAGCAGGGTGATATGAGTAAGATATGGTGTAGATCTGGGTGCTAAGTGTAAGAAGATCTGGTGTGAATAATTGTGCTTGTAAAAATATCTGGTATAGACCAGGGTACTAGGAAAGATGTATGTGTGGATCAGGGTGCTAGGAGTAGGATCTAGTGTAGATCTGGGTGTTATGCGTATAATATGGTGTGGATCAAGGTTCTAGAAATAAGATTTGGTATTGATAAGGGCGCTAGGAGTAGGATCTAGTTTGAATCTGGGTATTAGGAGTAAGATTTGGTGTGAATCTGGGTGCTATGAGTAAAATCTGGTTGGAACAGGGTGTTAGGCCTATAATCTGCTGTGAATCAAGGTTCTAGGAGTAAGATCTGGTATGGATCAGGGTGCAAAGAACAAGATCTGGTGTGGAGTGAGGTGCTATGAAAAAGATTTTGTGTGAATCAGGGTGCTAGGAAAGATCTGGTGTAGATCAGAGTACCAGGAAAAATATCTGGTGTGGATTTGAGTGCTAGACGTAAGATCTGGTGTGAATTTGGGTGCTAGGAGTAGGATATGGTGAGAATTAGTATACAAGAAGTAAGATATGTGTGGCTCAGGGCGCTAGGTGTAAGATCTAGTGCGGATATGGGTGCCAGGAGTAAGATCTTGTTTGGATCAGAGTGACAGGAGTAAGATCTAGTCTGGATGAAGGTTATAGGAGTAAATTTGGTGTGATTTATTGTGATAGGAGTAAGATTTTTTGAATCAATGTGTTAGGAGTATGATCTATTGTGTATCAAGGTGCTAGGAGTAAGATCTGATATGTATCATGATGCTAGGAGTAAAAACTGGTGTGGAACAGGGTGATAGGAGTAACATCTGGTGTGGATATGGATGCTAAGTGTAAGATCTGCTGTGAATTAGGGTACTAGGAAAAAGATCTGCTCTAGATCAGGGTGCTAGGAAACAGTTCTGGTGAGGATCTTGGTGCTAAAAGTAGGATCTAGTGTGGATCAGTTTGCTAGGAGTAAGATCTCTGTGGGTCGAGGTGGTAAGAGTAAGATCTGGTGATGATCAGGGTGCTAGGAAATAGTCTGTTGTGGATCATGGTTCTAGGAATAGGATCTGTTCGCGAATAAGGTGCTTGAGTAAGATTTGTTGTGGATAGTGGTGTTAGGAGTAAGATGTGGTGTGGATCTGGACGCTAGAAGTAAGATCTGGTGTGGATCTGGAGGCTAGGAGTAAGATCTAGGGTGGATCTGGGTGCTAGAAGTAAATTTTGGCGTAGATCTGGTTGCTAGGACTAAGATCTAGTCTGAATAAGGGGGATAGGAGGAAGATTTTATGTGAACCAATGTCATAAGTATAAGACCTGGTGTGAATCAGGGTGCTAGTTATAATATCTGGTATGGATCTGAGTGCCAGGAGTAAGATCTTGTTTGGATCAGAGTGATAAGAGTAAGTTCTAGTCTAGATAAAGCTGATAGAAGTAACTTTTTTATGAATCAGGGTGCTAGGAGTAATATCTGGTGTGGATCAGGGTGCTAAGAGTAAGATCTTGTGTGAATCAGTGTTCTAGGAATAAGATCTGCTGTAGCTCATGGTGCTAGGAGTAAGATTTGGTGCAGATCAGGGTGCTAGGAGTAAGATCTGGTGTGATCTGGGTGATGGGAGTAAGATCTGGTCTGGAGCAGAGTGATAAGAGTAAGATCTGTTGTGGATTATCGTGATAGGTGTACTATCTGGTGTGAATCAGGGGGATGGGAGTAATATCTGGTGTGGATCAGCTTGATAGGAGATAGATCTAGTTTCGTTCTGGTCGATAGGAGTAAGATCTGGTTCGGTTCAGGGTGATAGGAGTAAGATCTGGCGTTTATCGGGGTGATAAGAGTAAGGTCTGCTGTGGATCGGAGTGATAGAAGTAAGATCTGGTGTAAATTATGGTAATATAAGTAAAGTAAGTGTTTCCCTGCTTATGAATGAGGAGTGCTATGATAATTATATATGTGCAGCAAAGATTGCCAAGTGTAAAACTAAATAGTTGCAGGGTATGAATTTTGTAATTATAGAGAGTTTCTGGAATGACATGAAACAAATGGAATTGGGAATGTGTATTGACAGATCGTTGTAGGAGATATGCTATAAATGGGCGAATAGGTAACAATGAGGATGGAATAGTGGGAGATTTTTCTGCAATTCGAGGAATGCAAGAAGAGAGAGGGTGACAAGGTTTTGATGGAGATAAGTTGATATTTGTAAGAGATATAAGTATGGGACTCTCAATCACATGAATGCGTTGTGTAAAGTTAAATTGTTGCGTAAATAGATGAGAAACCTTTGCGACAGTAGAGAGATAGGAACAATCGAAAGGCAAAGTTTGTTAATCAGAGAGAACGAGAAGAGTACATGAGAATATCTTTGAAATAGATTAGAGGAAGTTGAAACAGGAGGATAGAACAAATGTGGCAGTCGTAGTACATAGGTTGTGCAAAGGCTGTCTGTGGATGTGCTAGAATTGGAAAGAGAAAACTAAACGCTGAATGGTGCGATGACGATGTGAAGATGCAGTCAGAGCGAATGTGAGATTTATTGCAGATAGTTAATAGTACAGATTAAAATGTCAGGGAGCTGTTAGTGCGATTATGTTATGGTCTGATCTGTTGGCTGTGTTGTAAAAAAAATGAAAGGGGATGAGTGTCTGAGGACTGAAAGAATGTTGTGGGAGTATCGTTGTATACATAAGGGTATACAACTTCTGCCCGTGGCTCTTCCACAACAGACTGGGTCTCCTAAGTCATATCCGGCACAAACATCAGCCGAGGAGACCGCATAACTGAGGACGGAACCGACACGAGATGGAGTCGACGACGACCTAATGGTAAAGGATAGAAAGGTAAGCGGAAAAGCTATAGACTGATAAGTATATTGAGGATTGTAGGCAGGGTGTATGTAATGATTCTTATTGGGCATTTAAGAATGATAACTTAGGGGGACATAAAGCAGATAGTGTGGGGGTGAGGGTTACTTATTTGCACTGAGACAACTAGCAGAAAGAAACAGAGAATAAGAGATATAAAGTGTATGCTGGATTTATGGACTTATAGAACGGTTTTTATAGTGTAGATAAGTAGATAGGGAACCGTTATAGCAGTTTCTAAGTATGTAGAGTAAGAGTATGATTGAGTGAAAGATGGTCTGAGTGAGTGGTTTGACAAACTGAGAGGTGATATAGGACAAGGTTGGGCCTTGTCGCCAAATGCTATTTAATCTCTTTAGGTGTGGAACGTTGAGAGGAGTACGGATGGGAATGATGGCATGAGGTGTAAGATTGATCCGGAATTTTTACAGGGAGTGACGGGGAAGGAGGCTAAAATGAATGTAGAAAAGAGAAAGATATTTGGGAGTAAGAGTGGCCTGGGGTGTGATATA
The DNA here is from genome assembly GCA_963969495.1 of Ceratothoa steindachneri. Taxonomy (NCBI): domain Eukaryota; kingdom Metazoa; phylum Arthropoda; class Malacostraca; order Isopoda; family Cymothoidae; genus Ceratothoa; species Ceratothoa steindachneri. Next base: position 69,235,637 of record OZ018326.1, read on the forward strand.
CGAGTATGTCACGTCACCCTTGAATAAGTGAGAAGTTTTAAGTATCTGGGATGTAGCGTGAATGAGAGTAATACAGATGAAGATTATGAATGTGGAATGTGCCAGGAAGCATCATGAGAAAATACTGGTGCCAAAGTCGGTGTATGGGAGTGCGTTCATGGTATGGAAGAAGAAATGAAAGATCAATTCAAATGAATAATTTGAGAGGTATCATTCCCCGAGGGGTAGATTTAGTGAAGAGCAACAAGGCAAAAAAAAATGGTGTAAAAAAATGGTTTGAATGAGGTTGTGACTGGAAGTGTTCTGATGTGGTATGAGAGAAGAATGGATAATAGGTGTACTTTCTGGTGTGAATCAGGGTGATGGGAATAAGATGTGGTCTGGATCAGCGGGCTAGGAGTAAGATCCTGTGGGGCTCTGGGTGATGGGAGTAAGAACTGGTGGGGATCAGGTTGAGTAGAAGAAGAATACAATAGATGAAGTTTCCTGGTGTGCAAAGGTTTGGAAGACCGCGAAAATGGGAGTAAATTACGTGAATGAGTGTCCGAGAGAGAAGGGGCGGATCAAGCATACAATGATTTTTTAAGAAAAAGGGGCTACTTAGGGGCCTCAATCTTGGAATGAACGCCACGCCACCGCTATGATATTTTTACTGGCGTTGCGTGAAAATGGTAGATGTTAAAAGTTGAAGTCTCATCAAAAAAGTGGGACAGAGTTTTACACATCCTTAAAAGCAGGAAAAATGGTAAAACACCGTGGGAGGATGGGGTGACAATAAACTTTATAAAGGCTGGGGGGAAGAAACGTCTCTCCGAGCTTCAATTTAGTCTGTTTACAAAGTGTTAAAAAGAAAGTAAAATTTTAATGCCATGGTTCAACACTTGCATTATACTTTTTTTATAAGCAACAGGCTAACAAAAGCACTGGACTGTACTCGTCTATGGGAAAGGCAAGTCAAAGAAGCAGCTGTAGTATTTATGGTCATCTGCAAGATGGCGAACAATGTAGAGGACAAATGAATATGAAATACCTCTCTACATAACATTCCTAGACTACAAAAAAGCCTTTAACTCAGTAAACACCGCTTCAATCCTCAGATCACTACTGTAACACTGATTTAATAAAACCTACATTGTTATGCTCTCTTTCATATATAATCATGCAGCATCGTCATTTAAGTTACTTCGGTCAGTAATAGAAAAAAATATATTAGGACTGGGGTATACCATCCCATCTAAATTCTTTCTAACGGTGCTTGAAGAGACTTTCATCACTTTGTAGCGAGAACAAAATGGAATCAGAATTAATGGATAATAGTTAAGTTCCGTTCGATTTGCTAATGACTATTATTTTCTTCGAATCAAAATGCAGACAATGATAACAGAATTATCACAGGCCAGTTTATCATTTGAACTGAAAAGGAAGTTTACAAAGAATGAAATAATTATCAATAGTTTTGCACGAGTTATACAAACTAGAATTGTTAATTTTGTCCCCTGATTGAAGAATGGTAACGTAAATCAGTAGAAGAAAATTAGAGTAGAGTGCGGTAGGAAAGTTTGGCTACATCTTCAGAAATTACATGCATATGATTAGCTACGTCTTCAGAAGTTACATGCATATGTTTAGCTATATATCTCAGAAGTTACATGTATATGTATAGCTTCATCATCAGGAGATATGTACATGCATCTGTTAGCTACATCTTCAGAAGTTACAAGCATATGCTTAGTCACATCTTCATTAACTACATATGTACATTTGTTTAGCAATATCTTCAAAAGTGACATGCATATGGCTAGATACATCTTCATAAATTATATGCATCTACTTTATGAGGACTTTTGTAAGAGGTGTCATTTACTTTAACAGAAAACGATAATGTGAATGTCGAAATGAGGGGGAAACCGCATGAAAAATCGCATTCTCGTTTTTCGTTTATTTCTTAGGTTCCGACATTTCGGTTTGGAACCCATTTTCAAAGACTTAAAATTAAATACAAACGTGTATAAGATTTTGGCTTTGATCTTACCATGGTAATTAATTGGGATACCAAATTAAAATTAAGGGGCAATAAAAGAAAAAAAAACTAAATGAATGAAGTTAAGTAAGACGTTTATGTTTATCTTTAAACATCTCTAGATTTTTGGGGGGATATATGAAGGGTGAATGTAAAATAACGAAAATTAAAGTGGATTAACTGTAAATAAATAGAAAGGTTATAATAATCATTAAAACGTAGGGATTAACGTACTGCGTGTTTTTTTCCATGTATAGAAGCATAATTTAATGCTTATGAGCTTTATTACTTGTTTTGGGTGGGAGGATTTAGGAATTCAAGTGATCTTAATTGGCTTTCTGTGTTAGCTGTCTTTAATAGAAAATTCATCTAATGAGGGTGTATGGCCTGGGTGTTTCGTTCGGTAGTGTAATATGATAAGCAGTGGTGGGCGCGATAACGAAAAGATGTATCACGATAATCAATAACGATAACCTTATCGTCGATAAAAGATAATCGATAACTGGCGATAAATTTATCGTCCGATAAGGTGATGACCGATAAATCGATAAATCGATAAATCCAAAATTCCGATATTATCGATAACGATATTGATATTTTAAATAAAAAAATCGATAAATCTAAATCTATATTTTTACCTCTATCTAAAAAAACTTAGAAAAATCTTGGGCGGCTTCAGTTCTATGCATTATACCGAGATCTGCGTATCAATTACATGTATATGTATTGCTTAGAAAGGCTGGCTTATGCGATATCCTCTCATGACTGTGGGAAGAGAAAGAGCTCCTTCCGAGGGTTTGATGAAGAGCTTGGCAACAACATTGCCTTATATATATATATATATATATATATATATATATATATATATATATATATACCAAATAAATAATTTCCAAACGAGAAATGGCTGAATGTAATACATCAATTTAAAATTTATGCAAAGAAATACCGATATGAAATTCGTTATTACTTTCTGTCGCTAATTCATTTACTTCATTTTGCAGAAGATTTCATTCCACTTGGGGAAAAGGAGTGGGTGGTGGGGGGCATGTTTACGCTCATAAAAATATAAACCTGCCCAGAAAATTAATTTATCCAAACATTTTAGTTACGTTAATAAAAAATAATTATTTTCCGTTCCAAATGCTTTACAGGTGCGGGTCAATTTTGTTTTATCGACTACTCCACTCAGGTTTGGCCACTACTACTACTACTAATTATAATAATAAATAATATTAATAAATAGTTAATAATAATAAATAAATAAACGAAGCCATGTGGCTAAAAGTTAGAGTGGAGTCGAGAAAACAAATAGGACCCACAGGTGCCTCTAAGTTAACTCTTTGGGTATATTTTCTCGACTAGTTACTGTACCCGATTCCTGGTGAGTTTTAGATACGTTCTCAATCTAGTCAAGGTTTTAGTTAAAAAGGAAGAGGTTCTAAGCGGTTTTGCATCCATCGTTTTGTTGGCCCCCACTCCACTTTCCCTGATTTCATAAAAGTCCTGTATAGATCCTTACTTTATTATATTCTAAGGAAAAAATAGCAAATTAAAAAGTTTCCTGAAATATAACAAAGTCTACTGACCAAAAAGTCGCGTGCCCTCACTTATTCCGATTTATGACCTTACGACCTTCAAAACTTCCAATAATTCCTGAAGTAACTTTGAGAGGACCTTGGCAATTCTATCATTCGAAAGAGAATGTAAACACCTTAAATGTTTCAAATTTCGTTAGAATCGGCGGAATAGTTATGATGTTATTATCAAAACAAAATAATTCCCGAGCTAACCTTGGGAGGACTTTGGCAATTATATTTGAAAGAGAATGTAAAATAATATAAGATTTTCAAATTTCGTTAGAATCAGCCGAATAGTTATGATGTTATTGCCCCCCCCCCCAATAATTCCCGGGTTGCTTTTTGATAGAATTTGAAGATGTGGTTGGTATTTTTAATGTCACTTCATAAATTCAATCCGTTCCATCTTGAGCATCAGCTATTTGTTCTTCATTTTCTTCAGGAGAGAAAATTATCTCACTTGATGGCATTGAAACATTGGCCTACTTATAGAAAGCAACTCTTCTTCCTTCACTTTTTTGTCGCTTTTACTTATTGACTTGTCTCTTTTACTCAAGTTAATTTCGAAAGTAAACCTGATGTGGTCCAAAAGAAGTAATCATTTCTTTCTGACCTTTAATGAAAGCAAGTTCCTTCACAGAGATCTTCATATCCATAGGGGATTTAAATTAATTTGAGTTTCGTTTTTGCAACCAGGATTTTGGCAATTATAGTATTCGAAAGATAATGTACAACAACATAAGGTTTTCGAATTTCGTTAGAATCGGCCAAGTTAACCTGCCATTTGTCTCGCTGAACTTCTGTAATCTCTTGTGATATTTCTTTTTTTTTCAGTCATCCTGCTTCAATAGCTTTTACAGTCCACAAATTAGCGTCAGCAACTATTTAAGCTCGAGGTCATCTACTTACTCTACTGACTGTCCCCCACCTCAAAGATTCTCACTCCCTCTGAGGACGACTTTGGATGTCAAGGCGTTCCGTCTACCAAAAACCGTCAAACCAATTCACTACAACATTAAGATCTGCCCCGAACGTCAACTCCTCTCAAGTTTTAACGGTTCGGTTGAGATTGAATTAGACGTGAAGGAAGCGACTCATGAAATCACGCTCAACGTCGTAGATCTAACCATCAAAGCGGTTTCGATTTGGGTGAGTCTAATATCTAGTATCAATGGTTATGGTTGTTCTAGAAAACAATTGGATTAAAATCCTTTTACTTTCGAAAGTAACTATACTGGTTGATGGCTTTCTGAGATGCTGGATACTTTGAATGGGATAGCTTTACAGGCCCTTGTGTTTTTTCTTATCCTTTATGTTATAGTTCGGTGGATAACAAATTAATACTTCGAACAAATGGAATATAGTCAACAAAAATCTTTTGATAAGAGGATAAAATTAAGCAAACGCGCGTGAGGAGTTGTTGGCCTCTTCTCATCTTTTGTCCTAATAGTGAAGAAATTCTATCCACTCAAATGGAACCTTAGTTTTCGCCATTGTCTTAGAAGGGATAGAGGGTCGAAAGCTAAAAATGACTAAAATCAAAGCAGTATTTTTCATTGAATTACATCTAATTAAAAATAATTGTTCCTGAAACTCAACACGGTACTTCAGCAAGAAAAAATCTACTAAAATATAAATATTAGTAATAAAGATATAAACAATAATGCAGTGATCTCTAAGCAAAGGAAATTAGAGCACATCAGGCGACTACCTACAAGGGTGCAAATCGCCGTAATTATCTTATAGCCTAATACTAGGCTAGATTACAACCAAAATAAACAAAAACACCAGAATAACAAACCCAAAATAAACTAACTCAAAACCAAAGGCAAATAAATAAAAACAATAAAGAGAAGAAAGCTTGCTCCGCCATTGGGGGAGAGGCATAATCAAAGAGCAGTAAAACCAGAACTGGGTATAGTGTATTTGCACAAATTGAAATTGCATAAGGGGGGGGTAGGGGTAAAGGAGAGGCACTATTATTTGGAATGCAAGTAACCTTCCATGAAAACATCAGGAAGTTGAATTCTGGTGTATTTTTGCTAGTTTTATAAAAGAACCACTCGAATGTTGTTTGTTTCTCCCTATTTTCATCACTTTTCTAAAGTAGCCAACCACATATTGATTAAATGAGTTAATGTTCGTAGTTACCATAACGACATCAAGGTGCCAGTGCTCAACTCAACTCTGCAACTCAGAACAAATTGAAAATATTTTTCTACATTCAACAGCAGCCGAAATTTTTGGCTTTGCAAACCGCCTCTTTCTCATCTGGTGACGAAATTTATATTACCAATTCCTCGCCTCTTTGCGAAGAATTTTGAACTCATCAATGGTCAGTTTCCTTCTGTGGTCTTACGCTAATTCAACAACAAAATATTTTTTAAAAAATACCATAAAACAATAAATAATAATAATAATAAAACTGTTCCCTCACAAATGAGGGCACAGAACATTAAAAACAAAACATAAAAACCGTTCTAATAGAGGCCTTTGAAATCTCATCGAGCATACAAAGCATACTTTTTGGGGGGCATGAATATTTCGCTTCGTAGACGCTCTATTTTTCATTTCCAGCGCCAATCGCTTCAAAAAAGGTACATTTCCATTGCGTTTTAAGAACGTTTCGCAGATGGAATATCGGCCCATGCAGTTTTTAACTGGGGCCAAGCAAGCAGATTTATGGGTCATGCAACTCTCATGTTGTGTTCATCTTCTGTCCGCAACGAGCCGCTAGCTCAATGTAGCCAAATAAAACCAATGCTACCAAAGGTAATTGAGGTCACTTAGTTCAAAGATCATATAGGCTAACCACGAAGAGGCGCCACTTAGTGGCTAGAGGTGCTAAATCGGCCATTTTTAGAGATATGAAGGTCAAACCAATGTCGCAATGGGTAATTCTGAGTCCAAATCTGATTGATTTTCGCTCCAGGTCTACTACATCATGTTCATATCATTCTCTCCAACATCTCTGCAAGCCCACTCGTTGTGATTTTGGGGTTGGCTTCAACGTTTACCTTCAAAAAATCGCCGTTCAAATAAGAAGATCTTCCGGAGCGACATGAATCATCTAAGGTGAAATCTTCTGGTTGGAATTTTGCAAATCATCTCAGAACCACTGATTCACATACAGCACCTTAACCATAAAGATTACAAATGGTAGTACTGTTTTTGCATCGTTTTCCACCTTTTTTTTTTTGTTTAAAAGCATTACGTGCCGAAAATGCAACTTTTGGTTATTTATGTTTGATCTCAATATGTACTGGCAAAAATAAGAAATATACGGAATTTTTATCTGAGGCCTAGCCAGTACCTCGCTGCAAGTGATGATGTCATATCAATTGTACAAACATTGCAGTTATAATAGGAAGAGTTTAAAGAAAACTGTCGAAATCGCTCAGTACTTCTTTTCCGGACGATTATATAATTTTTCTTCGGAAATGTTATTTCCTAATTCGCAAAAAATCCGTACAGGGGTGAGATTCGAACCGTGCACACTGAGGCAGCAAGCAGCCGCTTTGATCTCAATTAAACCATCCCTTAGACCACTCGGCTACGCAGAAAACAAAAATCTTCCGAATAAACAAGCATTTAAGGTACGCTTCGAAAGGTCGATCGAGACTATGAAAGAGAAAGAAATTAATAGGGAATTCAAAGGACAAAGGAGAGTTGAGGTAAACACGCGGCGAATATACGGAATGTTTGCGAATTAGGAAATAACATTTCCGAAGAAATATTATCCTGTTTTTCTGTTTCTTGCGGTTTGCCGGATTCATTTCATCATTCTTATTGGTCCCAAGAAAGGGTTCACATTCACTTCTTGGGTGACAACGCAGCCTTCGTCGGTGTTCCAGGCAGTCGGCGCTGGTGCTCTGACATCATACGGAGGCAAAGCTATTTCTGTTCTTTGACCTTTGTGAGGGTGGAGTTGTATTGCTGCCTCAAAGCAATGGCCCGCTCCGCACCATCATTCACGACGCGCAACTTCGCAGCAAGTGCCACCAGCGCGATGAAGGTCTCCTCCTCCGTCCAACAGCTGGGGTCTTGGAGGAGGAACCCCTTCCTCGCCATTTTCTTCTCGTCCTTCATTAGCAGGACAAAGATGGTGGCAGACTGACGCGTGATAAACTGATCGACGGTACACGCGTCTATAGAGCACACTCATCTTCGGTTCCTGGAGCCGGATCACCATTCTCCGCTTCACTTCGTGAGACACGCGCTGGTTGAAGAACGCTAGTCCGGTCAAGTGCTTCGACAGGAACCAAAGGTGTCGCTCAAAGGCAGCAGTCACTGGCTGGGCAATGGCCTTGTCCGGGTAGCTCTTGAGGGCGTGAAACAAGCGCAGGTTGTTGAGAGGAGCCTTGGCGGCTTGAGGGGTCCTCATTCCAGGCTTGCGCGTAAATCAGCGACGAGAAGAGCGAGAGAAGGGCATTGGCATTCCTGGCTGTCACGTGGACTTGGAATTGGAAGAGGAAGAGCTTGAGGGAGTACAGTGCCTTGGCCATCCACCTGGCGTGATGAGCGGTGCCGGGAAGTTTTTCCCGCCGATGAATATGTAGCTGAGGAGCAGCAAATCTTTGTAGTCGGCTCTTGGCTGCTGATCCTGCAAGGCCCATTCCAGGTAGTCGACAGTCACCATCCGCAAGTGCTGGAGTCCTCGCTGCTCGAACACCTCGCCCGTGCGGAGAACAAAGGCGGCCTGGTTCACGTTGCACTACTCCTTCTGGAAGCGCTTGAATAGTCCAGTCTCCGGTCCTGCAGTGGGGCCGAAGGTGGAACTGAAAGCGGCCGAAAGAAGGAGTTCGAGGACGTGGTGCACGCTCCGATGTGAAGGGCCCGTGTTGGAGGCTGTCGTGTCAAACACAACGCCAAGGATCTTCAATCGAAGAACCCACTGGTCGATGGTGGTGACACAAGCAGCTGCTTGGGGTTTTACCGTTACCCTCTCGATTTTGAAAACACCGAGCAGCTTTTCGAAGTCCTCGGAGCTCGTGACGAGCACGGCAACTCGATCAACTGTGTACCGATCCCCCTCACCGGTGACATAGGGCAACAGCTTGCCATCCCAGTGGAGAAGAAAAGGGCCGCCAAATGTTAAGTCTTCCTTCTCCTGGGCTGTGGCACTAGCCCGTGCAAGGCGAGGAACCGCCGCACGAAGCTTCGCGACAGTTTCAGGTCCGAAAAGTCATGGCCAAGGGCCGATGTGGAAGCTCCAACGACGAAGACACTTTTCCGATCAGTGAGGTTCACGCGATCCAGAGCACCTACAACTGTCAGATCCGTGAAAATGTTCTTCGTCTTTTGGGGGCGTCAGCGTTGTAGTTGTTGAAGTACCTGGAGTCGGCTGGTACTCCTCCTCTTGTGATTCCGTAGATGAGGAGGAAGTGGACGAGGAGAGTGAAGCAGCTGCTCCCTGGGAGGACCGTTCCTTCCTCTCTTCGTATCGTCGCCGTCGTCGCTCTCATTCCTGTTCTCGACTCCGTTTTTGGTCTTCTTTTCCCGCTGTCCCCATGTCTTCTCCTACCATGCTGCAGGAGAAGACCAGGAGAAGACGTCCTGGGGCTGTTTTTGGTAGAACTCCAGGTCTTCTTTATTTTTCATGGTGGCGAAGGCGTCCCGGGTCTCGATGTTGAAGACCTTGACGAGGGAGCTCTGGAATACAGAATCCTGGTCCTTCTACCCTTGCGTGGTCTTCATCCGGCTCTTCTTTCGAGTCTGATACTCGAGGTTCAGCTTCTCGAGGAAGCGGATGCAGCTGTCGATCAGCTGCACCGGAATCCTCGCCCTCATCCAGATCTCCATGATAGCCTCGTCTGTCTGTCTAGCGGCCTCCAGCAACAGATCATTCGACAGATCATGAAGGGTTTGAAGGTATCTCAAAGCCTTCAAACGTGTTGGGAGACGGGAGGTGGAGAACCTGTCCAGAGGGCCACCAATCAGCCACCACTTTGGATCACTTAGTCGATCCATCCTAGGGACATATGGGTAACATAACAATCATGGAGAGCGCGGACAGTAATTACGTGTGAATCGCACCCAATTTCACACAGATGTCTTGTATTTGTGGAGGAAAAATTCCTAAACTTTGAAAAATCATCCCCGCTTTTTAGACCACCCTAATTAATATATATATATATATATATATTTGCAAAATTATTCGAAATGGCCACCATCTGCCTTTACCACCTTCTCCGGGTGGGATATGAACTGGTTACATGCCCTGATTAGTGAGTGGGAGTCCTTGTCAATGGATGACATTACATCAACAATGGCGGCCCTCAGAGATCCCAAAGTGTTATTAGCAGCCTTGTTGACAACTTTCTCAACAGTGCTCCACATGAAATAATCTAGGGGATTGTAGTCGTGGTAGCTGGATGGTTACAAGTCTGACCTTATTTATGTTTTCCTGATACAAAACATAAGGTCTTCCCACAGTTACATGATCCATCCGAAGCTTGACTAGAGTCTCTAGCACCTCAATTTAAACGTCTGCAATGAATTTGAGGCCCGAGATAATATATGTGAAGAAGCATAACGTGGTCCTTTCTCCTGACCACGCCCAGAACTATTATGTAGGCGGGAAATCTGCCGAGCATGATCATAGGCACTTTGTCCTTATTATAAGCTCCTCATAATGTTTTTTCGCTTTGTAAACAAAGTTTTTCGGATATTTAACAAAATCACAATCTCCTTCACGCTTCTCCCGGCCCGGAGGACCGCGTGAATGGCATACCGTTGTTCGATTTCAGCTGACATTTTCAGAATAAACCACATATGTTGTTAACCTCATGAAAGCTAAACTCTCACTGAGCGTGTCCCAAAGTCAAGTAACCTACATTAATGTGGTCATTAGCCCTTAGGAAGACTTTAAATTTTGTATCGATTTACCTGAAACGCACTGTGTATCTTGCTAAAGGTTTTACGATTGATCTACAAAATCGCTTAGGATGACTTTTCTTTCTTTAGCGGGGACCTACTGATTGGCGTGGGCTCCGAACCACGAGTATCTATAGCGGATGGCAGCCGCCGGGAAGTCGTCCCGAATCGAGAATCCATCCGGCGACTAACCACATACAATGTGGCTTAAATTCACTAAAATAGGAAATGGTGTTTACACTCGGCTGAGCCGTTGCTTATATATATATATATATATATATATATATATATATATATATATATATATATATATATATATATATATATATATATATATGGATATGAGAAACTCACAAAGTAGCGCGCTGGTGGAGAGCAATAAATGCAAAAAATTCCACAGGAAAATGAAAGGCGAATTCCAAGTACTTTCGAACTTGTCCAGTTCATTATTAAGGAATAACGAAAAATTTTACAAAGCTGGTATATGTATATATGGGAGAGAGCAGAGTAATGCCCCACCCATGTACGACGAAAGGGCACAAAATAGAGAAATATTTCGTTGTACATGGGCGGGACATTACTCGGCTGTCTCTCATATATACATATACCAACTTTGTAAAATTTGTCGTTATTCCTTGATAATGAACTGAACAAGTTCGAAAGTACTTGGAATCCGTCTTTCATTTTCCTTTGGGATTTTTTTGCATATATATATATATATATATATATATATATATATATATATATATATATATATATATATATATATATATATATATATATATATGTATATATATATATATATATATTGTGATAGTGAAACCACTGTATAGGAGCATAGAATTTATTTACGAGACTATCTTCGGTACGAAATTTACCACACCCTCTTCAGTCGTATACTAAAGAGGCTATGGTAAACTTAATACCGAAACTAGTCTCGTAAATAAATTCTATGTTCCTATACAGTGGTTTCACTATCATATATCATAACTCGCTATTGAGTTCTTTGACTTATATATATATATATATATATATATATATATATATATATATATATATATATATATATATATATATATATATATATATATATGTCTGTGTGTGTGTGTGTAAGAAACACGAAGTGTAGACTGCTTTTTACAAATCCTATTAAATATGTCTACTTACCATTAATTCTTTACTTTCTTGCAGGTTCTTTCAGGGTTCATTGAATTTTTTGAATCAAATTGTTAATTCATAAAAACCAGCACCCGTTTACAAATATGACTGCGATCAGATCTTGGGGGCTTAAAGCTTTCTTAAGTCTTAAAGAGATAAGCAGTTGTTTTCCAATCATGAGGAACACCTTGCCCCGATCACTGAGACCCCGTCCTCATTAAGAACGTGATAAACAACATCAGGTGTATCCAAGGAAGATAACCAGTCGACTTGCATTGTAGGCCAAAGTGAGCCATGCGAAAATTGCTGAAAGAAGATCTGAAACTTCGTCCATTCAAGATAACTAAATGATATCTTTCTAACACAATCAGAAAGAAGAGTCGAAAGAGCAAAGTTGTTCTTCCAATAGCTCCTTGATGACTCGCAGCCTCCAGTTCTGTGGACGGATGTGAAGTTGTTCACTGCCCAAACCACCCACTATAGACAGAATAATCGCGTTTGGTTAACAAATAAAAATAAGCTTCTGGTTGAACAGCAGACATCTTTCAAGAGACAGATGCCATCTTCAGTGATGGTGTAGGCGGGCGTAACATTGACGGGCTAACAAACCCCTCTCATCTTCATTGAAGGGGAGGAAAAAATTAATCAATACTTGTATGTTTATTTGGAGATGTTGAAGGAGAAATTCATCCTCTAGGTAGATGCAACCCTTCAACGTGATGAAGCAACCTCGCACACAGCAAAATAGTTCAAGAATGGTACCATACCAATTTTAAAGGGTTCTGTTCAAAGGAACTTTGTCCTCCCAGTTCGGCAGATTTAAATCCCATGGACTTTCGAGTGTAGTTTAGGCCTGTATCAAATCTCATCAAAGTCTCGAAGTTCTGAAGTGTAAACTGGAAAAATGCTGGGAGAAAATATCATTTGAAACCCCCGTTGTACCACTTAAGTTCAGGTTATACCTAGAATTCGTCGTGTTATGGACGCAAAAGGTGGTCACATTGAATATTAGTTACATCCTCTTGCAGCATATATTTTTTTCTCTTGCTTTTTAGTATAAGCATCATCGTTTAATACATGAGGGAAGAGAGGATGTTTGATGCAACATAATTTGGAAACGTCAATGAGAATCGAGCCCTTTACGACGTCACTGTTATCAAAATGGAGCAAGTCGCCTTACCAGCCACCCTATAGCTCAAAAGAGCCTGTTTCAAACCGAACATATAAGTCGCCCGCTTTTTTTTTTGTTTCGCCAACCGCTACAATCTAATATTACAGTGTGTTCTGAAAATAAGTAAATAAATATCATTCTACACTTCGTGTTTTCACCCTACGGTTATTTACTTTACCATAATCCCTTTTTTTTGTACATTTTATTACTTCTTCCTCCGGCACTTTTTGTGCTTTGTTTAAATCTGTTCTTCTTTTTTTGGCAGTCGGAAGGTGAAATGCGAGAAAACAGAGTTGAGTTCGATTCTGATTGCGTCGAAATTGGAGGAAACGTCCATTTGGACTCATTTCGCCTTACGACCGCTAAAAATGAAGACCACCTGATTTGAGCAAAGCACAAAAAATAGTTTAAGTAAAAAATAACCTGAGCTAACATAACATAACCTTCATTTTTTAAATTACCAGTTTGCGAAAGTATACAAACTTTCTGGAGAGTACCCCTCCCCCCGAAAATTTTCATTAACTCAGCATAAACAATTCGAAAACACAAAACAAACTCCCTATTTTGCCGTTTTTCGCCTTACGACCAGCAAAAATGAACAGCAGATTTAGATAAATAACCTCAATAAAAAAATCCAATGCAGGATTAAGGTCACTGTGAACCTTTTTTTACGATGGGTTCGAAATATAATTCACATCCAATACAAATAAACGCAAAGCTCCCCAATCCAAAACAGAGGGAGGTGGGAAAAGGGTGACGAAATAAGGTCGGTCGAAATTATGTAGACAATGCGACGTCACTATATATTTCGGGGGGCAAATTACTTCTCCACTGTGAATTTATTAAGATTAAGGAAGAGAAAAATATTGAAATTCAAACTGTTATCATATTAATAGTAACATCGACCGCTCAATAAATTCTATATAGATGGAATCGCAAAAATGTGCGTGACACAATAGAAGTGATTAAATTTCTAAGCGATTACGGTTATATATATATATATATATATATATATATATATATATATATATATATATATATATATATATATATATATATTGTTAATTTGGGGTTTATGGAATAAGTATTTATTTATTTTGGCGTTGTTTAATTACTAATGTTCTTTTTCTATGTCCCTCAGCTCCATAATTCAAAGTACGATGGAACGGATACAAATCTTTCTGGAAAATATGATTTCTCACCCCGCAGAACTAACCTGAGACGAAGAAAAAACAGCAAATTTAAAAGTTTTGGGACATATCGAAATAGCGAGGATAGGTCGCTAAATACAAATGTTTCCCTTCCAAAGTTTCGATTTCTATACAAAAATTATATTGTACCTCTTTTCAAAGAAAACATAATAAAAGTGAAAAAATTAACGATAACATTTATAGATATTGATCCTTTGTTACAAAGATTGACAATAAAAACTAAGGAAGAACTAAGCCCTAAAAATATTTATAAATTAAAGATAGAATTCAGCGGTTACGTTTTTAATGGATTAAAAGGACTGTATAGAACATATCATTTTGATAGCCAGTTCCAACTCAGGTAAAGTAAAATGTTTATATTCTTAACTGCTACATCAATGACAGGTTCCTTGTTTGTTAGTTTTATGAATGGAATACCCAATGTACCTAATTTTAATAATAATAATAATAATAATAAGGTAGCGGAATATTGAGCTTAATGTTTCACTTATCTGTACACTATAATGTTGCTTTTTTCCTTGTTAGGATATGAGCAAATCTCGAGTTCTGGTTAATATATGTAATTTGGTACATCCATGCTACAATTCCACTTACCTTTCTCCAACTTCCCTGGTGCGAAAATTTCCCGGGCTTTAAACAAAAACCTATTGAAAATCATATGATTAATCAAACTTGAGACCTATCGGTTCTTTGCTATACTAAATATAGAACGTATGTGCTCTTTCAATACGTGTTTTACAGCGAAAATGTGATTTACCATCGTAAAATATTTTATTTACCTGGCAAAATGAAAAATTATTATTTAAAAACTTTTAGAATTCAAACTCATTCAGTATTACTCTCTTCTCGAGCAACTCCTCTTACCAATAGACTACAGTCAACATGCCCTTAACAATTGGATAGTTTGATGGTGCGGTTTCGAAACTCTATCACTTCGTTATGTGGTATAGTTTTATTTAAAATCTCTTCAAGGCAATTGTGAAGTTATTGTATTAGTATCCTGCTTGCATCTTTTTTCCTTTCCTTGTGAATCTTTCCTATAGCAAAATTCATCAAGATAAAATCAGAGAAGTATGATTGATATATTTAATTTTTTCTCATTTTTTGAATATCATGATTTTAGTATCTATCCTCACTGAGTGTTCAAATTCATTGCATGCGCGCACCTGAATTGGGGTCTACGTAATGTTTCCCATGATTTAGGTTTTAATTGGAATACACGGGCCACCCATTTGAATGGAATACCGATCCCGCCACACATTCTTGAATAAAAATTGTTAATGTGTATTGTATTGCTGTTACGACAGACAACATAGAAATAATGACAATCTTGGCCCTTTGGAAGGCTGAAAATCCAAGGGCCATCAATCCCGTTACCGTGATAATAATTATTTTGTATTTCTACTTCGCTGTCTGTTGACTCTGGGGCATTTTTTCCTTAATGAAGTCTTTCTCTATTGTATTTCTTCTTGCCATCGAATCGGACTTCGTCTATTTGTGTGGCTTCGGCAACAGTTCGAACCATTTGATTTTTCTTTTCAGTATATGAGTACATACTTCTCAGCACATATATCAATCAGCGAGGATATAATGAGGGTCAAGTTATAATTTCGCTATATTTAATAGGGGATTCGCACACAAAAATACACAATATCCAGAATCTGACATAAAGAAAGCTTGCAATTTATCTTATTTAGAACTACGAAATGGATAAAGGTGTTTCCATTATATACACATTCCATAGTTTGGCATCCTTTAACTGGACATCAAAGTACAGGTACACAAACTCATAAATGTTTTTGCCCCTTTCACTTTGCATAACACTCCCGCATTTATGACATTCAAGCATAACATTTTTTTAGATCATTCTAAAGGTTCTTTATTTATAACATTCTTCACAAAATCTTACTTAGTTCAACATTATATGAATGAAGATAACCGACCTTTGCAACGAATAATGAACATTATTAAATAAATATAACATAGTCTATCTATAAGTTCTTACTGCTAAGCTGCTCTCAATCCGAAGTTCCGTCTTATCTATGACTCTCTGTTGCTAAGCTGCTCTCAATCCAAAATTCGGTCTTATCTATGACTTTCTGTTGCTAAGCTGCTCCCAATCCAAGCATGTGAATTTGTTAATAGAACACATATTAGAAGAGCACCAAAAAGGATATTCCAGAATAATATGGCTACTAAAGATTTAATCATTACTTGGAATACTTTTCTCTTACTTTCATTATAATTGTTTTCTTTCAAGATGTACCGTCTGAGGACAAGTGTATAAGCATCGCTATATTTGGCATTGTCCTCCTCATCATGTGGCAGTATGCCTCACGCTGTTGAATTAAATTCTTTCTCATTTTTCTGAAATCTTTGTTCATGTTGCGCAATCTTACGCAGTGTTCTTCTAGGTCTTGATGCCCCTCAAGGGAGGAGGGTGGGCTGATACAACTAGAACTTGGAGAAGCGGTGCGCCCTCCCCATAATCGCGTCCTAAGTAAAGCTGATGCTCCTCTCGGGTCCTATGTTGCGACTCTTTCAAATCTCCCACTATCGTTTCCGCGCCTGTGTAGACTCAATAAAGAGTGCAAAATGGCATTAAACGGTCTGAAAAAATCTAATCTGTGATATATTTTTCAGTTCCTCTCTCCATATTTGAATGATTTTTTCTGTAGGTAGTCTTTTATCAAGTGTAGACCAATCCCTGGTCTTTCTGGTTCATTTATGACATCTTAAAATTTTGCCACATGCCTAACCAGTTCTACTTCAGGACCTTCAGGGTTTCTACCCTGTCTCCAAGTTTAGATGGTCAACACATTGAAATAGGACGGATTTTTTCAGGCCAAGTTAGCCCATCTATGCCTTCCTGAGCTTTCTGTTATGCCCTAAATTTTAACCAGAGGTCTTGGGTCAGATTCAAAGTTTCAGTTCATTAGGTAAATAATTGGGAACAAGCATTGGTTTACTTTTGGAAATGGGGTAAATTGGATTCGCCCTTTAGAGTACTTGCCTAATTTGGCGATGGATTTCTTGATCTTTATAGATAAAATCTGTTTTCCTTTCACCTATAAAGGTTTATTTGCTTATGACTTCAAGTTACTGACTGTTTTCTCTATGTGGAACAAGTGATCCCTTAAGTAGTTTGGATTAGCAATATAAAATACATTTCCTTTCGAGAAAAGGGCCAAATTGATGCTTTGAGTATTTGAATTATTATAAGAACGTTGAACGCTCTCTTTCACTCTTTGTTGGGTATAGACAGGCACGGAAAAGATAGTGGGAGATTTAAAAAGAGGAGCAAAAGAGGAGCTGAAAGAGAGCGCCAGTTTCTCATAGGGGCACTGGGGGAGCGTTGGGAGGTCCTGGAGGTATTAGTTGTAATGGGGGCATTGTTCACTCCTGCTATACCCCCTCTCCCTTGAGACGAATATTTGAATAGACATGTTTCTGTAGACTTATAGTACACTACCTCGAGCTCTATTTTATATACTTTTTCTTAAATCTGTTTTCCCTGCAAGGGGTTGACTAGTGCAGGAGAGAGTAATGCCCCTGTTAGAACTGAAATTTGGAGTAACAGCACGCCCTTCCGGCCCCAGCATCCTAAAAGAAACTAGTGCTCTCATTCGGCTCGTCTTTTGCAACTTTTTAAAGCCTCCCACTATCTTTTACGCGGATGTATAAACACAGCAAAGAGAGGAAGATGACGTTCAATTTTCTAAAGTAAATAAAATCTCATTGTTTCTCATTCTTGGATAAACCATATGGACAAAATGGGTGTTAAACCTTATTAAAAACCAATTTGATAACTTTATCTCTTTTATTCATTCATCAATTTACTAAATTAAGCTGTTGGTAAATTTCTCTATATAAAATCAATTGATACTGAACGATTTATTTTCATGCGTTTGCATAATAACATTTTTAAATTCATTTGTAGGCTACTAATGACTTGAAAAGTACAATATACATTCAATGTTTATTTTACAAAAGAATATTCTTCTAATTTTTTTCTAGAACTTCTTTATTGACGCAATTTCAAGCAAGCGAAGCTCGCCGAGTTTTCCCTTGCTTCGATGAGCCAGAATTCAAAGCATCGTTTGGACTCACCATCTGCAGAGACCAAAACTTTCAAACAATTTCAAATATGCCAAAAGAAACCACCTTTCCAAAGTATGTAACTGATTATTCTCTTCAATAATACGCCATTTCTTGTGGAAAGACAAGTATTGATCGGAAAAAAATCTTCTTGAAATGGAAGATGCAATTATTTCAAGATATTAAACGTGGTTATTTTAACGTTATTGTTTTCAGAGAGGAAGATCCCGGTATGGTCTGGGATTCATTTCAAGTTACCGTTCCCATGTCCACATACCTTGTAGCCTTCGCAATTCTGGATGACTATCATTATATGGATTGCAACTCTTCATCCATCCCATTTAAAAGTACGAGGCTATTCGTGGATGTGTTAATTAAACTTATAATAGCTTGGCATAAAGTTCCATACTTTTCCGTCCTAAATTTAAAAAAACATCATTTAGGGAAAACTCAAGTATTTCGTTCAAATTTAAATACATAAGAACATAAGAAAAGAAGGAGACTGCAAAGGACCATTCATGGCCTACACTTGGCAGCTCGCTGATTTTACTTTAAAATAAGTTATTTATTTGGTTTAGAGGAAAACTGAAGTTACAAATGTTATACAACTTTCAAAGGTTTCCATTTCTTATATAGAGCCATAGTTACCATATAGTAATGTAATAGCGATAAATGTGGATTGAAAGTATACATAGTAACGGTTTACCCGACTGTAACGTATTTTGTGTGTAATTTTCAGTTTGGGCTCCAGCTCACGCACTAAATCACACAGAATTCGCCTGCGAAGTGGCGCCTCCTCTGTTAGATTACTTCTGTGACTATTTCCAGATCCCTTATCCACTCCCTAAAATGGACTTTTTGGGGGTGCGGGATTTCAACGCTTTCGGAATGGAGAACTGGGGACTGGTTACATATAGGTATGTACTAAAACAATTTTGTACAGTACACTTTTTTATTATCTGGCGATCTAACATAACTCTCATAGACAGCGCCGCCCAATACTTTATGTGGCCCTGGGCAAAACTAACCCAATCAGGTACTGGAAATTGGATGATTCGCAATAATTGCAACTTGTGAGATTGCAAATTGCAATACCACCCGCAGGTGGTAGACAAATGGGGTGTTTATTGTATCCCTTTTCATTATTGTGGCTAAGTTATGTCTACGATATTTGGAAAATTTTAACAGATGGTGCGATTAGTGGAGAGCACAGAATGATACGGCCCGTTTCCTATAGCTCCCTGGGAGGGGGGGAGCTATTCACTACCAGGGAAGATCATGTTTCAGTCACCCGTTTCTACCGGCCCCCCCAAAGTCCATCTGTTATAATTTTCAAATTTGTCAAAAATAACTTAAGATGTAAAGTATAAGGTTACTGGTTAAACTTTTACATTAGCAACTCGGGTATTTTTGGTTGTTGTTTTTCGTTCCAAATTGAACGATATGGGTGTGTTTCATCGTTCTCTATGTATTTGGTTATTCGTACAAGTATATGTGTTTGGTTACTGGAAGCCAGTTTCGAGCCGTACTCTGGTTTACTATACGGGGGGGAGCCTTCCCCCCATACCCCCGCTAGCCCTCAGGGACAAGTAAATAAACGAAAGATTTTGGAACAAAGGACGAATCATTATGGGATAACAGAAAAAAAATCCCGAGTCGCTAATGTAAAAGATTACCGGTTACTGTTTCGAATGGACTTTTGGGGGGGTCACGTTAGAAACAGGTTCCTGATACTTGATCTTCCATGGTGGTAAATAGGGCGTCCCCCAGGGTGCTATAGGAGGTGAGCGGTATAATTCCGTGTTCTCGTCTATGATCTTGGTGGGGCCGAGGTACAGTTCATTTAGTGACGTCTCAGCCGCGTTTCAGTTTCTAAGAGACTGCGAGAACGGGATCCTTTCGGGCCCCTCAGAAACCAACTAGAAAATTGCAAACAATAAATGGAGCACTGAGAGAAAATGTACACAATATTAATATATCATCTATACAAATGAGCCAATAATTATTTACGCAACATACAGGCCCTAGTTCAATACATGGTGATTCAGCAAAACTGTGTGGCTGTAAAACTTTACTGAGCTAGATAAGCTAAGAACATCTAATACGGTTTATTACCAAGTGAATTTTACTCAAATTGCTTTTATAATTATTTCTAGTTGCAACAATTAGTCATATCACATTTTAAGTTGAAAATCGTTCAGAGTGACATATTAATCATCATCATCATCATCACTTCATCATCACTAACTCTATAATTTTAAAAGGGAACTTTTTGAGAATTTGAATAATAATTTCATCTTAGTTTGGTTATGACTGATGTTTTTTATCAAAGTTATTTCGCTAATTCTTTTATAATATCAAAAAACAAAATGGTGAAGTTCAGAAATAAATTTTGTGAATTTTTTAAAAACCCCAAAAATTACAAATGGTGAAGTTCAGAAAATTTATTTTTATATCATCTTCTTCTATAACTATATTTTAGCAACGTGATATTTTGAAAGGGGGGAAATTTAGTTTAGAGTTCCTTTTTAAAATTATTAGAATTGGCGAAGTTCAGAAAATTTATAAAAATTTAACCATGGCTGCTTTTTTTTATATTTTAAATTTTAATCTTAGTAGCGAAGCGCAAGCTCCTCCGTAGGGGTGGGGGTGGCAAAGCCATTGCCTGGTATACATATTATTTGATCAGAGATGAAATGCTGGGGTTATTTGGTTATAA
This sequence comes from Ceratothoa steindachneri, assembly GCA_963969495.1. NCBI lineage: Eukaryota > Metazoa > Arthropoda > Malacostraca > Isopoda > Cymothoidae > Ceratothoa > Ceratothoa steindachneri. Next base: position 69,256,470 of record OZ018326.1, read on the forward strand.
ATATAGGAGCTAGGAAGTTTATTAATAAAATAAATTACAGGGTGGAACGAAAGTAATATTTGATGTTAGGGTATAATTTTAAAATGAAAAAAAAACTATGACTATGGAAATAATGAATCCTAAACATAACTTCCATTGCTTTCAAGAAGCTCATTCCATCTGTCAACAAGTATATAAATGTCACACTTGCAAATTTCTTTAGGTTTTGATGCAAAATATGAATCCAATTCTTGTTCAACCTCTTCTCTTGGTGTCAACCTACAGCCATCCAAATAGTTCTGTAATTCCCTAAACAAAGGATAATCAGAAGGATCAAGGTCATGAGAATATGGAGGATGAAGCAATATTTCCCAACCGAGCTCCTCCAAGAAATCTTTTGTCATTCGAACTGTGTAAGGACGGGCATTATCGTGATGGAAGGTGACACCACTTCTGTTGACTAATGAGGATCGCTTTTGGCCCAGAGCCTTTTCAAACGAGGAAGCTGAGTGCAGTAGAGATTCGCATTAATTGTTTGATTGCTGTCTAACAGTTCGTAATGGATAATTCTTTCAATATCCCACCATACACTTAACATGATCTCTTTTGGATGAAGTACTCCTTCTGCTTCCTCGCCTGGTCCACGAACGTCAGCGTTTAACGTTATGATAAAGGATCCAATTCTCATCACCCGTAAAAAGCCTGTCCTAAAATGGTGCCCTGAAGGTGTTGTGAAAACAATGACTCACAGTAAGCAACACGTTGTTAGTGCTTTCAATTATTCTAATTTATAACCTTACGACCTTGAAAACTTTCAATACTTCCGGGACTATCCTTGTGACGACCTTGTCAATTATATCATTCGAAAGAGAATGTAAATAAACATAAGGGTTTCAAATTTAGTTAGAATCGGCCAAATAGTTACGATGTTATTGCCAAAAAACTCATTGAAAAGTAACACGGTTACCATCCGATCGACGACCTACGGACCGACAAAGTAACATATAGAGTCTTTGTGTACGCGAATAAAAACGTAGGGTTTTTTATATTTTGTCCCAGTTTTTTCAATTAACAGAGGGGCGATTTTATCATCTACATGAACTTTATTCAGTTTTATGTTTAATGTACATAAGTTTGTAAAAACTTGATCAGGAAGAACTAATGAAACATTACAAGTGTGGATAGAGTGGCGATGGAAGCACAAGATACGAAAGTAGCGTGATACGAGTTGCGAACGGCTCCCTGCCTCGCCGGATCACCGTTCGCGAGCGACGTATTGACTGCGCCATACCGAGTCTAAAAAAACACTCATTCAAGCGAAGCTTCTAAACCACCTGCTTGAACTTCTCGGTACGCTACAGGTGTCTCGGATGGAGGCAAACCCCAAGCATTAGGGTCATTTGAGCCTACACTTTGCTTCTAGTTTTTAATTATATTTTGAATTTTGAAAGTTGGTGGTTTTTGTTTTATTTTATTTTGATTTTAGTCGCGTACACGGGACTTTATAAGTTACTATGTCGGTCCGTAGGTCGGTGGGTCAGATGGTAACCATTCTAAGGAAATTTGAAACCTTTTATGTTGATTTATGTTGCTTTTTCTAAGAGGCTTTTATGTTGCTTTCGAATGATATATGTAATTACAAAGGTCCTACCAAGATTATTCCGGGAATTATTAAAAGAAAGCTAACTATGGGTCAGATTGCCCTACTTGTTGAAAGTTTCGAAGGTCGTAAGTCATAATAATTGAGAGCACGCGACTTAAGTATGTTGACCTTGTTTTACTTGCTTGACGTCTTGTACAGCAACCTCCTCTTCTCCTTCAGTGGCAAATAGTTTATTCTTTATTCGATTGCGGAGTGGTATTTCTGGAGGGAATTCGTCGGTAACCTCATTACTTCTCGCTAGTTATCAGCCGTCTACCAAAATTTACTTAAGACCCTCATTTATCTTCTCTTTGAAATATTTTTTTGTCTTGTTTATGTAGTTTAAACATCCGGCTCTGTTAAGGCGTTTATTTTGATGCTATAATTTCGTCGCGTTTATTTCTACCAACAAATTTTGGGTTGTATTTTTTAATCATAGAGCCCATCTGGCAACTGCCCTAACATCAAAGAATACCAAATACTTATGCTAAGGCAAAACGTGGTCTGAAATTTGTTGCGCTAATCCTTTTGATTCAGACCGGTCTTTGGTACCCCTGACCCTAGTTAAATTTTTGTCATACGCAATAGCAGCCCAAATTTCATAAATACCTGATAGCTAGTGTCACTGAAGGACTGGAGCATAAGACCTATGCCGTGACCTTTTTAAGATATTCCATCTACTGGTAGAGGCCTAAAATTACGTACTGTGATCAATGTTTAAAAATATGACTACATCAAGGCAGCGATATATGGCCTCATTTACCAAGGAGTTGACCTGGTGAAAACTACACGGAACAAAAAAACAACAACTTCGGTTTAATTCTCTGTCTTTGAACACTACTGTTCGCCACATTATCGTCGCTTTGGCTACCAAAAACTGGTGAGGATGTTGTAATTGTTTAGAGCATTTAACGGAACATCAACAAGACCTTGCCCCGTGGTGTCTGTTACAGGCGCAAAACCACTAAAATGCTTATTGACTTGAAATGGCCCATAGACTATATCAACAAACTTAAAAATTATTGACATCTGCTCTTTGTGGCTAATATCTGAAGTACACTCGAATATGTTTAAATAATATTTTGATGTGTGGGGGCAGCTTGCGCAAAATTTTATTTTGAATCCCTCTAGGGAAATTCCACGTGGAATTTCTTTTCTAGCACGGAAGTGACGTCCATGCGTTAAAGAAAATTCTAGAATTTGGTTAGGCTTGAATTGGTAAGCCTCCCCCTCCCCATTCACTAGCGGTAGCCTCGAACCGCGTCCACCCCGGACCACCTTTTCGCGGGTTAGAATCGCCTGGCGTGAAGGTTCGAGGCCATTCGAGAGTAGCGCTGGCCAAACACCCCATGTTTCCCCCACCCCTGCGGGGGGAGCCTCGGATATATAAGGCTTGTCTTCCAGGTGGAAGATACAGAGTTGAGGAGTCCCGCCAGGATCCAATAAGCATTCCCCCTAGTTCCAAGTCAGGTGCTTAACAACGAAGCAAAGGGACGGCTGAACTTTTCGTGTCGTTGGAATTAGCCCAGACAGTGAGGTATTCCCATTTGATGATCGCCACTGAGCGATTTTTCCGACTCCACTCATCAACTCCTGTAGAAGCCTTCCTCGTTCTCTCCTCGTCTTCGGGTGGCCGAAATACTCTTCCCTGGACCGGACGTTACCGCCACCCCCTTGGAGAACCGTCATCACGTCAACTTCCCGCTCAGAAGCTTCGAGTGCCCTCGCCCTCACGTTTATTGCCTGCAGAAGACATCCATGAAACCTTACCCTGACGTCTCACCCTGAATCCTCCGTAAGGTTCCCCCCCCCCTCCAGCAACCCATTTGAGTTAATCCTTCCCATTGGAATAGTCTCCTTCTGTAACGCATTAATTTCTAACTTCAGAGTCTGATGCATAACTCTGCAATTTCCCCCTCATTTACCAATTTAATTTTGCCCATTGATTCTCTTATTTTATGTAAATAAAATTATATTTTTGTACATGCCTCTTTAAATAACCTTGAGCTGTGCCCTTGCCCAAATTTTCCCTGACCTAGTTTTGCACTCTATTCTCGCTGCTTCGCGCGTCGAAACTCGTGGCGTTCCGCCCCTTTGTCGGTTCGCCTTTAAGTTATTAGTTCCTTCCCCATAGATATAATATGGTATTGGCATAATGTAATGTCGCACCACGACAATGCCTTTAGAAAGCAGTGTAAACAGAAACTTTTGGCCTTGGTGTTAGCCTCCAGATGGGACTTAAAAAATGTCCATGTAGTGATGTTGGATCATATTATTGCTTGCTCTGCTCTTTAAAGAACTGCATCAAATGTTGCTATGTAGTCATCTAGTTTGGAGAAATAATCATTAGAAAATTTTAAAAAGCTTAAGATTTGTGCCTCTAAAAGGAATGTTTGTTCAAGTACAAGAACTAAGCCCAAACAACGAATTTAATCAGTCATTTTTAACACTCCCCGCTTTCTCAAACAATTTAACATTGTTTTATTTAAATATGATTCTGCCTTGTATCGGCTACTTATAATACCCCCGAAACCAGTCATTATTTATCAAATCCAAAGTAGAGATCGCCGCAAGAGTTACATTGAACAGAGAGAAAAGAGAACTCCGTGTACGAATAAAACAGCATCAATCTATTGGACGCCTTTGTTATAAGCAAAGTAATTTTATTTGTGCATTTGTCCCTCTCTAATCATATATTTAACTAGCGCAGTGCCAAAGTACTTTTGCGTGTTAGTAATTATGTATCTTGAAGAATTCTTGAATGGGTCTGTATCGCATCCCTTCCAAATTTCACTAGGAAGCCTGGTTTGTTTGTCCTTGATCCTTTTATTATTAACATTATTAAGTCCACAAATAATAATACCATCGTGTGATGTAGTCTCTATCTCCCCCACTTTTACTCTACTATATAAGATGCATCCCCCATCTGTTCCTCATTACCTGGTTGAGTCCTATTTAATAAAGGCAAAAGCTCTCTGAATCTCACTTTCTTTCCCCTGTGTTTTTTAATTCACATAGCATCAAATAAAAAAATAACAAAATACCATCCAATGATTATAATGGCGAGTGGTTGAAAACCAAACAGATAAGTAGAATGGTCTTCACAACTACCTATGGCATTAATCATATAAATAGCCTATGGGTTTAACGATTCGGATCTTCATTTACTATATGTATATATAGATAGGAAGTTTCTGTTTGGCCTTGATTTATTCATCGACCAGGTAATGGCTTCGCCAGCTTGCACTTCGCTACTAAGATTAAAATTTAAAATTTAAAAAAAGCAGCCATGGTTAAATTTTTATAAATTCTCTGAAGTTCGCCAATTATAATAATTTAAAAAAGGAACTCTAAACTAAATTTCCCTCCTTTCAAAATATCACGTTGCTAAAATATAGTTATAGAAGAAGATATATAAAAATAAATTTTCTGAACTTCACCATTCGTAATTCTTTGGGTTCTAAAAAAATATAAAAAATCGATACTTATATTTATTTCTAAACTTCACCATTTTGTTTTTTGATATTATAAAAGAATTATAAGAAATAACTTTGATATAAAAAACATAAGTCATAACCAAACTAAGATGAAATTATTATTCCAATACTCAAAAAAATCTCCCTCTTAAATTATAGAGTTACTGAAGTGATGATGATAGAGCCTTTTAAATGATTAATTAATTGAGATGTTCTGCGTTGACTAATGATATATAAAATGACTAATGGATTTGAGAAACAAAGTAGCTCGGGAGTGGAGCAATAATTGAAAAATAAATCCCACAGGAAAGATGAAAAGTGGAATCCAAGTACTTTCGAACTTTATTCACTTTATTCTCAAGGAATATATGATGTATTCCTCGAGAATGAACTGAATAAAGTTCGAAAGTTCTTGGATTCTGCTTTTCATCTTTCCTGTGGGATTTATTTTGGGCATTAAATGAGTAATGTTTATTATACATTAACCCATTAATGACCATTTTATTTTTAATACGTGACGAGAAATGACAAATAAATAAAAAAAAACAAATAAAAGTTAGATATACTTTAAAATATATGTTAGTATATATTAGAAATTAATGTCATTATTTTATAAAAGAAAGTAAAATACTTTTTAATAGACAAACAAAAACAAGTTATTCAGACTAGTTTCCATCATTGGAGGATTAATTCAGTTTTGATCAAATATATGATTTGATATCCTTTCCCAAGTGTTTAATATCAGGGTAAACTGTCATTTAGGTAATGTTGTAATGACTTAAATAAATGGTAAACAGATTGTGGAAGTTTCGGTGAATATTTAGGATGAGAAGGAACTCAGTAGTGGTGGCACTCATTATTGCCAATGCTCTCCGGTCTTTCGGTTTTGATGGAATATGGGATTTGTTATCCTTTCCCACCTCCTTCATATTAGGGTAAACTTTGTCATTTAGGTGATGTTATGACTTAAATAAGTGGTAATTATATGGTGAATGTCAAATGAATATGAAGAATAAGGAAGAAGTCAGTAGTGGTGGCGCTGATTATTGTTAATGTTCTCCCGTCATTTGATTGAACAGTGGATTCCCTCCTTGAAGAATTCATTTGGTTGTGATGAAATATAAAATTTTATCTCCTTTACCGTCTCCTTCATATCAGAATAAACTTTATCATTTAGGTGATGTCATGACTTAATGGTAATTCAATAAGGTGAGACCCCCTGAATATGGAGGGTGAGGAAGTTCACAACATTATGATGAATGAGGACAACCCTTTCGGCTGACCAGTGAAGGACATTTTTGTTCAAGAACTTCATTTAAACGTTGCAATTGTTGAACACTTGGGTCTGAAGTAACTGTTTACTTATTTGTCTTGATGAGCTCATAATAAATTTCTCCTTTCGTATTTCACCAAATGACAAGCCTTATGTAGCTTTATGTAGTTGGAGACCACGTCTAGGATTAGGAATGAGTTTTGGTTGCGATTAAGCGAGTGATTTTTTTGCCTTTAATATTGCAGCAAAGAACCCGTAACATTTCTGTCCAAAAATGGCTAACTCGGCATTTCGATCCAAAAGAGATGAAATAATATTCACACGTTGTAAATGTTGTCCCTAGGAAAGTTCATGTGGCTCCCAAACACCATTGTTGTGGACTTTTCCGTCTCCCAGGCTACCCCCTCCTCATCTCCCCATCCGGCTTCTGTCCCTTTTTCTCTGAAAGTGTAGTTAATATTCGCTCTGGGATTTCGCATTCGTCCAATCTCACTTCCCTCACCACAGTCTTCCCTGAAGAGTTTGCCTTAATACTATGCTCATCGGAAAAAATGCTCTCCGCTTGACACTTCCCTACCGTCTCTATGTTCAGTTCCTACCAGTCTTCCTACCACACCTATCTTCAACGCTTCCATTTTTCGAGGTAAGGTGCCTTCTGACTTGAAACATGCTGCTATCCGTCCGATTTTAAAGAAACCAAAGCTCGACCCTAATAATCCCTTAACTATCAGCAATTCCCTCAACTACCGTTCCTATCCAAGGTTTTTGAGAGGACAGTAGCTGCCCACATCACTGAACACATGTCCTTCTCCAGCATCAGCGAAACCTAACAGTCCGGCTTCAAGGCAGGTCACAGCAATGAATCGGCTCTCCTACTTGTGACTGATCGACTCCGTCGTGGGGCCAAAGCTTGGAGACTTTCAATTCTGATGCTTCTCGATCTCTCGGTAGCATTTTACATCATTGACCACTTCGTTCTTCTCCACTGGCATACTGACTTCCTGGGGGTCTCTGGAACTGCTCTAAACTGTTTTCGCTCTTATCTGTCATTTCGTATCACAAACTTAGAAACCTATGGATTTCCTATGACAGTCAACTCGATTTTAAATCAGAAAATCGTCTCTGCTTTCTCTGTAACCTCAGTCGTTTCTAGACCAACTTTGACCGAAACAGTTTAGAGATAGCCATCCATACTTTTGTTACCTCCCGCCTTGATTACTGTAACTCTCTTCTCCCTAGAGCCGAAAACATGTCTAGAACTTTACGGTTTAGAGTTCTCCTGCGCCGAGGACGGTTCTCTCATACCACGCATCTTCTCCGTGAACTGCATTGGCTGGCCATTAAATTTCGAATTACTTTTAAAGTTCTCCTTATCACACTTAAAATCCTAAAAAACTCACCCACCCCCCTTACCTATCCACACTGGCTGTGTCCAGAAAACAATGAAGCCTTCGCTTGGGAAGTGCCCTCTTGCTTTCGGTTACTCGTACTCGTCTCTGCTGTATGGGTCATCATACTTTCTTTGTAGTTGCCCCTTAGCTGCCGAATGGTCTACCTCCTGGTATACGTTCCTCTTCCTTGCCCGGCACTATCAGGCTGGCTATGAAAACCCAGGTCTTGAAGGGCGCCATATAAAACCTCTATTATTATTAAAAAAGCCTTAGGTTAGGCATTACTACAGCTTAAAAAAAAGCCTAGGAATTGCAATAGCTTCAAAAGGCATAGGCATTGCTACAGCTTTAAAAATCCTTAGGCTAGGCATTACAACAGCTTTAAAAATCCTTAGGCTAGGCATTACTACAGCTTAAAAAGGCCTATACACTGCTACAACTTAAAACAAACCTTAGGCATTACTACAGCTTAAAAGACCTTAAGCTTTGCAACAGCTTAAAAAAGGCCTCTGCATTGCTACAGTTTAAAAACGCCTTAAGCATTACTACTGCTTTAAAAGGCCTAGGCATTGCAATAGATTTAAAAGGCGAAAATTGGAGCAATTTAAACAATTTTAAAAAGCATTTTTTTATGTCTTCTAAACCCAATATTAATTTCTTGACCCTAATATTATATAAACTGCTAGGGATCGAGAGGTTACCACTAAGTAAAATTTCAAACCATCAAACGATTATATTTACATGTTAGGACACACCTCCAACATAAATGTGCAAACATGTAACAAAAACAAATTTGTTTATTTTTATTCTTTTACCGAAATTGTACTTTGCTTATGATCAGTGGATGAATTGGTCGATTTATGCTTGTTTGTAGTTTAATTGAAAGCACATATTTGCAAGCGATAATTTTGATAGCGGGGACGTGAGATAATAAGTGTTATGAGGTACCTTGCGTGATTTTTTACTAGTTTTGTTTTTAAGTGTCCTTCGAATTCTTTGGCCTCCCCTGAAATTTTGATGCTTTAGGCGGCCATATATAAAATGGTTTTACGTGTACGACTTGTTAGGATTCTAGGTCATGTTAGGTTAGTACGGCGATGGCTAGTCTATGGTGCATTGTACAATTAGAAGTGACTCATCGTGCGTAAATAATAATTATAATGATAAAATAATCATAATAATTAATGATAATAATACCAATAATAATGATAATAATACAAATAAGAGTTTTAATAATAATAATAATAATAATAATAATAATAATAATAATATCATCAACATCATCCCCACCTGGATGTTTTGTAGGTCAGTTTCATTTTGGTGTAAAACAATGATAGCTATGAATTTCCCTTTCTATCCAATTTACCTCCTTTAGGCTTTCTTTGACTGGCCTCGCGGTGGACTTCAGGTCTTCCATGGTCTGGAATTCTGCGATTCTTTGGAGATGGCCGTTGTTAACAAAATAAGACAATAATGTCAAAGACTCTGGTTCACTTCTTGAAAGGGTTAGGTGTACTTTCACTTTTCACTCTAAATTAGATTGGTGTGAAGGCCAAAAAGTAGTTGATTTAATTTATGCCTGTGAATATATCTAAATATATTAATTTAATTAGTACTCTTTACGATAATACAGACCCCTAAATAAGTCGCTAAAACAGTTACCTAAGATAAATATTTACAAATAATTTTGTCAAAATTTGTTTATCTACCCAAATTTGGTCGACTTTTAAAATCTGTATTTTCCGCTCCTAACAACGGTCATTCACGCATGAGCAAAAGCTGCCGGGTGTACGATGTGAAACGTTTACTTATTGTAAGTATATTATATGATAGGGAGAGTGCTCAACTCTCCTGAATCTTCCTTCAGCCCCACAAATAATAATAATAATCAACAAGAAAATATATTTTTGTTCCAAAATCTAAGAATTTTCAACAATATGGATTGGATTTATTTGCGACAGGACTTTTTATCCCGGGCAACGCAGGGTACCTATTCTAATTGAGAATAAAATGGAAGTACTTCATCATTAGCTAAAATTTCAGATCCCTAAATAAAATGCTATTTTTTAAAAGTTTTTTAGCATATATTTGATACATGTACATCTATTCGGAGACCTCCACTAAAGAAATACTATAGATTAAAAGTCGCTTTGTTAATTCTCTAAATACTAGCCTCTGTGAGCGCACATTTTCACTCTATACCATTACAATAAACAAAAGAATGTGATAAATATTGAAGTTTCGGGTTCATAATAAAAAGCTCTAACTCCAAATATGTAACTAATTCATATACAAAGTCAACCTTTCTGGAAAACTAAAATAATTTTGATCACCGTAATACATTGAAGCCCCAATTTATCAGATCAAAATATTCCCAATCGCTGTATTTATCCTATCATAATTGGTATTTAGTTTTTCTTTACTTGAATACCGATAGTTAATATATTTTAAATGCATGAAGAGTACAGCGTCTTTATTTGATGCCATATAAATAATGGCTGATATTCTCCACCTGTAGCGAGTTAGGGCTCTGTAAATCTAGAAAGTTGGGGAGTCCCGGGATTAATGAGCAGCACCAAATTTTATTAACTATTTCTCTCCATGCAAACATGGAGAGAATGCAAACTCTACTCCTGGTAAGGAATTCATTAATTTCAAGTCAATGACACCGACTCAAGGGGTCTAAAATCAATTCCTGGAAACCTCAATCCAGTCCAAATTTCAGCTTAGTTTAGAGATACGAGGCTTTAACCTTGAGATGATGCTACCTCCACTTTACCCTGGTAGAATGGATAAACTCCTCGTGGACAACGATTCACCGGAGGCTTTCCCATCCCAACTAGGGATCTTAGAAATAGTTAGCCACGAATTGGTCCACCAGTGGTTTGGAAATCTAGTCACTCCTTCCTGGTGGTCAGATATTTGGCTCAACGAGGGATTCGCAACTTTTCTCTCCTTATTTGGTATAGATTACGTACGTACATGAGCTATATTCTTTCTAAATGTGTATATGATACAATAAATTCTGAAAGGGATGAAATAATACCTTAAGTCTATTATTTAAGGCTTTTCCCTCTGACAAAGTACACAAATCAAATTTTACCTTATAATTTAGACATATTTCTCGCTTATGGTAAAGGAGAACAAAAGCGTAATTAAATTCTAGACAATTTCCGTTTCAGATTCGACCATCAAATAAAAAAATGGACGAATTCGTCATAATGACTTTGCGTCCCATTTTGCTAAGAGACAGTTTTGAATCGACTCATCCCGTGTCTGTCAGCGTCAATGATCCTTATAACTTCCTTTCCCTCTTCGATGATCTCTCCTATACAAAAGGTGAGACGCACCATCCTACAACTCTTTGACTTGCTCCTTGCTCTGCAGGAGGGAGCTTCAGCTGGGATATTTCCAAGCGTATGTCAGTTAGACGGGATGGGTTCACCCATTATTTTTAATACCTGAACCCATAAGCCACCAAATGACAAATATATACAAACATACTAGGGAAGAATCGGTTCTAAAGCTTCAAAATCGGTGTTATCACCTATTTTTATATACCTTTATAGCACATTTATGATCGGGGGTCTAGGACTCTATTTTGTACTAGTTGTCTCTAATAGTTTAACGAATATAACGGCATTGGCTGCTGGTTACAAATAAAACGATACCGCCATTGATGTGTCATCTATTTACTTTAATATTAGAAAGCTATCTACGACGGACATTCCTCGATCGGTACAGACAGATAGAGAGCGAGAACGCCCTTGTCTGAGTATACTTGGGTAAAAATTAAACTCTAGCTTGTTATCCCCTCCTACTGAAGAGAAAGAGAGAGAGTTAGATTACCCATTCTGAACATAACTTAATTCAGTTGCAGGCCATCTTTATTTTACAACCATATGCAGAACCAGAGCGTGCTTGATTAATAAACTCTTCGACAAGCCATTATACACAGGGATATAGTTATTGTTGTAAGTTGTAGGAGCCAGCCAACACACTAAACGTGCCTGATGTTGTATCTACTCGCTAGGATATTTCAGAATCAGTCTTTTGAACTTGCATTAAACCTTCGTTTATTAGGCGGGGATACCCTAGTTTCCTTCCCTTGCAAAAGAGCAGTCATACCTACTATTTTTTCATCCAATAACTTGGGGATCTGCGACCATAAGGTTTTCATATTTACCTATGCAACATCCAAGGCGAGATCTTTTAATGACTACCATCGCCTATTTTATCAACTACTTTTAGTTCAATCCATCCTTTCTTCCATCTCTTTGTTCTTACCCGTTGACAACTACTACTAAATACCAATTTCTCATTCTCAAACGGACAATTATTTTAAGGTCGGTAAGTCGTCTACTCCCTGTGCAATAACACTAGCGTTTTCCGTTGCAAGGTTGCTTCATTGTTCGTATGATGATGCACATCTTAAGTGAGAGAGCGTTTCGCAGCGGCCTCCAAGCATTCCTGACAGAAAGGTGAGAGATTCCTCCACGTCTTATTTACGATGATCATTACGCGTATTACACACATCCATTTAGGCGACTTAGGCAAGTAAACCCAACCCATGACCATTATTGGGAGGGGTAGACAAAACTTGAAGAAACAGTAGGAGAATACTCCGATGGCGAATCCTACAATCGATATTCCAGTAGGTTGGGCATTCTTATAGCATGCCTAGAAGTGTAAGCGCGCTGTTTAAAAGTTTGGCCGGAATGAGTCCTTTTAGATTCAGGATGGCGCAGTCGATACACAGTTCGCCAACGGTGTCCCTGTGACGCATAAAGCTGTTCACAACTCACAACACGCTACTTTCTTTCTTTATTTTTTCATCGCCTCTTTTCCTATACCCCTCTATCAAAATTCTGTATATCGTAGATGATCTTCCGCTCTTTAGTGAAGGTATATAACAGGGGAAATAGTGACAAAATGATTTATTTTCACCCACACCACCACTACCATCTGTTTTGTTATTTTATACTTTTAATGTTCTATGCTTTTGCCCAGTATTTTTCTTTTGTGTTCTTTTGATCTAGGTAATTCCTATACCATTTCTACCTATTATTTTTTCTCGAATAAATTTTTCCCCCTCATTCTAGTTGCCACGCCTAGATTTCTGGTTAATTAGCACGTTCATTTTCCATGTCTTGGTCTCAGAGCATATAAGAGTGCCACACAAAAAGACCTCTGGCACTATTTGACGGAAAGTGGACATCATTTTGGCACTCTCTGGAAGAATCTATCTATCGACAACATTATGGATGACTGGATTTTGCAGGAGGGTTATCCAGTCGTTAATGTGACCCTATTGGAAGAGGGAAAACTTCTTGTAACTCAGGTCAGTTGCCTTCGAAAGGTCATTTTAGAGTGCAAGGTAATTAACTCTCTCTGCCAGTTTGTGTCTCACTCTTATTACCCAAGTGGGCGGAGCTAAATGATATTACGTCATAAGCACAGGATTCTCATTTAGGATGACATATTATTCGTCATCTTGCGAGTGAATTGTTTGTGTCCTTCTTTCTGAGATCATTTAGTGATTTTTTTACCCTGGTAGATTTTGTTTGTTGGTACATTCTGCCCCATAAGGGGTTTGCGTTCATATTTGGGAGTGCTTTTGTTCTTTATACAAACTTCCTACTCAAGGTTTATTATATCTTTCCCCTGACTTAACAAGGTTGATGTTTTCTATGGTATTTAGGTTACCGTTGACTTTTTTATTTCCTTTTTTTCCTTACATTTATCCAACTTTTTCTCAATCTTTATCGCCTGAATAAAAGTGTTCATGTTGTTTATCCTCTTCTCACTTTTAAATGCTGTTTATTATTCATTTTCCTTTTAAAAGGAAAGGTTCTATCAAGAAGAGGACGAAAAGCAAGCTGCGATTGAGCGGAATCGAGCCATCGGATGCGACGGACCGAAGTGGTGGATACCCCTGTCCATAACCACCCATCTCAATCCCAACATGTCCGACACTGCTCCTAAATTATGGTTAGATCAACGTTCCACCCTTCTTGACCCCTTTGCTCCAAACGAAGACTGGTTTCTACTGAATGTTCGCCAAACAGGATTCTTTAGAGTTAATTACTATAAGGAAAATTGGTTATTGCTTAGCCGGCAACTGCGGGACAACCATCTTGTATTTGATGACGTCACCAGAGCGCAGCTTATAGATGACAGTTACGCACTTGCTTCGTCCGGTGGGTATATTAATATTTTTTAAATAATTTTTGTATAGCCATGGGTGGTGTGGATGTTGAATTTATAATATCGTTGGAAATATTTATTTCCTTCTTTCTCTTTAATTGGTTTACCAAAGATTTAAACCAAATAAAATTTTATATTTATTCCTTTCTGCCTCGTAGGGTTAATTGATTGTGACGTCCCTCTTGAAATGACGCTTTATTTGAAAAATGAAAAATCACCTTATGTAATAATACCGGCTTTGAAAAACATCGAACCGATTTTGGACTTGTATACTGATCATGCATTGTATGGTTATTTTAAGGTAACATACCTCTTCAATGTATCATTTAAGTTCTAGAGAGCAGTTGAAACCCCAGGTATCAGTTCTTTAGCAAATTTACATTGTTTACATGAGTTTAATTATATTCTTAATTGTTTCACTATAGTTGGGACAACATAAGCCCAAATTGTCCTCTTTCTCATTCAGGTCAATTAGAATATGTAGGAAAGGATAGATGAGGTTCTTCCCTGACGATAGTTATTTGAAAAGACTTAAAAGATGTATAATATATCCTAGTTTTGTGAATCTAAGAAGCACATGTGTAAGGGAATGTGTGGATAATAATTGGTGTGCGTGTTGGTTTTTTAAAACTGTGAAGGGTTTGTTTGAGGAAAGTAAATCATGTAAAAAAAATGTATGAGGAACTTAATGGGTAGTTTACCTAGAAATTTATGCCAATAGTCTTAAATGTCACAGTTTTTTTAATGTATTGGTGAAGTATACAGAAGATTGGTAGAAATGTGTGACCTTAGTATAAATATAACCTTTGTGTATTCAAAATCTTGCTGCATACTAAAGATCTTCTGTTGATATTAACTGCAGCGAAGCAAGCAGGTCTATGGGTCATGCAAATCTCGTGTTGTGTTCATCTTCTGTCTGCAACGAGTCGCTGGCTCAATGTAGCCAGCTAAAACCAATGCTACCAAAGGTAATTGAGGTCACTGAGTTTAAATATGATATAAGTTGACCACCAGGTAGCGCTACCTAGTGGCTAGAGGTGCTAAATCGGCCATTTTCGTCGTAGGTCCACTAAATCATGTCCCTTTAGTTTTAAGAGTGAACTGAATTCACTGAGTGAATCGTTTGCAAATGTATGTGACGGGAGTAGTTTGAAAGTGAATATAGAAAAGAGTAAGATATTTTATGGTGTAGTTGAGACTTGAAATGTATCTCTAAATGGTGGGGAGCTAAAGTGCCTAAAATTAATTCTAGCACTACTAAGGTAAACTGCAATGTACGCAGTGATTGTATGCATTTAGTATAGTAATGTATATCCCGCCAAAAGTGAAAACGATCCCGTGTATTAACCAGCCAAAAGTGAAAACGATCCCGTGTATTAACCCGCCAAAAGTGAAAACGATCCCGTGTATTAACCCGCCAAAAGTGAAAACGATCCCGTGTATTAACCCGCCAAAAGTGAAAACGATCCCGTGTATTAACCCGCCAAAAGTGAAAACGATCCCGTGTATTAACCCGCCAAAAGTGCAAACGATCCCGTGTATTAACCCGCCAAAAGTGAAAACGATCCCATGTATTAACCCGCCAAAATGAAGGTTAAAATACTCAATTGATACAGCTTTGATGGCAGTTAGATTACTCTATTGGATACAGTCACCTGCTTGGTGTGATTGGCAAGCGTCCCCGAGGGTGGCCGATTTAGTGATGGATACTCATTTCTATGATAACCGCAAATTCGGGTGTGTCGGATGGGCGATGAATTACGTAAGAGAAGATTGGGTTGAATTTGAAGCTAAAGTACGGTGAGATAGGATGATAGATATGAACTATTAGAACAATTGGGGATGTCAAGAATCCGATTGTAAATTGAAGTGGGATTGTAACTGAGTTTTGATACACATTTATATGTGCGAGGCTGAGACTGTCTAGAAGAGGAAAATTTACCTGTAAGAACAGTTGAAAGGTATGACTTAAGGGTTGTTAGGTGTGTGTGAACAAAGTAGTTAGATTGAAAAATGTGTGTGATATGGGGCTAAGCGAAAAGGTTATAAGAAGCTAGTGATGGGAACTTAACGAGATGGTATGTGAAGTGAATTGATCTGGAATGTTTACTCAAAGAGGTTTATGATAGTGTGTAATGGTACAGTAAAATAGGTTGACCAAATAAAAAGGTGGAGTGAATGTGAGGTGAAGTGTGTCATAAAGATAGATATTTCGGTTCATGTCAAGAAGAGCGAACCCAAATGTTAAAATCATGGGAAGGAAAAAGTTAAACAAATGCAATATCAAGAATAACTTGAAAGTCTTGATTTGACAAAATTTTATCCACTTCTGTTGGGTTTTGTGTTTGTGAAGCGTTTGCAATCTTCTTCTTTTTTTTTGGGGGGGGGGAGGCTTTTCCAAATAAATCCACGTGTTTTTTTTACGTATTTGGACCAGTTCATTTTTTCAGCATACCTGGGAGTGGATCCTACACAAGCAGAGGAAGAACAAAAATCCCCAACGTGTTCCCCCTCCCCAAATTTTATCATGTCAAAAATAACAAAACCAACCAGCCAGGACGCAATACTGGTTGTTTTTTGAAAACTCTAGCCACCCTGTAGGCCACGAATAGAGTTGTAGAGTGGTCAGTCATTTCCAAGTGGGTATGGCACGACCACACCACCTGGGTACAACCTTCTAGTGGGAGCACCCCACTTGCATGCAATCCTGGCGGTGTTTAAGCTGTAATTGAACTTCCAATTTCTAGCTGCTGCATAGACCACTACCGCATAAGGTGCTATAAAAATCCCGTAGCAACAGCCTCCCTCCTCTCTAACCTGGTTTCTTGGGACAATCTCTCACATGAGGTACGGCCCCACTTAATTGTGTTAACGTTGATGGGGCCTACAACACAGATTGTAGGATCAAAGGCTTTCTCTTATATCTCCCAAAGGGTCGGAGGTAGCTGAGGTGTCATCTACTCAAGGGGAGATAAAAACGACAACATAACAATCCAAAATTACTCATGTCAAGAATAACGAACCCAAAGGTATTGTGTCCGCTATTCTTGACATGATCCCAAAGTTTCGACTGACATGACGAGACCAGGCTTTGGAAACATATGTACCAGTCTTCAAATGGATGTCATAGGAGAACCAGAATCCGTAGTAGGTGTAGAAGGGAGGAGGGGGGGCTGAATGTAATTTCCTGATTCTATCCCTTCCTACACATTATGGGTATACATAAAATAAGGTTAAGATGATTATGGTGTTGATGGGTATACATAAAATGAGGTTAAGATGATTATGGTGTTGATGGGTATACATAAAATGAGGTTAAGATGATTATGGTGTTGATAGGTATACATAAAATGAGGTTGAGATGATTATGGTGTTGATGGGTATACATAAAATGAGGTTGAGATGATTATGGTGTTGATGGGTATACATAAAATGAGGTTAAGATGATTACGGTGTTGATGAGAATATATCAGATGAATAAAAAAATCTCTTGGTTCTAAAATGTCCTAATTAAGTAATTGAATTAATATTGAAATAAAGAAAAAGTGTAATTCAACGGGGAGTAGGACATACAACAACAACTAAAACCACTCAATGGAAAGCCACAGAAAGTCCCAAGATATGATGTACTTCGAGGGACCATGCGATCCACACTGTGGAAGTACCATTGCGTAGAACCTTGGTGGCATAGGTTAACGTGCTTACCTCCCATCGGTTCCTTTTCCCTTGTTTTGAAAGACAGGACACAAACTGGAAATTTTAGCTAGAGAGAGGGAAAAAAATAATCTATATAAGCAGGAATAATAATAATTAAGTGGCGAAGACTACAATAGAAACGTCGCCAACCCTACCTACTTATCGGCCGCGTTTTAAACATGCAAGAAACACGTTTGGTCCAAAGCGCACAGATTTTCGTCAGTACAAGCATTGACTGCTTTCTTGGACGTCTGGATGAAAAGTATTGGAATTCAGGTTGCTTAAAGTCACGATTTGTTGACCTAATCTTACTATAGACGTTTGTGGGTAGGGGAAGGGGAAGGGGTATTTCAATTAAAATTGTTCTTATTTTCAACAGGATTTGCTACTTTCCACATTTACTCAAATTTATCCCCCCGAGGGAATCAGGAATCGTTCAAATTCATCGAATTTCGTCAGACACAGCCAAAATTTAGTTATAAACACCATATGTATGTTGTATGAACCGTGTATAGAGGAATCCAAGCAAGTGTTTCAAGAATGGACAAAACATCCTAATCTCCAAAGGTGGGTAGATTTGGCGCGTTCACTTCACATCAGAGATGCACACTTGCTCCAAATTGTCATGTCACAATTTACGCTCAATGTCGTTCGGTAACAATTTAATATACTATTATTTGATGAAAGATTGAGGGTTTGGGGTATATTTAGTTATACATAAAGTAGAGAGATTATTTATCAATAAAATAAATTAAACAGTGATTTTTTTTAGTGTTGTTGCGGTATTTCAAACAGTAGCGTTGAAACATTTTGAAACGGTTTTGTTTCAAAGCAATGCTGCCAAATTTCCACATTTTTTCCTTTTTTCAGTTTAAATAATTTTTTATATTTACTTATTTTTTCATCAGCGATATCACAAAAATATTCGCATTAACATTTGACTTTTTTTTCTAGCGCTATAATTAATTTTCCGAATTAAAGTGCGAGGAAAAATAGTATTACTTAGCCACACAGCACAGCAAAGCTTACTGGTAGTCGTGCAAACTATTCGAGGATTTATAAAAAATATATAAATAATTATATCGTAGTTAACTTACTTATGTCCAAAGCACTTAGAAAAATGTGACATCACTATTTTGGGCAACTGTGCATATTACAAAAGTATAAACATCTTTGATGTAAATAATATAAATACTTGGTAAATTCGTTAGAAATATTTAAGGGTGGAAAGTCCATATATTCAGAGCCTAGCCTATGCTTGTTATATTTGTAAATCAACCCAATTTCCATAACCATAGAATAGAGATCACATAGCCTAACCATAGTGTTAAAGAAATCAACCAAATTATCGTAGCCATAGAGATCAAATAGCGTACGCATAGCGTTAAATAAATCATCTGACCTCACTTCACTTGTTGCCATGTGAGACTAGGCAGACAGCGTTGGTAATAGGAAAGCTGCCAGTTCTCTCCTGACGGCTCAATTTGAGAACTTTAGGCAATCTCTTATATCCATTATATAGGCTGCTCGGGCTAAATTTGACGGTTTGTATAACAGACATCTCAGCCCAAAATAACTATTTAAAAAATAAAAAAATATCAACTAAATTATAGTTGGGAGGTAACAGTTTAATCAAAGTAGCCACCCTCAACTTCCACTGCGCCCTCAAGAGTTAAGGCGGCTCCGAATCTTGTCGCATGCGTTCCTCACTATGTCCCTAGAAAGATCTTTAAACTCCCCCTTGATTTTGGCCACCAGTTCGTTCTTGATGTCACAGGCAAGGCGGTTGGTCTCTTTCTCAACCACGCCCCACACATAGTAATTAATCAATGGGATAAAGATCCGGGAAATTTGGAGGCCAGAAAGTGGCTCTGGTGAAGTCATAGAAATTCTCAGACAACCATTTCGTACTCTTTCCGGCCTTCCAGCAGCAACCCTCTCCAATCAGGTTTTGCCCACAATCTCCAGCAACTTTTCACATAGCCGTTTGGATTGTACCCAAGACCCTGCTCAAAGATGTAGGACAGCATGACGTCAGCCTGACTGATGACACACATAAAAACCATCAGATTTAGGAGTGTAGATAGAGATTTATAGGAAAGAGAACAAATAAAAAATAAAGAACAAAAGTAGCGTAGGCGAGTTGCAAACAGCTCCCCGCGTCGCTGGACCACTGTTAGTGAGCGGCGAATACACTGCGCCATCTTCGACCTCAAAAAACTACTCATTCAAGCGAAGCTTTTAAACCGCTCGCTTGCACTTCTTGGCACGCTACAGGAGAACTTGGTCTTCATGACACATGGAACGTCGCATGAATTGTAAGTAAGCCACCTGTTGTTCTGGGTGTTGTGTAACTGGTCCTGGCAGAAGTTCTTTTCTTCTAGAAAAAACATATCATCCCCTACTCAACAGGATGCTTTATCTTGTTCAGGAACTTCTTTGCCTTCGTCAAGTTGTTCTCCATCGCATTGGTTGTGAGAATTTGTCACTTGCACTTCTTGTAGGAGTGTTAGCGAAGGTCCTTCTTCACGGCCAGCTTCATGGTGATGACTCCAACTTCCATCTCTCTCTCCCTAACGAGAGCCGCTTTTATGTGGTGGGGGTGATTGCGTGTTCCGATGATCTGACGAGCCATGCGAGGGGGGTGGGACCAAGCTTCCTACTCCACTCATCATTGTGGGAGAGGGCTAGCCATACTAGACGGGTCGCCAAGAAGAAGTTTGGTACCGTAACCAGAATCAGAATCATCTTCGAGAATAATGATACCACGAACAGATGTTATGTGGTCTTCCTGACAAAGGAGGTCACTAAGGTAGCCTTTGAACATGCAACCTCCTTACCCATATACATATGAGAAAAACTTCTCTGTCAGACTCGTAAGATTAAGTAATCTGGAAGAGACAGAGCAGGACTACTGCCCAAATATATTTGAAGAGCATCGATCAAAAATGGCAACAAAGCCACGAAAAGTACGTACTCCATACTGGTTCTTTGCTTACTACAAAGGGGGCAAGGGCAATTTCATCCGAGCCGCCCAATATCTGGAGAGAGATATAGGACTCATCCCTGAAGGCTATCTAAAAATGTATGGGAATGGAGACCTCATACACGCCAAAGATGTCACACAGGCGAAAATGCTCTTCAACCTCCAATGCCCATCTGATGGCATGTTTGAAAAATTGAAACCATTAAGCTTCACAAGACCGTCAACTTCAGTAAGGGGTGCATATACAGCTATGACCTCTTAAAATGTGAGCCATGTCACAAAGATGAAGGGCTAAAAAATAATGATAATCTTGGTTTTCTTCGGATACTTCGCACCTGATAGGATCAAGATCGGCCCTCAATCAATGGAGGTGAAACCCTTCACAGAAAGGCCCTTCCTATGCTACTAGTGCTTCAATTATGGGCATTGGAGGAAGCACTGTAAAGATGCCCCACGATGTGGCAACTGCCCTGCCTTAGATAACCATACCACGGCGGAATGCAATAAAGAGGCCTATGCTTCCACTGCAGGGAAGATCCTCATGTTAACTCTCAGTAATGCAAAACTTATCAATGGAGCAGGACATCCTACATCTGGCCAACTCACATAAAATCAGCCTGGGGGGCGCTAGGAAAGAGCTAATATTTTGGCAGTGGAAGGAGGGAGGAGTGAAAACCTTTTCCTCCACCGTGGCTAGCCGCCCTGCCAAAGAAACAAAAGCTGCTCTCCCAAATCCGAATACCACAGTCATGCCTCGGGAAGGTGCATCTGTTGCAGCGGCAGTGAGGAACAAATTTTTGTGCCCTAGAAAACGAGGCTAAATCGACACATGCCAACTCAGCTGAGTAACCATCGGTCGACTCAGTCCAGGCTCCAGAACCCAAGCCGAAGAGGGAGCTGTCTACAAAATTCTCACACCAGAAGAGACGTCGCTCTTTTTCAGAGTC
Organism: Ceratothoa steindachneri; assembly: GCA_963969495.1. Lineage (NCBI taxonomy): Eukaryota > Metazoa > Arthropoda > Malacostraca > Isopoda > Cymothoidae > Ceratothoa > Ceratothoa steindachneri. Next base: position 69,278,067 of record OZ018326.1, read on the forward strand.
TTTGGACTTGGTGGAGGCGCCACCACCGGCTAAAGTCATCTTGGTAGCGGAGGTACAGAAGCCGGAGGCAGTCAGTGTTGCGTTCACAACTCCAGAATCCCAAGCGTACAAAGACCAAGACGCCAACAACATGTCGTGTAATGGCGACATGGAGGAGCAGGAGAGCAACAATGCCAGCAGCTCCAACCTGAGGCTCCACTCGGTACCACACGATGAGGACGACGTATTATCACGCCCAGGGTAGGTAGAGTACCCCAAGAATTTCATAAGGACACAGACAGGTACCATGCAGCCATCAGTGGAATTCCCCCCCCCCCCCCACAAAGGGTACCAAAGGGGCTGCACAAAAAAAACCATAAAGCTCCCTATAAATAACAGGGGAGAAGAAAAGAGAAAAGGGGTTCCAACCCTCACCCCCCCTAACTTCACCCAGTGGGAGGTTCAAATAAAAGTTAAGTTCCACTGCATGAACACCGGCTAAAAAGACAGGCTTAGTGGTCTTTAAACATTGATCGAAATAAACATGACCCATCCTGCAGTGGAACATTCGTGGTCTAAGAGCAAACTGGAAGGAACTTGCCATCCTGGTGGCAGACTCCTCCCCAGCAGTTATCTGCCTTCAAGAGACTATGATGAGGCAGAGAAATCGTCCCTGCCCCACCGGATATAAGATGATGCAAACCTCTACTCCTGTTGGCGGAGGACATCGCTGAGGCGGTTGTTTATACAGCCGTCGGGATGTCCCATTCCAAGAAATACAATTATAATCCCCCTCCAGGCGTGGCAAGACGCGTCCACCTAGGCGCAGACTACACAGTCTACTCTATTGATCTACCACCAAGTTACGACATTCTACCCCAACACCTAGCAAACCTTGTGGGGCAGCTCCCTTCCGCATTGTGACTGTCGGAGACTTAAATTGTCATTTGTTGTGGGGTGATTCAATCTGTAATAGCAGGGGTGACTCCCTCCTCACGTTATAGTTTTCTTTGACCTGGAGAAAGCTTATGACACTGACTAGTGACACAGCATTCTCCAAAGACCAGAGAGTTGGTCTAAGGGAGAGACTGCCGTGTTTCTTAAAGGGCTTCATGGTCAATATAATTGTCTAAGTTCGGACCGGACGAGTCCTCTCCTCCCCCTATCAACTCAAAGGTGGAGTTCCACAAGGCAGTGTCTTGAGCGTAACTATATTTGCTGTTGCGATCAATGGCATAGTGGATGTGCTCCAAAATAGAGTGATCAGCACCTTATTTGTGGACGACCTGTCAATATTATTTGTAGCCTCACAGATGTCAGCGGCCGAAGGACGGTTCCAGCTTGCCATAGAGAAAGTCTGTGAATGGGCTACCTTTATGGGGTTCCGCTTCTCGCAGAAAAAGGCTATCGCACTACATTTCTGCACGACCCAAGGCATACATCCCAACCCCAATCTGTATTTTTATGGCAAGCGGATCCCGTGTACGGATGAGGCTCGGTTTGGGGGGTTAGTCTTTGACGCTAGACTAAATTGGTCTCCTCACCTCAGTTCCCTGAAGGTTGATTGATTTTAGGCAATGAACCTTCTAAAATTACCGTCAAGCCCATCCTAGGATGCAGACCGCAACATCATGTTGAGGATTCATAATGCAATAATTTGCCAAAATTAAAATATAGTTGCGAGCTGTACTCCTCTGCTACCCAGACCCGACTAAAGGTGCTAGATTCCGTCTACCAGGGAGTGCGCCTCGCAACTGGGGTATTTAGGTCATCCCCCATTTCTAGTCTTCTAGTGTATGGAGGTGCAATTCCCTTGGACCTCTGCAGGCATTTAGCACTGACCAGGTGCTGGTGCCGCCTACAGAGACTGCCTCATTCTTCGGCTAGCCAAAGAGTTTGGGCTGATGCCAATGCCACCTAACAGTCTTGTAGAGGCTCCACTCCAGAGGCATTTGGTTCACGAGTCCGAGTGTTGCTTGACGCTCACCAAAACCTGACTTTGTAAACAAGCCCTCAGAAGCAGTCCTGAATATGTACTTGGGATCTTCCCGAGGTCACGTTTTGTAGGGGACTTTCATGGAGAAAAGGATCACTCCCGCCACAAGTTGAGCTACTCCAAGTTAAAGACCATCAGTCTTTGCATAAGGGATCACTCTACACAGAGTGCTCCAAGACCGATTAGGGAGTTGATTTTGGAGTTATCTTTCCCTCATCCAGGAAAGAGGGCAGTCTTCGTAGAGCTGCCTCTATATTCACGGCAGAACTTACTGCAATTTTAACTGCCCTCAACCTTATTTTCCTGAAGACTGATGTGTCCTATGTAATTTATTCAGACTCTCTGAGTGCCCTTCAGGCGATAGATTGTTTTAATCCCGACCACCCGATGGTTCGATCGATCTTGGAGTGGGTTCCTCTACTCATGAGCCAAGGTCGCACTGTGCAATTCTGCTGGGTCTCTGCCCACGTAGGGGTCCCTGCAACGGGGCGACGGATGCTCTAGCTAAGACCTCCGCATCAAGACCGGAAACAACATGCCTCATAATATCAGCATGCGATCTCCGGCCTGCCATCCAGCATACCATAATTCCTGCATGGAAAGAATAGTGGACCTCGTAAAAAAAAAAAACTAAGATCGATTCGCGACAGCGTGGAGATGGGAGTACAGCGGTCTACCACGCCATCTGCAGGTGGTGGATACATGTCTCCAGGTGGGCCACACCAAAATTACTCATAGTCACCTTATGGAGAGGGGTCCACCCTCTTATTGTGATGATTTTTGGTGCCTCTCACGGTGTGCCACATGATGGTGGAGGGTTCCAGCCTGGGAGATCGTAACGCCTATCTTTTGAGGCACCGGGGGGGGAGGAGGCAGATGGTGCCTACTCCCTACTCGCCCGATACACTTTATCCCAAATATATATATACTATTTTAAAACAATATGAATACTCTAACATATATTCCATATATTTTATCCTTCACCCATTTACTGATCATCTTTCACCCATTCATCCCTATCCTCCTCAGGCATCCATCAAAGCACTATTCTGTAAATATCTTAAATCAACTTCCTCAGGCATAATTCATCTATTCAGTCTCATTCACACACTCACCCCCACCACCTCACACATTCATTCTTCCCCTCATAAATCATTACTCATCCATTCATCCATAGCTTTGCACTACGTCTGTAAATACTCATTGTTTTAAATTTACATATTTATTTTAATTTATTTTTAATAATTATTGAATCATAATTGTAAATCTTCAACCATTTTAGAGCTTCGACCATCCATCATCCATCCATCACATTCACCGCCCATAATAAATGCACAAAGTTCATCAAAAGGATTAGCTGGTGGCAATGACCTAGTAGTTGCGCCGCTCAAAAACCAATCAATCCCCCCCCCCATCTCTCTCGCCAAAGTCCGGATTCCCTTTCTCGGGTATTACATCACCTTTTCCTGCAGATATGAGAACGTCTGCTGTATTCCTTTCTGCTGGCCACAGCTTCATAGCCTCCGTTGCAGCTGTCAAGTCACGTCTTACAACCTTTACACTGTTAACAGAGCATTGAACACTAGACATGATGTCGGCATCGTGATACCCGGCGCCAATCATCATGATTCAGATAAAACTTTTCCAATATTCAGATGACTTCCATTCTTCCATGTTAGCTAACCTTTTTTGTACTAAAACTATAGTCTGTATGATATTCAACGCCGTTGACTGCACATCGATACATCAAGATGTTCCTGAGAAAAGCAACATTAAAAATCATCAAAGTTAGCCCGAACTCTTTGTATGAGGGGGTGATGTTTCACGCTGATAAGGCCTCGAAACATATATTAGTTTTCATTGCTGAAATCTACAAATATTATTAATGGATATTATAAACATGATTACTAGATAGGCTATGAATATAAAATATTTTAATTGCATTCTATCCATAAGTATCTTCTAAAAAAAATCATAATAATAATTTGGTGAGGGTTTTACGACCGATCTACAAGTTTGGTAGGGTTTTTTTTATCCAAGATACCATCTAGGTAGGGTTTTTACCACCGATCTACAATCTAGGTACGTTTTCGCCACTTATCTATAATCTGGGTATGGTTTTTACCGCCAATCCACAATCTGGGTATGGTTTGACCACCGATCTACAATCTGGGTATATTTTTGTCACCGATCTACAATCTCGGTGTGGTTTTGACCACAGATCTACAATCTCGGTGTTGTTTTTACCACCGATTTACAATCTGGGTATGGTTTTACCGCTGATCTATAATCTTAGTGTGGTTTTGACCACATATCTACAATCTGGGTATGGTTTTTACCACCGATTTACAATCTGGGTATGGTTTTACCAGCGATCTACAATCTGGGTATCTTTTTACCACCGATCTAGAATCTTCGTGTGGTTATGACCACATATCTACAATCTTGTATTGGTTTTTACCACCGATCTACAATCTGGGTGTGGTTTTGCCACGATCTACAATCTGGATAGGTATTGATCACCGATTTATAATCCTAGTGTGGTTTTAATCACCGATCTACAATCTGGGTCGAGTTTTATCACAGAACTACAATCCATTTTTACCCCTGATATACAATCTGGGTGTTTTTACCACTGATCTACATACAATCTGGATCTTTTTTTTACCAGCGATCTAAAATATTTTTACCACTGATATATAATATGGGTAAGGGCTTACCACCTATCTACATTAGTTACCCCCTTCATTGATATATAAGCTCAGGTCTTTTAAGTGAAAACATGAATGGACCTCAATGAAATTTTGGAGCCGGTCTGAGTTGAACTCAGCCGCTGTCTCGAAAGTACTCTAGAGGTTCGGTTGATTCATGAAACATAACTGGACGGGCAGGATGGGTTCGTTAGCCATGACAGGCTAAGAGAAGGGTAACTCGAACTTAAAACCCTAGCAGGTGCAATTCGTTAGCCCTGCCAGGTCATCCATCTAGCAGGACACTCCGATATAAAACCCGCGACCCAAGGATTTCGTTGTCTCTGTCCCAGGCTGTGTAGTCATGGTGGATGAAACCCCGGTGCAGAGGATGGAGCCATTACTGAACGTACTTAACTCCACCTAAAAACTTGATTATGCAGGTCAGAGGGGTAGGCTTACCTGGAGGGAGGGACTCCGTTCATCAGGGTGTCTGTTTCTTCGAGAACGCACACAGGGTGGGGAGGGGTGGGTGTTTTGAGAAGAAAAGAGATAGAGAAAGAACGGTGTGAATGCACTGCCAAACCCAGGCTAGACTTTCTACTGCAACCCTTGAGGCTGGATTTCCCATGTCCTGCATCGGCCTCATCATTAATCTGCAGCAAACGTGGGCAGACCCCATGCTAAATCTTCGTTTGCGAAGCCAAGCCATGAACGAATATATCCAATTAGCGAGAATTTTACAAAATAGGAGAGGTGTTTGCTAGCCTCGCACTTGAGGAATTTTTACGTAGTACTTTAAGAAGTAAACGATATTAAACGATAGTGATTAAAATTTCTTTAAAAAAGAGTTTCCACTGCATGATTTAATTCTAAAACGATATGAGACTACTAATATCCTGCCTGATCGAAATCGGGGCCTACCACCCCTAAAAGAGAATCCACACGAACGTAACTCTCTAATCCTTGGGTCCAAATAATCTCAATGCCATTCCACTGGATACAAACCCACCTGAATCACCTACGTGGTGCACGGGTCGCCCTGGCAATGCTTCGATGCAGTCGCCAACCAAATCTAGGCACACGCAAAGACCGCGTAGGCCTAAATGACACAGACATTTACATCCATTGCCACCAGTACCTACACACAGCTCAATGCATTCATAACATTCTCAAAGAAGTACACATAGGATGAGATCTACATACGCACAGAGAACCCTATCCGTTTGGGGGAATTCGTCGAGGGCGGTGATCCAGGTGTTGGCCTCCTTAACCCGAGGTAACTTAATTAAAATATTTAATTGGGGAATTATAGGAGGAATATTTAGTTCTGGATTAAGTTCGTTCTGTTGCAGCCTCATGGACAAAGACATCTTCCAAACGCTAATTTGCACCGCTATCGCTGAAGGAGGACAGAGAGAATGGGACGCGACACTTCGTCTCTTTATGGATCCGAAGTACTTTGACAAAGAGGTTGTTCTCTCTTCCCTCGCCTGTTCTAGGCAATTATGGTTAAGCAGCAGGTAAGGGATCGTCATAACTAAGGCGAAATGTTATTGGTGTGGCAATGTAAATGGATTAAGGGAATTCGAGCGATTTGAGTTAAATTGAAGACAATATTTAGGGAATTTATGCGTGGGTCTCCTTCTATGCAAGCATTTCCGAGCGGGTTTGTGTTTGGATCAATGTCGCGGGGGGAGGGGGCTCCTGGGTGGAGGAATGTTTTTATTTTTTCGATCTCTTTTTCTTGCGATTTTTTCATTGTGTAAATGCGGTTTTGTTAGTTTAAAAACTGTATTGATGTTATGGAGTGTAAAGAAATTGGTTAAACTCCAATAATAAAGAAATTCCACTGGAAATAAAACAAGGTCTGCTGACGAAAAAGTCGCGTGCTCTCACTTATTCTGGTTTATGACCTTGCGACCTCCAAAACTTTCAATAATTCAAAGACTAACCTTAGGAAGAGAATGTAAAACAACATAAGAATTTCAGATTTTGTTAGAACTCGGCCGAATAGTTATGATGTTATTGCCAAAACAAAGTCATTCATGGGAGAACCATGAAAGTTATACCATTCGAAAGAGAATGTAAAACAACATAAGGGTTTCGAGTTTCGTTACAATTGGCCCATTAGTTACAATGTTATTAAAAAAAAAGCAAAACGGGGACCGACCGACATAGTGAGATGTAGAGTCGCCCGCGACTAAAAATATTCCTAAGGACCAGTTCCATCCAAGAACCCTACATTCTTTCTCTGAATTAGTTTAAATTTGTAGGTGGGGTCGAGTACACACCCTTGAGATGTCCCACAGAAGAAATCTTGGGGTCAAATAACTCAATCATATGATTCACCGCAGCAATATGATTGTTAAAAAAATCTGTCAGTTTTTCACCGCAATCTACCTATCTACTAGAACACCATCTTAAATCCACCATTCTATTATGATATTTGCTGTGTAGTTCGGAATTAATTAATTAATCACGTTCAGGTAGAGAGCTCCAATCATGTTAATGTGGTAAAACAAAGCACCAATAAAGCTACCATTCCCTCATATCCCGATCCACAGACATCTTGCAAATTAGCTTAGTTAAAAATGAATTGCAAGAGATTTGTTAACTGGTGCATAGCCAACAATTATGGTTATTCACTTTTCCATCCATACAAACTCAAAAACTACATATATACTCGTCCAACCTGCGCTTGAAAACATTTAAATTTCTACTCTATATTACCACCTGTGGTAAATCATTCCAGAAATCTACAATTCTATTAGTGAAAAAATATATTTTCTTACATCTAACCTATACCCCTGTCTTCTAAGTTTCAAGTGGCGGTCCTTAGTCCTATTACTGCCCTCCAACTCGAACAACTTTCCAAAATTCAACTTATCCATCCCAAAACAATTTTTAAAAAGCTCAATCATATTCCCTCCCATCATCATCATGGCACCACTCGAGGACAAGTATAGCTTATGCATGGGGTTCATCTTCGATGTGTCTTCATGTAGCTTATCAACCCGATTCTAGCGCCACAGATTTTATCACAGTCGGGATATGCATTAACAGGTGGGTGAGGTTGGCCCGGACGATCTCGACAGGCTAATCTAGCAGCTCTACGGACTTCCAGGTGTTGCCTTCGATTTGCTTCTAACGTTTCAACCCCGCTCTTCAGGTTCCGTCCCTACGCGTTTCTGTCCAGGGCTTCTGTTGCCTACGTTTTGTAATCTATCCGACATACATTTAGCTTGTCTTTCAGAGAGTCTTTATACCTTTTCCTTTATCTATCTTTCCTTCTATCTCGCAAGCTAAGTTCTGAGTAAAATATCTGCTTCGGTAGACGTTCGTTCGACATTCTGACCACATGGCCAGACCATCTCGATTAGTTTTTTTTATTATAATGGGTGTGTATATTTTTCAGGCTTTTATTGATTCTATCCCTGGATTCGAACTCACTCGTCTCAAAAATCAACTTCTCGTTTGCTCTAAGTGCGGTGGCGAGGAACCCTGCTTCCTTCCCTATGGCCTGGGACTACTTGCTCCAGATCTGGCCCATGTAAGTTGAAAACACAACCCTAACCCTCGAATTTTAGTCGAGGCCTACCTTACCCTCCATCCCCTAATTAGGAATATCAAATTATCATTTCTGAGTCCATGGAACCTATTTACGAACTTCCAGGTGAGACCACGGCCTCAAGCCTCCAGCATGTTGACGTTGGCGTATGTCAACAGTAGCATTATTCGTCATAGTTTTGTTTTTTTACTGTTTAATCACCTCTACCCTTTGTTATCTATGTTATTCATGCTTATTCCAGTAAACATTTCCTCGTCATTTACCCCTATTTTGATTTAGTAAACATTTAAAGTATAATTAAAGCAAATTAACTCATATGAATACTTCGATATTTCCACCTTTCATTATTCCAGGATTGTTCACAGCGCGTATGAGAGGCAGTTTCTGCAAGCCATCTTACCACACATACGGACCAGTTCGCAGTATCAGGAGGTGAGTGTTTTCTCAGTACTTGGAGGTAGGTGTATTCAGAATACATCGAGGTTTCATTACCAGGAAATGGGTTTGTTCAGAGTTTAAATAGGGAAGGGGGAATTCTCAATACCGGGAGATGGGTGTATTCTAAGTAGCAGGCGGTGCTTTCTCAGTACTAAAGGTAGGTGAGTGTTTTCTCAGTACTTGGAGGTAGGTGTATTCAGAGTACATCGAGGTTTCATTACCAGGAAGTGGGTTTGTTCAGAGTTTAAATAGGGAAGGGGGAATTCTCAATACCATGAGATGGGTGTATTCTAAGTACCAGGCGGTGGGTGTACTCAGAATGCTAAAAGGTGAGTGGTTTCTCAGTACTAAAGGTAGGTGCATTTTCAGTACCAGTATGTGTGTGCGATTTTCAGTGCCAGGAGGTGGGTGTGATTATCAGAACCAGGAACTAGAAGTATCCTCAGTAGCAAGATATGTTTATTCTCAGTACCAGTTGATAGATGTATTTTTTCCTCACTACCAGGAGATGAGTGCATTGGATTATCAGTGTGTGGGGTGGGAATATTTAATTGACACAAACTCTTTATCGAACTCGCGGGATTATTTTACAAGGCGCTGTTTCTCGAAGTTTCGGCCATTTTTTGCGCAAGGCCATAATCCAAATTAGTTGCCTCCTGTGATGTGCGATTCATGGGATTATTAACCCCTTATACACCGCGAGAATGAACGATATTCAAACCGTATTTAATTCTTGGGTTTAGAGATCGCGAATGAGTGAATTAACTCATGGGGCTAATAGGTTGTGGGTGAGCGGATTAACTTTGGGTTTCGAGAACGTGGGTGAACGGATTATTTCTGGGTTTTATGAAATGGGTGAATGGATTAACTCAGGTTTAGAGAAAGTGTGTGAATGGGTATGGTGAGTTCCATATTTCCAAGAGATAGACCTCTCCGAAATATCTAGAGGAAGGAGGGATGGGGGGTCAAGACGGCCACCTGATCTAAAATTCTGACCTATATTGGTATCATTTGAGGCTTTATCTAAATCAGGTCATATCAAACTATAGGTAGCGAGTCCATTCGGGGTCTCGAAGCTATAACTTGAGGTCGCGAGAGCTCTTTTAGGTCACCAGTTCTTTTAGGAACAAATATTTGTTTTATTGCCTATAAATCCAAATTCGGAATTCGAGTTCGTTTATGAGGGTATTCACCATATAAATTCGTATCTGGATTTATAAACAATTTAATAAAATAACTATTCTGCACTTGACGTTTGGTAAGATGAGTGACTCGAATCGGTGAGTCTAAATCCCTTTGAGGTGGAAGAAGTAAATGTGAATTGGGATGGAAAGACTTGTGAATCCTATTTACCGAGAACTGCTTGAGGAAGTGAATGGGTGAACTCTGGGTGAGTTAAAAGTCCTTCCTTGGTGGATGGAGCACAATATGAAGATGAATGGAAGAGACTTGTGCGTCCATGGGTGATGTGGCTGACTTTCTTCTAATGTCTTAAAATTCGATTTTTTATGAGTAATAGAAGGTCGGCGTGACCAGTTTTAATCATCAATCGGGTTTCTCGTGAGGAGCTTCGTCTGAAATGAATGTTCGTTGGTGTGTGTGTGTGTGTGTGTGTGTGTGTGTGTGAGAGAGAGAGAGAGAGAGAGAGAGAGCAGAAATTATCTGAATTTTTTATTAAATAATTTATAGGAGAATAAAGATAAATAAGTTTGGAGAAAGCTTAAAAAAATGTTTATGAGGTTACATGTTTGGGGTTAATGAACAAATAGAACAAAACGGTTAAATGACAGTTTTGTGTAACCTGAGGTTGTGATTTCGAAGGAACATATGTGACCAAAGGGAACAGGAAAATCTTTAATGGTCAGTCGGAAGTTTTGTGTCTTGGAAAAGCCCATGTATGAGAGTTCTTATGTACGTTCGTGTAAATGAATAATTGATATATATATATATATATATATATATATATATATATATATATATATATATATATAATTTCCTAGTTAATTAAAAAATATAAACTTATTGATAACTTAAATTATTACCAATATAATTAGTACGACACCGATATTTTAGTGCGTTCTAGGAATTTTTTGTCACTTGTAAAATCTTTGCTCAAAAGCCTCTAAGACCTAAGTTATAATTTCACGCTCCACGCTTATTTTTAAATGGAATTAGTCATTAACATTAACTCTGAACCTTCCACATTATTTTGCTAAAAAATAATCAAATACAGGAAATATTTATTTACCTATATGTGGCATTACATTAAATTTGCATGATGCTGAGAATGGGGTCCCTGAAAATCTTTCATTTTTAATATAGGATCGCCGGTGAAAAAGTTTGAGAAGCCATCTTTTAGATGACATTTCGCGTACTCGATGAGGTCCATATCAGAATAGGTCAGTGACGTTATCCCTCTCTTTGTTTTCAGGCTGTTGATTTTCTTGGCGTTTCGATGCTGGGAGGGAATGAATATTCTTCTCAGCCTTATATAAGAGAGGCGCTTCTCAAAGTCCAACGCAAACTCCAACTGAAACACCGTTGTGCTAAAACCATTTTGAACTGGTTTATCCGAAAATATCATGATCAAACACATGATCATACTATGATCATACCCTGATTAAACGACCTATCCAAGATACTACGAAACATCATACTTTCCCCCAAGACAAGTAATTTTTATGTTGTAAGATTGAAATTTTTATTGTTTGGGGTTCTCTGAACACTTGTGATCATATGTTGTTAGGAAACTAGCAAATAAATTTAAATGACACTGAAAAGTCGGAAATCTACGTGCAACAACAAAAAACTGTAGTGTTTCATGTTCAGTTTTGATCTGGTTCACCTTAAAAGTTGGAAGCAACATGGAAGTTAATAAGGAAAATAGGTATAACCTATTTATATGTTGTACCTGCATAATTGAATACTGTTGTAACAGATAAGAAAAATCACTGCTGTAATAATACTAAATATTAACGATATTTAATCGCATAAACATGATGGCAAAGTACAAAAGAAATGCAGTTATTGTATATAAATATATAAAGCAAATGTTTGTTTATTCACCTCTCTAAGATGTCAGCTGCAAAATGGCATTGTAGAAGCGTTGATTGCTATGGGGTTTCTTACTGGGTGGTGAATGAAATAAAGGGTATTAGTGTTATCAATCGGGGTTTCGAAGGAGGATTTATAATGCCAATTTTCTATCTGCTATTTAGCCATCCATTTGCCTCCTTTATTCTAATTCTGAGAAATTGTAGGGCGTTTATTTTGTTCATATTGGCTCCTAACACACTCATTTGTGTCCATGGGATTGGGATGATTTAAGTGGGGGAAAGTAAGAGAAATAGAAATATTGTGTAATAGGATATATATGTTGAGGTGAGGTTGAGATTGAGGATGAAATATTGTGCCAGGTTGCCAGGCAAACACTATTTCTGTCCTTATCACCGATTTTGCTTCTTTTTCATATTTTTTAGCGAGGCAGTGGTAATCATACTTTTATGGGGTGGGGGGTGAAAGCAACCCCCTCCTATCATTAATATTTGCATCCCGATGTATGCTGAAAGGAATTTTCCTACATGTACGTTCTGGCATGTCGGTCGACGCGAGTTCGAGTAAGTCGTGAATCCTAGCTGTCCACCTGTATTGTTTTTTTTTCCCCCCTTTTTAAAAGAACGTTTAACGCCCACTTTCAGCCTTTGCTACGTCTAAACAGGCGCGAAAAAGAAAGATTCAGATTTCTTTCTCTAATTTAAATTTAACGTCTAAATCAGTTTTGTATACTAGATTCGTCGTATCGGCCGCTTACCTGAAGAAACTAATGACAAACAAATATCTCGCAAAGAGCAGATAAAATATTCGTAAGTGGGAATAGAAAAAAGATTAATTATGACCTAAGATATGACGTAAGGTCATGACATCATTATTCGAAAAGCAACACCGTTTGCTTTTCCCAATATCGCGTCCTCGATTGTCGTGGTATTGTTGTTGTTGCTTTACAGCGCCAGTTTGATCCTATTAATTATGAAAGACAACAATACTTAAATATTGGCAGAGTGGACTTTTTAATTACCTTATTGTTAAGGGAGTGTCACAGCGTTTAACCAGTTTTAAGGAGAGAGCCCATTAAACACGTAAAGGATCCATTGAAACACCAGAATTATCCAAAAATAGTTACGTTTAAAAGACGGAGAGAGGTGTTGTGCTCTCTAGCTCAAGGAGTGCTCTTCTGGATGCTCTTGAAGCCTATTTGTATCCTAGTCTTTAATGCCGGGTGCCCAACTGGTTTTGGGTATACGAGGTGATTTCTACCGTACTTAACAAATGGAAACTCGTTGGGGATTATTTGTTCTCCTCTCACTCTTACGGAGCTTGCGCTATGAGAGTCACTCGAGGGTGAGCGGGTTTTCTTTTCTCCAGTCAGACTTCTTCTAAGTCTGTAAAGGATTCTTCGGTATGGCACCGGTACAAAACATGACGTTTATAAGTTCGAAATTGTGTGAAGGACCGATCTTCTCGAACTGGTCCTCTATAGTCTCTCACCGAATAATTCCTTCTCTTTCCTTATGGGGCTTATTTATAGACTCGCGACCGCCCCATCTAAGGGGGAAGGGGCGAGGCCGTAGAAGGAAGAGCGAGGGGTGAGGGGAGGGTGGCACCGCGGTACACAAGTCGGCTTCTTAATTAGAGACACTGCCAACCGTCACCATCCTTGGTGTTTTGTTGGACTGGCACCGGTTTTTGTGGCGATTAAACCACGGGCCTCCGGATCTCGTATGTAATTGGATCCTTGGCACAGCGGCTCGCTCCTGACTACCTAAGCGGCGTGGAGATAAAAAAGGGTAGGCCGTTTGACTGTTATTCCGCCGGCTAACATTCCCACGACCCTTCCCATGTGGCAGGCGGGGAGGACTTTAACGTATGCGTCCGCCTGGCCCTCCGGGAGGCGTTATGTTGTAATTCCTCTACATTTACCTCCCTCCTAAAGAAATTAACGGGGAGGGGGTATTCCCATCCGACACTTACAATAATGCACAAAGGTAACTTACTGAACACTATCTTATACAATAAACTTCGAGTTCACCATGGAATGTCTTGAAAACGTTTGCACCTGACCTTACATTAATGCCTACATTACTGTCCCAGCTTAAGAGGTTCTTATTTACCATTAGGAGGTCCCTCGCCCCTTCTTAATTACAATTCTAACGATTAAAATTAACTTTACACTTATTATAATACATTAGTCGGCATGCTCCTTAATCGTCGACAGGATTCCGAATTAACGAGTCGGCCATACAATTGTCGGACCCTTTTATATAGTGAATGGAGTACTGGTACTCCATCAAGAGTAAACTCCATCTCAGGAGCCTTCCATTTTTAATCTTATTCTTACTTAAGTATGACAACGGTTTATCGTCACATTCCAACTTAAATTCGCGCTCTATTAGATAATATTGGAATTTACCTATGGACATATTATGGCCAAAGCTTCGATTTCAATCGTGGCGTAGGCTCTTTCTCTACTCGAAAGCTTCCTACTAACATAAGCTATGGGATAGGCTGTTTGGTCATCTCCGTATTGAATCAATACTCCACCGAACCCGTTTTGACTAGCGTCAGTGCGAATTCCGAAGATCTTGTTGGGAATTGGTAAACGAAGAATGGGCGCAGTTACGAGTTTTCTTTTAAGAACCTCCAACTGAGATATTGCATGTGGGTTCCACGTGACAGGCTCTGACGCTGTCTTTTTTTTAATAAATCATTCAGTGGGGCCACGATAGAAGCGAAGTGCGGTACGAAACGCCGGTAAAAAGAGGCAGCTCCCATGAAAGATTGGAGTTGTTTCTTTGTTTTCGGCCGGGGCATTTTGACTATGGCGCCCACTTTTTCTTGCTGGGTAGTCAAGTGTCTTTGCCCTATTTTGAATCCCAGGTAGTCAATGGATTCGTAGGCGAAATAACACTTGGTAGGCCCGGCGGTTAGTCCTTGTTCCTTCAATTTCTCCAGCAATGAGTGTAAGGCGTGTAAGTGGGACTCCCAGGTACGGGTAGCTACGTACACGTTGTCAAAGTAAAACGACACATCACTTAAGCTCGCGATAATTCTCATCATTCTATTGTAATTGCTACCGGCTGTAAGTAGTCCAAAGGGGAAGCAATAATCGGACTCCGATGGCTCTAAAATTAATAAGTTCCGGACTTCATTATTGAAGGCTTCCCGTATGTGTATCGGACAAGGATATGGTTTGCTTCGCACCACTGAATTAGTTTTTAGTTTTATTTCATGGATGAAATCTTTGGCACTTCCGAGGGTTTCTAAAATGACTTCCGGGAATTCCTTGAGCAAATTCAACATTTCAGCTTTCTGTTGAATCTCTAAGTGGGGATTTATCCTTAAATCCACCCGAGTGTCTTCCGTGGTGAGTGAAAGCGAGGGCAGTTTGTATTCCTCGTCTTGTTCCACACATACTGTGTTTATGACCTGTAGTGGTGTACACGGGTAAGCGGCATCAATCGGTTCTTCTTCGTCTAGCAGGGTAATATTATTTATGCACGCGCGGCGGTGATATTTTTTCAGCCTGTTTATATGATAGATTCTTCACCTTGTTGGGGTATCTATTAAGTAATCGACTGCCCTCCGTGCCTCGATTACTTCAAATGGTCCCTTCCATTGGCCCATAACTTATTATTTTCGGTCGGGAGTAATAATAAGACTTCATCTTCTGCCTTTAATTTTCGCGCCTTCGCTTTCATATCGAAGTAGTCCCGGTATTTGGCTAAATTTTTCTCGGCGTTGTCTTGAGCTAATCCTGAGCAGTATTCTAGGCGCTCGCGCATTTCCACTACGTATGCGTAAGACGATTTGATTTCTTGGTCGAGATGCGCATTGGTAAATAATTATTTAAGAATACTCATAGGAACTCGCACATTTCTCCCGTATAATAGCTCAAAGGGCTAGAATCCCAGCGTCCGGTGAGGGATTTCTCGGGTTGTTTTGACACAACTTCTTCAATATATTCTTGAGAGTCCCGTTTAATGTCTCGCAGATTCCGTTAGTGGATGGATGAAATGGACTCGTAAAAATTGGCCTGACTATCAGTAGTTTATTAAAATACTCCATCAATTCTGATGTGAACTGGCGCCCTCTATCAGAGAGAATTTCTTTAGGCAGGTCTACTAGGGAAAATATTGAAATTAGTGCTTCCGCATAGGAAATAATGTCAATTTTCTGTAGTACCACTGCATCTGGAAAACGGGTGGCACAATCTAGTAGAGTGAGGATGTAGGAGTGTCCTCCGCTTGAAGGGGGGTGAATTTGTCCCACCAAGTCGATAACCACTCGAAAGAATGGTTCGGTTAAAACGGACACTTTTTGTAATGGCGCAGGAGGTACCCGTCCTCTGGAGGGATCCTTCTGACACACGTCGCATGATCGGCAAGAAGCCACAATTTCCCTGGCGGCCTTGGGCCAATAAAAGTGTCTGAATATCCGCTGCGACGTTTTATTGTGCCCAAAGTGTCCTGCTAATATTCCATCATGAGCGGTATTCAAGATTCGTTGCGTGTATTCTTGGGGTACACACAGTGCTTTGTTGCCATCCTTATTCTCTTCGCTGATAGTAAGGTAGAGAAGCGAGTCTTTTACAATATATTTAATTGGCTTCTTTCCTTTCACTTGGAGAGTTTCACCCTTAGTCGCCTTTTCCCATAAGGATTTAAGAGCGGGGCATTTGTTCTGAGCAATAGCGAAGGAAGTCAATTTTAACTCATTGTCTTCAAGGGTAATCCTCGAGGTCAACTCAGCAGGTTGCTCCTTCCTCTGGGCTTCTTGTGCCCGGGTGACTACATGTTGGGCCACTTCTTGCTGGAGAATTTGGGGATTTTTTTCCGATTAGCACTGCGCAGAACTTAATCGGAGTAACTACCAAGTCTATCCAACCGGTGAAATATCTGCATTGTATATGACATCCCACGACGGGGAATCGATTATCGCGTCCTAAAAGGTCGTGGACGATGGCGAATTTATTATGGTTCGAGGAAACTGGGGGCAACAAATTGTCGGATACAACTATGCACGTACATCCGGTGTCTCTGACTAAAGTGGATACTCGGAACCCATTAACAGGGCCATCTTCGAATTGTAAGCCACCTGGTGAACTTTTGCTAAATAGAAAGTTTACCTGTTGTTGGAGGCCTTCGGATGTTGGTTCGGGGATAGAGGAAGCATCAGATTGTCCGGCCGGGAGTGCGGCAGTTAGGCTTTGCACCTGTTGTCTTGAGGTCTCCCTCAGCCGGGAGTTCTGTGGGCACTGGAAACTCAGGTGACCTACTATCCCGCAGGTATAACAAGTGACGGGCTTCCTGGAATAAGTGCTGGTATTAGGGTATGATCCTAGGGGAACCCTAACCTCTTTTTGAATTTTTGCTCCTCCAAAACTTGGCTTATAAGTTCCTTTGGGGGCTGGGAACTTAAAGGGCTTCTTCTGCAAATGCCTTGGTGGCGGCCCATTTTTCTTTGGGGAGGGAGCTTTCTCCTTCTTGTACTCCCTCGGATATAAACGATGATTCACCGCATGGAGGTCAGCCTCGTCCAGACACTCATTGAAGGTAGAAGCTTTTCTGTCCTTAACAAACGCACGGATCTCCTGGGGTAGTGTGCTTAGTAACTGATCTCTAAGAATGAAGTTGACGACCGAGGCGACTTCGTTCTCTATCCATGCTGACTCCATCCAAAACTGTAGGCTTCGACGAAACTCAAATCCAAAATGTTTGTATGTTTGTCCAGGTCTTATATGGGCCTACCTGAACTTCATCCTATATTCTTCAGGGTTGAGGTTTGTTGCTGAGAGAAGTTCGGCTTTGAGAGTGGAATAGTCCACAGTCGCTTCTGAGGGTAGAGATACAAATATCTCTCTCATCCGGCGATTGAGTAGAGGTAACAGTCTGGCGACCCCATCTTCTTCTAGGTCCCAATTATTGACTTCGAATATTTTCTCAAAATGGGACAGATATGAGCATAAATCTTCTTCGCCCCTGTACTCCGGGAGTTTCATGCTGGCCGATGATGACACTCCGGTTTTGGATGTCACTGACTGCACTTCTAACTAGTCTTTGATAAGAGCTCTTTCGTGGGCTCTTATCTTCTATCTTTCCTCAGCTTTCAGTTTCATTTTACGTTCTTCGGCTTCCAATTTCATCTTACGTTCTTTGGCTTCCATTTTCATCTTACTTTCTTCGGCTTCCAGTTTCATCTTTTTTTATTCGGCTTCGGCTTCCAGTTTCATCTTACGTACTTCCCTTCTTTCGCCTCTCTCTTTCTCCTGAATATACGAGCTCAACTCTGTTCCTTCCAGTCCGAGACTTTGACCTTGCTTCCGATAGAGGTCAAACGATGCCATCGCGATTATTTATTCATCCTCTTTGTTGTAAATCGAGCTTGACCTACTCCACCAACGAAACTTCCCACTTGGCCTAACAATGACCTTTAGATTGTTTCTACCCCTGACTTTACCAATTTTGCTCTCGTTAATTATTCTATTATTCCTAGTATTCCTTTTACGTGTTGGCTCTCCCTTAATTAGACGCTGCTGGGTTCTTTCTAATAAAAAACCTACAGACCTGACACTACTTTTTGTCGTGGTATTGTTGTTGTTACTTTAGAGCGCCAGTCTGATCCTATTAATTATGAAAGACAACAATACTTCAATATTGGCAGAGTGGACTTTTTAATTACCTTATTGTTGAGAGAATGTCACAGCGTTTAATCCGTTTTAAGGAGAGAGCCCGTTAAACACGTAAAGGATCCATTGAAACACCAGAATTATCCAAAAATAGTTACGTTTAAAAGACGGAGAGAGGTGTTGTGCTCTCTAGCTCAAAGAGTGCTCTTCTGGATGCTCTTGAAGCCTATTTGTATCCTAGTCTTTAACGCCGAGTGCCCAACTGGTTTTGGGGTATACGAGGTGATTTCTACCGTACTTAACAAATGGAAACTCGTTGGGAATTATTTGTTCTCCTCTCACTCTTACGGAGCTTGCGCTGGAGAGTCACTCGAGGGTGAGCGGGTATTCTTTTCTCCAGTCAGACTTCTTCTAAGTCTGTAAAGGATTCTTCGGTATGGCACTGGTACAAAACGTGACGTTTATAAGTTCGTTCAAAATTGTGCGAAGGACCGATCTTCTCGAGCTGGTCCTCTATAGTCTCTCACCAAATAATTCCTTCTTTTTCCTTATGGGGCTTATTTATAGACTGGCGACCGCCCCATCTAAGGGGAAAGAAGCGATGCCGTAGAGGGGAGAGCGAGGGGTGAGGGGAGGGTGGCACCGCGGTACACAAGTCGGCTTC
Organism: Ceratothoa steindachneri; assembly: GCA_963969495.1. Lineage (NCBI taxonomy): Eukaryota > Metazoa > Arthropoda > Malacostraca > Isopoda > Cymothoidae > Ceratothoa > Ceratothoa steindachneri. Next base: position 69,297,087 of record OZ018326.1, read on the forward strand.
TTAATTAGAGACACTGCCAACCGTCACCATCCTTGGTGTTTTGTTGGACTGGCACCGGTTTTTGTGGAGATTTAACCACGGGCCTCCGGATCTCGTAGGTAATTGGATCCTTTGAGCGCTGCGTAATGGCCTTTGGTGGTCACCTTGGCACAGCGGCTCGCTCCTGACTACCTAAGCGGCGTGGAGATAAAAAAAAGGTAGGCCGTTTGACTGTTATTCCGCCGGCTAACGTTCCCACGACTCTCCTCATGTGGCTCGATTATCTTGCTTTCTCCGCAGGAGGGGGGGGGGGACTTTAACGCATGCGTCCACCTGGCCTTTCGGGAGGCTTTATGTTATAATTCCTCTACATCGATTAATGAGTGAAATCCACTTTAGCAACTCGTGATTTGGATGTAACGTTCAAAAGAAAATCTCCCCCTGAAAAGGGTTTCCAAAGTAGTAAATCAGTTGGAAACATCAAAAGAAAACAACTTTCTAAGTCTCCACTTATGTAGGCCTCCCTCATCTGCAAAGCACGTTCCCTGAAAACACCTTTGTAGGTCGGCCTCCTAACAATTATAACAGGGATTTTGGATTTAACAGTGTGTTTAACACAAAGTCCAGACACAACAATAAAATAGCATGTGCAGTGGTAGTACACAGGAGTTAAAGCTAATATTAGAAGGGAGAAGTGGTTCCTTGTTCATGGATGAACAATGGCGATCTGCGTCCTTTAAATACACCAGGGTGTTTACACTTCAGGTAAAGACTGTATGACGAGAGGAAGGTGTTTTTCCGCATATAATGGTATTGTGCAGAGTTGGTTATTGACATCATTAGTCGCCAATCGTAGATAGCAAGTTATGCGCCGAATAATAGTTGGAACCTCTTTTCATGATGTGTTAGTTGGCAATTCAACTGGAAGTTATATCTTGTAAGGGACTGGAAGAATTGCGAGTCGGTAGCACTTAAACCTGCGCAGTTGTGCCCAGGTGGAAAGAGCGAAATAGATGAAGACTAGTTTGCTTCAGTGGGTAATTCGAGGTCTGTTGTCTTCATCTTCGTGTTAAACGAGCGGAGGCTCAAACGTTGTGGCCTAGGCTACGGCTGGAACGAGTGATTGGGTTCAGTTTCAGGTTCTACCCTATGCTTACCTTCGTTATCGGGTTAAAGAAACGGGAAGTATCTCCAATTAGTCCAAGAGACAGATAATGTGTTCAGTTGGAGTGCAGATCTTGGAATGAATCCATTAGACATTAGACTTATCAAGTGGTGAACGATGACAGTGTTATAAATTGAAATAATATTGGGGCAAATAGTTTGAAATAAGTAAGATAGTGAAAAGGAAATATCTTCGATAAAAAATAATAGAAAGTTTAAGCACTGGTTATATTTACTTCGGTTATCCAGGCTTTTGGATATTGGCTTTCGAGCTTATGTAGAGTCAACAGCCGTCTCTAAATATCTTTTCTTTAGTTATTTTATGTAATTATTAAGTTTTAGGGTAGATTTTCTTGGTCGTAGTTAGTAATACCCGTTGATATCGTGTTGGTTATTCGTAGGTGATCTTGAGAAAGTAAAGGTGTAATTGTATAAATAGAAGATATACTCGACGAACTAACTTCTCCTAAATTTTCACATCATTGGATCTCAGTTTGACGTTGAGGTGTTAATTCTTACATGGAGGTCAGTCTGGCACTTATGCCCTTTCTAAGTTTTTGCATTATGATCACTGCTTTAGTAAGATAAACTTCAATGAATAATCACCTTCACACTGTATCAAGCATCCCAGGAAGATGTTTGTCATCCACACCAAGCAGGTTGTATCCAATAGACCAATATTACAGCCCGAAAGAGAACTGTATCAATTGGATATTTTAGCATTCACTTTGGCGGGGTAGTACACTGGATCGTTCTCTTCGCCCGTGAGAGCATGCTTTCAATAGGAAGGTAGACTGCACTGTATGCAATGATGGTATGTGGGTTTTAAAGCAATGACTATCTACCTTCACACTGTATCTGGCACCCTCTGGGGCACGCTCCTCATCCACTATGGTAAGATATAGCGTGGCCCCATAGGTAAGTGAAAACGATCGAGTGTACTGCGATGGCCAAAGTAAAGGTTAAATTAGCTGATACAGTTCTTTTTAGTACTGTTAGATACAGCGTGAAGATGGCTATTCATTACTATATTAACTGCAAACACTGCTTTGTTTTTAGTGGCGTGCACACGACTCTATAAGTTACTCTGTCAATCCGTAGGACGTTCTGTAGGATGGTAATCATTTTACTTTTCAAAGTTTTGGGGCAATAACATCGTAACTATTTGGCCGATTCCAACGAAATCTGAAATCCTTCTGTTCGTTTATATTCTCTTTCGAATGATATAATTGCCGAGGTCTGCCCAAGGTTAGTCCGGGAATGATTTGACAATAACATCGTAACTATTCGGCCGATTCCAACAAAATCTGAAATCCTTCTGTTCTTTTATATTCTCTTTCGAATGATATAATTGCCAAGGTCCGCCCAAGGTTAGTCCGGGAATTATTTGGCAATAACTTCGTAACTACTCGGTCAATTCTAACGAAATTTGAAACCCTTATGTTGTTTTACGTTCTCTTTCGAGTGATATAAGTGTCACTGTCCTTCCAAAGTTAGTTCGGGAATTATTGACAATAAAGAAGGTCGTAAAGTCATAGGGTCATAAGTCAGAATAATTGAGAGCACGTGACTTAGGTCTGTTGACCTTGTTTACCCCACATATCTGTAATAAATGAGTAAGTAAAATGGTTATCCATAGTATGGGATGATACAGTAACCTGGGTCTTATGACGTCAGTAAAGATTTTCTTGGTATTGAATTCACGGATAGATCGATAGCCATTGGAAGTGATTTGACGACCCACCACAGTGGTACCCGTCATGCTGAGGTCGTATACATTATTCTTTCTAATGACTGATACAAACCATATTGTCTCGAGTCTTCACTGAGTCTACCAACAACTATGATGGACAGTGGTCCTTAAAAGCTACGATACTAGCTGCTATCCTCACTTCGTCTCGGCTGTCTACTCGCACACAGTTCTCTCTCTCTCTCTCTCTCTCTCTCTCTTTCTCTCTCTCTCTCTCTCTCTCTCTCTCTCTCTCTCTCTCTCTCTCTCTCTCTCTCTTTCTCGCAAACTCTATCAAAGACGATGCCAGTTTGAAAACAAAAAACGTCAATACAATTACTACACACTCCGACACGAGAGATGGTATCAAACAGCAACTTCATACAGGTCACAATGAGGTCAGTTTTCTGGTTGTGGTGCCCCATACGATCATCATCCCTCTAAGTCTGAGACCATCGCTCGTCATTACCAGGAGAAATGGAAGGAATGCGTACACTTGCCAAACCACACACCGTCAAAATATTTTGGAACCTATGCCCGAGTTTCACACACCATTCCCTTTTGGCAAATTTTCCTGAAAGTTTCCCAATTTTCTCCTGTGGTGATAAGCACAACCCTACTTTAAGCTCCTGGAAGGACCACTCAACTGTCCTGCTGCTAGGTGTCTACTCCTCACCAGCAAACTCGATAGCAACATCGAGAAACTCGCTCGGGAACCCATAAGCGAGAAAATATCAACTCGTCGAGATTCTAATTCCCACCGGCATAGCGGATGCTCTGTGATATCTGGTAGCGCCTACAGCACCACCACGAGGGAAAATTACTCCCAGGAAGTGATGGTATCATCGCACTATCCATCATCGAGCCAAAAAATGTGTTCTTCCCTTCAAGTCGCGATCTGAGTGACACTCAGTCCGTCTCCGCATCAGCTGAGGGAGCACAGTATGGTTCGAACCCATCTTTTCTTCCGGGACCTGGCCACGGGATTGGAATTTCTGGTTGACAGTGGTTTGACACTGTTCTTTATCCCTGCGTCAGAAGATGACAGGGGATGACATCAACTAGCTTCGTCTCTCATGAATGTATCAGGTCAGCTAATTCCTGTATATTACAATAACTTTTCTACCTCGCTCTATATCCCGAACGCACTCTTCTTTGTTTTGTTTTTTTAATGCATATGTCAGTCACCGTATCTCAGAGGCCGATTTTCTGCATCCCTTTTCACGCGCTGATGCTCCAATCAGGATTCTAACGGATGCAAGCACAGAGGGGATAGACACCACTCTTTAGCAGCTACAGGCAAATAAATATATACAAATTATTAAACTGAATTTTGGGGCATTATTTTTTGAAGAAGCTACAAACAAATAGTTGAGTTTGACTTTAAAACTGTCGATTTATTTATAGAGGCGTTATTTTTTTTAAATAAAATAAAAATGTAAAGTTTAGCATTATTCGACGTTAATGGCAAATGGCTTCTTGCATTTTTAAAAGCCTCTTGTAAATAAGAAAAAAGTTAGGAGAATCTCTGTCATTTTAGGAGAATGCAAGGGGATTAGGAAGAGAATATAAGTTTAACAGTAAAGGATAAAGTCAGAAACCATCGACTTTGTTTAAAATCCAGTACTATTCCTCCTAGTCCACTCTCCTTACTCCTTACTCCTTGTTGCATCGCCCTCCTCGACCAGAAAAAAAGAAAAACAAATTGAAGGAAAGTCCTCGGTCGCGTTTTGGCAGATTTACTGACAGGAGGGCCTCTCTCAACCACTGATGACTGGGCCATGGTGATTTAGCTTGAAACGGTTTTTCACTTCACAGAAATGATGTCCACTTTGTGGCGAGAGATCTGCGAGGCCTTTTTTTTAAGTGTAAAGAGTTATTTCTGCTAATTCAATTGCCAGATGTAACCCTTGTCAGTGATCACAAGGCGCTTGAGTTCACCTTTCATCATCCTAGCGCAAGCCGGCCTAACTTGTCACTAGGCAGTTAGATTTCTTTACTCAATTTTTAAACGAAGCAATATGGTCAAATAGGCAGGGATAGGAAATACTGAAACTTCAGAGGGCACGCATACCCATGAGAACGATTGTTCTCATGTAGGCAATACAGAAAGTGGTTTTGAATTCCTCACCCAAAATTCCCTTAGTCCTCGCTTCAGTTTCCACTATTCCCATGCTATTCAAAGAGATTGATTACGTCACACTTTCCACAGAACAAAAAAAAATGTCCGGAAATATTTTTTTCCCGTTGAGAGCCCACCAACTTATAGCGACTTCGAAACCTTGTTCCTGAACCACTTAAAAAGCAAGTTACCAATCTTTTAGATGGTATGAGGGACGCGGCATCTAGCGACAATCTATTTTGTAAACAACCACTCTGTTTGGTTATTCATGCGTAAAGATATCAAGTACCTTGTTCGTACTTACATATCCCTAGGAAGCATTGCACGACCAAATTAATAAATTAACCTTATAAGAAATTGACATTGTCAGGTCCTATCTTCAATTTTATTGCTTTAACTATCTCTTAGCTATCATCAATAGATACACAAAATGGTTTGATGCTGTACCTGTCTGATATATATATATATATATATATATATATATATATATATATATATATATATATATATATCTGTAACAGAATCCATTCAGGTGATTTCGCACGGATGGATTTCTCATTTTGAGGGGTACCTAAAACTATCATTTCCGATAATGGTAGCAACTTTCGCCCCAGTCTTTTCTCCGACCTCGCGGTGTCCCTATGCATTCACCATTTGGTTACATCTATATACAATCTGAGGGCAAATGCAATGGTAGAATCGCGGCACGGACTGGTCAAAAGGTCTTTGCTTGCTGGTTCTACTCCAATGATACCAATAGTTACGCTGAGTACTATCTGACTGCAGTTCTCAAACTAATGATGGTGATTCAATTCGCCCAGTCCAACCTCTTTAAGTCTGTTTTCTGCAACTACTTTGCACTTTTTCTATTACTACTGATATCCCCATACCTCTTAGTAAATTTTCAGAAGCTCTAAAGACACACAAGGGTGACTTGACTCCCATTTGTTCCTGCAAACTTCCCGTCAATCAAAAGGTCCACTTCCCTAAAAACCTTACAACTTGTTCCCAACTGTTCATATGGAATTTAAAGCGCCTACCAAAGTTCGATGAATAGTTACATAGGTTTCACCCCACAATTATAAGGAGACAAAAGTTTTCACCCTCCAAGTTAGTTCAAACTCCCTCCGAACGGTTGACATTAGAAACTTTAGGCTGTCGAGGCTTCCCCCTGTTCGTAATCAAACTTCTCTCATTCCAATACCAAACAACCCTTCAGCGATCAGCGAGGTGCAGACACTTACAGCCTTTTTAAAAATAAAGTTTCTTTCCTTTTATGAGATGAATGACATGCTGAACTCACCCAGAAAGAGACATATTTACATATAATCATAGAGATGGAGCCACGCAACATAGATTTACACAGATTCTCCTAAACCAGGCAAAACATTGGTCGAAAACCTCAATCAAAACAGCAAGAAAGATTGTGGGGAATACCCTTAAACATCTTTCCATACTTTCATAGGAAACTGCTGACTGAGAAAATTCAGGAAAAGAATTTATTGGAGTAAAAGATAGATTTAACTTCATACGCACGCCTAAATGGCAAGTTTATGCCCATGTTTATTTATGAATATAATTATTAATCCTGTATTTTTATTTTATATAGTTATTTTAATCTGACTCCATCGTCTGGGTGTCTAAGATACAAGCCATTTTGACTCGAGTCATCACTGAGTCGACTGGCTTGGATGGGTAGTGATTATAGCATAAGAGCTAGTAATTATAGCGTAAGAGCTACGGAACTCGAGGCTATCATCACTTCGCTTTGTGTGTCTGTTCACACACAAATGTCTCTCTCGCTATGATCTCCCTCTCGTTGTAAACTTGTGAGTCACAAATTAAATCATAGAAGCTGTAATTTCGAAAACAATAACTAATAATCATTAGAACTTCTATATAAATAAATCTCTACATAATCACGGTCTGTCTTTATACATTGTTACATTCCTTATAAGAAAAAGCAATGTATGAGCAGAACAACGGTTACAACCATAAGATTCTCTTTCTTATAAAGAATGCAGCATTGTGTAAAATGTTTTCAGCTAATTATATCAAGTATTTTCCATTAGGGGTATAGGTAAGTCAATGTTAAAAAAAATAAGTAAGAGAGTGGGCTAAGGCAGCAGCCCTGAGGGACCATTGATAACAGTTTCAATTTTGATCCAATAAATCCTTATATGGAAATATAAACCCGGCGTTCCATATTGTAATTACATAAGATCTCTCAAATGTTTAGCTCTCGCTGTAATACAGTGAATTGCAAACCTCTTCGAATCAGCTGATCAAAGACCCTTTGAATTTTCATGAGGACCAAGTTGCTGTATATTTTCTTTCATATTTAATATTTGTTATTTTCTCTGTAATTATAACAAGGCTCGTACCTCTCCCCCTTTTAGAGAGCTATGTTGTTGAAAATTATGCAGGTTGTTGGTGTCCAGGTAGCCATGAACACGGTTTCCTATACATTTTTTTCAAATTTCTTCTCCTAGAACACCAAGAGAAAGAAGGGTTAAAAGTTTCCTTTAGGAAAGGTGTCCAGACGCGTATATAAAGCCATGAATTTACTAGTTTTCATTTTCCATATTTTGGTATGATTTGTCTGTAAGATTTGACAATAGCTGTTTTTGTAACTTTGGCATAAGTGGTAATTTTTTTTCTTCTCTTATTAACTTCAGATTTTAAGTTTTCCCTTGATGCGTTCTTTTTTGATATACCATGCTGCAATGACCACAACCACAATTCAGACCTTTCACACTCGACGCGGAAGCCTTTGTTCTAGGTCCTTTCATAGAAAAGCACTTGGAGCAAATTTGCTCATCTATAAATTCTTCAGGCTCAATTTGTTTATGGTAAATTACAGCGTAAAAGAGCAGCAGTTTGTTTTCCTTAATTCTTAAGGCTCTCGATATCTCGTAGAACACTACCTTGAACAGGAGGTGACCTACCCGGAGCAGGTCTGAACCCTTACTAAGACAAAGGTACGCGAGGAATCCTAAGGGAGTTAGCTGTCCTGTAATTCCTGGAAGCCACTATAGCCCTGTGAAGTAACTCACTTCTCCGAAGACCCATGGATTTGAAGAATGTCATACATAAATTCGTTATTATTTATTAAAGGTTAACCAGAATTTAAATATTAAAAGTGCAGAACGGCATAAATCTTCCAACGAAACAGTGCGAAAGAAATCAGCCACTGATGTTGCAACCACACTGGACATTGTATATATAAAAGGTGAAAATGTGTTGAAAACAAAGAAAAAGGGGTAGAAAGATCCTTGGGGAAAGGGTATCTCTGTTGTAATTTTGTTTTCTATTCGTTTAGAGTAGTATGTGTGCAAGCATTCAATCATTTCTAGTCATTGTTTCGCTATTTAGTTGTGTTGTGTTGTCATAAATAGATGTATAATTTTTGTTGATCATTTGTTTTCTTTTTTGTCCTGGTTATTGGCGTGTACCATACTTTCGTCCAACGGGTTTTTGTCTAATGGTATTGTTGTCCAATGTATTTTCGTCCAATAAAACTGTGAACAAAAAATATTTCTTACAAAAAATTAGTAAAAAACAAAACAACTATCGAATTAATTTCATTTCATGCCCCAAAAGTTATAGAAAACTTTTTTAATTCTATGAAGTATTTTCAGAAATAAAAATTATATATTTATTTAAATACTTAAATATTTTCATAGGATAAATGTTGTATATCGTTTGAGGTCATGAAATGAAATTAATTTTCTGCAGAATTATCCGCGCCTTCATACAGTGACTTTTGGCAATAATGTCTTAAATTGTGACGTAAAACAAGACCTTGAACGAAAGTGAACTTAACTTAAGATCATTTTGAAATTTATTTTTGAAGTGCACTGACCCTTCTAATATGGATATGGCAAGATTTATCTTTTCTTCAAAGAATAAAAAGAGATAGGTTGATGGAAGTAACTATGTGTATTATTTTCACACGAGAAATTCGAAATTTGAGATAGAATATTCAAGGTGTGAAAAAAGAGTGTGCTCAGTGCTAGTCGATACAGCGACAGAAAACAGTGTTTCAAAAGTTCTTTATATGCCTGGTAATCATTAACATCCCGCATAAATGGTTAATTTACATGCCCGAGTTGCAGTTCGTGAAATGAAAGAGAAAACAGTTGAATGTGTTGAAAAAAAGCACTCGCTGTGCCATTTCAAATGTAATTTCAAACCTTGATCAAAATACTGCGCCCAACTTCCCGAAATATCAGTGATTTCGCGAAGACTACAAAAGTGCCAAAAACAAATTGAAGCAATTCTAGCTCTGCCGAATAGTCGACTCGGCTTTGAAATCCCAAATCAATTTAGAAAATTTAGTAGTGGTGAACAATTTTTAAGTTTTAACTCTAGTTCGCAAGATAGCAAGCGTATTTTAATATTTGCATCCGAAAGTGCTTTTAATGACCTTATTTCCTTTCCTAGTTGGTCGAGCGATGGTACTTTTAAAATTACGCCTGATCAATATTATCAACTACTTTATATTCACGTGCAAGCAGGAGAATGTAGTTTCCCACGAAAATTTCCACTGCAGTCAGATCAGTCATTCTACGCGCAGATGAAAGCTATATAACCACAAGCGAATCCAATTGAGCTCATGCGGGCTTCGAAATTACTATCCACAGAGGTTTTAGTTGTGTACTCCAATGTTGCCTTTTCCACTTAGGACAGTCGATGTATAGGAAAATTACTGAGTTGGGTCTCAAGAAAAAGTACAATACCAACTCAGAATTCTGCGTAAAAGTGAGATGCTTTTTAGTTTTGGCTTTCCTTTCTATTAATGATGTGGAAGGTGCATATGAAGATATAATAAATGAAGACGAAATACCAGGAGAGCTTGTAGCGCCCATTGCAAGGTCGATTAGTATCAACGATAAAGCCTCACAAATGAGTGTAATATAAATCGTATGAAGTCTTAAAATGGGCATGCAAATAATAGTGCACATGCAAAGTGCACTATACTGTATCAAGGAAAAGATAAATGCAGTATATATATATATATATATATATATATATATATATATATATATATATATATATATATATATATATATATAAAGCTAGACAAAAGTGCATTGCAAGGTGAAATAGGTTCAACAATGAAGCCTCACAAATGAGTATATTGTGAATCCTATAAAGGCTTATAACAGGCACGTAAATAATTATGCATTTACAAATAATCTAAAATAGGTATAGCAGTTTTCAGAAATAAGAATGACTCTTTGTGTAAATAATATATAACATCTTTGTAAAATAATATTTTTTTAGCCTTTGTCCATGTAAATAATAAGACAAAAGTACATTGCAGTGCGAAATAGGTTCAACAATGAAGCCTCACAAATGAGTATCATGTGAATCCTATAAAGCTTGTAACAGGCACGCAAATAAGTATGCACATGCAAATAATCTAAAATATGTATAGCAGTTTTCATGAATAATAACTGTGTGTAAATAATATATAACATCTTTGTAAAATGATAATGTATAACTTTCGTCAATGTAAATAATAATATATATTTTGCTCGAGGGGAAAAGAATGTATTCGAGACGTTCACACGGCAGCAAACATATGCGCATGCACATACGCATACGCAGTAAAGTGAAGCAAAAGTGGTTCTCATAGCCACGATAAAATGTCAGCTGTTTAAACAAGCTTAGCAGCAGGTGCAGAGTCAACAAGGTTTGCTGACCCAAAAGTCGCGTGCCCTCACTTATTCTGATTTATCACCTTACGACCTTCAAAACTTTCAATAATTCCAGGAGTAACTTTGGGAGGACCTTGGCAATTCTATCACTCATAAGAGAATGTAAACACCTTAAGGGTTTCAAATTTCGTTAGAATCGGCCGAATAGTTATGACGTTATTGCCAAAACAAAATAATTCCCAGGCTAACCTTGGGAGAACTTTGGCAATTATATTATTTGAAAGAGAATGTAAAACAATAAAAGATTTTAAAATTTCGTTAGAATCAGCCGAATATTTATGACGTTATTGCCCCCTCCCCCCCAAAAAAAATAATTCCCTGGTTGATTTTTAATGAAATTTGAAGATGTAATTGGTATTTTTAATGTCACTTCATAAATTCAATCCGTTCCATCTTGAGCATCAGCTATTTGTTCTTCATTTTCTTCAGGAGAGAAAATTATCTCACTTGATGGCATTGAAACATTGGCCTACTATAGTAAACAACCTTCACATTCTTTTCGCTTTTACTTATTGACTTGTCTCTTTTATCCAAGTTAATCTCGAAAGCAAACTTGATGTGGTCCAAAAGAAGTAATCATTTCTCTCTGCCTTTTAATGAAAGCAAGTTCCTTCACAAAGACCTTCATTTCCATAGGTGATTTAAATTAATTTGAGTTTCGTTTTTTGCAACCAAGGCAGCAAAATTCACAGCAAAATACAATTTTACACTTGCTCCTGAGGATATGAACAGGTTGTCTAGTTTTGCAATGAAAGTGTCTTAGGCCTGTAGCTCTCCTTTCCCAAGGGATATGTTTTTGGCCTGTTCCCACTTCTTTTCGATCTGTTTAAGATTGTGACTCTTCAATTTACAACGGGGGCTAGAAAAGAAGTGTTCTCTCTTTCCCACTTTTAAAGCACTTTAGGATAAATATCCTTTGCAAGATTGGCTACTGGGTAGTTTCTCGCATCCACATTTCAGAACGTCAAACAGAGTTTGGAATTTAGATGGAAACAACTCTGCTAATTTCAGTTTAGGTGTTCAAATGTGTGAATGTCGCCAGTCTGTCCTAAGTTTAAACGCACTTGTAGGTCAAATCTCACTGGTAGGATGGTAGTACTGAAGGCCACGTAATCATCATTCAACACATTGATGAATATGTTTCAAACGGTGAAATAAGAAGAAAAAGTGAAAAAGATATAATTATTAATATAATAATAGTCATTTAATTCCCCAAGATGACAAAAATAAGTCAAAAGTTTTAAGTAGCTAACCAAAGTAGAACTAAAATTTTATTAATATAAAAAAAAAACTTTAGAATTCCTAAGTAGGGCTGCAAATTTTAAGCACCCCTCATTTATGTAATTCGAACGTTGAAAGGATTGACACATACTAATAGCACAATATTCCATAGTATAGCATAATATACCATAGCATATTAGAGCATAGTATATTATTAAATATTATTGCATATGATAGTAAAGCATAGCACACCATTGCATAATATAACATAGCATAAAATAGGACAGAATAGTATAGCATAGCATAGTCTAGCCTAAAATAGCATAGTATAGCAACATACTTTAGCATAGCATAGTAGAGAATAGCCTAGTATAGCATAGTATAGCAACATACTTTAGCATAGCATAGTAGAGAATAGCCTAGCATAGCATAACATAGCGTAGTATTGTCTAGCCTAGCCTAGCCTAGCCTAAACTTGCCTAGTATAGCATAGCATATCATAGTATAACCTACCCTGTTTTAGCCTAGTATAGCCAAGCCTAGCTGTGCCAGGCCTAACCTAGTTTAGCTTAGTATAATCTAGCTAGCCTAGTATAGCCTAGAATAACCTTGCATAGTTAGCCTATTATAGCCTTGGTTAACTAGCCTATCGTATCCTAACATAGCAGAGCATAACCCCACCCCCTAGCCTATTATACTTTAGCCTACCCTAGCATAGCATAGTATAGCCCTGTCTAGTCTAATATAGCTTAGCATAGCTTATCCTAGCCTAGCATAGTATAACCTAGCCTAGCATTAACTATGCTGACAAGTATAGCCTATACTATCCTATTATACCCTATCCAAGCATAGCTTAGTATTGTCTAGCCTGACATGCTATATGCTATCCTAGCATAGCATTTTATAGCCTAAATTAGCATAGTATAAGTAGTAGGAAAAACGATAGTACCAACTCACCCTTTTGGAGCCTTCCACCACCATCAGCCCACCCCTCCTTACCTCTCCTCTCTTCCAGCCCACTCCATCTCACCTCCTCTTTCCCTCTTCTCTCTACTCTTCACCCTCTCCTCCTCCTCTTCACTTCCTCCTCAAGCTACCAGGCCAAACCCCATCCTTCCTACTTCTCTTGTTTGTGGAGGTCGTAAGAAGAGGTAGACTACTCTCTTACTAGGTGTCTAGCTAGTCTTTCCAAAGAGACTTAAATAGGAAGCTATACAACTCACCTTCTTTTATTAATAGTAAGAGAAGGTAACCACAATTTTTAAAAAGATATTCTACTGTAATAAATGAGTATTAATATTTATGGTCAAAGTAGCGGAAGTTTATTTCAATAGTCAATTTGATAAAGATGAGGAGCGTAATGTATACATTAATGATAACAAATAGTTGATGTTATGGAGGAAGTAGTAACTAAAAAGTATCTAGAAGATATAATTCTTAAACTTAAAACTGCAATGGAAGAAAAGAAAGATTATGAAACCATTATTAGTTAAAGGAAGCTTTCCTTTCGTATTGGAGACCAGGCAATGGCTTCGCCACTTCCCTCTACGGGGAAAGCTTGCGCTTCGCTACTAAGATTAAAATTTAAAATAAAAAAAAAGCAGCCATGGTTAAATTTTTATAAATTTTCTGGAATATACCCCCTCCCCCCAAGCAGCCATCGTTAAATTTTTACTAATTTTCTGAACTTCACCAATTGTAATTCATTTTCGTTTAAAACATTATAAAAGAGCATTGGATAATCATATATTTTTTCTGAACTTAACCATTTTGTATTTTCAAACTCTAAAGAAATTCATAGAAATTACCTTGATAAAAATTTAAAATATACTTACATAAGTCATTACCAAACTAAAATGAAAATATTATTCAAATACTCAAAAAGATCCCCTTCTTAAATTATAGAGTTAGTGATGATGATGATGATGATGATGATGATGATGATGAAGGGGTCAGCCTTATGATGGGGATATTGATATAATCACTCGGACCTCTCAAGAATTAGATCAAGATTTTTATGCGAAACTATCTGTTAATGGTGAAGAAGTTAATTGGGGTGAATTTGGTAGAGAAAAAGATATATATTATAGACAGCATAAAAATCTAAATCTTAATTTGAGAAGTGGTGATGTCATCCAATTTCAATCTGATTGTGATATGAAGTTACTGAAGTCTCTACATACTGTTAAAGTTACTTTTAAGTATACTAAATTCGATGCGGTAGCTGATGATGATTGGGATAACTAAGTAAAGAAGGTTATTACAACGAACCCTATGGTTCTTTGTATTATACTAATAGAAGCTTCCTTCGAAAAATGAATTTAAAAGATTTTTTACCATAATAAATAACTATGTCTACTGATATAATCACCAACCCCCTCTGCCATAAGTCTTTTTGTAAGACTTGCGATAAATATGTAGTCGACTCAGACGACAAAAAAGAGTAAGGCGCATGAGAAGAGATGTAACCACCATTACATCTATCCTCAAAGAACCTCAGAGGGTAAGTATACCTGTAATATCTGTAATGTAGGTGTTACTAAACTTAAAGTTCACAAACAATCTAAGAAACACTTAAACAAGTGCTGTAAATATATTGGTTGCCAATCATCGATCGACGGATTGTTTAAACGATGTAGATATGAGGATATTAAACTCTTTGACCCTAAGCTATTTATTACAGCCATGAAAGAAGAAATAAAAAAAAGATGTAAAGATCAAGAATGGAAAAATATGACTCTTGATGGAGAAAGAACTCAAGTAGTTTGGTTTAATGTTGGTTCAATGCAGAAGCATACATCGATGGATTTATTTGATAACCTGCTTCTAGATCTGATTGGTTATTCGAATGAATGTATTAGTAAGTTTACGAGAGAAGGGTCAGGATGGATTATTAATAAACTTCTATCCTTTCAAATTAAACTTGCTAAATACCAGCCTTTAAAAGCTTCTTCCTATATTCCTCTTCCTAAGAAATATCAAAATCCAAAGTTTTAATTAATCAATATGAAAAATGAAGATAATGAAGCTTTAAATGGTGTATTGGAAGATCTATCTGTATGGATCAGAAAAAACCTCAACGAGTAAGTGAAAGAGTAAAAGAAGAAACGGAAAAATATAACTGGAATGGAATTACATTCCCAACACCCTTAAATCAAATTGATAAGTTTGAAAGACACAATGACTTAGCTGTAAGCGTTTATGGCTTGGATGAGAAGGAGGAGTTATATCCATTACGCATTAGTAAAGTGAAGAATGATAAGCATATAATGTTACTCTTAATAAAAGATGAAGAAAATAAACATTAAGTGATAATGAAAGAGCTTAGTCCTTTTATTAATAAGAAACATTCTCACAAAACTTATCCCTGTCTATATTGTCTACATAGTTTCTACAGCCAGGAATTATTAGAAGATCATATAGATAACTGCTCAATCAATACACCAGTTCGTATGGATTTAGGAGCTACCCACATAGATTTCAGACACAATTCTGACCGAGTTAAGCATCCCTTTGTAATATATGCAGATTTTGAATCTACATTACAAAAGATCCATACCACACAACCCAATCCCACAGACTCCTACACATTAAAACTACAAAAACATATTCCAAATAGCTTCTCTATATACACAAAATGTGAAGTTGATAAACATTCTAATTTGAAGGTGTATAATGGTGAAGATGCACCTAGTAAATTTATAGAATATCTTATTGAAGAGAGTTCTAGAATACATCAACTTATGGATGTAAACATACCATATAACCTTACGCCAGAACAAGAAGAGTTACATCAGGCTGCAGGTAGATGTGTTTATGAGCATAGTTCGATTGATGAAAAGAATTTTAAAGTTCGTGATCACAACCATCTTACAGGTAAATATCGCGGACCTGCTCATATGTTGTGCAACCTTAAAATTCGTAACCCTAAATGCATACCCATATTCTCACATAACCTCTCTAATTATGATGTCCGCTGTTTGTTAAAGAGTTTGAGAAAGTGGATGGTGAATTGAAAGCCATCCCTCAAACTGATCAAACATATATAAGTTTTCCTAGAGCAACCAAGATCCCGACATGTTATTAATGGTCGAGAAGGGGCTAGAGGTGGGATAAGCACTATAACACATAGATATTCTAAAGCAAATAATAAGTATTTACCTAAAACTTATGATGAGTCTAAACCATCTAAATATATATATGTAGACGCTAACAATCTATATGGATGGGCAATTTCTCAGTTTGACCTAATTTACAAAATAAAACCAAGTATATTATACATTAAAGAGCACTGAAACAATGCTTAAGACACGAGTTAAAATTAACTAAGATCCATAGAGTCTGAGAATTCAACCAAAAATCTAGGATGAGATCATATATTGATCTGAATACAAGTCAAAGAGAAGCGGTTAAGAATGAGTTTGAAAAGGACTTTTATAAGTTAGAAAATGAAACGAAAGCACAAGTTGTAGAAAGGTTTAATAGAACTTCGAAAAATCGTATGAGGAAATATTTTACAAAGGAGAATAATTATCAATAGGTTGAAGTGTTACCTAATTTTATACACAACTATAATAGATCTATTGGTATGACTCCTGAGGAGGCTTCATTGAAAGAAAATGAACAGATAGTTTATAGTAAACTGTTTCCTCCTGAAAAGGTTAAAGTTCGTAAGCCTAAATTTAATTTAAATGAGTCCGTATTATAGTTAAGGAAGTGATTTTAGAAAAAGGTATAGGCCTAATTATACAAAAGAAATGTTTATAATTAACAAAAAATAGACACTAATCCTATTACATATAAACTTAAAGATTTAAATGAAGAAGAGATTATAGGATCATTCTATGAGCAGGAAATGGTGAAAGTAACAACCTGAGAGGTTGGAGGGTGAATTGCTTCCTTAACCTCTTACACCTATGTTTTGAATCTAACAGCCGTATGCTTAAATACAAAATATATCACTTCACAATTGTGTTACCGGTGCACACCACATATGGCTTGCACAAATTTTTCGTATGCTTAAAGCTAAGAATTGTGTCGCGTGACACTTCCACAATTGTGTAGTCCACAATTGTGACATGCGGCGAAATTGGTAGTTTTGTTCGTGATTTGTTTACATTTTTGTTCAGTTCCACGTGATCCCTCAGCGTTGTCATAGAAATGGAGAAAAAATTGCCAAGTTCATGTTACGCCTCAAGAACAGAGCAGGAGTTGGTTGAATTATATGAAGCCGGAAAAGACATCCTGAAGGATAAAAAGACTGAGTTTTTCATGAAGCGAAAAATAAAATAGGCACAGGCTTGGCGCTCCATTGATTAGGAATACAATCTTGCTGCACTTGGACCACATAAGAATATTGTCCAACTGAAGAGGATGTGGCAACGCTTGAAAGGTTAGGTGAATCGCTCGATTGACAGAGTCCTTATTCAGTCTGAACCTCATGATAAACTCTTTATCAGGCAGTTCAAACAAGTTCATACGATCCACAATTATTCAAGAACTCCAGGTCACGAAGCTCTCGGATCGCACGAAATTCAGGGAACATATTAACATATTGCTGTAATAAAAACATATGTAGTATGGAGCAACAAACTGCAAATAAGTTTTTATAGCATATATATATATATATATATATATATATATATATATATATATATATATACAAGAAAGAGAAATTGGACGCGAATGAGCAATGAGACAAGAAACAGGAGTTTTTTTAGAGGTAAGAGAAAGGTACATTAGAAGAAGAATAGAATCAAAGAGAGCAGAGGGCGGCACAATGCAGGCAATCCTTTACCGAGAAGACAGAGACAACGCCAGGGAAAACCGGGACTCGAACCCGGGTCTGCTGATTGCCGGTCAGATGCTCTACCGCTGAGCTATCAGGCACAGTGACTCTACTTCGCCCAAAGCCTTACCCCATCAAACCTAGTATCTCTCTAAGCTAGGAACCTCCAAGGAATTTTTATACCGCATCTTCTTACCCGCTCACAATTTAGAGGCTCATCCCCCATGTCATGATGAACATCATGAATATAATGATGCTCATAAAAATATATACAATGTATGTTGATCTTGAAACTCTAGACAAGTTGATAGCATTAAAAGCTAAAATTAAGGAAGATAATAGAAATAAGAAACTGTTGACTCATGATATGAATCATGATATAGAAAATATACTAAATCTTATGAAAGAGATGATAGAAACTCAAAAAACTTTCATACCAAGTATTACACAATTACGGGAAGTGGAAAAACCTGCAATTGAACAACCAATACCTAAAATATCTGCACTAGAAGAGAAGAAAGTTTAAAAAGCATATTTATTTTTAGGTGTTCTTGCAGATCGTTATCTAAAAACACCGTCTCTTAATTATGATCATGCATATGGTTTGAAATCAGTTGAGTGTAGTACCCTTTTTACAGACTTGGTCGTCGAGATGTAAAAATTGTTGGTGATGATCTAATTATTGATGATGAGTTTTATAAAGGAACAGAAGGATTATGGAGGCTTCTTACATTGAGAAACCCGGGTACTAATTATGAGCCTGAAGATTATGTAACATAGAAAAATGATACTTCAAACAAAGGCTTTACTGAGAGAGAAGGATGATAGAGTACAAGGTAATTCTGGTAATAAATATAAGCATATCGTGAAAGTGACTGCTGATGAAGGGAGAGAAAAACGTTATATACCTACAACTTCAAGAATGCAATCTCTAAGCACATCAGGAACTGGAATAGTATATATATACATCTGATCCTAACGAGTTAGTTGATAGACATAGGATCTTGTTTGGATCTTATAAAGCAGGAAATACCTTTGTTTTTAATGAGTTAAATGTAAATCAATGATAATTTATTGGAATTAGGAATATTTGATATTGAATTACGAGTAGCTAGGAAATTAAATACTATAATAAATACAGATATTAAGCTTTAATCTTAGTAATGAGAGTACAGATATAAGAACTTCATTATATACACCTATTCAATTAGAGTTATCTAAACGTCATGAAATGGCTTTGATTCGATTGGAAACCTATAACTCAATCCTAAACGATGATGAGAATAAAAACATTTTCTGTTACGAATTTAAAAATAAGATATACAATATAACCATTCCATCAGCAACCTATGAGTTATCACAAATCAATGATGTTATTCAAAGTAAACTCATTAGCCCTAACATATTTGAGATTATTCCAAATAATAATACATTCAAATGTACCATCCGTATAGAGCATGCAAATGTTAAAGTTATATTTGATCATGAACGTTCGATGAATGATATGTTAGGATTTAAATCTTTTGTTATTCAAGGGGTAGGTGATCATTAAGGATCTAATATTGTAAATATTCTGAAGGTGAATTCCATATTAGTTAATTGCGATATTATTACAGGTTCTTATGTAAATGGATCACAGAAGCCTGTTTTGTATAACATTTTCCCTAACGTTCCACCCGGTTATAAGGTAATTGAAACTCCTGGAACTCCAATTCCTCTACCTGTTAGACAAAATTATATTGAATCAATTCGATTATGGTTAACAGATCAAGATGGTAATACTATTAATTTAAGAGGTGAAACCTTAACCGTTTGGTTAGTTATAAGAAGTTTTTAAAATATAATAAATATGAAGATATATAATAGTATGAAAGTATATAGAAATTATAAGCTAGAAAGGGAGCTATCTAGTTTAAATAAGGTGGTATGCAAAACGCATACCATTTCCTTAATCCTGAAAATCAAAATTATACTTTGGAACTTAAAATTTTGTTTACACATTAAATAGTATAATAAATGAATATATACTGTTGTAAATGTAAGACTAAAACATCTACCAAAGATACTCAACAATTTACAAACCAAAAAGGACAACCTATGATGAAAGGGAGTTGTGGTGTATTTAAAACTAATAAGACTCAGTTATTAAAATCTAAGACTGTAAAATCTGGTGGGTTTGTTTTCACTCTACCAATGTTAGCAGCAGCAGCTGCTGCATCAGGAAGTTTGACAGGAAGTCCATCCAGTATAGGTAAGGCAGTTAATCAAATGAAAGTTGCAGATAAGCTACTTATAGAGAAGAAAAAACATAACAAAGAAATAGAGCAAAAAAAGAAGGAACAGGATTGTATTTGAAACCGTACAAAAACAAAGGACTCTATTTGAAACCAGGCAATGCATAAGACGTAAATCTTTATCTCAACTTGATCTTATAAAATAGTTAATGTGTATGAGATACCCTATTTTAAAAATGTGTTTATGCGTGATGCTCTATCAAAAGATTTATGGAGAAAAGAGTGTGGAATTTTAAATTTAGATGTTTTGAAAGGTAAAGGAACACATTGGACCTGTTGGTACAAGAGTGATATTGTGTTTCTATTTCGATTCATTTGGTCTTACACCACCAAAAGAGTTTGATAAGTATATGAGATGTTATATTTATTATTCAACCTATCAAATACAAAAAATAGGTGATGTTATCTGTGGTCACTTATGTATTTTAATACGCTACTTATTAACGGTTTGTAACTTATCTTTTCATGATTCGTTGTTATATATAATAAATGAGTATTAATATTTTTGGTGGAGGAAGTAAAAGCAGTGGGAGTATTGGTCAAAAAGGACAACCTGGTGTTGTGTTTAAGATCCTTGATAATGATGGAAACTTTGATATAGATCATAAGAGATTGGCAAACGTTGCATTGCCTGAAAATGAACATGATGCAGTAATTAAAGAATATGTTGATAAGGAGATAAAGGATAATGTTTGAAATCATAGTAAGAATATAGAAAAGCAAATGAAAAATGTAGATCAGGATCTTCAGAGAAGGTTGATTAAACTTAAAGGTGAAGTTGATAGTTTAAATATTAGTGTTGTGAATAAATTATCAACTGAAGTTGATATTAATGCTTCTAAAATCCTGGATCTGAAAAAAGAACTTAGTAATGCTATTGATAAGGAAAGTTTTGAACTTTTTGTAGTATCGACTGGTGATATATTAAATAAATTAGATACTTGATTGAATAAACTACAGAAACTAGTAATGAATAATAGAGAGGAGGAAGTAAGAGTAAGGAGGAGTATGGATAATAAAAAAATAGGTGTATTAGATAATCGACTGAAAGAACTTGAGAAAATAGTAATGAAGAATAGGGAGGAAAAGGATCGAAGATTAATGACTAATGAGATCCTATGAGTATTAAAAAATTCAGGGGGTTTTTATAAAGATATTATACTATAATAAAGAATAATAATTAACGGACGTATTTTAGAGTGGAATGTATAAACACCTGTTGATGATAGTATTGAAAAAATTTATATATATGATTTCGAGGCATACCAAGGAACAAGACTTAATGATGTAGGAGATATTCGGTTAACTATTATGGATGGAGATCAATTTATCCATCCTAGTCGAAGTCATCTATATATTAAATGTGAACTGATCCCTAGAACTGGTAATGATAGATATACTGTTGATGATTGTGATATTAGTTTAGTAAATAATGGACTAATGCATCCTTTTGATAGAGTAGATTATCTAATTGGAAATAAAAAGATCGAAGGATTTAATCATCCTGGAAGTGCTACAACGATGAAAGGTTTAATCACATATTTGGCAGAATGTTTTGAAGGATGATAACTCAGAAATAAAGAAAAATGGGGGATTCAAAGCACGTTGTAACTATATATACGAAAGGGGTAAAGGAAGATTTAGTGTTATGATACCTCTTTCTCACATCTTTGGTTTCTGTGAGAATTAGGATAAAGTTATGTATGGTGCTAAACATGAGCTTACATTACATAGAACTACGGATGAAGTTGCTATCTTTAGAAGTGATGAAAAGGCTTCGGAAGCACCTAATGTTGCTGATAAAATAAAGCGAGGTAAAATTAACTTGACAAAGATTAGTTGGTAGATGCATATTATAAGACTCTCTGATCAGTCAAAATGTCTATTCACTGATATAAATAAGAAAAAGATATTATCAATTGAATTTTTAAGTCAGTGTGAATTAATTCAATTAAATGCTGGTCAGAAACGATTGGATTGGCGTATAAGAACTGGTTCGCAGAACCCACGATATGTTATACTCGTTTTTCAGAAGTTTAAACTAAATCGGGACGCAGAGAATTCTGCAGTGTTTGATAATCTGGTTATTAATAATACGCATGTTGAATTTAATACTGAAAGATATCCTCAATATGATTTGAATCTTGATTTTGATAATAATCGATACATTACTGGATATAGCATGTTTACAGACTTTGATAAGCATGTTGTGGTAAAAGAAGGTTGCGCTGTTGGAATAGCTGATTTTAAGAAAATCTATCCCTTGTTTGTATTTGATATTAGCCATCAGAGGAAACGCTTAAAAGATGGGTTTTCAGGTAAGCAACCTTTAATACTAACACTATGCAGAATACCTATGCCTATGCAGTTACCCTTTCAGACTGTGAAATTCAAATACAGTCTAATGGAGTTAAAATGCATATTATAAATTAAGGTATTCCTTAAAGAATCCGAAATGACTTTGGTGGAACGTATACATCTACGTCTCTTCTCCGTATGAAAATCAAGACTAAAGTAGTGATAAGGAATACCACAAGCCTAGGTCTCCTAGTAAGAAGAGTCTAGCTATTCTTATTACCTCCAACTAAACCCCCTTGGGGGTTTAGTTTAACTATATTAAAAAAACCTAGGATACGTTTAGACTAAATATCTAGAGCTTCAATTGTCTCTAGTTTCCTCCTTACTATAAGTAGTAAATTATCGAGGTGTCATTAACTTGATCCATAGTGATAGTCTTCACTT
The DNA here is from genome assembly GCA_963969495.1 of Ceratothoa steindachneri. Lineage (NCBI taxonomy): Eukaryota > Metazoa > Arthropoda > Malacostraca > Isopoda > Cymothoidae > Ceratothoa > Ceratothoa steindachneri. The sequence goes on from OZ018326.1 coordinate 69,319,852, forward strand.
CATTCCTACTCTCACCATGCCCACCACTTCTATCCTCTTCCTTCTCATCTGTTGTAAGTTAATATTCAGACTCCTCATCACCACCATCGAGAGTGAATGTGGGAGATGTCATATCACGACTCCTATTAATCAGATTAGTAAATAGTTTCTTACTCAATAGTTTAGCAGCATAGCTAGTAACTTCAGCTAAGGCAACTGCTCTAGCTATAAACTGACCTTTAGATAACCTCTATAAGCTAGATGTAGAGGTCTTTACCTTCTTTACAGAAGAAATTGGAGAAAGAGATGGAGAAGGAAAGATGGAGGATGTTCTTCTTATAACATTGGAGAAGAAGTTTGAGATGAAGAAGGAGAAGTTTGAGATGGAGAAGGAGAAGAAGTTTGATTTGTTTTCATCATAGTTATTTATTATAGTGGAAGATAATAGTGAGAAAGTTGATAAAGTTGAAGATGAAGAGGGAGAAGGAGGAGAAGGAGGAGGAGAGGGGGTGAAGAGTAGAGAGAAGAGGGAAAGAAGAGGTTGGCTAGAGTGGGCTGGTAGCCGGGTGTACTGGTAGTCAGGTGGGCTGCTAGCCGGGTGGGCTGGTGGTAGAGGAAAGCTCCATGGGGTGGGCTGGTACCATCGTTTTCCATACTACTAGTATATCTGACCCATGGACCCATGTTATTGCCAAAACAAAATAATTACCGGGCTAACCATGGAGGACTTTGGCAATTATATCATTCGAAAGAGAATGTATTAGGTTGAGGAATAATTTCTTGCGTTTTATTTTTAATGTTGTGTTGATTTAAGTTTTGTTGACGTGATTTGTGCACATATTAAGAAACAATAATAAATAATGAGAACAAAATTTGCAAAGGTTAGGCTACGTCTCTTAACAGCGTAGACTATTCAGATTTTGCTTAGGCTACATCTTGAAGTTGAGTAATAAGTCATTGCGGTTTATTTGAAAGTTGTGTTAATTTAATTTTTGTTCTGTGCCCTCAAAATGGAATGTCAAGTTGAAAGAAAGGCGCATTTTCGACACTTGTTGTTATTCATTTTCAATCGAGACGGGAATAATGCAAACGCAGCCAAAGCTCGTCGCGATATTTGTGCTGTGTACGGAGAGAGAAAATGCTTTATCAGAAAGGACAGCTCAATAGTGGTTTTCACGTTTCAAAACAGTCATTTCAATCTTAATGACGAAGAACGTTCTGGTCGCCCCATTAAGTTGGATAAAGATCGATTGAACGACCTTCTTTATAAAACTCCTCGTCAATCGACTAGAGAATTGGCTGTACAATTGGCGTGTGATCAGAAAACTAGTGAATCACCTTCATTCGATGGGAAAAGTTCAAAAACTCGGTGCATGAGTTCCGCACGCTTTGAGCGAAAGCAACAAACTTCAACGCCCCACGATTGCAGCAGGTTTGCTTGCTCGTCACAAGGCTACTCGTAGATATAAGGACAGATTTCTTCACCGCATCATCACTGGCAACGAAAAGTGGTGTGTTTATGTCAACATGAACCATCGGAAACAATGGCTTAGCCCCAATAAAAACCCACTTCCGCGCTTAAAGCAAGAACTTCATCCATGAAAGACGATGCTGTGTGTGTGGTGGGATTGTGAATGCATCATTCTTTATGAGCTCCTTGCGAACAACGAGATTGTCAATGCAGAACTCTACGTTCAACAAATATATCGATCGCAGAAGCTATTCGTGAAAAGCGACCTCATCGACGTTATGGAGTCCTTCTGCAACACGACAATGCTCGTCCTTAGATTGTCAATATGACAAAAGACGCCATCCAAACACTTAATTGGGAAATCCTGCCGCATCCTCCATATTTGCCAGACTTGGCTCCATCGGATTTCCATCTGTCCCGATCGCTCTCGAATAATTTGCGCAGCGTTTCGTTCAATACTGATGTGGAATTAAAAACCTGGTTAGACTAATTCTTCAAGTCAAAATCCAGAGATTTTTATTGCAGAGGCACCGAAAAACTAGTTGAACGTTTGGAAGAAGTCGTAAATAACAACGGAGAATACATTATTGATTAAATTGCATATTGTTATCAATTAAAAATAAAGTTTCTCTAAAATTGTTAGTGGTAGTGAATAAATTTGATAAAACTGCAAGAACTTATTCCTCAACCCAATAAAACAACATAAGGGTTTCAAATGTCGTTAGAATCGGCCGAATTGTTATGATGTTATTACAAAAGCAAAACAAAACAAAACTAGGACCGACCGACTGACATAGTGAGATGTAGAGTCGCTTGCGACTCGACTCGCACGCGACTAAAAAAGATAGTAGCAGACTATATTTACTAACGGAGAACTGTGAAACCAAAAGACTCATTTCTGGTATTTGAAGCAAAAACAAATTATATCTCCATGTACACGAATTAACACCGTGTGGAATGGGTTCCACCCAAACAATATCATTGGGCAATAATAGGCCACGCCCACTGTTTCAAACACAAATATATACCGCCACACTCAGGCACTCAGGGATCAGAAAAAGATCAGAAAGGGAAGAAAGAGATCAGAAAAGAGTCAGAAACACAAGAAGCCGGAAAGTGTCAGGGAGTCAGAGAGACGTCATAGAGTAATAAGCCCGCTTAAACCCTACACGCCTGTTTCGAATTACTCTTACGCCGAAGCGACCCGAATTCTAGGCTCTAATAAACAGTCCGAGATTCCTCCGTTTGACATTTCCTTACTATCCATATCGATCCTCTTACCCAGCCTACCTAATCTTAAGGCTCGATCAAACGAATTCCTCTCTACTCCGAAGCCTACCAAGTTCCCCGCCGCCTAAAATTAAAGGTCCTTGAATCCTCTAGCACGAGAACACAAGAACACTCGGACACATATTAACTTCGAGCATCCCATAACAGGTGCCCCCATAACTCTCGAGCCATATAACTAGTTACCCATTTATTAACATCGAGCCTCATCAACGGGTGATCACAACCTCTATAAGCTCACCACTTATTTTGATTTAACTTATATTGGTGTTCTAAAGGGACGCGGAGGGAGACGAAGAAGAGAACCACTCACTTTTCCGATTGAATTATGGAACACAAAGGACAGTTTTGAATGATCTTCCACGAACAAATAATGCGTTGGAAGGATTTTATTCCACCTTGCGGAGCTCTGTAGGCGTATCCCATCCTAATATTTGGAAACTCATAAAAACCTTGCAACAAGCGGAAATTTTTATTCAAACTAAAATGACTCATGTTCGTCGTGGTGACTGCGAAGAAGGTCCCAAGGTATCAAAGAATAACTCGCAGGAAATAGTCTTTAATTTAGTAGATAAACGCCTTCGTATTCATAATATAGTCGCATGAGCTCCTTTAGACCGAGGGATAGAATCTTGGATTGTAGTCCTCTTCGCCCTACCTTGTCAATAGTCTTGTTGACGTCTTGCAGCACCAGGTTTGTTTGCCTTTTTCCTACCTAAATCCTTGCAAACTCTTTTTGTAATAAACGCCAGCGCTGTGCCTATTCCCTTCTTCCTACTAAAACTGTGGTGTGATGGTTGTGTAAATGAGATGGGTCTAAAGTTTGCCCGTTTGTCAGGGCACCAGTTTGGGGGATGCATATATATTTTTGCTACCATCTAGTGACAAGAACATAGCCCATGTTTACGGAAGCATTCATAATATTTAGCAGTCCTCTCCAGATATTGAGAAAGCTACTGTTGATGAAGTTCACCTTGGTCAGCTTTGATAACCCTGCAGCTCTATGCCGAAAGGATTGGAGTGTCGAGAGCTCTATGGATGATATCTTGCCATCATTGTTTCCCATACCCCATAGGTTTATTTTTCGTCATGTTGTAAGCGAGATGTTCTGGTTATCTTTGCGTTTAACTCGTCAATATGTTTTCTTTCAAAGTATAGGTCATAAATGTCATTCTCTGCATAAGGTACGGTAAAGATGACCCCCCCGAATAGTCCTTCTCTTACTTCTTTATCGGTGATGATTTCTTTGTATATTTTAATTTTGATAGCACGAGACGGACGACTTCTCTGTCTTTTAATGTCTGCCAGAAGGTAGGTGGTTTTGGATCATTATAAGACCGTCTATTATGTCCTTCCAGAGGTCTTGCGATTGTTGACGGATCAGTGCTATAATTCTCTCTCAATTGTCTGATTTTTCTGTGGTTGGTTGCATCTGTATCCGTAACTTACTTCGTCATATAGTAGTTTGTAGTCATTTGCTAGGTTTATTATTTCTGGGGTCCATGCTGGGACAGGAGGGGTTTTGTACTCACTTCGGGGAATGGCTGCTCTATTGATTGATCAGGTTGGTAGTAAGAAACTGGAGTTTGTGGTATTTTGTTTCTAGGGTGCCATTTTTTAAGGGTCTAGGTTGGTAGTCATTTAAGCATACTCGGTCGCAGTCAATTCGTTACTACCCTTTCCTTTTTCAGATAGGTATTTGCGAGGGACTTTTGGAGATCATAATTTGTACGGCTTGATGGTCGGTGGGTATAGGTGATTCTGGTTCTATATAGCAATTTAATGGAAATGATTTGCCAGTAAGTACTATGTCTATCTTTGTGGCAATAGTTTGAGTTATATATGTGGGAAAGTCCGGTCCTACGCGTGTCAAGATATTTCTGGCATGATGGTTGCGAGGTTTCTTCTTGCATCGTTTATACTTGTATGCCCAGGAGATGGGTTCCTCGCTTTTAGATCTCTGGCAAAAAAAGTAATTTTTGGTATATCCGGAAGTGCATTGGAAGGTAGATGTGTCCTGAGATTGATAAACCCTGGCCACAACTAGGGGTTCCAATATCGCCTTCAGTTCGATTACATAATGGGATTCGTTGACTAAGCTTAAGTCTTTGTATTCTAGTCCGGCATATTTTAAATTCATGTTCTTGTTAGTCAAGGCCATGTTGGGAAACTAACATGACATCTGCTCCTCTTATAATATTGCCGTACATGGCATCCTCTATCTCCCATCCTTTAAAAGTGGCTGCCTCGTATATGCCATTAATTAGGCTTTTACAGCCTCCTACAGTAACGCATCCAGAATAAAGGGCGGGGGGGGGGGCTGACCTGAAATCCTCCTTCCGATTTGGTCTGATTTATTGATGATTAATAATGGTTATCTAACACACCATTGATAATAAATAACAGAATCTCACAAGTGAGTGAGCAATGACGATCAGATCAGAATTTTTTTCACACATCAGAAAATTATGAATTGTAGTTTTTTGAGATTTATCTATTTTATACATGTATCATATATGATACATTCGATCGCAACGCTTTAAAAAAAATATTACATAACTCTTTATGAATATCAGAATACAAAAATAAATTGAAAAATAAATATAAACATAAACGGGTCTGAAATCTGAGTGGGCTTCAGCACCCTAGCACCCTGCCCTAGATCCACCCCTGGACTCCTACTATTATTATGTTCTTATCGCGCATGTAAATTAAGCACACCGGGAATTTATCGTCGAATTTTCATGTTTGATTTCCCGCCAGTATTTCTCTTTGGAGGAGGGGGGGGGGTATGTAGGACGCATACAATCTCCTTATTTTCCGCGTGTAACTTTGTTATTGCCGCGTAAATGGGGATATTTTCCCCCTTCTCGAATTTAAATCGAAAAACTACGAGGGCATTGCCCGCAGAAAGTAAAGAGAGAGAGACATTTAAAGAAAGTGGTGAAATTGCGGCAAGTGAGAAGTGGTAAAGTTGGGGGAAGTGAAAAGTGGTGAAGTTTGGGGAGGAGAAAAGTGGAGAAGTTGGGGGAAGTGAAAAGGTGAAGTTGAGGCAACTGAAAAATTGGTGAAGTTGAGGGAAGTGAAAAAGTGGTAATGTTGGGAAGTGAAAAAGTGAAGTTGGGGGAAGTGAGAAGGTTACCGGTAATTTAGGAGAAGTAAAAAAGTGGCGAAGTTGGGGGAATTGAAAAGGTGGTAAAGGTGAGAGCAGTGAAAAAAGTGGTGAAGTTGGGGGAAGTATAAAGTGGCGAAGTTGGAGGAAGTGAAAAAGTTGTGAAGTTGGAGGAGGTGAAAAAGTGCATGAATTTAGTCCACGGGAAAACTGTGGGTGTTGGGGCCTGGAAGGTACGCAAATCTCTAGATGTCAGCTGGAGCATGGTTTCCTATGCTACTCCCGCCATCCACTTGCGGGTGCGTAAAAGGAATAAGGATAAATAAGGAATAGAATGATGAAGGAGGGACAATGCAGTATAAAACACCACCCCAATCGGGGCCAATGGGGTCCTGACCCCGCCCTTCGGCCCCGGTAATAAATGTACAAAAGCTCTTCTGCGACTGGCCTACGAAATTAGCCTCCGGTCATGAAAAAAAGGTGAGAGGAAGCATGGTAAAAAAGTATAAAAAAAGTATAATAGTTGTTTATAAAGAAAAAAGCTCAGGTAGCCTCAATCTGGTTTGAGATTGCCAGAGGCACTGGCCGATCCTCCAGGTACCAGGCCGGAAGGGTGGGGTGGTTTCCTTGGGCGAGGCCTATTTTCCGCCCATTCTCGTATCTTAGTAGCGAAGCGCAAGCTGGCGAAGCCATTGCCTGGTATATTTATATTTCTTTTTTAAACCATATTTGTATTCTGCTGTTCCAAAAAGTTAAGTAATAATATAGAATACCGGGCAATGGCTTCGCCACTGGGGGGAGCTTGCGCTTCGCTACTAAGATTAAAATTTAAAATCTAAAAAAAAGCAGCCATGGTTAAATTTTTATAAATTTTCTGAACTTCGCCAATTATAATAATTTTAAAAAGGAACTCTGAACTAAATTTCCCCCCTTTCAAAATATCACGTTGCTAAAATATAGTTATAGAAGATATATAAAATTAAATTTTCTGAACTTCGCCATTTGTAATTCTTTGGGTTTAAAAAAATTCACAAAATTTCGATACTTATATTTATTACTGAACTTCACCATTTTGTTTTTTGACATTATAAAAGAATTATTAGAAATAACTTTGATAAAAAACATTAGTCATAACCAAACTAAGATGAAATTATTATTCAAATACTCAAAAAAATCCCCTTCTTAAATTATAGTTAGTGATGATGATATCTAAAAAAGTTTTTTTTTCAAGCGTTGCGATCGAATGTATCATATATGATACATGCTTAAAAAAAACAGTAAAATCTCAAAAATAATTATTAGAATAGAATAGAAAAAAAGGTTTGAGAGTGTAACAGACTAGAGCGTCCAGAGAAATCCCGCCCCATCTGGCCCACTGTCGGGGCCAGAAGTGAGGAGAAGAGGCGAGAGAGCCCGGACTCCTCCTATTCCCCTTTCCCCACTCCCTGTGCCTTGGGGCACCGGTGAGAGGGTAACAGGGAAAAGAGGAGGAGGACAGAGAGAGGACGAGGAAAGGGAGCGATAGTATAGCAAGAAACCAGTAGAAGATCAAACAGATGACCTAGGTGGTCTTGACCCTAGATCTAATACGCGTTGCTATAATTATTAAATTCAGTACTATACCTTAGATGTCCAAAAACAAATTCATAATTTTTTGATGTGTAGAAAAAACTCGGATCTGATAGTTATTGCTCACTCGCTTATTAATATTAATCATCAGAGTACTCATAGGGAGGAATTAAGGTTAGCCCCCCCCCCTCCATTTTTTATTCTGGATCGGCCACGGACGGGGGAAATTGCCTTTTGTTTATCTGTCTGAAATTGCCGCATTGGCATATTCTTTTAAAAACTTATTGAACATAATTTGAATATACATAATTTAGTTCAGCGATATTTGCTCATGTGTGTTTTCCCCTGATCTCTACGCAGGGGCGGATTTAGGTATGGTGAAAATAGGGCGGCATGAATGGCCGGCGGAGATTAGGTTCTCTTGTGTATTCTATTTGTAAAATGAAGTTGTGTGCTTTAGTACATTGAGTCACTATTTTATTTATATACTTGTTATATCCTTTTTACTTTATTGTTGTTACTTATGGTTATTATTGTATAGAGTTTGGGTACTTATTTAGTATTTATGAATATATTTTTGTTGTTACACGAATAAGCAATGATAATTTATGAGTTATTGTTTCAAATAGATGAATAATAGTAATAATAAAAATAATAGATGCTCCAGACTGTTTTGAGGGGGAGGGCGAAGCGATTCAAAAGGCTAGCTAAGTGTGATTCGCCTCAGGGCAAGAACAGCTACCGTCTACTTTTGTCAGCCGTGTGGCTTCAGGACGCTGGCAGATCACTCTCCGTTGTCCCTCCTGTGTACCTGAATTTTGTGGACATAATTTTGCTTTCATATTTATCTCCTTTAGATAATCCAGTTTGATTGTGGTCAGAATTTGAGCTTCCGTTTCATGCAGGCAAATGACTGCGTATCTTTGATATCTATCAAGCTTACCAGGGTCATAACTTCGCTAAGACTCGTCCTCAGTTAGGCTGGGTTCGTTCTTTATAGTTTTTAAAGTAATGCTTTAGTTATCTTTCATTTTTGCCACGTTCTCCTACTTAATATGAAGAAAGAAAAGAAAGGAAGACGACGAGACTCAGGATAAAAGTTTTGAGAAGGAAGGAAACAAATCTGTTAGTTCACTTTACCAGAAACTGGTACAGATGGTGAAATCTTGACTTCCTTTTTCCTCGGCCGTCCAATTTAGGGATGAGAGTTCTTAAATTCACAACTTCGTGCTGCTACTTTAGTAAGCGCGAGCATTCGAATTTTCACCACTGGGTAAAATAAGAGCAAACATCAATAACAAAATAGCTATACGGTAGAGTTAAAAAAACCCCAACAATTCCAAATGATCAACTTTACTAATTCACACAGTTCAGAGCGAAGCGAAATTGACATCTAGCAACCACAGAAAAGCCTCGTGTTTTCTCGCATAAATTCGGTTCTTCTTCTCTCGTTCTGGCTTGTGATTGGCTACTTATAATGTGGTTCAGTTTTCCGAGCAGCATCAATAAAATAATAGCTCAGTATTATTGTTGTTTCCACTTTGAGTGTGTTAGGCAGTTTTTCTTTACACTGCCTCCCCCCCCCCCCACCAAAAAAACAAACAGTACACAGAGGTAAAAATTGTACGAAAACACCTGTGTAGAGCTTCACATGAGAACCAGCCCCAAACGGGAAGAAATCGCGTAAGAAATCTGTAGGCCTCGGAAAACACCGAATCAGCGCTAAAATCCCATGAAAACAATTCGGTAGGTCTTTTGTGAGATACAACTAATAAAAGTGTGCAATTTAGCGATAAAAATCGTAAAAAAAACTTGGTTTCCAATAAAATAGGCCTCCCTAAAACTCAAATATACTTAGAAATCGTACGAAAATTTATGTAGACATAAAACAGAACAGTTAGCGCCTAAAATCGTGCCCAACCCTCTTTAGGGTACCTCTTCAATATGATAGAACCTCCAAAAACAATTTATATCATCGTTTCTCAACCGAGGTCTGCTCGAGGTGGGTGGAGGTTCCGCGAGAGGGCTATTTTTTGGTTTATGCCCACCCTCGAATTTTTGGATAATCTCTCTCTCTATATATATATATGTTTAAAAACAATTGTTTTTTAAGCTAGTTATTACATAAACAATATATCTTGTTTTCCCTGAGCTTAAAGTTTTATGAATGAGAAAAAAGTTAATATATGATAATTTTTATATAAGAAAAAGCAAAAGGATATTCACTGGCCTATACGAGGCAACTCCTGTTTCCAACCGTAAGTTCAGTTCCTCCTAGCATCCTCATCTACCAAAGGAGGTCGCTTCTATCACGTGACTACTGAGCCTATTCCATTCATCTGCCATTCGATTTGTAAACTAATTTCTACCAAATCTCTTTCTTAAACCTAAATTTGTCCAGTTTAATCCCATTGCTACGTGTTCTATGCTGTTCACTAAAAATAAGAATCTTACCCATGTCCTCCTTATTATAACCTTTTTACCCATTTGAAGACTTCAATCAAGACCCCTCAAACTCTTCTCTCTAACGTGTGTAGATTTAGTCTTTCACCTTAAAATAACAGAAGGTAAAAAAAAACCCTCTAAACCAGAAAACTTAAGGCAACAAAAGCAAAGAAAAAAGAAACAAAGTAAGTAGGAAGCAAGCTCCAGCGCCGGGGTGAGGCTAGCAGAAGAAGAATGTGTAGAGGAAGTAATGAGTTAAAAGCGGTGGATGGAAGAAGGAAGGCAGGGTGAGGGAGAATTGGTACAAAAAGAAGAGGTAGAGGTTAGTTAATAGCCAACCCATGAATCATCTTAGTTATTGCAGAGACAAATCAATATCCAACCTATGGTGACCAAAATTGCACCGCATTGTCAAGATGAGGCCTAACTAAGGCCAAGTACAGTTTCAGCATGACAGGCGTTCCCTGAATTATTTCAAGGATTCCGCAAATTTCACCAGGTTAAGAAGCAAAATTCGTAAGAACACGCATCTGTAGCTCTCCACAGATACCCCCCCCTCCCCCCCAAAAAAATGCAAATCAGTCATACAAATAATCCGAAAACACATTTGTAGGTCTCTAATGAAATAGACCTTATGAACAGTGCAAATCCGTTGTAGAATTCCTATGTAAATACATCTGAAATTCCCCGCATAGATGTCTCCAAAAACGGCGCCCATTAGAGATAAAAAGCGTAAGAAAATATCCCTCCCCCACACTAAGATAGATCCTCCCCCAATCAGTGAAAGCCATTTGTAAAATCATACGAAAATACCTCTGTAAATCGTCACTGACCATAAGGCAAATCAGTGTCAACTCTATGCATAGGCTTCCCCAAACAATGCAAATTTATCGATTAAAAGCACGAAAATGCAATGCAGGTCAGAGGAAGAATTCATGCGAAAACACCTCTGTTTGTCTCCACTGAAACGACACCCAAAATCAGCGCAAAACATTGATAAATATCATACGAAAACACCTCTCGATTAGCATAGGAATAAACCCCCATTTAAATTATCAGCTAAACTTCGGGTGAAGTAGATAAAATTTCATGGGAGGAATGATACAGGAAAGCCGTAAGAAAAGTCGCTTTGGTATGCAAGTGTAGAAGCGGGCTGTGTAAAAATGTCATGTCTGTATGCGAGGCGGCGACAAATGCGTTTTGATGGCACTGCCTATCGGACCGGAAATGGGAGTGCCTGCTCTATCAAAAAGCCTCTTCCTGTCCGCGTTCTGTACTACCATCCTTATCGTATCTGTCTGCGAGTGTGCTTAGAATTGTGGCACTGTGTGCCAATCCCGGAATTTCTCACTTGGCTTTACATTTGATTAGTGAATATTGAATCGAGTGTGAGTGCTTTGTTGAATAATATTAATAATACACTGGATGCGTGTGAGGGGAGAGTGGCTTTAGCCCTAATAGTCAAAATACTACACTTTCTCCGAGGAACCGTAATTCCTTCCGTTTGCGAATTGGCTAATGGGTGCGGGTGTGTTGGGATTATTTTTTAAGAGTAAACAGACTGTAAAGCTCTTGGGGTTTGCCTTTTACACTGCCCAATTTATCCTTCAATTACCTTTAAATATCCGATGTTTCCCAACTCCACTTTCACGCATTTCACTTCCTATTTCACTACTTTCCAGGAATTCAGCAGATGTTTTTAACTTTTTTTTTTATATTTACTAAATGCTTTGTCACTTCAATTAGATCCCATTTACAAAACCAATTTTGTTGACCAATTTCTAAATAATCCGCCTCTTTTACTATTTATGTTTACCTTCGGAATTTATTGAAATTTTCGTGTGGAATTTAGCTTCGGAATTTTTATCTTTGGAATTTATTTACGATTACTTTTGGATTTTAGTCGTACAGTGAGTGATGGAGGTTGCGTGAGAGTCCAAGCCTTCGACTCGAATTTAACTGCCACATACTAGGTTTCAACTTTGACCGTTTTCGTACAAACTGGGTTGGCACACATCATCGCCGCTAAAATACTCCCGACCCTTATGCCTTATTAAGCCAAAGGCTATCCATCTTTATATCCATGGCCTCCATAGCGATAGTGCGCGCTGCTGCTGTAGCATCTCACCCAATTAGGGTTGAGCCCCCGGTAGGTGAGGTTCTTGCTGTAACGTCAGGCTTCAGGGTTGATTCCCTTGGGTAGAAGACTCCAAGCACCACCCATACACACCTGTCGAACACATCATCCCTTTGTCTATCAGTTCACTTTCTTTCAAACACTTCTCTACATAATCCCCCCCTCCCCTTTACTCGGTTTTCCGACCATTCAGACACCCTGACACACTTATCTATTATCTTCACAACACCCACAGTCACAAACTCAGTCACACGCTTCTTTACACCAAACAAAAAAAAACAACAAAATAGGGCGCACCTCACTTTCTCCCCTTATCTCACACCGAGCATCCCTCTCTAGATGTCCATTTGTACCTCTCTGACTCGAGATCTTTCTTTCTCCCATATCTATCGCCTCACGACTATATATCGGTGTTTATGCTCGCTAAATTTGCGGAAAATGACTAGCCTCTATTTTTAGTATTTCCCAACCTCCTAAGATATTTCTTCGGGAGAGAAAGCGAGCCGTTACTCCCCCCCCCCTCCGACGTCACCATTTTTGGACTTGCCGCCAGGTCACTGAGAAATTCACACAGAGGCATGACACTGAGATTGAAGGCTACCACCCCGCCGTCTCAATCTCCCCCCCCCCCGTGGGGGGGGGAGACGGCGGGTTGGTTTGCCGAGAACAGCTTTTATGGCTCCAGCCGCTGGTCGTTCCGTCTGACCTGCTGATCCCCGCCTCTTACACTTTCCCGCAAGGAGACGGTCGGTTGTCACGGCCGATAACGAGGGTTTGAGAAGGCCCCTATCTTTTTCTCTGTTTTGGAGAAATCTGGGTATATATGCACCCTCCCAAGGGTTACCGAGAGATTCAGTTAATCGACGCTTCCCCGAAATGAGTTCGATTCAACGACGCTCTCTCCCGAAAAGTGTTTAGTGACGGTCGCAGGTCACGAAAGAGCTGGACATCACACTCATATCTTCGGGTCAGGGAGAAGAGTCTCGTGAGGCAACGTCAGTCTTTCTCAACCTCCTTTGGATCAAGGATTGAAGAAGCCGTCCTCCGAAGTTCTTCTGGTGACCTCTTGAGGACAAGAGGCCCGATAGCTCGCTTAATCCGAGTTTGGAGAAGTCATCCCCCCCTCCTTCGAAGTTCGACCGGTGACATCTTGAGGACAATAGGCCAGATAGCTTGCTCGATCCGAGTTTGGAAAAGTCACCTCCCTCCCTTCGAAGTTCATCCGGTGACCTCTTGAGAACAAGAGGCCCGTATCTCGCAAAAACCCAAGTTTAGAGAAAGTAGCACCATCCTCTGCGGGTTCTCGGCTACCCCCGTGAGTAATCAAGGTCACCAACACCTCCCCCAAGTTCACCCCACTTTACTCTCGAAGTTCAAAGGAACTAAATCGCTCACTACCCTAAACTCCCATTATAACCATTTAATAACCCTGGTTATCCAATTAGTATTCGGAACCTAAGTCCGTCTTATTCATATTTATTTTGTGCCTTTTGTTTAGTGTGTATTAAAATCTATTTTTGTCGTTGTGTTTGGAATATTCCTTGGTCAGGCAGCTGCAGCTATCTATTCAAATCGCACTCTTAGAACAATAACAGTTGTTGCCTTGCTTAGCCTACCTTTGAGCCTGTGTGCGTATATTCCCGTACACTTGGCCATACTTCGACATAAAGATATATATATATATATATATATATATATATATATATATATATATATATATATATATATATATATATATATATATATATATATATATGTAATTTGGCGTCAGGCTTTGGGTCTTCCTAAGAATCCTCCCCACCTGATTTTGAAGCACTATGTTCAATAGCAGCTGCATTACCAAGAATATCTGAACACCAATATATTAGGACATTTTCTTTTAGATTAACGGGTAACAATCAATTTTTAAGCCCATTCTGGTGTGGTTTGTCCACAGTTTTCCTAGTTCGTTAAAAGAGGATACTAGCTAAGCGGTAATAGTAACCGCCATTTTTCGTGTCTTGAGTCAGATTCCTTCCGTTAGTTAGTTAGTTATTTTTTGTGTTAGTTCGCCCGATTTTTACTAAGAATTTTTAATAATTTTGTCGTTAGTAAAATTTATATCTGTTTGGAGGTAAAGCTTCAATATTTCTGGTAGCTTTATCGTATGCAAAGGTGGAAAGTAGCATATCCGGGATGTCTTCATTCGATCGCTTTCATAAGCAAGGGCAGATCCTAGGATTATCTGGGAAAGATTTAATCGCTTACGTCCAGGAAGAGGAACGTAACGAACGTGCGGAAAGAAAAGCACAGAGACAAGCAGAAGAAGATAGAAAAGCACAGAGAGAAAGAATTAGGCAGCATGAGAGAGAGATAAGCCGTGACCAAGTCGAGATAAACTCCGTAGGATCTCGAAATGAACAGGCTCAAGTGCCCTCACTAAAACTCCCCGCATACAAGGATGGAGAAGATTTTTGCTCTTATTTAACGCACTTCGAGACGATCTTCGAAGTCAACAATTGGGACTTAGAATCAGATGGTGTCGCCCGGCTACTTCTACTATTCAACTCTCGTCTTCGCGACATATTCATTTCGCTTCCTTCAGAGGCCACCCTTGATTATTCAACCCTGCTATTAACATGAATCCAGAATTTTATAGGGTTAGATTCAGCTCCGTGCGAATACAGCCAGGCCAGACCTACAGACAATTTGGATTCACGCTTCGGCGTAACTTCCAATTCTGGCTGGATTTCGTCCAAGTATCAAATGGTTATGAGTCGCTAATTGACTTCATTCTAAGGGATCAACTGATGTCGACCCTCCCTCGTGAACTAAGGGCTTTCATAGCGGACATAAGAGCGTCCACTTTCAAGGAGTGTGTGGAAGAAGCCGATCGTCACGCTTCCAATCATAACCGCTACCTCTAGGAGGTTAAGAAGAACCATCTCCCCTCCCCCAAACACAAGTTTGGGTTTAATCGAAGCCAACCCAAGGGCAACAACGGCTTCGTAAAAATGCAAGCGCTGAGCAAGTACAGGCCTCACCCGCCGCGAGAGCAAAAGGGCGTGAAACTCCCGTTACTCCCCTCCACGCCTAGCAACTACGCCCGTAGACCAATTGTATGCTTTACGTGTGGCACCCCTGGGCACTTAAGTTACAATTTCCTCCCAAAATTCTCAACTGAGGGACTCGTCGAGTCACCAGGTCCACCAAATCTCTGCTGCCCCTCGCCTAATCCGCCAGCCGCATCGCCAGCGGCCCCTGCTCCCTCTCCTCCGGATCAACAGGTAAATTTCCTGTTCAACAAGAGTTCTCCCGGTAGGCTCCAGTTTGAAAATGGCACAGTAAATGGTTGCCAAGTGTCAATCTTGGTTAGAGATACAGGTTGCACCTGTTTAGTAGTATCTGGCAAACTACTACCCCCCGTAAGTCCCCAGCATGACAGGTTCGCGTTGGTGCATGACTTTTTAGGTCGTGCCACCAGGTTCCCAGTGGTACGGTGCCATATTCAGTGCCAATACTTCACCAAATAGGCCGACATTCGCAGCCCCGATAAAATTCTGCTCTGTCCTCATCGGACAGCGCGCACAGCTATCTCAAAACCCAATTTCTCAGCCGGTCGTTACCAGGGCCCAGGCCGAGAAGGATGTATCGCTTCCGGTACCCCTATTGTCTCCAACCTCACCACCAATGTTCAATTTGCTGAGACGCAGAAGAATTGCCCCACATTACAACCCCTGCGGGGAAAAGCAAGGAAGAAGGAGACTTAAACGGTGCGAGGCAATCGGAAGATCGAATACACCGTGAAGGACGCGTTATTATACCGTTCTTCTGTTGAACCGGAGAGCCCCCTGACCAACGCGTTGTGTGTGCTGAGAACGTATATCGAACCCGTTCTAAAGATTGCTAATGATGGCCTAATGGCCGGACATTTCGGCCATAACAAAACGGCACAGCGAATTTTTAAATATTTCTTTGGGCTAGGCGCGGCCTAAAGAAATTATCGACTTCTGCAAGTCCTGTGACCTTTGCCAGAAGGTCACCTCCAAAGGGCGTGTGGCCCCCGCCCCCCTTTCAAAAGACCCCTAGAATGGCCCAGCCCCTTCGCCCGGGTCTCATCGACCTAATAGGCTCCATTCATCCCTCGTCAAGCGAGGGACACATCTATACCGTTGAACCCTTGTGTCTGGTCCAAACTGTGTGCGTAGAAGCAGACGATGAGTATCCCTTGCCGTCTCTTCCTTACCCCCAAGCGGAGCCTAACTCCGACTTGAACGTAAACCCCAATCTCGCCCCTAATCAGAGGGCTCAATTGCTTGCCTTATTGGAAGGCTTTCCCGTGTCATCTTATCGTCGCTTTGTGCCGAATTTCGCTGCCATAGCCTCGCCACTTAACGACATGCTTAAGAGAACGGCCCCCCGATCCAGTCAATTGGACCTCCTCTGTGGAAGATCGCTTCCACCAGTTAAAGGACAAACTAATCTCTCCCCCTATTTTGAGATTCCTGAATCCTAATAAAACATTCGGGGTTCGTATCGATGCCTCCCAGGATGGCCTAGGTTGTGCTCTCGTCCAATATAATGACGATAGAGTGGGATATCCTGTAGAATATGCTAGTAGGAAGCTGTCTCATTGCGAAAAAGCGTATGCCACCATAGAGCTCGAAGCGTTAGCTATAGTGTGGTCTATTCGTAAGTTTAGGATGTATCTCATAGGTAAAAAATTTATTGTCGAAAGTGATCACAAACCCCTGGCGTACCTAAAAAACTGTAAGAGCCAAAATGGCCGTTTAATGCTTTGGAGCCTACTACTCATGGAGTATCAATTTCGGATCATGTATGTTAAAGGCACCGACAAATGCCTAACCAATAGCTTGAGTAGGAATCCAATAGAAGCCCCTTCCAACAACCTGACTCTATAGTAAAATTTGTGTTTGACTCATTTTGTAAATACTAGTTTCCTTTTTTTTGCCTTGTTGATGTTGTGTGTACGTATGTATAAATTAAGTTATCTGTGGTTACACATATGTAAATCCCGTGTAGTGTTATATGTTTGTTTTCTCTCTGTCGGTAAACGTTAAAATTGTAGCTTTATAAGTTCCCCTCTTGATGAAATTAGCTTTAGACATTTTTTTCGCCCCAAAGTGTTCTGTGCTGTAAAAATGTCTTTGGAGAGGGATCCGTTAAGATAGTAGTATTTCCCTACCTCTTAAGATATTCGGGAGAGAAAGCGAGCCGTTACTCCCCCCCCCCCCTTCCCCCTCCGACGTCACCCTTTTTGAACTTGCCGCCAGGTCACTGAGAAATTCACACCGATGCATGACGCTGAAATTGAAAGCTACCCTCCCACCGTCTCAATTCCCCCCCCCCTCCCCCCGAGTCGGGAGATTGCTCTTCTATTTTGTAGGTTTGCCGAGGACAGCTTTTATGGCTCCAGCCGTGGTCGTTCTGTCTGACCCGCTGATCCCCGCCTCTTATACTCTCCCGCCAGGAGACGGTCGGTTGTCACGGCCAATAACGAGGATTTGAGAAGGCCCCCCTCTCTCTCACTTTTTTGGAGAAATCCGGGTATATTTGCAACCTCCCAAGGATTACCAAGAGATTCGGTTAATTGACGCTTCCCCGAAAGGAGTTCGATTCAACGACGCTCTCTCCCGAGAAGTGTTTAGTGACAGTCGCAGGCCACGGAAGAGCTGGACATCACACTCGTATCTTCGGGTCAGGGAGAAGAGTCTCGTGAGGCAACGTCAGCCTTTCTCAACCCCCTTCGGATCAAGGATTGGAGAAGCCGTCCTCCGAAGTTCTTCTGGTGACCTCTTGAGGACAAGAGGCCCAAAGCTCGCTCAATCTGAGTTTGGAGAAGTCACCTCCCTCCCTTCGAAGTTCGTCCGGTGACCTTTTGAGGACAAGAGGCCCGCATCTCGCAAAACTCAAGTTTGGAGAAAGTAGCACCACCCTCTGAGGGTTCTCGGCTACCTCCGTGAGTAATCAAGGTCACCAACACCTCTCCCTCAAGTTCACCCCGCTTTACTCTCGAGGTTCAAACGAACTAAATCGCTCACTACCCTAAATCTCCCATTATAACCATTTAATAACCCTGGTTATCCAATTAGTATTCGGAACCTAATTCCGCCCTTTTCATATTTAGTTTGTGGCTTTTATTTAGTGTGTATTAAAATCTATTTTTGTCGTTGTGTTTGGAATATTCCTTGGTCAGGCAGCTGCAGCTATCTATTCAAATCGCACTCTTAGAACAATAACAGTTGTTGCCGTGCTTAGCCTACCTTAGAGCATGTGTGCGTATATCCCCATACACTTAGCCATACTTCGACAGTTAGGTTATCCTAAAAAACAGGAAGTTAGGTTAGGATAGCCTATAAAACAGTGGATTGGAGGTTAGGTTAGCCAAAAAAAAAAACAGGGGAGGTTAGGTTAGCCTTAAAAAAACGAGAGTTTAGGTTAGGTTATAATAAAAAAACAGGGGATGATAGGTTAGGTTAGACTAAAAAAACAGGAGACGTTAAGTTAGACTAAAAAACAGGGAAAGCTAGGTTAGACTAAAAAAGCCAGGGGAAGTTAGGTTAGATTAGCCTAAAAAAACAGTGGTTAGATTAGATTTACTTTTATTTACCTCTACTGTGGTGGTGGAGGGAAGGCACCAGTTATTTCCCTCATGATGTGGTGCAGAATAGTGCGATGGTCCTTTGGCGATAACGGAATAAATAACGAGCAAACTAACACTCATAGTGGTATTTTCTAATGCCGAACCTTAGCACCCAGCTCTCTTTATCTCTCCAGGGACGTTCAATGTTGTTAGTGTGTACCCCGGTATCAGGGTCGACAAAGATCTCACTGATTTACCCTTTCGTGTATGAAATTAAGATCACCATGGTCAAATATATCTTCCAGCAGTTACTGTAGATCGTGGTACCTGGCTTCATGACCCTTTTATCAACAGGCACAACAAAGCAATCTTTAGTATCCCGCTGGATCCCTTCCAAAACACTCACATACCTTCCACAGCACGGCCTTTAATAGATTTTCTTTTTCCAAACTTACGCTCATCTATTTCTACTACAGTTCCTGGCACAGTGATAAGAAATTGCTCGTTCATCTACCGCACACACACTTCACTACAGGTGTTCCAGTCCCCCACAGTCCTGGGACTAAAACTTAACTTGGTATTACTTTACTTTAGAAGCGCACGATAGGGAGCGCTGTTTCTGGGCTTCAATTTAGGCCTTATGACGCCAGACGTCATAAGGTGAAGCCCCTCATTTCGAAAGTAACTAAAAATGTTAATTTTTGGCGAAAATTGCCTAAAGTAGGCGGTGTGTCGTAGAATGACTCCCGACGATACCATATATATAACACTATTCGTTGAGGGAACTTCCTTAATTATCTTTAGAGTGCGTTTACTGTCTGGCGGCCGATATTATGTATCTTCGATATGCTTAAGAAGTGGAACTGAGCTCAAGGATAATAATATTGCTATCATTAATAAAATAGAGTTTTATTAATAATAACTATAAACAATACACAAAAACGGAAAATATTGACATAAACAGAATGGAAAGGGTCGTGGAGACTCGGGCTAATCCAAGGATTTAAGGGATTAAAAAAAAGGTAAAACAAATATAGAGTTAAAGAGATGGGATGGTTCGATAAACAATTTAAAGCACAGGATAGAATTGACAAAAGGGATCAATACTCAAAGGTGAAGTTTGGCTTACGTAACTTTGGCACTAGTGGTGCAGTGGAAGGTGGCGCAAAGGAGTTTCGGTCCGCTGGCGAGCTCCAGCCGAAGGGGGGGGGATAAAAGGATCCTGACGAGGCGTCTTGGGAAGGAGAACCGTTTCTCGACGAACGGCTTGAAGAACAATGGCTGTTCTAGGTTCTCTTCTGAACAAAGGGGGGATGAGAACCGTCTCTTGTCTACGGGCTCAAGAACAATGGCTGTTCTAATGTTGTTCTCCTTTGAACAACAGGGGGGGTGAGAACCGCTTCTTGGCGAAGGGCTCAAAACGAACAATGGCTGTTCTAGGTTGTTCTCTTCTGAACAAAGGGGGGGATGAGAACCGTCTCTTGTCTACGGGCTCAAGAACAATGGCTGTTCTAATGTTGTTCTCCTTTGAACAACAGGGGGGGTGAGAACCGTTTCTTGGCGAAGGGCTCAAAACGAACAATGGCTGTTCTAGGTTGTTCTCTTCTGAACAAAGGGGGGGATGAGAACCGTCTCTTGTCTACGGGCTCAAGAACAATGGCTGTTCTAATGTTGTTCTCCTCTGAACAACAGGGGGGGGGGTGAGAACCGTTTCTAGGCGAAGGGCTCAAAACGAACAATGGCTGTTCTAATGCTGTTCTCCTTGAACAACAGGGGGGGATGAGAACCGTTTCTTGGCGAAGGGCTCAAAACGAACAATGGCTGTTCTAATGCTGTTCTCCTTGAACAACAGGGGGGGATGCCTTGGGGACTTGGCGTCGGAAAGGCTCGAACCTTTGGCACTCAAGGAATATTGTCCTCCTTCTGGACAAGTGATGGTGAATCTCGAGGTCGAGGTCCCTTGGCGCACAAAGGGAGAGAGGGTCGTGATGATGTTTCGCGACGAAAATCTGGATCTCCAATCTCATCTTAGTGGTAAAGTTTCCATATAAATAGCCAGGACATCTCCTTGGCGTGGGGGAAAATGGAGTGAAAGCTTGGAGGGAACGCACAGCCGGGCCGGAGAACAATGCCTTATCTGTTCATAATCCTAACTCGATCTGGCGAGGTCGGCGTATGGGGGCGAACGGGGGGACGATAACCTCCTTGTTTAAACATTGACATCCGGTAGCTGTGATAAGACTCCAAGCTTCGAATCGAAGATGCACGTGGGCAGCATCGTGGTTTTAAATAATATGGGATAGGAGTTGAAATTAAACGCAGTTTCAACACGTTCTATCACACCCCTCCATTCCAGGGGAAGTTGTCACTTCGAAAAAAAGAGAGAAGGGACAACGATAGAGCTCCGTTGTGGGGAACTCGTTTTCTTGTACCAACCGTAGCTTCCTGCACCTAACTAGTATTACCTCAATACATATGATAATTTTGATCTTTAGATTACAGGGGAAAATAACCTTTAATACAACTTAATCAGAGAGAAAAAAAAAGGGCATTGAACAATGAAATGATATAAACTTAGTACATACGGGACAAAATAATTTATACGTAAATTAATAAGAACAAATATATATACATACAAAAATTAGACATTGAGCGTTACAAAATTCAGACATATACATTAATTAATTATATTACAAAAGAATCTTAAATTAAGTCGTACAAGACGGTATATACCTACATGGAGATACTAATCCTATGAATACAATTATTCTACGCTATTCGGTAACGCATTTCTACTGAGGGCGTCAGCGACCTGGTTATCGGAACCTTTTATCTAATTTATTTTAAACTGATACTCTTGCAAGAGTAAACTCCAGCGCATGATGCTGCCGTTTGAGTGTCTCAAATTCCTAATATAGGCTAACGGACGGTGGTCGGTTCCTATTTGAAATTCTTTACATATCAAGTACAGCTTGAATTTGTCTATGACCCAGATAATTGATAGAGCTATCTTTTCTCTAGTGGCATATCTCTTTCCGCGTGGTAATAATTGACGACTAGCATATGCAACTGGATGACTCGTTCTGTCATCCACGTATTGAAGGAGTACACCTCCAATGCCCTCGTTGATCACGTCGGTCTTAATCCCAAAAGATTTTTCTGGGTTGGGCAACTTTAAAATGGGGGCAGAAATGAACTTACTCTTGAGCTGATTAAAATGGGAAACAGCGACATCGTTCCAACGTAAACGATCGGGGAAATTCTTTTCCTGAAGGGGGCATAGGGGGGCCAAAATTGCAGCGAAATTCGGAACAAATCGCTGATAGGGAGAAGCTGATCCTAGGAACGATCTTAATGGCTTCTTTGTAATCGGGAGGGGCATGTCGGCGATTGCCTTAATCTTGTTCTCGTGGGGACCTAACTTGTTTTGTCCTATTTTGAAACCCAAATATTTTATGGTTTCGTGAGCAAACTGGCATTTGCTGGGGCCAATGGTGAGGCCATTTTTACGCAGTCGCTCAAAAAGAGCTAATAGGGCGGGTAAATGGTGATTCCATTTAATTAGTTCTTGTAGCTGACTCTTCGGACGTGGTGTCAGCTGCGCGTCACTATCCAGGTCAGAGGGTTTTAAAGACTCGCCTGGTAGGAAAGGAGGAGGGTAATCGGCATCAGGTTGGATGCACACTGTCTGGATTACATTAAGGGACTCCGCGGGGCAATCCTCTTCAAGCGCCGATGCTTCGTCCAATTCTACGAAGGTATCTCCATGGGCGCGTTGGGGGTTCTTTTTTTCTTGGGGTCCAGGGACAGTCTCCGTGTCCTTGTCTGGGGCCTTATCACCTAAGGGTGTTAGTGATTTACACTCCTTTTGTGCCGTCCTAATGTCCTGGTTAAAGGTTTCCGAGAAATCGGACGGTATCGGGGTTCTGATGGGGACGGGCTCCTGGGCTTCTTTCTTATCTCGGCCTTGAGGAAGGGCGGCCTGAAACACAGGGTCGAAACTTACTTGGGGGCTCTGCCCTATAAGTACGGAACAGAATTGTATGGGTGCTACAATGACTTCAGCCCAGCCATTATAATATTGACACTGCAGGTAACATCTAGCGACGGGGAATCGGTTCGCCCGCCCAAGGTGGTCATGTACCACCGCAAATTTTTCGTGGTTAGAGGCCACTGGGAGGAGTTCGTCGGACACGATGAAACACGTACATCCTGTGTCCCTGACGAGAGTCAATACTCGGCAGCTGTCCACGCTGCCCTCCTCATATTTCAAAGTTCCCGATGAACTTTTACCAAAAACAAAATTTACCTGGTGGCCTGACGGAGGGGGAGAAGTTTCTGCTTGGGTCTGCACCACCGGGGGAGCCGGGGTTGCATTAATCTGGTGAACTTGGTGGGCTGGTCCGCTTTTAAGCCTAAAATTTTGGGGGCAATTCCAGCTCATGTGGTTTTCTACACCACAGGTGAAGCATATGGTTGGTCGCTTCGGGAAGAGAGATGGAGGAGAAGTCTTAACGGGAGGTTTGGAGTCCCGTTGTTGGTTTTGGGGAAAGAAGTTTGGAGGTTTTACGGGGCTCGGAAACTTTGTCAGCTTTCCTGGGAAGGGGCGCGAATCCTTCCTTCTTTCTTCTCGTTGGATTTCTCTTTCTCGTTCTTCTCGTTGTATTTTTCTTTCTCGTTCTTCTCGTCGGATTACTCTTTCCCTTTCTATTACTTCCATTTTTCTTTGAAATTCTGCTTCAATCCGAGCTAATTCAATCTGATGGTCAGCTTGTCTTATCCGTTCCTCTCTTTCTCTTTCTTCTCGTTGTATTTCTCTTTCTTCCTTTTTTCTTTCTCTTTCTTCCTCTTTTCTTTGCTCCTCTTGAATGTACTCAGTTAGTTCTTTTCCGGAAAGTCCACAGGACTCTCCTTGCGCTTTAAAGATTTCAAACTGAGTCATCTTTGCACTTGGGGGCGCACTAGTCAACCAACTAAAATTCCTTGCAACAAGAATTATGCCTCTATAGAATTAGCCTACCTAAATATGGGCACTGACCTATTCGTACTTGGTTTCTCAATCTAAATAACCACTGACTAAAATCACAAAAAAACACAAACAAATTATTATAACCGTTCCTTGAGCTACTCCAGCTTCTTAAGTTTAAAAAAAAGGGGATAGCAATCGTTAAAACAAAAGGGAACTACTATATTCTATTATTGTAACGAATAACACTACGCTTTACTCGACTGAGACCAGTGTTTGCAAAGATATAGCGTTAAACCTTACACACCTGATACCAAATTTAAATAGTATATATATATGTCGTAGAATGACTCCCGACGATACCATATATATAACACTATTCGTTGAGGGAACTTCCTTAATTATCTTTAGAGTGCGTTTACTGTCTGGCGGCCGATATTATGTATCTTCGATATGCTTAAGAAGTGGAACTGAGCTCAAGGATAATAATATTGCTATCATTAATAAAATAGAGTTTTATTAATAATAACTATAAACAATACACAAAAACGGAAAATATTGACATAAACAGAATGGAAAGGGTCGTGGAGACTCGGGCTAATCCAAGGATTTAAGGGATTAAAAAAAAGGTAAAACAAATATAGAGTTAAAGAGATGGGATGGTTCGATAAACAATTTAAAGCACAGGATAGAATTGACAAAAGGGATCAATACTCAAAGGTGAAGTTTGGCTTACGTAACTTTGGCACTAGTGGTGCAGTGGAAGGTGGCGCAAAGGAGTTTCGGTCCGCTGGCGAGCTCCAGCCGAAGGGGGGGGGGGATAAAAGGATCCTGACGAGGCGTCTTGGGAAGGAGAACCGTTTCTCGACGAACGGCTTGAAGAACAATGGCTGTTCTAGGTTGTTCTCTTCTGAACAAAGGGGGGGATGAGAACCGTCTCTTGTCTACGGGCTCAAGAACAATGGCTGTTCTAATGTTGTTCTCCTTTGAACAACAGGGGGGGTGAGAACCGCTTCTTGGCGAAGGGCTCAAAACGAACAATGGCTGTTCTAGGTTGTTCTCTTCTGAACAAAGGGGGGGATGAGAACCGTCTCTTGTCTACGGGCTCAAGAACAATGGCTGTTCTAATGTTGTTCTCCTTTGAACAACAGGGGGGGTGAGAACCGCTTCTTGGCGAAGGTCTCAAAACGAACAATGGCTGTTCTAGGTTGTTCTCTTCTGAACAAAGGGGGGGATGAGAACCGTCTCTTGTCTACGGGCTCAAGAACAATGGCTGTTCTAATGTTGTTCTCCTCTGAACAACAGGGGGGGGGGGTGAGAACCGTTTCTAGGCGAAGGGCTCAAAACGAACAATGGCTGTTCTAATGCTGTTCTCCTTGAACAACAGGGGGGGATGAGAACCGTTTCTTGGCGAAGGGCTCAAAACGAACAATGGCTGTTCTAATGCTGTTCTCCTTGAACAACAGGGGGGGATGCCTTGGGGACTTGGCGTCGGAAAGGCTCGAACCTTTGGCACTCAAGGAATATTGTCCTCCTTCTGGACAAGTGATGGTGAATCTCGAGGTCGAGGTCCCTTGGCGCACAAAGGGAGAGAGGGTCGTGGTGATGTTTCGCGACGAAAATCTGGATCTCCAATCTCATCTTAGTGGTAAAGTTTCCATATAAATAGCCAGGACATCTCCTTGGCGTGGGGGAAAATGGAGTGAAAGCTTGGAGGGAACGCACAGCCGGGCCGGAGAACAATGCCTTATCTGTTCATAATCCTAACTCGATCTGGCGAGGTCGGCGTATGGGGGCGAACGGGGGGACGATAACCTCCTTGTTTAAACATTGACATCCGGTAGCTGTGATAAGACTCCAAGCTTCGAATCGAAGATGCACGTGGGCAGCATCGTGGTTTTAAATAATATGGGATAGGAGTTGAAATTAAACGCAGTTTCAACACGTTCTATCACACGGTGCTTTCGTCTTTATTATTTCGATCAACGTGCAGAGCCGATCGCACGTTTATCAAAATAACAAAGACGATAACGCCGCCAAAAATTTACATTTTTTAGTTACTTTCGAAATGGGGGGGACCCCCATATTCCCCACTTAATTTGGGGGGTTGCACCCTCATACACCTCGCAACTTAAAAAAAATCCTCAGAATATTTCTAATTCGAAAGGTTAACACCAGATTTGAATGTAAAGGGCGATTGCTAGATGTCTACGGCACTATCGTCGTCTTAAATTACCTAATAAATAATCAATTCACGACAAAAGATCAACTATCTCCACCTTTCACTATTATAATAGAGCCGCGCTTCTTTTCCACTCCTGTTGCTAAAGGCGTATTAAAGTCGAACAAACCGAGTTCGCAAGAATCGCGCTCTTTTTACTGCTTACCTCCAGGGTTGCCAATGCTTGAAATAAGATTGAATTAAGGGTTGCCAGTGTGTGAAAATAATCGTTTAGTTTCACAAAAATAGGTAAATGGAACCTAAAAAGTTAATACATTAGTAAACATAAAAAAATCAATGCATTACTAAATAATATAATTGAGTAGAAGTGCAGGCATTTACTAAATAATAAAGAATAAAGGCTAAAAACAAAATAACAAAACAAATACAACGCCGTGATTGGCCACATACGAAGCCTCCGTCTGACGTCTTAAGGCCTAGATTGTAGCCCAAAATTGCAGCCCAGAAACTGCGCCCCATATCATTCGCCCCTAAACTGGAGTATTACTTACCCTTAAGTTTTCCTTACAATAAACTCCACTAAAATACTTCCTAAGGAAAATATTAATGAACACTAGGTTATTACTACGGCTGATTTCAACATTGTTTCTGCGACGTGTCCTTAAAAATAGATGCAGTGTAATTACAACACATCACCCGATTTTGTTTCTTCTGTTTCACTTTCTGGTCACACCTGAATCCATGTCTGTCTTTCTTTATTGAGCCAAAATTACCAAACTTAGGACACTTCCTGCTTGTCTGTAGAATACCATGATTTTTAAATAATTCGATGACTAAATCGTCTTCTCCTGTGAACTTTGTAATAAGTTCCTTAAAAGTATAGGAACGCATCGCACAAGTTAACAAATCGGTAGCTATTGTGTTAACTGATTTAGTTTCAATTAGGAGTCCACCAGCGTCATTTAATAACGGTTTCCAGCAGTAGTGATGGGACGTGTTCTCAGCGAGCTTTCTATTCAGTGAAGTTTTTTGTTTGGTATTTTTCGGTATAATGTAGTTAAGTTCGGAAAGATAGTTAACTTTGAGTGTTAGACAAAATACTCAAGGAATTTCTAAATATATTTTAAATTAAATCGTGAAATAGCTCCTGTTTGTTTACGTTTCAGAGCGGCCTAATTTTCTCCTCTTCTTTTACACTTTTCTTGATTTCTTAATTAAAGGGTTTTGAAAAGTTTTCTTAGTATGGCTGTTGCTTTGGAAGAAGTGATTATGCCCTTTGATGTAAGCAGTGTGTATGTAGTTTCTGATTTTTGTGGTGTTGAAAGAAGAGCAAATGATTGTGAATGCCATGTGTGTTATGTGACTCGTGCTAATGTGGCTTTGGTAGAAGAGGTGAGTCGGTTGCGTGAAGAATGCAAGAGATGAAGTAAGAAGGGATGCGAGTTACGCATGAAGGATGTGGCTGGGACCAGGAGGGTAGAAGATAGGCCTAGACTAGGGACTGGAGAGAAAGAAGTGACATGTAAGTGAAGATGAATGGTGGGTGAATATGCATAGAATGGCTAGGTTAGGACAGGTTAGGTATGTGAGTAAGAGGGGCATGGAACCTGTTAGCTTGACTAACAGATTTAATGTCCTGAGAGAGGAAGAGGTTGAAAGTGATGTGTCTGATGTGGTTGTGGCAGAAAGTGGAATAAGTGGTAGTTTGAATGAGAACAGGAAGGAGGGTAATGCTAGGCCTATGAGGTCTAGGAGGATGACTGAGGTTCTTGTGATGGGTGACTCTCAGATTAGATATTTAGATAGGAAGTTGAATGCGAGCAAATGGAAGGTAGTGAGAGTTCGTTTGCTGGGTGATGGTGTAAATAATGTATCAGAGGTATGATAGTCTGTTGTCTGGGTGTTAGAGGGATGCAGTTGTGATTACGCATGTGGGAGTAAATGATGTAAAGAAGGTGAGTTCATGTGAGTTACGAGAGAGGTACAAAAGGTTAGTTCAAAGGATGAGCGAAAGTAGAGTGAAAGGCGTTGTTTCAGGTGTGCTTCCGAAATTGGATGTGGGGATGAAATGGTTGTTTCAGGTGTGCTTCCGAAATTGGATGTGGGGATGAAATGGTTGTTTCGTGCAATTGAACTGAATGAGTTTGTAAAAGGCCTCTATGAGGAGTCGGGATTAGTTTTTTGTAGATGCGGGGTATGGCTTTGGGGGGAAAAAGGCATTGTATGCATTGGATGGACTCCATCTAAGCCGGGCTGAGGTTGACGTGTTGTGGCAGGAGTTAGATAGTGTCGTTAGGTCTTTGCAGGCGGGAAATTAATTACTGATAGTGGTCAAGGAATTACAAGAGCACAGGGTGTGGCAGTGAAAGGAAAGAGATGCAAAGGAGATAGAGTGGAAGGTATAGACTCTAAAAGAGGTGCTTCAGAGACAGGAGGGCTGAGTTGTCTTTATACCAATGCTCGTAATCTTAGAAATAAAAAAAGATAAGATATAGATATAATATGTGTAATAGAATCATGGGTTAATGAAAATAAATTTAATGACAATGTTTGTTAATTTTAACTACAGGGTTATGATATGTACATTAGTCAAAGGAGAGATAGGACGGGTGGTGGGTTGATTATTTATATCAGAAATACCATTTCTTCAAATCTAAATAATTCTATAAAGTAAGAAGTTGAGTCACTTTGGATAGATATTAAGGTCAGTAAAAATAGGATAATACACTTGGGAGCCTTTTACAGACCACCCGGACAGACTGACTGTATTGATGAACTAATGATCAGGGAAAAAGGGAAAGGATATGAAATAGATACAGTTATTCTTGGTGACTTTAATTTAAATTCTGTGGAATGAAAATATATGATAGGAAGGATAGAACAAGTTGTAAGCTTATAGAATGCTTTGAGGATAATTTTTTGACTCAATTTGTTAACAAGCCAACAAGTAGTGCCAATATATTAGATCTGGTTCTTTCAAATGATGATCAGTTGGTTCAGGAATTGACTGTCGGGGAAGCATTGGAAAATAGTGATCATCAGATGGTTCGTTTTAACTTGGGAATAGTGAAAGGTAGAACATCAAAAAACTCCACGAAAACTCCAATTTTTTATAGAGGCGATTACGTTAAATTACGCAACATGCTAAATCAGATTAGGTGGTATATAGAGATTGGGACACTTTTAAAACTATATTAAACATAGTACAGGAGCAGTGTATTCCAATGAAGGCTATTAAGAAGAAATGTAGGAAGCCATTGTGGTGGAATCATGAGATAGCTAGGAAAATTTCTGGGAAGAAAAGGGCATACCAGAGATTATGGAGAGAAAGTACATTTGAAAATTTAAATCATTATAGGTTGACCAGAAATGAGCTAAATAAGATAATTAAAAAAAGCAAAAGGGAAGCAGAAATTAATTTAGCTCAAAATAATAATAAAGAACCAAGAAAATACTTTAGCTATTATAGAATGAATAAAAAATCTAAGAGTGATAAAAAGGGCCTATTAGATATAAAGGGATTTTGAAAGAATCTGATGAGGAAATAGTAGAGGTCCTTAATGATCATTTATCTTCAGTATTTACACAAGAGAATCCAGATAAATTAATTTATGATAATTCTAGGTCAATGGAAGTAGTGTTGAATACCATTAATGTGAACAGGGAAATAATTAAAGTGCTTACATTGGAGTTAAATAGTAGTAAGTCATCTGGCCCAGACAATATTCATTTTAGGTTACTCAAAGGTGTAGGTAGTATTGCAGTAGCTCTTGAGAAGATATATACTAGATCACTAGAATTTGGAGAAATACCTAATAATTGGAAAATAGCAAATGTAGTGCCAATTTT
The DNA here is from genome assembly GCA_963969495.1 of Ceratothoa steindachneri. Classification (NCBI taxonomy): domain Eukaryota; kingdom Metazoa; phylum Arthropoda; class Malacostraca; order Isopoda; family Cymothoidae; genus Ceratothoa; species Ceratothoa steindachneri. The sequence continues at coordinate 69,349,432 of OZ018326.1, forward strand.
TAAAAAGGGAAGCAAAGAGGACCCGAATAACTTTATACCCGTAAGCTTAACTTCTATAGTTTGTAAAATTCTTGAAAAGATAGTTAAGAAGGGGATTTCTGAACATCTAAAGAGTGGTAAGTTAATAAATGATGCTCAGAAGAGGTAGATCGTGTATAACAAATTTACTGGAGTTTATTGATTATGTAACTAAATAATTAAATAAGGGAGAGAAAGTTGATGTAATTTACTTAGATTTTAGCAAATCTTTGGATAAGGTTCCACATAGGAGACTAGTTCACAAATTAAAAATGCATGGGATATGTGGTAGAGTTTTGAATTGGATATCTGAATGGCTGAAAGACAGGAAACAGAGTTGGGCTGAATGGGGTCACGTCACAGTGGAGGGACTTTAGCAGTGGCGTACCTCAGGAATCCATTCTAGGCCTTTATTATATACAGTGTCAATTTTTGCTGATGACACTAAATTTGAAGCTGTAATCAAAGAAGTCGAGGGTAGCTTTAAAGTGCAGAGTGACTTAAATAATTTCTTAGCTTGGCCTCAGAAGTGGCAGATTAGTTTTAACCTTAAAAGATGCAAAGTTACTAACATAGGAAGGGATAATAGGGAATTTAGCAATAAAATGGATGGGCATTGGCTGAATTCAGTCGAGGATGAGAATGACTTAGGCGTAGTAGTAGATAAGTCACTGAAGTTTTCAAATTAGTGTATTGAGGCAATAAATAGAGCAAATAGGGTGCTAAGATACATTAAGAAGAATGTTAGCTAGAAGAGTAAAGAGGTTATCCTTAAACTCAACAACTGGTATGTCAGGCCACATTTAGAGTACTGTGTACAAGCATAGTCACCACATTCTAGGCATGATGTCAACCTGCTAGAGTCAGTACAAAGAAGGGCAACAAAAATAATACCTTACCTGAAGCACCTTGAATATGAACATAGACTGAGAGTACTAAATATATTCTCATTTGAGAGAAGATGTGTGAGGGGAGATATGATTGAGCTTTTTAAAATCTGTTCTGGGATGGATAAGTTGAATTTTAGCAAGTAATTTGAGTTGGAAAGTAGTAATAGGACTAGAGGTCACCACTTAAAAATTAAAAAACAGAGGTGCAGGTTGGATGTTATAAAATATTTTGCACTGATAGAGTGGTAGATTACTGGAATAGTTTGCCATCTGAGACAGTAGACCGTCCAAACTTGAATGTTTTCAAACGCAAATTAGATGATTATATCGGGAGGGAGATTTAACTTGGGGGGTATTCTGGACTCATTCCTACGAATGCAGTTTTTTATTATTTTATATTATGGTTGATTTGGATTTTGACGAGTCCTGATGATGATGCTTTTTGTTTTTGACACATTCCTGTGGATAGTTCAAATTGTATATCGTAGATGCATGATCTGACACAATCCTATGGATGCATTTTATGGGTGGGTTTTGACAGATGCGTATGACCTTTGATAGGCACTTGTGGCTTTTGTCATCCGCGAAAATATGTTATGTTATTGGAGAATGCTGATTAGCTATGTCGCAAAATACTGAATGCTAATTATCTATGTAGAAAAATACTGAATACTGATTCGGTTATTGGAGCTAGGTGTTCTTGGGTCAGACTGGATTATGAAAGGCTTGGGACTACTAGTTAAACTAGTGCCAATTTATTATATACAACATTATAGCGTGAAAAAAACATTCGCCCAATATTTGAGAGCTTCTCTCAAGCTAATTTGAGGTTGTTGATTAACAATATATAACTGAAAATTGCGTTAGGTTGGCCGGTCATTTACGGAAGATTTACCATACATACTCTCTTGTAGCTTCCTGGCACATTCCATACTCAAACCCTTAGCATTCCTAGCGCTTTAATCGCCCCCTGATACTTTCCTATCATTTAAAACCTTGTGGTCGCGATCTCCATATGTACCACTATCACTTGCGATACATCCCAGATACTCAAAACTTGGCACTTGCTCAAGGGCGACATCAGTGGCTAGAGCAGGTGTGGTGAACTTTTCCTGTGTTGGATGCCGCATTAAGTTAGCTGTAGGCCACATTCCTAACTTTTTTAACTAGATATACTGCAAGTTACATTATTTTATATAATGTATATCTCTTATGAACGCGAGATAAGGATGGAAATAAATCAGTCATACTGCAAAGAAAAAGAAGATAGTCAGAATAATTTTTATTGGGAAAAATAAATTTTCCTAATTGTGAAAAAATCCGTGCAGAGGCGGGGATCGAACCAAGCACACTGAGGAAGCGAGCAACCTCTGCACGGATTTTTCGCAATTAGGAAAATTCATTTTCCCAAGAAAAATGATTGCGTTTATCTCCTCTTTCTTTGCTGTATGACTGATTATTATTTTGTATACAACTTAACTACTGTGACTATGTATTAGCTTAAAATGGGGGGGGGGGAGAATGTTCAATTCTAAAGTTAATTAACCTTTTAATGACCTGATTGAGAGTAATTTTTGTAGAAAAGCAATAACATGATTTGATCTGCCAAAATTTTGAATTCATTCAGAAGGCCGGACTTAAAGGCTAAGAAGGCTTAAAGGCCGTATGTTCCCCACCCCTGAAGTAGAGTTAACCTCCCCCAACCATCTTTACCCCCAACCATCTTTACCCCCAACCACCTCCTTTCTCTTTTTTGCATTTACTTGTACCTCTTTCCTCATACACCTTGTCAAAGGCTTCGATCAACGGGATCCGGCAACTTCACCTTCTTTCTCTTCACCTTTACCCACTCTTACGTGGGGTCGGCGCTTCTGCCAAGCCTTCGCCACTCGCTTCGGTTCCGAGCGTCTCCTCTTGCGAGTCTCTTTCCTTCCAGGTCTTTTCCCTAATATTTTCCATCCAACGTCTTTTCGGCCTTCCACGGTTACGATTTCCCCCCCACCTCCATCTGCATCATCCTCTTTCCTACATACTCATTCTTTCGTCTCATCACGTGCCCATACAACTGTAGTCTCCTTTCCTGTATTTTCTTTGAAATTTCTCCCTTTTTGTTCCTCTTATTCGTTCATTCTCGATCTTATCCATCCTCGTCACTCCACAACTTCACCTCAGCATTTTCATCTCGGTGACTTCCAGCTTCCTCTCTTGGGTCTTCTTTATTGGCCACGTTTCCTCTCCGTATAACAGTCCTGGTCTAACCACTGTCTTATACACTTTCCCCTTTGTTCTTATCTTTATCTTTTTGTCACATGGTATTCCAGATGTCTTCTTCCAATTATTCCATCCCGCTTTGGTTCTATGGGCAATCTCAGGGTCCAAATCTCCATCACTTGTCACGGTGGACCCCAAATATCCCAAATTCCTCTCTTTTCAAGATTTCCTCCTGCCTTCTAAGCTCTCCCTGGCTGTCATCTAAGAAACTCAGATACTCTGTTTTTCTCCTACTTATTTTCAACCCTCTTCCCTCTAATACTTCTCTCCAAAGCTCCAGCTTCTTTCAATCTCTAATCTACTAGTGCGCATAAAACAATGTTATCAGCAAAAAGCATGCACCAGGGGGAAGGGTCCCTTATCCCTTCGGAAATGACACCCATTATTAAATCGAAGATGTATGGGCTTAGGGACGACCCTTGGTGTAAGCCGACTTTGACAGTAATCCATCCCGTCAGGCCCACATTGCTTCTTACCCGAGTTCTAGCATCAGAATACATATCCTGTATCAGGCGTACATTCTTTTCTGGCACACCTTTACTTCTCATACATCTCTATACTTCTTGTCGAGGAACCCTGTCGTACGCCTTTTCTAGATCAATAAAAACAATGTGTAATCCTTTTCCTTTTTCCCTGTATTTCTCCATTGTCTGTCTTAAAGCGAAGATTGCATCAGTTGTTGCCCCGCCAGGCATGAAACCAAATTGATCATCCCCAATCGCTGTTTCATTCCTCAATCTTCTTTCTAATATTCTTCCCCAGATCTTCATAGGGTGAGACATTAACTTTATACTCCTATAGTTCCCACATTCTTGGATGTCACCCTTATCTTTATATATTGGTACTATGATACTATCTCCATTCGCCTGGTAATGTTTCTTCCAGGTAGATTTTCTTCATCAGATCCCACAGCATGTCTACACCCTGATACCCAAGCGCCTTCCATACTTCTGCTGGGATACAGTCTGGCCCACTTGCTTTCCTTGTTTCATCTTTTTCACTGTCATTCTCACCTCCTCCCTACTTATCTCTGGTGTCAGACCCACATTGGTAGCTCTAGTAATTTCTTCGTTGAGTAGTTTCCCATAGTATCATTGATCTTATCCTCCTCATTTTACACTATGCCCTGATCATCTTTCACCTGCTCTATGTGGGTAAAATCCTTCGAAGCTTTGTCTCTTGCCTTGGCAATTCTGTACAAGCTCCTTTCTCCTCCTGGTGTTTCCAATTCTTCTTCCCTTTTTTTCAAGCTTATTGCACCCTTCTTATTGCACCCTTGCCTCTGGTTAAGTTAAGAAGACAGAGAGAGTTACGGTACTCTTCGCTCCAAGAGTCCTTTTCTGGATAATCTTGAAGCCTCTTGGTGTCTTATTCTTCAACGTAGAGTGTCCAACTAGATTTTGGGGGTATTCGGCGAGATTTTTACCGTAATTAAAGAACGGGAGTTCGTTGGGGCTGGGTTCTTCTCCTCTCACTCTTACGGAGCTTGAGATGTGAGAGTCACTAGAGTGTGAGCGGGTTTACTTCTCTCCAGTCAGACTTCTAAGTCTGTAAAGGATTCTTCGGTATGGCACCGATACAAAACTTGACGATTTATGTTAATTCGGCCCCGGGAGGGGGGATCGATCTTCTCAATCTGATCCTATCGTTTCTCGCTGAAATCGTCTTGTCTGGCTGAAGGATCGATCTTCACGAACTGAACCTTCGTCTTTCTTACCGAATTATCTTCTCATCTCTTTCTTTCCGGGGCTTATTTGTAGGCGGACCACCGCCCCCATCTAAGGGGGAAGAGGCGAGGCCACAGAGGGGAGCGCGAATGGTGAGAGCGAGAAGTGCAGAGGTTGGCACTGAGGTGCCCAAGTCAACTTGTTAATTAGTGAGACCCTCAACCGCCACACTCCTTTGCGTGCCTTTTGACTAGCACCGCTTTCTATGAGACATAACCACGGGTTTATGGATCTCGTAGGTAATTGGATCGTTAGAGCGTCGTTTAAGGGCCGAATGTGGTTGCCTTAACACATATGGTTGCTCCAACTACCTAAGCGGAGGGGAGATCAAACAGGGTAGGCAGTTACTGTTATTCGCCGGCTACCGTTCCCACGATTCTCTTCATGGGGCTCACTTCTCCGGCTTTCTCCACAAAGGAAGGGGGACTTTAAGGTATATGTCCTCCTGGCCCTCCGGGATGCTTTATGTAGCCATTTCTCTACAAGCATAGTCGATCACTCTCTCTCCTTCTTCGTTCATATCTCCCTTACCTTACCCCAGCCTCCATGCACTCTATCCACAGCGACTCTCTCTCTACCTATGTGTCCATTCAGGTCCGCTCCTATAATCAGTTTCTCTTCCTCTGGTATCGAGTATGTCTCATTATTTATCTGCTCCCAAAATATTTTTTCTCTTCCTTATCACAGCCCATTTCGGGGGCATATGCACACAAGATGTGTATTGTCTCCTCGAGCCTCGGTTTAATGCTCAGCACCCTGTCACTCATCCTGCTGATGGCAGCTATATTGTTTTTAAGGTGTTTCGACAGTATGATACAAACCCCATTTCTCCCTTTATGACTCGTTCCGCTGAAAAGTAGCTTAGAGCCTCCTCCCAGTTCATTTGCTTTGTTTCCTTTCCAACGTGTCTCCTGTACACATAATACCCAAGAAGCGCCCACGACTCAGCTTTCCCTTGAAATACCAGAGACACTTTCCCAAGAAGCGCCCACGACTCAGCTTTCCCTTGAAATACCAGAGACACTTTCCCAAGAAGCGCCCACGACTCAGCTTTCCCTTGAAATACCAGAGACACTTTCCCAAGAAGCGCCCACGACTCAGCTTTCCCTTGAAATACCAGAGACACTTTCCCAAGAAGCGCCCACGACTCAGCTTTCCCTTGAAATACCAGAGACACTTTCCCAAGAAGCGCCCACGACTCAGCTTTCCCTTGAAATACCAGAGACACTTTCCCAAGAAGCGCCCACGACTCAGCTTTCCCTTGAAATACCAGAGACACTTTCCCAAGAAGCGCCCACGACTCAGCTTTCCCTTGAAATACCAGAGACACTTTCCCAAGAAGCGCCCACGACTCAGCTTTCCCTTGAAATACCAGAGACACTTTCCCAAGAAGCGCCCACGACTCAGCTTTCCCTTGAAATACCAGAGACACTTTCCCAAGAAGCGCCCACGACTCAGCTTTCCCTTGAAATACCAATGACACTTTCCCAAGAAGCGCCCACGACTCAGCTTTCCCTTGAAATACCAGAGACACTTTCCCAAGAAGCGCCCACGACTCAGCTTTCCCTTGAAATACCAGAGACACTTTCCCAAGAAGCGCCCACGACTCAGCTTTCCCTTGAAATACCAGAGACACTTTCCCAAGAAGCGCCCACGACTCAGCTTTCCCTTGAAATACCAGAGACACTTTCCCAAGAAGCGCCCACGACTCAGCTTTCCCTTGAAATACCAGAGACACTTTCCCAAGAAGCGCCCACGACTCAGCTTTCCCTTGAAATACCAGAGACACTTTCCCAAGAAGCGCTCAGTGGCGTTCCTGCTTCCGCGCGAGATTTTTTTTTAATAAAAGGTATTTCAGTTATCAAACTCTTTCCTTCCATTCATATTTTTAGTTTCTAAAAGTATATAAACATACAATTAAATTTGAAATAATATTTTTAAAAGTTGTGAAATGTACCACCTGGGGTACATGTCTCATTTGGAAGGAATTCTGTCTGTACCACCGGTGGCGCATGTGGCCTTGAACGTGTTTTAAGGTGAGATTTTGGCAAAATATTCAATAATTAATTTTCAATATTTTGTCGAATTCTGAAATGAAAACGCGGGACACATGAAAAGCGGGACTCATTTAACTCATCGCTGCCCTACGGACTCTGTTCTTGGACCTTTGCTCTTTTTAATGTAGAAACGCTCCTGACATCAATTTATTATGTAACATTTCAACATTTGCTGACTTCGATAGAAGTAGTTAAATGGTCGGAAAGATAAAAAAAAGCAATTTCATCTACTCTCTTGGATTGTATTTTAGAGAAGGTCTTAGTATCTTGCAGGTTAGTTACTTAAAAAAGTGAAAACCAACAAGTGAATCGTTGGTAGTAAGTTTATAAGAAGAGATCTGTACGGAAAGAAGTGAAAATGGGGAGAGGGGAGGATATATATAGCCACTGATCCATATGCTGAAGTTGGGGCTTGGAGGGCACGCAACCGTCCAGATATCACCTGTAGTATGATAGCCCATGATACTCCTAACACCGCACTAATAGAAATATAATACCTTCTCACCTAATCTAACTTAAATATAATATATTTTAACCTAAACTACCGTAAAAAAATGATCACAAAATGGGCGTCCAATAATACATGGGTATGAGTAATGGTCGGGCTTTTATCTCTGACAGTTTGAATAGAAATAACTTTTAGTTCTTTTTAACCAATTCAAGTAAAATTTAACCACAACATAAGTACATACAAAGTTTGGAAGGATGTAAGTTTAAATATCTGGTTAATTATAAACTTGTACGTGATTTCCCCGTTTTTCGATCAGAACTTCCGGAGTGCAAGCCTACACACAGACGTAGGATTAGCTAACTGACGTAGGCTATGCGCAAATAGGTCACGATAGTAGGCCTTGCTAAGACTAGGAATTATGCATTAAATTTGGCATATTTCATACGATTTGTGTTATAAAGTATTTGTTTACATATAGGCCCCATTTCATCAGTTTATTGGTAAGAATACTTGCGAGGATGTGGGACACTTTTAAGATTAGATTAAATGTAGTCCAATAGCAGTGTATCCCAACGAAGGTCATTAGGAAGAAATGTAGGAAGCCATTATGGTGGAATCATAGATAGATAAGAAAGTTTCTGAGAAAAAGAGAGCATACTAAAGATTACAGGGGCAAGGTACTGCTGTAAATCTAAATCATTATATGTTAACTAGTAATGTATTAAATAAGATGATTAAGAAAAGCAACAAAAATTAAAATTAACTCAAAATAATGATAAAAATCCAAGAAAATTCTTTAGCTATTATAAAATCAATAACAAATCTAGCAGATGTAAAATAGTGCCTATCAAATATGAAAGGGTTGTGAAAAAATCTGATGAGGAAATAGTAGATGTACTTAATGATCATTTTGCTTCAGTATTTATAGAAGAGAATCTGAGCAGTTTAATTTGTGGTAGCTATAGGTCAGAGAATGACGTGTTAAAAACCATTAATGTAGATATAGAAGTAATTAAAGGGCTTGGAGTTAAATGCTAGTAAAGCTTCTGGCTCAGACAACATTCATTCTAGATTACTTAAGGAAAGTATAGAAAGTATTGCAGTAGCTCTTGAGAAGATATATACTAGATCACTAGAGTTTGGAGAAATACCTAATGATTGGAAAATAGCAAATGTAGTGCCAATTTTAAAAAGAGAAGTAAAGAGGACCCGAATAACTTTATACCCGTAAGCTTAACTTCTATAGTTTGTAAAATTCTTGAAAAGATAGTTAAGAAGGGGATTTCTGAACATCTAGAGAGTGGTAGGTTAATATATGATGCTCAACATGTGTTTAGGAGAGGTAAATCATGTTTAACAAATTTACTGGATTTTATGGATTATGTTATTAAACAAATATATAGGGGGAGAGAATGTTGATGTAATTTACTTAGATTTTAGCAAAGCTTTTGATAAGGTTCCACATAGGAGAATAAATAGTTCCTAAATTAAAAATGCATGGGATATGTGGAAAAGTTTGAGTTGGATAGCTGAATGGCTGAAATACAGGAAGCAGAGGGTGGTCCTGAATGGGGTCAGGTCACAGTGGAGGGACGTTATCAGTGGCGTACCTCAGGGATCCGTTCTAGGCCCTTTATTATTCATATTTTATATAAATGATCTTGGGGAGGCTGTAAATAGCAAAGTGTCAATTTTTGCTGATGACACTAAATTGGCAACTGTAGTCAAAGAAATTGAGCTCAGCTTTAAAGTGCAGAGTGACTTAAATAAGTTATTAGCATGGGCTCAGAAGTGGCAGATGACTTTTAACCCTAAAAAATGCAAAGTTATTAACATGGGAAGAGTTAATAGGGAATTTACTTATGAAATTGATGGGCTTGGCTGAATGGAGTAAGGATGAGAACGACCTAAGAGTACTAGTAGTTAAGACATGATATCAACCTGCTAGAGTCATTGCAAAAGAGGGCAACAAAGATGATAGCTTCTCTGAAGCACCTGAATATGTAGATAGGTTAAGGGTGCTAAATTTGTTCTCATTTGAAAGAAGATGTGTGAGGGGAGATAACATTGAACTTTCTAAAATTTATTCTAGGATAGACCAGTCGGATTTAGCAAGTTCTTTAAGTTGGAAAGTATTAATAGGACTAGGGACCACCACTGGAAAATTAAGTTTGTTATGAAACAAACTTTACGTAAATACAGTGATCCTAAAGTCATTGAGCGTTTCAGGGTTGCTTGGAAGTCACTGTTTAATTCATATATATATAAAATAAATCCAAACCTAAATAATTACTCTTCCTCAATTAAACTATTCACTATATAACCAACCAACACTTCAAGACATTAACTATACAACCGTCCAACCCAACAAATCTCGTTAGTAGTTTTTATGTCTTTAGTTAGTTGATTTCACAACTCCTACGATTCATTCACATTTGTTTTCGGTTTTTTCTTTTTATGTTTCTAATTTAATATAATATGTTATTTTATTGTTTACTCCAGTTACCTTTATTTTTTTTTATTCTAGTCAGTTTATGTTATAACTTCACTTCTTTCTAGTATTTTTCAAAATTACACTGGAGAGTATCAATTAATTCTATATATTGTTATTTGTGTTTTAATTTAATTTCAATAATTGTCAATTTTATTATTTTAACTTGTCTTCATCCGTTTTTTTAGTCATTATTTAATGCATTCTTTTAACTGTTATCGTTAATATTCCTTCCCCTTTTCATCATTAGTCGATACAGTCGCTGAAGATGGTTCTAGTGAAGGTAAGAAACGTCCGGCCAATAAATGATTAGTGTGATCACCTGGATCTTCATATTCCTACTATATATATATATATATATATATATATATATATATATATATATATATATATATATATATATATATATATATATATATATATATATATATATCATTACTTCACTAACTGTAATTTAAGAAGGAGATTTTTTATTTTTTCCGTATTTGAATAATAATTTCATCTTAGTTTGGTTATGACTTATGTTTATGTTCAAAGTTATTTCTAATAATTCTTTTATAATATCAAAAAACAAAAGATTTTTATAAGAGTTGGTAAAACAGACCGAAAGGTTGGGTTTTTCGTATATTCAAGCTTTTCTCAAAGTTCTTTCTAGGACTTTTCTAAGAGTTCGAAAATAGACCGAAGGGTTGGTTGTTCTTATATTTAAGGTTTTATCAAAGTTCTTTCTAATAGTTCGTAAAACAGACCGAAGTGTTGGTTTTTAGTATATTTAAGCTTTTTTAAAAGTTCTTCCTAAGGTTTTGCGTATATTTGAAGTTATCAAAGTTCTTTCTAAGAGTTCAGAAAAAATAAATATGATTATCGAATTTTCTGAAATTAAAAAGAAATTAATAAATCGTGAAGTTCTGAAAATGTATTCAAATTAAGTCATGGCTGTTTTTTCTTTGTATTTCGGCGTATAAAAAAAAGTTTTGAGGATTAATTTTACTGTATATCAAAAGAATTATATATATATATATATATATATATATATATATATATATATATATATATATATATATATATATATATATGATGAAAATTAATGCAATATCGCAAGAAAAGATAAAGATGAGGAATTAAACCACATTCTCTGAAGACAATTTAATTCAGAACAGTTTCGGTGTATCTCACACCCTTTTTCAACTGACACTGGATAGAAAATATAAGAAAAGTGCTTACAAACATAACACAGGGTCAGGTCGTGAAAGATCCCCTTTTTTTCCCCCAATCCCCTACTTGTGGCTAATCAGGGGGGGGGGGGGGTAGGCCTAAACATATTGAAGGGCTGACATTTTACTATTTTGTCTATTTGCTTTCGTATTACAGGATTAAAAGAAAATTATCCCCCAGATAGATTTAAATTAGGAACTGACGATATCAAGCTCGATTCTACGATTCTTCTCTTAATATAGTTAGCCGATTTAAATATCATTTTACTTCCATTGAAATCGATCGAATGATTCAAGTCTCTAACATGGCAAAATATTCCACTGCTTTCGCTGCCCACTCTAATATCTCTTTTGTGTTCATACAATCTCTTGTCTAGATTTCTCCCCGTTTCCCCTATATAAACTTTATGGCAATCGTTGCATGGCATTGCATATACTCCTATGTTATGATGTTCTTTGGGTTTCCTGGCAATCATCAATTGGTTTAAGGAATTTATATTACCCTGATTGGTTCATATCGTCTGCCCATTTTGCAGCTAGGAAAAAATTCTATGGTAATAAGCTTTCCCGCACTAATGACTTTAACAAATGTATAACATTGTCATTGAATAATAAATTAAATAGTTTAAAGGAAATATTTGGAAAAGCGGGTATTAATCTAGCCTTTAAATATAATAATTCCTTAAACCAATTGATGATTGCCAGGAAACCCAAAGAACATCATAACATAGGAGTATATGCAATACCATGCAACGATTGCCATAAAGTTTATACAGGGGAAACGGGGAGAAATCTAAACAAGAGATTGTATGAACACAAAAGAGATATTAGAGTGGGCAGCGAAAGCAGTGAAATATTTTGCCATGTTAGAGACTTGAATCATTCGATCGATTTCAATGGAAGTAAAATGGTATTTAAATCGGCTAACTATGTTAAGAGAAGAATCGTAGAATCGACCCCTACGTAACCGATTCTTTTGTAGCGAAGACTAAAAGAAAACCAACTAACTAGATTCTTTCAATTCGAAGATGGCGGCCAATCTATTTTTCGTCATAACATGATAATTAGAGATTTGCCCACATTAAATAGTGAAACTGTTAAATAGAGTAAATCATAGATATATGAGAAACTCACAAAGTAGCGCGTGAGTAGAGCAATAAATGCAAAAAATCCCACAGGAAAATGAAAGGCGGAAAGTACTGGGAATCCGCCTTTCTTTTTCCTGTGGGATTTTTTGCATCATAGATATACAACTATATAGCATTTGCGATTTTTTTTTAAATAAAGATATTTATAACAAACCGCCCACGAAATTCGAGGGCGGGCATAAATCGGAAAATAACCATTATTCCTTTTAGCTCTCACTCGCCTGGGATCGATAAATTGTTGGATATACACGTTTAAGGTTTGAGTTCGATTCCCATCGAGAACGCGCTCCCAAAATGTTGGTTCTCACAGGGAACTGACGCTTCTCAGGCTGTACGTCGTGTTTAAAGCATACCAACAATACAGTGGTCATGTACGTGATCACAAACACACCCAATCACAACACCACTGTCCTTTATATCCCCGTTTCTTCGCACACATATTCACTCTTCCTTACCGCAACATGCCGATGGGGTTTTGATATCCACCCTCCCTCCCCAGACGGGGGATCCTCCCTTGAGCCATGGACGGGGTACATGCTGGCTGGTTAGTGTCAAACCTAAAAGTACGACTCGTCTTGCTCCCTATCCCCCTGAACAGGGCAGCCTCCGGTGCCTTCATGCTTAGTGCTTACCTGTCATCATTCTAATCTTTATGTGAATTTCATTATCTGGTCGGAGGACCTCGTCCACGATTGAAAAGGGACGGGTGACGTCATCACTTTCCTTTTTAACTGTCTTTTTTTTCTTAATTCAGGTTTGGTCGATATTTGTGATCGTTTCTAGCTGAAAATAGGCCCCCCTGTTGTTTTAAGCTCAAGATAGGGCCCCATTTGTTGTTTTTAACTCAAGATAGGCCCCATTGTTGTTTTCAGTTAAAGATAGGCCCCGTTGTTGAGTACTAAGATGTCACGAAGCTCGCTTGTGCTCATTACTTCCTTCCTGATTGTTGCAGCCGCCATTCTCATCGCCTCGGGCTTTGAGAGGAGAAGAATTTTGTTCCGTCGATGCGATGCCGGTAAGAGCCTAGTATTTTTACACTCGCCAGGACATGGGATTTTGTATCCCCCCTGTACTAGTAAACGACATGGGTGTACAGGACTAGTGGTTTCTACACTCCTGGACGAGTGATTTTCTGTCCCCACCCTCTGAAAAGCAGCACACACCCACTGTACTAGTAAAGATAAGAATGTACGAGACTAGTGGCTAGACGAGGATTTAAGAGATTCAGAGACTCTTCCTGTACTAGTAAACGAAGGGTGTGCAATACTAGTGGCTAGACGAGGGTTAAGTGCCCTGATTCAGGGAATATAAAAAATAATATAGTGGGAAAATCCTTAAATTTGCAGGTTAATTTTAAAGATTGAAGAAATACAGAATCCACATTTTTTTTTAGTTTATTTTTTGTTGGGTAACTAAACTATTTTGATCTATTATTAAAAAAGGAAGGTAAAAGATAATAAATAATGCAAGATAGGAGAGAAACGGGGGAGGGGGAAGTCTAGAAGATAATGGTGCCGCTTTAGTGTGTGCCCTACCGACTAGTTTTTTCTTTAGCGTGTATCCGACCGCCATATTCGTAGGTTTGGTTTTGGTTTAGGCACTCATCCAGAAAGCATTACCAAACCTAACCTGAACTAGACACCTAACCTAACCTCTCTCTCTCTTTCTCTTAGTGCCTTCACCGATGCGGTGTTTGATGAACTATGGTGCGCTTACACGCTTCTTTGTCCCTGGCTTGTTTCCAAAGCGTGTTTGTGGCGATGTCAAAAGTGTCGAGGAAGGTTTTCCGCTGACCTCCTCTGACCCGCTTCCCAGGGATTTTCCCCACTGGGGCAAAGGTCTTCGAGTGTCCTCTTTGTGATTGAGTGTCCAAGAAAGTGTTTTTCACGGTCCGAGGTAATGTTTAAGAGTTCCCTCTCCACACCGAGCCGAGTCAAAGCCTCCTCGTTCCTAACCCTGTTTACGTATGAGATCCGCAGCATCCTTCGGTAGAATCAAAATTCTGCTGCCTTGATGTTACTTCGGGCCTCGGCCGTGAGTGTCCACAACTCGCACCCATAAAGGAGAGTTGACCAGACATAGGCTTTTAAAACGCGAATCTTGACTCTGATTGACAGCTTTCTATCTACAAAAATAGTTCTTAGCCGTGCAAATGCATCTTTGGCGAGTCCGATTCTTCTTCTAATCTCCTTCCTGCATCAGGCGTCAGATGTTACCAGGGCTCCGAGGTAATTAAAGGAGTTGACCTGTTAGATTGGTGTGTTTCCATGCCACAGTTGCCAAGCTTAAGGGACCTCTGACTTTGAAATGACCATCACTTTTGTCTTATTGCTATTAACTTTGAGACAGAGGCGTTCACTGGAGACCAAAGCAGCATCGAAAAGTTCTGGAGATCTCACTCGATGCAGCAAGAACAGTGTCGTTGACATATCGTAAGTTGTTAATCTTAACACCATTGTCAACGATTCCTTCTGATCGATCTTCTAGTTCTCTCAGAATGATCTCAGAGTAAAGGTTAAAGAGGTCGGCAGAAATGACACATCCTTGTCGTATTCCTCTAATGCGGAACCAGTTGGTTGTTTCAATTAGTCATAATAAACGGATCTTATGATTTGCATGTCCTTGTCATCAATTTAGATGTTGGCCAGCACCTTGAAAAGTTCCGAATGTCGGACTTTATCAAAAATCTTTTGATAGTCGATGAAGACGAGATAAAGATCTTTTTGGTGTTCAATGGCTCTGTCACCAAGCATCCTCAAGGCAAAAGTCGCGTTAATAGTTCCTCTGTCTTTCATAAATCTGAACTGGTTTTGTGGAATTTCAGGCAGAAGTTGGCACCTTATCCTTTGCAGGACGATTTTCAAGAGAATTTTAAGAATATGAGACAGACTAATTGTTCGGTGATTCGAGCATTCCATTTTTCCAGTAATCTTGGGTGGTATCACCAAGATAGACATTAGCATGTCCCTGGGTAATTGTCCTGTTTCATAGATGATATTTAACAGCGCCCTTATGATGTTCACTCCTTCCTCATCTAGAGCTCGAATTATCTCAATATACACTTGAACAGAAAATGGTTTTGACATTTTTCGTTTTCTTAACAGATCTTCGAGTTATGAGTTGAACCAGTGAGATGATGGCTTCCGTTTCTCTACCGTGGGAATGGTTTTGTCAACAGTTTCTCGGATGATTTGTGTGTTGACTTGGTACCGTTCCTCAATCTCAGCAGGTGGATTATCTAAAAGACTGCTGAGTACCTCTGACTTAATATTCATTCGTATCCTGGGATCATTCTTACCTGAACTAACCTAACCTGATCTGACTGACCTAGGTTAACCTAACCTGCCCAACCAATTTTTTAAAGCTAATATTTGACAGTAAGACCAAACACTTTAAAAGTCAATTTCAAAATGAGTCAACGTTTAAGCTTAATTAAATTGCGAATTTTAACTTATAACTCTATGATTTCAGTGAAAGCAACATCATTTTGTTTCAAAGATAATTTTTAAACCAGATTTTAAAAAGTCTAAACTTTTTTGAGTAAAAATGACCAATCTAATTTTTAATATTTACCCTAATACAGTAATATGCAAAGGTAGGGCACACAAAGGTGTATGCCACACGCTAAAACGGCACCTAATTAATAATAATTAATCTTTTATTTTTCTTATCAGGAATAATTTGTTGTGTAAGGATATGTGTGTATCCTTTAAATGCGTTTCTTTGTGTTTATTATTTTGTGTGTCGGGTCTTGTATTTGTCCGTTTATATTCTCTGTTTGTTAAATTCTTGTGCGTTTTATTTTTAGCTTTTGTTTATTGTCTTTTTGGATATTTCGATAGATAATGGTGTTCTAACCATTGTATTCGAGTGATGCTCTTCTTGTTCTTGTTTACTTGTTTTGGGTATTCCGGTATTATTGTTTTCTCTGTCATATTTCGGTAGTTTGGTTTATAGCTCAGATGTGTCTCCATCCTGGGTGAATCCTTTTCGGGAAATCTAGTTCAGGTTTTGTGTCTTATATCGGTAATTGTTTTCCTTTTTGTATTTTTTTACATGTTTACTTGCATAGAATGCTACTTTGTTCTCATTTTCTAGCTTGTTTATGCAGCGAGGGAATCTTGCGTGTCTTTGACCTTCTCTGTTACTTCCTAAGAGATTTCTTCTCTCTTCTAGTTCGCGAGCCATTTTTTCCTATCAATGTTATAGACCTATTTTCTCGAACTATATTAATGGGCTTAATCTCGCTTATTTGATGGAGTTAGATAGCTAGATAGATTTATTCTTTAACCTCTAGAATTCTTTCTTTTGAGTCTTGGATATGCAGTGGAGGGCGAGAGTTGCCACATATATTTTTATCCTATTTTTCATTCAGTGATTTCTGAATCGATACATAGTTCGGACTCTTTCCGAGGCTCTTTGGATCAGTTCTTTGACGTGTTTTCTGTATCCGGTTTATGTCATTTTCATCCCGAGTATATTACACTCACTGGTGTTATGAGATATCCTATCCTTCCCTCTCACATCTGATAGTTTATTCCTTTCTAGAGTAACTAATTTAAATTTATCATCATTGATAGGGATCTTCCACTTTCGTTCGTATTCATTGATGTTATTTATTTCCTCATCAGTCATACGAGCTTGTAATTGTGCATTCTTGAACGGGAAAAGATTGATTGACTAATGTCGTCGGTTCATAGAATATTTAGGCTTATAAAGGTTGCTTGGTGCTAGAATGTTTCTCCTAGACATCAAGTATAGAGTTGGGTTTAGGCAACCTCCTTGGGGTAAGCCTGCCTTCAGTTCAATTTTCTGCCCGTTCGTATTTCTTATGCAGCTCGCTCCATGGAATAGTCACAGAGGATCTTTTCTACTGTTCTGCTGAGTCCCAACTGTAGTATATTGCATCCTTTTTTGCAACACTTTATCAAAGGCTTTAGCAACATCGAACTATTAGGGCTTTTTAAGGCTATCTTTTCCATGATGGGGCAGATTGCCATTTCTGTCCCTGGAGTTTTCCTAAAGCCGTATTCCTGCTTGTCATAGAAGGAATTCCTTTCCAAGTAGTTAACTAGTCTACTATTGAGAATTTCAAATAATTTCCCGCCAAATTTCTAAGAGAAATTGGTTGGTAGATTGCTTTTTTTGGTTGGTGGTTTTCCCTTCTTGGCTATGAAATCATTTTAGCGATTTTAAGATAGTTGAAGAAATAGCCAATTTAGGCAAGCACTATATATTCTCCTTAATCCTTCCAGTATCCGGGGTGTGGTTTCCGCATAATTTACTTTAATCCCGAATGCCCCGGTGCTTTCTGGTCCGAGAAGAATAGTGCACTCATTATTTCTTCTATTATTTGTGCACCATCGCTTTCCAACGTATTACTTTCTGCCTCCACTTGGTTGTGTGGATGTGTTCTTTGGCTAATGTTATTTAACTCGTCGATAATTTGGGTGTTTTTTTTCGAAATCTTTGTTCTCTTCACATATGATAAACCTTTGCTCCAGTGTTCGCGGAATATTCGTTCTATATCCTCATTCTCAGCTTTCAGTTCTTCATTCTTATTTTTTATTCAAAAGTTTTGCTTATATGGTGATCCTTTCGATCGCCTTACTATATTCCAGAATGGTTTTGGGAAGATTTTATGATCTATTTTGTCAATTGCCTCATCCCATCTATGCCACTGTTGCACCAAGATTAGTTGTCCTATTACTTTTATTTCCTTTTCTCTGAACTAGATCTCTTGAGGGCCCTCTTCTGATTCTCATATGTTATAATTCTCTTAGTTTATGTTGTAAGTTCTTCATTCGATCGGTTATTTCCTGGTTGAAACTGTTTTGTACGAGGTTTGGAAGATCGCATTTCTTTCTGCTCTGATGATAGTGTCCTTTAATCTTTGTAGTTCCTCGTCTATATCTTCTAACGTAGCGTTTTCCAGATTAAGTAGGATGGAGTTATTTTAATGTTGTGTAGACTTCCCAGTTTGCTTTATTGTAGGCTTTAATTTCTATGTTAGGGATTTGGATGCGGTTTCTGTTTATCCTGACTGAGATTCATATATGATTGCTACATGGTATTAGTTCTGGTTTGAAGTGATCATTGTATGAGGTAAGACGGTTTGCAAGAAAGATGTCGGGTTTTGTGGCTGGGCGTCCCTTGGTAACATAAGAATAAGGAGTCTGCAAAATTCTAATCAATATCCTATACGAGGCAGCTCCTGTTCCTATTCCCAAGTTCAGTTCCTCCTAGCATCCTCATCCATAAGTCTATCCTGGGAGAACGCTTCTATCATCTGACTAGTGACCCTACTCCATTCATCTACCACTCTATTTATAAACCAATTTTACCAAATCTCTTTCCTAAACCTAAATTTGTCCAACTTAAACACATAGCTACGTCTCCTATCCTGTTCGCTAAAAATAAGAACCTTACCTATACCCCCCCCCCTTATTTATAACCTTTTACCCACTTGAAGACTTTAATCAAGTCCCCTCTTTTCTACCGTATGGATATCTAGTCTCCTACGCTTTTCACCTTAAGGTAAGCTCCTTGACCCCTGAATCATCTTAGTCCAAAGCGGTGGACGATGTTCCTGTCTAAAAGGGTGTTTAGGCACTGGCCTATCCCATTTGACGTTTGGTAACTATCCTGATTTTTGGCATCTTGCATTGATGTCTCTCAGGTACATTGCCCGTTATCCTCTTGCAGAGAATGTCTACGAACGTGGGTATAGGCAAAATATTTCGTCTTGGTGGTTGGTATCCAGTACTATTATAATCATACCTTCTGAGTTCCGTCTCAACCTCTCTCGTCAGATATCATTCTTCTAGGTTTCTTATCTTTTCATATTTTATACCTTTCTTAATTGCGATGACGGCTCCCATCGTGCGATTGGTCGCTGTTGCCTCTTAGTTCGTGTTTACGCCGTGCTCTCATATGAAAATTATATCCGCTCTTTATCTCTGAATATTTTTCCATACTGTATTTTGTTCGTGGTCCTACCGTTTCATTTTTTTATGCACGTTACCCCCTCTTTATTACTTTTTCTTTGCGAGTATTTAGGGACTGGCTTTTTTTCCTTTTCGATCTTTTCCGTTGCCTTCCTGGCAGTTTTGGGGGAAGTTTAGTTCTTTTCGTATGTGTACTTTTTTTTCCGTCGTTCTGAGTTGTTTTTCTTTCCTCGTTATTCTCTGTTTTGTGTCACGGAGATTTTGAACATTTCCATATCTCCCTAGGTTCGCCAAGATTTGAATGTGCGCGTATAAAGGGGCGGATAGTTCAACTAAATAGTAAATTGGGTTCTAAGCCTAATTGATGATTATTTCCAGAGGTCGGACGCTAATGGGATGGAGCTAATCACGAGTGGGCTCTTTATTGTTCCAAAGTTTCTCTAATTTTATAATCCTCCCTTAAGGTATCACCATGCCACAAGTTGTTTACATGAACTGTTCAAACAGCTACGGGTCTTGTGAGTTGAGAAAGTCGTCAACCCACACTTTGCGAGCAATCTTCAGGCCAAGTAAGACATTGCATTTAAATTTAATAGATCTAAATATACAATTAGCGCCACAATTGCAAATAAAAATGTATTTCTTTTAAATTTTGATGGAAATTATAAATTTTATAAAATCTACCACTCTACCAAATTAGTGCCACACGTCAAACATTTTCTATTTATTTAACTTTGCTAAATTTAAAGAAATATACAAGAAGTGATTATTGGTAACATTTTATGGCACCGAATAGTGCCATTATTACCCAGTAGTGGTGTCACGAAAAACTTTTTTTCTTTATTTCAATTCACTCTTTTTTTTTATATAAATCTACAATTAGTTTCAATTAAAGTTAAGTAGTGCCAAATATTTCCAATCAGAACTGGACATTTTTTTCATTTATCCTAATATTTTTTTTAGGAAGTAGTGCCACTTAAGACATACTCACTCTACTTTGATAAATTTAAAGAAATATACAAGTAGTGCCACGTGGTGCCAATAGCAACAAGAAGGGCCCGTAAACCTGCATTTATTCCAATATGATAAATTTTAAGAAATATTCAAGACGTGGCAAACAAGCAGTGCCATGTAGTGTTGTGTCGTAAATTTTGCATTCATTTTACTTATGAATAAAAATAACTATAAACTAGTGCAATTTCAGACGATATTGCCATTAGTGCCAATCAGGGGAAATAAAGATACTCTCTAAACCTACTTCAAATCAGAAGAACAGAACAAGTCCAAACTCATTTTTTTCTTGCGAGACAGAAAAGGAAGAGTGAAATAATCTAACGGATGTTGATTTAACGGGGTAATATCAGAGTTGGCAAAACCCCCCTAAATTTCAGAAAAGCCCCCAAAACCCGGGTTTTATTCTGGGTTTAAAAAAACAACAAACGCTACAAGCATTAGAATAACAGAAAAATAATAGTTATCTGTATTTTATATAATATTAATACTTAATTAGTTTAATAATTATATTAAGGTAAGAACAGATCACAGTAACAAGATCCACTGATCGAGAATTGTGGGTACCCATGATAGCCATAACCTGAAGAAGGAGAGATGAATTGTGAGTCAGTATCAGAGAAATAACCTTAATTTGATACATATTTGTTGAAATTATAAACATAAATATGCTTTTTGAATAAAATAATGATAAGTAGGGCTCATTTCTAAAAAATAAAATGTAATTTTGAAAAAAAACCGTGTTTTTTCAAACTTCACTTGAAAAATACCCCCCAAAAACTAATAAAACCCGGGTTTTTTTAGGGTTGGGTCTTTTGATTTGCCAACCCTGGGTAATATGGGGGAGGTAATAAATAAAACAAGAAAAAAATAACCAAGACATAAAAAAGAAGGTTCGGAAGGCTTATGTCAATCTCCCAGTAACAAGTCCGGTCAGCAAGATAAACTCGAAAGCACTAGTTCGAACTTCCTTAATGTTAGGTTTGAGGACAAAAATAGATACCAGTAACACGGGTCTCATTAATATGTTCGTATATTTAACCCCTTAAATCATCACTAGACCTCTTGAATACTTTTTAACATCTGTTGAAAACTCAATTTAAGCGAATAGTTTAAACTTTTAGGTCGTCTAAGAACAACAGGCAAACCTCTTGAAACCTTTAAAAAAATCAACTTAACCAAATAGTTTAAGTTTTTAGGTGGTCTAAAAACAACCGGTGGGTCTCTTAAAATCTTTTAAAAATACTTTTTAACCTCTGTTAAAACTCAATTTAAGCGAATTGCTTAAGCTTTTAGGTCGTCTAAGATCAGCCGACAGACATCTTGCAACCTTTAAAAAGAACTTTTAACCTTTTAAAAAATATCAATTTAAGCAACTAGTTTAAGTTTTCAGGTGGTCTAGGAACAACCGGCAGGTCTCTTGAAACATTTTAAAAATACTTTTTAACCTCTGTTAAAACTCAATTTAAGCGAATAGCTTAAGCTTTTAGGTCGTTTAAGAACAGCCGGCAGATATCTTGAAACCTTAAAAACAACAACTTTTTGGCCCTCTAAAAAAAATCAATTTAAGCGAATATTTTAAGCTTTTAAGAACAGCCTGCGAGTCAGGGGGTTTGCAAGTAGCCCTCAAGACAATCTTGAGCGGCCCGCTATGTTGATAGATGAATCTGTCTAGTTGAAACGACGAATTGTCTGTGGTCGATCTGTTGATAAATGAATCTGTCCATTTGCTACGACGAATTGCCTGCGGTCCAGTCGTTGATAGATGAATCTGTCCAGTTGATACGACGAGTTTTCTGCGCTCGGGCTTTTGATATACGAATCTGTCCAGGTGTTACGACGAATTGCCTGTTATCGAGCTGTTGATAGAGGAATTTGTCCAGTTGCTATGACTAATTACCTGCGGTAGAGCTGTTGATAGATGAATTTGCCAAGTGCTACGACGAATTGCCTGTTATTTTAGCTGTTGATAGATGAATCTGTCCAGTTGCTATGACTAATTACCTGCGGTAGAGCTGTTGATAGATGAATATGTCCAGTTGCTATGATGAGTTGCCTGCATTCGAGTTTTTGATAGATGAATCTGTCCAGTTGCTACGACGAATTGCCTGAGGCCTAGCTGTTGATAGATGAATCTGTCCAGTTGCTACGAAGAATTGCCTGCGTTTGAGCTGTTGATAGATGAATCTGTCCACTTACTACGACGAATTCCCTGCGGTCGATCTGTTGATAGATGAATCTCTCCAGTTGCTACGACGAGTTGCCTTTGGATGATCTGTTGATAGATGAATTTGTCCTTTTGCTACAAGTTACCTGCGGTCGAGCTGTCGATAGATGAATCTGTCCAGTTGCTACGATGAGTATCCTGCGGTCGAGCTTTTGATATACGAATCTGTCCAGGTGTTACGACGAATTGCCTGTTATCGAGCTGTTGATAGATGAATCTGTTCAGTTGCTACGAAGAATTGCCTGC
Organism: Ceratothoa steindachneri; assembly: GCA_963969495.1. Classification (NCBI taxonomy): domain Eukaryota; kingdom Metazoa; phylum Arthropoda; class Malacostraca; order Isopoda; family Cymothoidae; genus Ceratothoa; species Ceratothoa steindachneri. Next base: position 69,372,130 of record OZ018326.1, read on the forward strand.
GGTTGAGCTGTTGATAGATGAATCTGTCCACTTACTACGACGAATTCCCTGCGGTCGATCTGTTGATAGATGAATCTCTCCAGTTGCTACGACGAGTTGCTTTTGGATGATCTGTTGATGGATGAATTTGTCCTTTTGCTACAAGTTACCTGCAGTCGAGCTGTCGATAGATGAATCTGTCCAGTTGCTACGATGAGTATCCTGCGATCGGGCTTTTGATATACGAATTTGTCCAGGTGTTACGACGAATTGCCTGTTATCGAGCTGTTGATAGATGAATCTGTCCAGTTGCTACGAAGAATTGCGTGCGGTCGAGCTGGTGATAGATGAATCTGACGAATTGCCTGCGGTCGGGCTTTTGATAGATGAATTTTGTCCAGTTACTACGAGGAATTGCCTGCTGTCGGGCTTTAGATAGATGAATCTGTCCATTTGCTACGACGAATTGCTTGCGTTCGGGCTTTTGATAGATGAATCTGTCCAGTTTCCTGCGGTCGGGTTGTTGATAGATGATTCGCACACCATCATTTTTCTCTGTTGCGCTTACGGGTGCTTCACACACCTTCAGGATGGACAGAAAGTCTCAGGACATTCCAATTTAAGCTCGTTTCTATTCTGATGTCCTGATGGAGACGAAATCTAATTAGACCTTTCCCTCCCCCAAAGATGGGCAGAACATCCCAGACCAGTCATAGAGTCATTGGACTCGCGGCAGAACTGAGTATGGCATACGTTTTGAACTCATACTACCATTTTTATTTTCTGATCTGCTGTGAATAACACCATTTCGGCTAAAACCACACTCTGGAAACAAAAGGTGTGTGGGTTCGATCATAAGAAGTGCATTCGCCGTAGTTACACCTTTTTAATACACCACCCTTATGTGTCGCTTCTTAATTTTAAGTAATAAAGTACAGTTCCTTTTAAATTTTATTTATATCCCTTGCCTTCTTCCTTCTCTTTCTACTCTTATCTTTCCTACATTCTTTTCCTAGGTCTAAGACCTCGATTGGGGCTTAGAGTCCTTTTCGTTCCGTAATTCTGTAAAATAAAGTATGTACATGGTGGTCCGAAAGTCATGTCACCCCCTACCGAAAAGTAATAAGAACAATGGAAGAATAATATAAGAATATCAAACACGTACTGGTTTTAGTGTATTCCCTTTCTTGTAGTAGTCATATTCCACATCCTGCATCCTCTTGCCAGTATGCACACGATCATGTGCACATACACTTGCAGTCAGCCTCTCTTCCAAACTGTAGGAGCTCGTGTCAGTCATCTAAAGTAGATGACCATCCTATACATGAAGCTGTCGTATCGGTATCTCCTAGGTTCTCAAATTGAAACCGTGTCTCTTCTCAGCTATCAACAGTTCGTCGGTGTATTCTGAAGTGAGTTGGCGCGGCCTTTTTAATCTTCCCCTTCCGAACCAAGAGAACAACGCGTGCCTCAACCTTCAGTGCCCCGTGAAGGCGAACGAGATCAATGTCTTCACCTACAATCTCGAGATTAGCAACTTATGGCCCAAGGTGAGTTAAACCATTACCAAAAAGTGGGTCATGTATGTTACACCGCTAGGCTAAATCTTAAACCCTACAGATAAAACCACAAAATATCTTGAGTCGGAGACTCGGCCGTCGTCCTTCGCGGCTTTCTTGGCGATCGCAGGTAATTAACCCATAGGCCCAAATAATTATTATTTTCTGATGTGCCGTTCTAAGTATCAAAGCTTTAATGGCGGGGTTCGGAGCACTCGATAATCGAATCATTAGTTTATTCACGCATTTGGAATCGACGATTTTTTTTTAGCAGAATGACCTAATGTGAGGTTCACCATGTGCCAGGTTTGTGCTCGGAACGCTATGTGGCAACACGGAAGAGAAAGCATGGGAAAATAATTTTCTGCCTAACAATCATCTGACTGAGAATATTCTTCCTATTTCCAAAGTTTTGTACCTCGTAGCGGTCTAGGAATTGATGATTTAGCACTTTGATTTTTTTCATTAATAAATAAAGCATTGTTTCATTAAATTAATATGTGAACAAATTACACTGGGGAACAATGTATTTGGTGAATTGACAAAAGTACATTTTCCTACCTAATTCGACCATACTGAATTCAAATCTGAAATCAGATTCTCTCTAGATGATACAGATTTTTCGTAATATCAATAACTAATATTATACAATAATTTTCATTTTATCACGCCTATCATCATGCCCTGAAGTAATTTTGATTCATCCTTTTGCGTTATTTATAGTAAAGCAGGTTTTTTTGCACAAACATTTTATTGCATATGAGAAGAAACTTGAATTACACATTAGGATTACAAATACTGTAATCAAATAGATGCTAATTTATTAATGACCATACATCAGGCTGGAGGACCTCTTCTTGATTTCAATCGGGCAAAATTTGCGTTTGTAACTCTTTCTCTTGTAAGTCTTCTCTGGCTGATCTCTTCTAATCATCCAGCAGTAGTCCGCCATCATGTGTCTATCCCAGTGGCCTTGGTAGCGTTCTTCCATCGCCATCAAATCCTGATGGAAGCGTTCTCTTTGTTCGTCGCTCACGGCTCCCAGATTCTCTGGGAATCAGTCGAGATGACTATTTAGGAAATGCAGCTTCACACTCATGTTGCATCCCAGATCACGGTATGCAAAAAGCATATTAGTAACCAGATCCTCGTAGTTATGCGCTTTTTTGTTTTCCAAGAAGTTACGAACAACGGCAGAAAATGAGAGCCAGGCTGCCTTCTCTTTTCCATTCATGGTGTTCACGAATCTAGAATCACTCAGAAGTCTTCGGATTTGGGGACCATCAAATACTCCTGTTTTTATTTTTTCGTATGAAAAAGCAGGAAACGCCGATACTATGTACTGAAAACAATCATTGTCAGTGCTCAACGCCTTGATAATACTGCTTCATCAACCCCAATTTGAGATGAAGTGGAGGGAAAACGATCTTCTCTCGACTTATGATTGGCTCATTAACAATGTTTGGCATTCCTGCTTCCAAAGTTGCCCAAACTGGCCAATCTTTTTGAGATCAGTGTTTGTCACGGGCTTGACTGTCCCACATACAGATATAGCATGAAAACTGTATATCCCTTCTACTGGCCAAGGAGGAAGTTGACCATCTTACGGTCTACACATATGATCCAATTGTGTTCATGGTACTTAAGTAAATCTATGACCATTCTTATGTCATCATGAGTTTCTCGCAGATGGACAGAGTGACCGAGAGGAACAGCACCAAAGTCATTGCCATAATGCAAAAGGACACACTTGAGGCTACGCTTTAAGCTATCCAAAAAGTCTCCACTCAGCAGGGCGAAAGGTGCCAAGTCCCAACTCGGTAAACAGACCAGGAACATCGTGGCAGTATACAAATTGTTTGTCCTCAGAGAAATACTTAACAAATGTAGTCTCCCTTGTTCGGTAATATGATACTCGTACTGACCTGTCAAGCATATGTCTTTCACTCAACCTGGAGATTAAAGGTTCTGCAGCTTTCTTGGAGAGCGCTAAATCATGTATCAAGTCATTCAAATCCTCTTGATTCAAACAGTGAGGAGCTAATGACTGTTCAGCATCTGATGATGAATCTGCAGACTCTGAATCCATTCCGTGGACGTCTATATCAGGTACATCATTTTCATCCTCGGAGGAAGCATATCCACTGAAAATCGGAACTGGTAAAAACTCAGAATGAGGTACTGGCCAGATTGCCGAGGGAATGTTGGGGTAGTCGATCTTGTGCTGATTTTTCTTGCCAATTCCTTTAGTATTCATCAGAAAGAAATTATAGTCCGATACATGATCATTTGGCTCTCGCCACACCATGGGGATTCCAAAAGAAAGACCATTTCTCTTTCCTTTCGTCCACTCACGAAGATGTTCCACACAACTATGGCAAACAGCATGTGGGGCCCACTTGTTATCTTTATCGCCAAGATGAACATCAAAATATGCCTTATAAGTGCGGATCACAAAGTTTAATATATTTCGCCTTTGACGAACTAGCATGTAACAGCCACATATGTAGCAGAAGGTGTCTGGATCATTAACGCAATTTCCTCTTGACGAAGCCATCACTCTAACATGAGACCTGAAAAAAGAAACAATAATGTCAATATTTTGTACAATAACACTTATTACTATCTTACTACTATGTACTGTGAAGTATTTGATTTCTACAAGCACCCTCTCTGTCCGTCCGGAGGGCAGTTTTCGGGGAAACGAGAAAATAGAAATTACAGAATAACTATAGCATAAAAATGGATTATATATTTGAAATCAGCATGAAAAAAACGAATTAAAATTGGCAGATAAATCTAAGACACCAGAAAATGTGATTAAAATTGTTCCTCTGTGTTATCCATCAAAAATATGCATAATATAGTCATGGGCAAAGGTTTTGAGACTACTATATTTTTCATATAAGAGAATAGAACAATAAAACGTTGCATTTTACTTTAGTTTGTATCATAATTTGAAGGTCAAATATACAACAATTTAGAACCCAAACCCATTTTATTAATACAGTCAATTGATACGCGCAGTCAATATTTATAATGATGTCCCTTGTTCATCAGGACTGCTAGAGACCAAAATTCTAATGATATCTTGTTTGATACTGTTTCATTTTTGTTCAATAATCCCTCGCAACCGCTCAATATTAGATGGCTTCTGTTTATCAACCCCCAGTTTGATTATCGCCCAAAATTCTCTATTGGGTTCAAATCTGGTGAATTAGCGGGCCAAAGTCCCCAAAATTCGATATTATTATCAACTAAGAACTTTTTTATTGCTTTTTTGGGGGGACAAAGTGCGCTAGCATGCTTAGAACATAGTTATTATCGCCAAATTGGTCCTGAACTGTTGGGAATAGCTGCCTGATGAAGCACTTTTCGGTACCATTTTGAGTTCCAGGCAGTGTTCTTAAGCAAAATTGTTAGTGCTTCAATTCCCTTAGATGAGAAGCAGCCCCAGACATTGAGAGTGTTCGGATGCTTCACCGTGGGCACGGCGCAGGACTCGTGAAAGGGCTTCCTTTTCTTCTCACAACGAGGGAATCTTCCAGAAGCTCCAAATAAGTGGAAGAGAGCTTCATCAGAGAATATCACTTTGTCTCAAGTGGAACCTGTCCTTGGTGATATGAAGGTTCTTCTCACCTCTTCTCGACTTGAGACCTTTGTCAAAAAATCTCCGCCTCACTGTGTCCGCTGAAGCTTTCACACCTGTGTCTTTCCAATCGTGAGCAAGCTTGAGCTGGGTAGGACCTCTCCAGGGGGCGATCTTGGCGTTGATTTGAAGCTCTTAGTCCTCCAGTAAACCTATTCACAGGAGTCTAACCAGACTTTTCAAAGTCATTAATGACCCTAAAGATGGGGCTCCTTGATGTAATAATACCCTTAGCAACTATATCCGTGCATTTTAGGTCACTTTGGCACAGAGCAACAATCGTTGCTCGTTTTTCTTTGGAAAGAACCATTTCTGGAATTGCCCAAAAATCAAACATTTATTATTACCCAAAATATTACGAAATAGATTCTAATTCCACAACATTCTTCATTTAACCCACATTTGTTATCATTTACCCTTTTTGATTGCATAGCAAAGCTCCAGGGACTGAAACACCTTCTACAGGAACGAAACCAGAGTGCGATTTTAGATTCAGCGAAGGAATGCATTTTTTTCCTACTATTTTTTTTTAAATGATGACTTTTGAATAAACCTGGAATAATTTAAATAAATATTAAAATAATTATTCCTATCCTGTAAATTTTAAAACGATTGAAAAAATAATCTCAAAGTTTTTGGCCATGACTAGATAGGGAGGGGTAGATAAAAGGCCCAAGTAAGTTATTGACGTTTCGCTCCTCCTGAGCTTCTTCAGAATGACGAGAATTTCTATTTGAAAAGGTTGGTGAGATACGTGTATAAGTGTAAATTACGTAGAAATAGTGGAATAATGATAGCGAAAATGGAATAAAGCAATAGGTTTGCATTGAGTTGTACAGTTGCCTGGAGATCTTGGCTATTCTTTGTATTTGCTTGATTTTTTCTTGGTTCATCTTTCTTCTTGGGTTAACCTATTTTTGTTTACTGTTTCGTTTTTGTTCTTTGTCTCGTTTTTCATACATTTCTTATCTTTTCTTTCTACCTTCGTGTCTATGTCTTGGTGATCTGTTCCGTAGTTTCTTGAATTTCTAAGTCCTTATTACTCTGCTTCGGCTTTTATGGGTATTTTAAGCAGTCCTTCATAGAACTCAGTCTCAATTGTGTCCAGTGGCGGATCCAGGCTAAAAAAAATTGGGGGGGGGGGATAAAATAACCTGAGTTCCTCTCTATTAGTACTCTGAGAAAATGTCATTGATGATTAATAATAGTTATCTTGCACAGGATGATAATAAATAATAGTATAACACCCGGGAGTAAACACTGACTATGAGATCCGAATCTTTTTCCATACATCAGAAAATTATGAATTGTGGTTTATTTTAGTTTTGGGGCCTCATCTAAGGTATAATTCCTAATTTAAAAATCATTTTTGAGATTTACCTGTATTTTAGACATGTATCATATAAGGTACATTCCTTAGCAAAGGTTTAAAAAACTTTTTAAGTATATTCTATATTATTACATAACTCTTTCTAAATCCCAGGGTATTAAATTCTGGCGGAGCAACTTGAGTTTGGTGTGCGAGCCTACATCAACATAGCATTATTTCCATGTTTTCATTCCCCTTTTATTGTATCTTCAGTTTGTGATGATGTTTTTATTGCCGTTTATTGTATTAACGCATGTGTATGTTTGGTGTTCTCTTTTCCTTTTCTATTACTCAATGTGGGTTCTCTTTTGTTTCGTTATTAATTTTTGGGGCTGGGCATTTTATTGCTATGGCGGTGTGGTCTTCGGCATTTTTTTTTTGGGGGGGGGGGGTTATTCGGCACTCTTGGTTGGCGTGCTCGTTAAGGTCGCTCTCAGAGCCCCGTGGTCAGGTAGCCATCCAGTCCTTGGTGATATGTTTGACCAGATGGAAACACCTCCTCTATGTCGTTATCGGGATAAATTCTTGTTAATTTGAACTGCTGTTATTCGGATGTTGAAGGCCAAAAGGACTGTTCCCGGGGCTATCTTCGCCATTTCCGCCCCCTCGAATACCGTAACTTTCATGGTCCTCAACCGTGACCTCAGTTTTAGAACTGCTTTCACTTGTGCCTAAGGTTGGTTCCTTTTAATTTCTTCATGTCTTCTGCCGTGTTCTCCCAATATGGGGTTCAATTGGCGACAAATAATAGCTTGATAGACCATGACTTCGGGGGGAATTGATGGTGTCAGATTGATTGAACCCATGTGTTCCATTGCTACCGGGATAGTTAATGCTTATCTTTCCTCTTCTTGGTGGTACATGGCTGTGTAACCATTTGGTGAGTCAAAAAGCCTCACCAAGGCTCCAAGGCTCCATTTGGGGTTCCATTAGCAAACGCTCAAGTACCCTCTTAGGAAGAAAAGACCCTTTATACTTCCCCTTAAACTATGAGGGGAATATGGGCTTGGGTGAGAGACGAAGCCCCAGTCAGAATCTCTTTTGTAATTTCCCTCGATATTCTCTTCCTAAATAGGAAGATAGATGTGACGTGGGCGGAGCCTACAATCCAAGCTGTAGCATCAAAGCTTTCTTCCTTAATCTTCGAAGCGGTCGGAGGGAGCAGAGTACACCTGCTCCCGGAGAACGAAGGTCATCTGCTCCCTGGGAGCTATTAACAACAACAACATAGATGGATGGTGGTGCACCTTAAATGTGTGTAAGGAGATTAAAGAGAGTACGTCCGTATTCGATGACTCCTCGAACGCCAATCCATGTTGAGCTCCTATTACGGAGTCCTTAGCGAACACTGAATGACAGCCTTCATGACGAAATAGAAGAAAACTGTGGTGCGAAAGAGGAAAAGAATAGCATGTCCGAGCCCTCCGCCTCCCCTCCCTAGCTCAGAGGAGCGACGTGAGAGGGCCTTATTGTGAGTTCAGGCTAAAGGAGGCAAGGGGAAGGGAAATATCCGGGATACAACCTTCGCTGTCACTTCAATTTATGCTTAAAAACCCCGAGTTGTTGTTTAAGAAGTCTGAAGATGATTTGAAAGCAGCTTATGTTGCATTCCTTCTTTTTCTATTGGTTACATAAACAACTACAGTTGCCACTTCCCAGTTAATCTAGTGGTCTGCTTCACGCAGGTGCTCTGTGAAGGCTTTGCTTTGTCACCATAACCAAGGAAGCCTCCGTCACTGCCCTAAAAGAAATAAACCTATAACCAACAGCAACTTTCCCCCATTTCAGATCCTCACCCACCGGAATGTGATCTGCAGGAAACTGGACCCCTGGATCGGTGAACACAGCAGAAAATAAATAGCTGAAGAGATTGCTCGAAACCACAATTGGGCCATCGTTTCCGAAGAAATCAAGTTCCAGAACAAAAGAGACAACTCGGAATACACTTATGTATTCAAAGTTGTCTTTACGGAAACGGCTATGGCACAAATGGCCAAGGGAGGTGAGCTCCATCTCTTCAATGTAAGAGTTAGCAGCGAAAAAATTGAAAGGGAGATTTTATTCCCATTCAACTGCTTCAAAATGGAGCAGCACTTCAGCCTTTGTTCTCTTGACGGTCTTGCGGTCATGATGAACAACTTTGAGGAACTGCTTCTGTTGCTCGCCTTTGGTTTAGGCTTGGAGTCTTTGGATCAGTGCCACTCCTCTCTCTGCTGCATTATTGGCGACATGCAGGCCTCGGACGGTGGCTCGAGTTCGTGGATCTTGCAGAACGTTCCACGTTTTGGGTAGTGACCATCCTCCCAGCGAAGACCCCAATGACCTCTAAAATCGCCTTGTCCAGGGGCCCTAAATCGAGGCAGACCCCGCTCCATCCCTCCAGGTACACAAAAGAGAGCTGAAGGAGTTCGAGATAGTCCTTCCTTGAGTGGGCTCTGTCACGGATGACTTCCCTGAGGAAGTCTATCATGTTCAGCCTCTGTGATTCGTTCGACTCATCCAGGGGTTCTTCGTCGTTGAGGGTACCGACGGATGTCTTGTCTAAGAGGTCCAATCTTTCTCGGAATCGCTTGAACAGGGAAATCTCGGGACCTGGAGAAGGCCAAAGAGGATTTCGTAGGTGTCCTTCAGTACCACCTCGTGAATGTGATGCCGGCATGCCAACCAAAGAAGATGTCTTCTAAGGGACTGCTCAATTATGGTGCAAGCTCTGCTAATCATGACACTGTCGGACGCAGTCATATCAAAGGAGAGAGCGATGATCTTGTCAGCAATCTGATAGGTTTCCAGCAGCCGAAGGACAGTAGCCGCTACTTCTGTCCCGGTCCCATCAATGGCGATAGTTACTTCAAGAAGCTCGAAGTTGGTCCCAGTAAGCATAACAGCGATCCTCTCCTCTGAGATCCGAGATGTGGCAGCACTTTGAATCAGTTTGCCATCCCAGTGGAGAACAAGGGGGGGGGGGGATATCACGGAAGGCTTCTTCTTCAATGCGCTTTGCTTCAGTTTCTCGGTTCTTTCTCATCCGATGCCTTGTGGAGGAAGAGGAGGAGATCTCCAAGACATCATGCCCCAAGCCTGAGGTTGCAGCAACGAAGCAGCTTGACGACATGAAAGGTTTTCCCGGTCCCAAGTCGTGGTCAGGGCTGGGGTCATTGGGTTCTTGGACGGCCTTCTCCTCCGTGGGCTTTTGCGGGAGAAGGACAGCCTTGGAAGTCTTCATCCGACACAGATGATCCAGAAGAAACAGAGGATGAATCGGAAGTGTCTTCAAGGGCAACCTTCTTCAACAACTTCTCCACTTCAGCCTCTTGCTTCCTCTTCCTCATCTGCCCCTTATTCCTTTCGTCAGCCTTCTTGGCGAAATCGGACGCATGGAGTTTATCGACACTTCCCATTGAACAGGACTGTCTGTCCTCCCTCTGCAGTTCCAGAAAGGCCAAATCTTCTTCTGGGACGTTGGCCTCCGCGATCTTACCGCTCGCGATATCGAAGACATCATTTAGGTCGCCCTTCCAAACCTCCCCCTTTGTCACGGCCGCAGGTGTCTCCCGCTTGGCTTCCTTCTTAAGGCTCACGTATTCGTTGTGAAGGTTCCTGATGTTATGAGGGATCACGTGATCCACCTTGATAGTAAGGTTCGCTTTCTGCAGCTTGAGAGAAGTGCTCTTGGCAGCCTCCGGGAGGGTCTTACTCTGTGTCTGATGGTGGTGAAGGAAGACCAGGAAGACATTTTCCTGCGAGGGCAGGCGGGTTCCCAACAAACCTAGATTCGGTGACTTCCCCAGGAGCCAGAGAAGTTTCTTGCTTCGTGTGGAAGACATAATCTGAAAGAAACAACGTCAACATGTCATTCAGAAGGGAAATTTACACCACAGAAAAGACAAAAGTGTGCGACCTGTTAACATGGTTCGATTTCGCTAAGATTTACACGAAGCACCTTTTATACGAAAGGTCCAAAGGCAAACCCGTGTTGTTAAAATTATTGCACTTCACAAAATATGAAACACCCTAATATATATATATATATATATATATATATATATATATATATATATATATAATTAGGTAAAAGGCCATGTTGTATGCAGGTTCTATTAAAGTCAACAGCTGTAGACTTCAATAGAACCTGCATATATAAATATATATATATATATATATATATATATATATATATATATATATATATATATATATATATATATATATATATATATGTATTTATTTGGTTGTACCACATAAGGAAAAAGAAAAATTGATTGGAGCTAGTGCTTTCGTTATCTTAATAACATTTTCAAACTCACGATGGTTTATGAAATAGAGAGACACTGTATTTATACAAAGCAATGTATTCGCTATAAGGTCAGACTTTTTAGGACGTCTGATAAGTTTGGTTTGAGGAAGAAAGATAGGACTGGATCTAAAGAAAACAAACCAAGGCTAATATTTACATTTCTCTCCTTTGTGCTGGAGATTAGGAACAACTCACGGATATTTCTGCTAATAAAATCATTTACATGTATTATGGTATCTGCTTTTGACCAGTTAATTTGGTAACCCATCTTAAGCCGTGGACGGCCCAAAGCATTATTTGTATATCCCTTAGATACTGCATTACTGCTTTGGCTGTCCACAGGCTTAAGATGGGTCACCAGATTAACTGGTCAAAAGCAGATACGATAATGCATGTAAATAAAACACCGACTGATTTTAAATACTCCATCTATCGCAAACCTACTAATTCAAACTCTTATATTCATTTTTACTCTTCGCATAGTCCCAAAGTCAAACGTTCCGTTTTTTCCTCTATGTTTTTACGGGCTTTACGAGTTGTTAGTCCTGAATATGTGGATTCTGAATTCTCCAATATCTTTGAAATTGGCCATAAACTCTGTTACCCTTATCCGTTTCGTCTAAACTGTCTTTCTTCGGCAAAAAAGACGTTCTATAATACAGCTCCTGCTATCCCTTTTAATGTTAAATCATTTTGGTTTTACCCTTCTCTGTTTGTTTCATTGACCTTCCCCGTCTTTTAAAAAACTTTAACATTTCAGTTGCTTTCAAATACGAGTCAACTATAAAAAACATTCTAGTTTACAATAATTGTAATAATATTGGGCGAGTCTATTAGGCCGAATGTTTTGTTTGTCCAAGTCAATATTTTGAACAGACAGGAAAGCAATTATCTGTCCGTATTAATCAGCATAAATACAATGTTAGAAGAGCTGTAACTAATAATGCGTTTTTTGTGCATATGTCCGAAAATAACCACTTAATTAATTGGAATTCAGCGAATTTATTTTTTGCTCAAATGACTCAATTAAAACAAACCTTGTTGAATGTTCATGTATAAGCCAATTTAACAACTTTAACATTTCCCCTGGCCTTTTTAAAATTGATGATGTTATGAAAAAACTCATTCTTATAGAAATTAGCTTTGACTTATATTCCCTTTTTTTTCAATTTTCATTTTTATGGGAACCCTATGTGTCAATTTAATTATTGCAGTGATTTTGCATTAACATTATTTTATTTCTCTTCCTCTCTCCTTGTCATTCTTCCCTTCGTTTCAATTTACTTCTTGTGTCTCCTAATCTCCCTCCTTAGACTATCGCTTTATCCGTTAATCGTTTTAACCCTTTTGGCTCTGTTCTTGACTCTTTCTTGCCTCTCGGTTTGACCTTGCTACCTGTTATAGCTAAATCTTAATGTGAATTTACCCGTCCCTCTCCTACTTCCTCATTGGTGATTTCTTGTCTAAGAGGTGGTCCTTTATCTTTTATTAGCTTATATATACCTTTATTATATTATTTTCTCTTGGAGTTATCCTTGATAATGAACTAAATAAAGTTCGAAAGTACCTGAAAGCACCTTTTTATTTTTCCTGTGGGACATTGTTCATTCATATATATATATATATATATATATATATATATATATATATATATATATATGAGCGTGTGTAACTCCTCTTGTCAGTTGCATATTTAAGTAGTTAAACCCACACCGACCATATGGATTTACTCTCGAGAAACCGGCCACATTTATTTTCTTCTAAGGGTTTAAATAGTGTTAAATTTTAAATTAACCTCCCAATTTTGAACTTAAACATCAACCGATTTCACTAAATTTAAATGTTAAGCCCAGGCTGTATATTAAAGTAAAAGTTCAGATGACGGGAAAACTACTACAGCTAACAATAAGAATCAAGTAATTCTTCAGTACCTCAAACTTCCTCGAACTAACTATTTCGATGAAATTTAAAATACAAATAATTGTTCAGTGTTGCTAGATAAAATAGTTATAAAATATAATGAAAAAAATCTTTGTACCAGAGGCCATAGAGTCTAGCTCGGGGTTGTCCAACTTTTTTTCCCAACGGGGTAAATTAGAAATTTAAGTATATTCACCGGGCTACCGAGGTACTTAAATATATTTTTTTAAAGTTCAAAGATATATATATATATATATATATATATATATATATATATATATATATATGAATTACAAACAAAATACTGTATATTAACAGTAAAAATTAAATTAGACTAATACAAAATAAAATAAAATCAATTTGATTTTCGCGATTGCCTTCCTTTTAGGATGTTCTCAATATCTGGTTTTCAAAGTAAATGAAAATTTCCTAAAAAATACCGCGTAAAAATAAAATCTGAGTAAGCAGAGGGCCTCATGAAAATATTAAGTGGGGCCGCGGTTTGGACTTCCCTGGTCTAGCTGATTTGCGAATGAAATACTGATCTAATTAGATTTCAATTCTAAATTTTCACTCTGGCAACAACGGCTAGCTAGTAAAATGAATGTCTCGAGGTCCCTAATGCAGAATTAAGGCTCTCATAATAGCACTTGATTTGATACTTAGAATATTTCACATCTAATGAAGACCGTTCAATGTACATACGTTAATGCTCTCTATTTCTGCTATGATGGGATCGTATTTAAAAGAAAAACAATTAAGCATCGTCCAAAAATGGGACATAACATGTTCGTCTCAACGCAACAATTTACAACTTTCATCTTTAAACACATCCCACTGTGTATCAGACAACGATACACGACGGTCACGATTGATCACTATCCCTAAGTGTATAGGGGGGGAGGGGGATCGACCCGTTAATGATTCCGCTAGGATTTACGTGTATGATAATATTCCTTCCATGAGGTCATTTTCTACGTCATTCTCGAGATCACTCCTGACATCATTCGTGATTACACGTCATCATTGTTGAGCTGGGCTCGTCAGTATCGAGTGAGCTTTAAAGGAGTTTGCGGGGAACTGATCTGGTTGTCTTGAAACGTCTGGAAAATCATTGACGAAAGCAAGAACGACAGTGAGACCGATGCTATATATCTAGAGGGCTCGGGAGCGCTATTATTAGGATTATTTAGTTAACAATGTCAACAGACCTAAGTCGCGTGCTCTCAATTATTCTGACTTACGACCTTCCAAACCTTCAACGAGTGGGGCAATCCGACCCATAATTTTTCTTTTAATAATTCACGGAATAACTTAGCGAGGACCTTGCCAATTATACCATTCGAAAGAGAATGTAAAACAACATAAGTGATTCAAATTTCGTTAGAATCGGCTGAATAGTTACGATGTTATTGCCAAAAAACTAATTGAAAAGTAAAACGGTTATCATCCGACCGACGACCTACTGACCGACATAGTAGCAGAGCCGCATACACGCGACTAAAAAGTGAGAAGCGAAAACTTAGGGGAGTATCCCCCAATAACGTGAGGACAGTTCGATAAAAATATGAGTAAAAGTCGCGGATTATTACTTAACAAAATAATAATAAACTCTGATTTAAAAGTATGGTTATTTTTATGGTAGTGTCAATTACTGGTAGATTTCTCTGCAGTGTCGTCGTTACTAGTAAACCTCTTGGTAGTATGCGGGCCACTCCTAAATATCTCTTTCTCCCTTCTAGAAAGAGTATCCAGTGGAATGGATTCTCTCTGATGAGGACACCGGCGAATATGTGCTCTGCTTCCAGTTCAAAGTTAATATTGCTTAGAACCGTTGCTTATGTGTCCCGAAGAACGGTTACCATGGCTACGGTTTCTCGACTGCTCCTAAACAAAAGGTTTTAAAAATGTGAATACCTCTATCCATTTTATTATTAGAGTTTTACAAGCATTTTATATATTCATAAAGAAATTCACAAATGTATTATACTCTACCAAATAAAAGATATTTGTATTATATTTTAGGTGAAGATTTTGTTCCAGCGAAATTAGCTAATTAGTACTTTAAATAGTTTTCAGATTCGTATTTTTATTAGATTAATCAGATAATAAAATAGTTAATAAAATTAAGTAGTTTGTTATTTTCCTTCCATTTAAGTTAGCTTGGAATAGTATGAATTGTATTTTGATTCGAATGTTTGTTTGTTTTTTTAATTAGGAAGTGGAAGGCAGAAAAGGGAATGAATATAAAAAACAGGAATAGTGGGTGTTTTTAGAATAAAAAAGGCTACAATGTCAACATACTGGATCGGCAAAGCGTGATGGAAAACCATAAGTCAAATATTTGAATTTTATTAACATCAAAAAACAAGGCAATCATCATCGCCAGGAGAGTTTGGAAAAAACTGGTGTGTGGAATATGGTAAAGTTAAGAGAAATGAAAATATGATCAAGATACTTGGACAAAGAAGCTGAGGAACCAAACTTGTTCATATTATACCAGTACACAGCTCTCCCTGTGAGTTCTCCAGGAACAAGTTTATACAAAAAACATATTCATTAAAGTTATAAATTTGATAGCCCCCTTATGGGATGCATACAAAGAAGTGTGCCCATTTCGCAGTCGTTGCTAATGATTTCCCTTTAGTAAAGTTAGTTGACCCACAACGAAAGCTCTGGTTGAGGAATATTACTAATGGGGTAATGCGAGAAACCATACAGGACATGAGAATGTTGCACCGGCTTATATCTTTATCGCAAGAAGGCACATCAGGTAGGCCGTGAGAGTAAAGGATGAAAACTGGTTTGAGCGGTGGTGAAGTACTTGATGAATTGGCACTGTGCCATGCAGATAAATTCTGAGTCACCAACCCTTGGTCGACTGTGTCCCGGACTCACAATGACTGAATTGACTATTAGATTGAGATTATAAGGAAAGATTGGGTACGAGGTCCCTAAAGTGCAAAAGATGGAGTGCAGAGAGGGTAATAATGATGGTACAATGAGGGACCACGAACGCGAGTGACGAACACCCTAACTTGGGTCATGTGAAACACCGGCGTTGACAGCAGACGAATTTCTCTTTGACAGTGAGATTTGCAGACTCGCATAGCCAGTATCTGGCGAGCTTTTTTATTATCAATTTCAACTTGAGGGTACCAGAATAATCTAGAGTGCATTGCATGGAATGCAACAAAGGTACGAAAGATGTTCCTCCAAAGACGAATATACGATCAGGCGGTCGTCTATTTAGCAAAGGACAAAGGGAAGACCTCAAATAACCTGATCCATGAAACGTCGGAATGAATGATCACTATTACGAAGGACATAAAGAATTCGAAAGAGCCGAAGGTAGTGGTGATAGCTATCTTTGAAACATCTTCTGTTTGAACAGGAAAATACAGGGTACCCCACAAAAAAATCAGGACATTTGGTAGAGTTTATTTAATTGTGGAAACAGAAAACAGTTGTTGTTAACAGAAACATTGTTAAAACAGAACAAAAACACAAATGGTAGATGTGGTATTCAAAATGCTTTCCGTGGGCAGCGGCACAACTTCCAGCCTCCCTTTAGATAAGTTCAAGCTGAATATTGTTCCAAGCTTCCATCAACAGAGTTTTTAAGGTTTGTATGTCTGTAACCTCTCTCCTCAGTACTTGAAGTTGTTGTAACAGTAAAGCCCACATGTTAAATTCCATTATGTTGAGATCTGGACCGTTTAAGGGCTATTCGTTAAGTTCAAAGAACTCTGAGACATGCAACAATGTCTTGGATGGATGAGCCTTCGCTCCATCTTGTTACCTTGTCCATTCATCTGTTCCCATTACTTGGTTTATGTCGCGGAACATTTGGGTGCACATTTCATCGCTATACACGAACTGATTTACTGGGGGTTTTTTTTCTTTTGTACGATGGAAGATGTTCTTGACCAGCAGCATCTCCTTCAATGAACCGCCACTCTGTTTTACTATGCCAGGAGACTGCACTATAGCACATGAGTGATGGCTGTTGTTTAGCAATTTCCCCCAGCTGGTCATCCTTATAAATATTTTTATAACCTGTACAGCACGATAGATGCGATCATTTGGGGAGTTCAAAGGTGCGTGAGGACCTAAATTTGATTCATCGGAAAACCACATTTTCTTCCATTTATCGTGTCCTTTGAAACGAGTTATCAATGCCTGACATTTTTGTTCGCGTGTTTTTTCGATGTGCTTCAGTAAGAAAATTGCATTTACTTCTTATATAGCACTTTAATTCAGATTGTTGAAGAATGCGAAAGAATCTATTATTTGATAACTGTAGTTCTCGGGATATTTCACGCTGACTTAAATGCCTTCTTTCGTGTCTTAGTGGTGTGAGAGCAAGGTCCAACACAGCCCGTTTGGTAGACGAGAAATTTTCTTGATTGTGCCAGATCCACGTTTACGAACTTTAGCAGCAGGTGACCCTTCCATTTTAAGTACACCGACAACATCGGTAAATTGATTTTTAGTTATTGAACTTAACAACTCTGGCAAAATTCCTTAGTATTTTTTTCAGTCTCCAAGTTGGGTGATCTTTCTTGAAAAGAACAATTATTTCACGTTGAAAATTTGATAACTACGGCATCCTGAAATTAAAGGCAAATGAATTTTAAAGCTAATGTGTTGTTTAATTGTAGGTGTGTAAAATACATAATGTAAATCTAAAATTTCGTGTTTTTTTGTGAGTACCTTGTAGTTGAAAGTTCAAACCAGATCAAGACTAGAGAATAAAAAATGATGAGAGAAGTGAAATCGAATAGTTTCTCTAATGGTACCTGTTCGGGGCAGTACGAATATTCAAAACTCTGCAATCGTAGATAGCCCTGAAATCACTAGTTGTAGACTTTGGTACAACATGGCGTGTAGAGAGCCAATGAGACGACGTACGAGCAATTACGGCATCTAGTATAAATTTGTGCATTGCTGAGAATCTATCAGGTGCTAGACATCTAGGATGAGTGAAAACATGTCCTATTTAACCGTCGAACCACGCTGTGTTTAATTCACCTTTCATTCGAAGGAGAAAAGGAAATTGCCGGAAATTACCGAAGAAGTCTTTAACAGGGTTTGATCGAAAATAGACGGATAGAGAGGAGAGAACTCTGTGAAGAATAGAAAGATCCACATAAGAGTATGTACACTGATAGATGCGGTGCGGTCGACAATCTCGCATGACCGAGAATCGTAATCGACTACGATATCATCAATATAAAGGACATCGAGACTCAATGTAGGAGTGTTACCTGCGCTGTGGCAAAAGTCCATCGAAAAACCACTGAGATTTATAGAAACTTGAAGGTCTCGCCTTCCATAACTCCTAATGATTGATGAGTTGCGTGAAATGCATATAAAGATAAGAATGACAATCATTGAAAAGCCGAAGGTACCACCTACATATCCTCGATGGGATGTTTGGAAAGTGCGCCAATGGGCCTTAGTCTCGTGACACCGCTGAAGGTTTGTGTCTGTGCTCGCCGGTAGAAGTCCAACCCCCAATCCACTAGGCTAGCAAGAGCTCCCTTATTCCCAATGTCTCTTAGGAAAGGGGGGAAAAACAAAGTGGATGGAAACTGCTGAAAGGGGAACCAACCTAATGCCCCCTTCTAACGAACATTCCATCCCAACACATTTAAACGGCAAAGTCTTCGGAGGAAGTCACTCCATGACGGAGCTTTGTCCTGTAGGGCGCTTTCCCTTATATCACTAGTGCTAGTTTTGCCAAATGAAGACGCATAGTTCGGCTTACTGCTCTTCAACAGTCAAATGGTGTCAAACTTCGGTATCGAATAAGGGGCAAGTAGTTACGTTGGGGGCAGTAGCTGAATCTAATGAGAGTTTTAAAGCCCCATCTAAAGTCAATACAAAGTCTCTGTTTCCTGTCCCTTCCTGGTATTTTTATTGAAGACCTTGGATTGGTGAGCGAGTTCGAATTTGTTAGGGTCCTATCAAAATTTAATCTCAAATATTGTTCATTGGGTGTCAACTTAGAAAAGCTACTTTTACACAATCAAAACTTTCCTAGGCTCTCAGAACAAACACACTGGTAAAAATGAAGCCATTCACTTCTCTTGGTCTCTGAAAATATCGGCTAAATCTTTAGTCGAATCAAAACAGGTAATTTTCACGTTATGATGGCTCATAGGGGTTCTTCTGCAGATAGGGCATTCTACTCTCCGTTCGATTTGGAAGATCGAATTGGGGGAATATACTCTTTGATAAGGGTCTATATCAATCAGCACCTAAACTGAGGAATTCCCCCGAGGGTGAATATTACGGCGTTTTGGGCATTGTTTTGTTTGGAGGCCGATGGCTGAGTTCGGTTTGATTCATCACGAAAATCATACCCTATTTAGTCAGACCCCGAAAAGGGGATTGAGGGAACATTCGGCTGCTCGTTGGGCACTTCGAATCAGAGAACTGTTATCATGCCCAAGGGCGGAAAGAAATAAGCAGCCTTTTAAGGAATTAAAGGTTTGTTCGGGGCTTGCGGGTACCAGGACTATAATCCGCCGCTGGTATTGTTTATTTTCTGAAAATGAGAGTCACCTCGATGGTAACTGGCCCCATTACTCTTCCCTGTCACTTCTCAAAAACATCAAACTCGAACCTAGGGTAACCCTACTTCCCGGTACCTTTAACCTTGACTCCTCATACATCAACATTCATAACGAAGTCACCTTCCTTTCTAACGACTTCTTACATAATATACATCACAAAAAAAAAACTATTTGACAAATCCCTTCGTACCTTTCTAAGGCCTCCTTTTACAACGTCCCGAAGGAGAATATGTATATAACCCTCCCTTATATGGGACCTTCAACTCTCTCCTAGGGTCCAAAGTTGAACCCCTCTTTTCCCGCCTCAACTTCCGACTAATATTTCCGAACTTTTGCAAACTACGATACTTTATTAATATCAAAGCAAAGACCACAACGCTGCTTCGTTCCTCCATTATATGTATATAAATACACCGCGGAACAGTTCCCTCTGCCCCAGGGCGACGAAGGTTATGCCTGAACGCTGTTTGGTGTCAAAACACAATACTTCCTGGCACATCTCCCCTAAGAGTACCGGCCCCTAATGCCCTCGGGATCACCAGCGATTGTCATACTGACCTTTATGTCCATTTCATTATCCTGTCGGGGATCCTCCTCGAAAAGAAAGGTTGGCGAACTGAAACGAACACCTGTTCGCGATGTAATTCAGAGTTGTATATTGGATCGACGCAACTTACTTTACAAGCTTGTATTTCTGCATAGTTTGACATTAGCTATATAACAATAGGCCCCTATCACTAATCGAGAGCACTTCCGCCCTCAGATTATACTCTCTGACTATCTATTTAACACATGCATATTCCCTCCTTCGATGCGGTTTTTTTTTCATTATAGACACAGCCAAAGACAAAAATAATTTAAGAATATTAAAATCCCTGTACATTAAATTCACTAACCGTCTATATTCTAATACAAGTTCATTCCCCTTTGATTACAAATTTAACCGACTAATTCTTTTCTGCCATCCCCGACTCAACCGACAAACGTACAAAATCAAAACACTCAATTTCTGATACTCTGAAGACACAGCAACATGGGTGGTTGTTAGCATGTCCCCATTTACAGAATGCCTCATTATCCACTCCTTTCATTTTTTCCTTTGTGTCTTTGTATTCTGTGTAAAAGCAATAGCGTTTAACATAAATATTTCCTACCAAATTGTCACAGCAAAGAAGATTTCATTGCCATTTCCCACTGTAAAGTTCTTTTTAGTCGCGAGCGAGTCTAGTCGCGGGCGACTCTAAATACATTTACTATGTCGGTGGGTCGGTCGGTCCCCGTTTTGCTTGCCCTGGCTGACGTCCGCCGGAGAAGCAACATAGCTTGTAGAATGACTGAAATCAGCAAATTTTAACATTTATTTTTCGGCATTAAAATAATTTAAATACTACATATCACAACTCGATTCTCTGAAATATAACAGTTGTTCACATTTTAAAGCCTTATCTTTTCCTTATCTAAAAAACTAGTATAGATTTCCAAAATTAGACAAACATTATAAACATGTAAATTTTTGTATTTAAATGTTTGCATCTTGCATTTGTCTCAGAGTTGGGAATCGAATTCACTTATACGTTATAGTTTACTTCAAAATTGTACCTAGATCTTTTTTTACGGTTCTTATTTTACGTAGGTCCTCTATAATATAGGAAATATAGTCAAACATATGTTGTTAGCCTCCTTCGTTGGCCTCTTTCTTTCTAAAATATGTAATCTCATGATATAGCTTAAAATTCGTTAAGTTTAAGTAGTTTAAATATTAATTATTCCATGTTTATCGAGAATAGTAATTTATAATATTTCATTATGCCGAACTATCTCCAGCTACTGACTTATTTTGAATTATTTATTATACATAAATCGATCAATTTTCTAATCAAAAAGTAATTTAAAATTGGCCTTTGTTCGTCGCAATTCGTATAATAACATCCATTTTTTATCGTTTGTTAAAAAATTGATTATACCCGAATTAGTTCAATAAATTAGTATTCCATTTTTATAATTTGGTGAAATCTATTATAAACAAGTTCAATTAAATCAGTATTCCAGTTTTATAATTTGGTGAAATCTATTATAAACGTGTTTATCATTTTGCCTCGTCTTCATTCTATTTCCCATCGATCGTTCATTCATACGTGATTTCATCATAGGTTTTTGGTTATTAAATATCATATTTTTGTTTGCGGTTATTTTATATTCCTTTGCTTCTGGTTCCAGTTTATAGTTGGATATTCCAGGAGTATCTAACCCTATTGTTACGTATGATATATGTAATTCAAATGAGTTTTATTGGAATTAATTAATATCGCGTCAGTGACAGCCTTTTGCCGTGTTCATTTTTTATAGGCCTAACATCTCTAAATCCAGTACAATACAACTCACTTTCTTTTGTTAGAGTTTTCCTTGAATGACTAATATCTTATTGTGGCAGAATGAGGTAAAATGGCGGCCACGTGCCCTCCTGTACCCACGTGGATCCGAAGATCACCGCATGGAGCTGGTGAAAGCATGGGAACCTAGGCGAGGAGGCGGCTGATGCTGTTATCATCGCCCAGGCTGTATTTGCCTGGGGACCAATGTCATCTCCCCCCACCCCTCACGTGGCCACCTCTCCGCGAGCATGCGGGCTTTACTGCTCAAAGATTGGAATCCGTTGGACATTCTAACGAGCGTTATCAAGATTCCCCCTTTCCCCGAAGGAGTCGCTGACTTTTCACCAAGATCGTGCGCGGCTTCCCTCCAGGCGCCTATATAACGCTTCGACTGAATTTAGAGAGCAGCTTTGTAAAACTTTTACCTACCACGACGAACGAGCTAAAGGACGCTTTCCCCCCTCTCCAGCGGCGATTTTGATTCAAGTGAAGGCCAAATCAATCCGTGAACTCTGCCTTGGTCAAGCGGCAAGCTTCGACATCAGTGGACTCTGCCCTAGTCAATTGGCAAGGACTGACAAGGACTCCCAACTCCGAAGACGACTAGTGCTCCCTCGTATTGAAGCCAGAGGTAAACCAACTTCTTCCGTTGCCTTCACCATACCCCACTGGCCCCTTTTTGGCAACGAGCTCATAAGGTAATCGTAACCGTTGCCGCCTGCAGATTGATCTTAAATCTGGCTTATCCCAATTGCTCCATTATTTGTGTGCACGCCCCAGTTAAAATCCCAATTTCTATGTATATATATATATATATATATATATATATATATATATATATATATATATATATATATATATATATATATTCTTTTGTTGTTAGTAAATTTATATTTTCGTCATTGTCTTTCTTGTGCAACCCCAGCGTGTACCAGCTAACTGTTAATCTTTGGCCAACTTGCACTCTGAAATATTTGTTTAAAAGGACCATGCAAAGTTAATAATAAACCATCCCCACTGTACTCATAACCATTTTCCCTTTCACTAACGCTCTTCAACCCACTTTGGGCCAATCCTCAAAAGGCACCCACGTATATATAAATATATTGTCTGGCCATTCCACGACACTTATTTACGTTGCTTCTAGATCCTTTTGCATTCTCTATTTGTTTTTCTTTTTTAATGTCACTAGTACAATGATTTGCTGTTATTTTTGTTTTATCAATCTACGTTGCAAATATCAGCAATATATTATTTATTCGAATTCTTAATTGTTAATTTAATAACTCAGAAAAGTAGTTTCTTTAAATAGTATACACAGTTATTGAGAAAATACTTGTTATCGTTTGTATATGCTAGACAGAATAGGATATGAAAAATACGTTTTCAATATATAGGGCCTTTCAACGAGGACGCTCGAGCTTTGTCAGGCGATAGTGGCCATGTTATTAAAGCAACATCTGGCAACCTCACTGTGAACTGTTCAGTAGTACTTGGCAAGTCACGATGGAAGGTCATAGCGTTGAACAGCGTGTGAAAATCATCAAATGTTATTATCAAAATAAGTGCTCCGTTCGACAAACGTCCCGCGCATTAAGTAATGTATATCCTCGCCACAATTGTCCTGCCGAGTCCACTGTTCGGCGCTTGGTGGCCAAATTCGAGGCAAAAGGGTCGATCAACAATCAGTCAACACCCGTACGTCGCCGAAACGCAAGGTCTGCTGAAAACATCGCTGCCATAAATGAGAGTGTACGGGAAAATCAGAGGCAGTCATTTTCTCGTCGTTCATAAGAACTTGGCCTTTCTGCGACTTCAGTTTGGCGAATTATGCGTAGGGACTTGGGTCTGCACCCGTACAAAATCCAACTTAACCAGGAACTTAACGTAAACGATTATAGACAACGCAGTGTGTTTGCTGATTGGGCTCTAGAGCAGTTGGAAGTTCCCCCAAATTTCCCCCCAAAAATCATCTTTAGCGACGAGGCCCATTTTTGGATGAATGGATTTGTGAACAAGCAAAATTGTCGGACTTGGGACGCAAACAATCCACATAAGATACACCAGCACCAATTGCATCCCAACAAAGTCACTGTTTGGTGCGGATTTTCGTCTAACGGAATCATCGGTCCGTATTTTTTTGAGAACGAAGATGGGATTGCCATAACCGTCAACGGCGAGACCTACAGATCAATGATAAGCAACTTCTTGTGGCCTCAACTGGATTATATGCCTGATATGGATACTGACGACATGTGGTTCCAACAGGACGGTGCTACGTGCCACACTGCGCACGCCACGATAGACATTTTGCACCAGCGATTTCAGGGCACGGTCATCTCGCGCGGTGGCGACGTCAACTGGCCACCAAGATCATGCGATTTAACGCCATTAGACTACTTTCTTTGGAGTTACCTTAAATCGCAGGTCTATGCGAATAATCCGCAAACAGTTGATGTCCTCAAAGTCAACATATGAACACCATCCAGCAAATTCAGCCAGATTTATGCGACAAAGTCATCGAAAATTGGGCCTCCCGAATACGTTCCACAACGCGAAGCCGCGGCGGACATTTGAACGACGTCACATTCCACACTTAATGCCATAAAATGTACTTTCAAATTTAAAATAAATTGAGTGCATACATTACACACAACTTTATCGAACGACCTTATTGTATCTATTCAGTTGAGCATATTTGATCTATATTTACAGTATATATCAAAATAATATTATTTAAAATATTCAAAATCCATTAAAATGAGAAATATGTATGTACTAACTAAATAAAAATAGATTGTAAAATGACAATGTCAATACAACAAAAGTACTCTAAATATCATGATAAAAAATTAAGATTCCTTTCAATTTAAATTGGGTGAAATAATTAATGGCTCCTAAAACTTGATTACAATAATTTTCAACAATTCCGTTTTTACTGGCTACTTATATGACTCTGGAATGCGCTTCCTGCCGAAGTCTGATTCTCTCCGTCTCTTGCTACTTTTAAACGTCTCCTGAAGACTCATCTCTTCAGAAGTTCCTTTTCTTCCCTGTAAACTTTCTCTTCACTCGCTACACAACCTGCGCTCTGGGAGGGCTAACAGACCTGAAGGGCAAATTATAAATACCTATTATTATTATCTGTCTTTGTATACCAATGTTTATCCTGTAGATTGAGGCAAAGCTCTCAATAGTGCGTTTAATGTCGTTGTCTTTAAGGTGTTTCGATTTTTCATTCTGATGTTATTAAGAAGAGAAAATACTCTTTCTGCAGCGGCTGAAGAATGTTGTAGCGACATGAGCTCCATCATGAATTTGGATAATAATGGTAACGATCGTGCAGGTTATCTCATATGTAATTAGTGACTATACGTAATGTATTGAACTACATTCGTAAAAATTATATCAGAGATATATTAAAAATCTGTACACAAAGTCATTCCCATATATCAAAAAAATTTTAGTTAATTTATAAAAAAGACATGGTAACTAGGTAACCGTACGTTAGTTCAAAGTTTCCAGAAGTTGTCTGCATTCTTCGTATTCGTGAATGATGTTTATATATGAACTGACCGATAACTTATTACTTCAAAAGGTAATACTTCAGTTTAGGGGCGCACGATTAGTGGCGCTATTTCTGGGCTACAATTTAGGCCTTATGACGTCAGACGTCATAAGGCGAAGCCCCTCATTTCGAAAGTAACTAAAAATGTTAATTTTGGGCAGAAATAGCCTAAAGTAGGCGACGTTATCTTCTTTATTATTTCGATCAACGTGCAGAGCCGATCGCACGTTTATCAAAATAACAAAGACGATAGCACCGCCTAATTAAGGCTATTGCCTCCCCAAATTAATATTTTTAGCTACTTTGGAAAGGGAGGACCCTCATACCCCCCACACCCCCGAAACTTTAAAAAACTCGTAATATTCCTAATTCGAAAGGCTAACATTTAAACGATTGCTAAATGTCGGCTTCGCTATCGTCGTCTTAAATTACCTAATAAATAATCACTTCACTATTATAGTCGAGCTGCGCTTCTTTTCCCCTTTTCCACACCTGTTGCAAATCTTCGCTTTTAAAGTAAGGCCATGATCTATACAAAAGTATTAAATTCACCGAGGTAATGACAACAGTCGTATTAAACGCGATAAAACGAACGCTCAAGGTTCGCTCCGTTTTAACTGCTTGGCTGCAGGGTTGCCAATGTTTTAAATTAAGGTTGCCAGTGTGTGAAAATAATGGTTTATTTTTAACATTAGGAGAAGTTGTGCAATTTTATCTTAAACGAAATAACGAAGAATAGAAAAATTCATTACAATACTAATTAATAAAATTGAGTAGAAGTGCACTCACTTACTAAATAATAAAGAAGAGACACCAAAACAAATAAAAACACAAATCTCTCGAAGTTACGACGCGCGCATAACCTTCCTAGTGCCGAGATTGCTGTGTCGGACTTGTTTGCGCACATCTTTTCGTGTCTTCCGCACGAGTACAAATTATTATATAAGTCCAATCAGTATTAGTCGAAATAAAGAGAATAAGTGCCGAGATTGCAGATAACGCATGGCTTCATTAATAGGCCTGACGCCATGCGGCTTTTGAAGGATATCCACAAAATCAAAAATAATATTAATCATTAAATAGAAAATAAGTCACGATATAAATTATTTAATTGTAATTTATTTTGCTCAAATTTTTAATTTTCAAACAAAATAAAAGGATTAATATTATTTTAACTATAATATTAAAATAAACCTTTGAAGGAGACGGTACGTAGCGCTGTACGACAACAGGCACAAGGCACTGACACTCAGACACTGTGACACACACGCATTCTGTCACAAGTTTCTCGCGCTACTGATCACTTTCACGCAAGAGTTCTCTTGAATTATCAAAGTAATTACACAGTACAGAAAAATTTCATCCCTCATAATGTCTGGAAAACGTAAGCCTACAACTTCTGCTGGATCCGCTCCTAAGAAGCAAAGGAAAGTCATCGATCTAGACATAAAAATGAAAGTAATTAAGGAGTATGAGGGAGGTAAGAAGGTCCAAGCAATTGCTACCAGTTATTGCTTCTCACATTCGACAA
The DNA here is from genome assembly GCA_963969495.1 of Ceratothoa steindachneri. NCBI lineage: Eukaryota > Metazoa > Arthropoda > Malacostraca > Isopoda > Cymothoidae > Ceratothoa > Ceratothoa steindachneri. Next base: position 69,398,955 of record OZ018326.1, read on the forward strand.
TCTCAACCATCATTAAGGACATACAGAAAGTAAAAGAAATGGCAAAAACATCGACGGGGTACAATGCGTTGTTAACTAGGCAGCGAAAAGGATTGGTACACGAGATGGAGAAATTGCTTTCCATTTGGTTTGATGACCAAATCGCGACAAAAATGCTGATGAGTCTTGGTTTAATTCAAAGCAAGGCACTGAGCATTTTCGACACCCTAAAGACACGTGAGGGGGGAAGGAAGCACCGAAACTCGGGGCAAGCAAAGGTTGGTTTCAAAGATTTCGTCATCGATTCAACTTGCACGATCGCGCAGTTTGTGGTGAAGAAGCAAGTGCAGATGAAGAAGCGGCAAAAACATTCATTGAAGAACTAGAGAAGATAATTGAAGAGAGAGGCTATTCTCGAGAACAAATCTTCAATGTCGATGAGACGGGCCTGTACTGAAAAGAAATGCTTGAAAGGACATACCTTCACAACGAGGCCAAAAGCATGCCTGGTTTCAAGGTATTTAAAGATCGAGTGACATTGCTTTTAGGTGGGAATGTTGCAGGGTATAAGCTTAAGGCAATTCTCATCTATCGGTCTCTAAATCCACGTCCTTTAAAGAATATCAATAAGCACACATTACCAGTCTATTATCAAGAGCAAATGCAAAGGCATGGATGACCCAGGCTCTGTTTGATGATTGGTTCATTAACTGCTTCGTACATGAAGCCAGACGATATTGCCTTGATAAAGACTCCCCATTCAAGATCCTGCTTCTCCTTGATAATGCTCCAGGACACCCCAGCATATTAGTGACTTACATCCAGATGTGAAAGTAGTCTATCTGCCAAAAAACACGACTTCTATCATGCAGCCTATGGACCAGGGTGCTATCGCTGCATTTAAGGCCCATTATTTGCGCATTACTTTTGCCAAGGCAGTAGCAATGACACAGGACGACAAGATGACTCTTCGGGAATTCTAGAAAGAGTTCAACATTTTGCATAGTATCAAGCATATTGATGCAGCTTGGCAACAAGTGACAGAAACGTGCATGCACGCCATATGGGAAAAATGCCTGAAAAGATATGTAAATAATTATGAAAGGTTCAGTCATGAAGAAAACTCGGAAGTGTTAAATAAGAAAATTGTTGACCTTGCACGATTGTTGCAGTTAGAAGTGGAACCAGATGACGTGCATGAACTTGTTGATTATGTTGAAGGAGAGTTGAGTAAGGAGGATTTGTTAGAGTCAGAAGAACAGCGAAAATTAGAGGAGTTAGAAGAAAGTGAAAAATCAGATGAGGTACAAAAGAAGTTCACTGCAAAGGGCTTAGCAACTGCATTCGCAAAAATAAATGAAGTTATGTTGGACATAGAGGCCATGGAAGCGAAAGTTGAACGCAACATAAATGAAGCACTCCGATGTTATCGTGAGATCTACGATGAGAAAAAGAGACAAACAAGACAGACTATTTTAAAATTTCTCAGAAAAACCACATCTCAAAGCCAGACCCCCAGCAAGAGTACTGCTACCCCTTCCCCTGCAGGGCCTCTCTCTTACCTGGACCCTATGCTGTGCGTGAGTCTATCGATGAAGACCCTGATTACATACCCTGAAATTTTCGATTCTACTCCACAAAGCGAAATATTTGAAGGATTTGAATTATAAATTGTTTGTTTTTTAAATTTTATTATTTTGTATTATTGTTTATTATTATTACATTATTATTATTATTGTTTGCTTTGCATCTTATGTCACTTAGTGTTAATAAAACAATGTTGTCAAGTTTGTGTTTTTTACTACCATATATACAAAAGCTAACTGAAAAGAATAAAATTAAAATTTATTCTTAAAAGCTTAAATTTATTCTTAAAAAAACCACTAAAATAACATAAAGAAAAGATTAGTCGAAGTAAAGAGAATAAGTGCCGATAACACGTGACTTCATTAATAGGCCTGACGCTATGCGTCAGCCAAGTTGTCGGTCAATGGGGGTGTCGTTCACGGAATCCCTTAACGATGGGGTCGTTGGAACGGAAACTCGTCGTTAAGCGAGGACTTGATGTATTTTCAAGTAAAAAATTGGTCATCAAGACAAGTCTTGGGCCCCTCACAAGGTGTGTAAGCAGTGTGTAGAGGGTTTACGGATGTGGACCAAGGAAGCACGTGATAAGTTGGTTTGGTATAACTATGATTTGGCGAGAGTTAAAAGATCATTGTCCAAACTGTTACTTTTTAGGTGAAGTCTTCAGGATATAACAAGAAATGCAAATGTAAAATCGAGTATCATACTCTAGCATCAGCTATACGTACAGTGTCTCATTCAGCTGAAATCCCAGTGCAAGTTTTCATTCAACTACCGTCTCTTGAAGATCTGCCTTAACTACTTTCACACAATTTGACCTACATTAACACTATCCTTTGGATGGACAAAAGGAATTTACACAAACATTACATTCAATCAATGTTTTTTTATTATTTCCAGTGTATGTAAGTTGTTAAAACCTTTTATAAAATAAACAAAATTTGGGGGAGATGCGGTATTTTTGTGTTGTTTTTTTTATACAAAATGAGGGTATCCTGTAGCAAAAAAATGATGTGAAAACCTGGGGTCATTTTGGGATTCAGAATGCAAGAGTTAGTAAAGAAAAAATGTCACATCTAACAATGAAAATTGTGTTCCCCAGTGTAATTGAATCGATAATTAGCTTAATAATTAAATAAATTAATAAATAATTATCTTAATAATCCCCCATCAATAATAAGCTTTAATGCTATGAATAAAATAACACAATTAGGATACAGATTGAAGGATGATAAGAACAATTTGAAATTCCTGCTCAAGCCTAGGGTGATTGCTCGAGGTTAAGTTTGGCGGAACGAAAAAGCAAACTTTTGTGACCAAATATTTCCTCTGTCAGCGGAAACCTCCGAATGTTAATTACTTCGGTGATTCATTTACTTTGCAATAAAATTACGATGAATTCGATTAATTAATGTGTGTACTTTTAATTGGAAGACACGACGGAGAACAGAGAGAGAGAGACAACTTATGAATTCAAAAGATGGCAATAATGAATCGAGTTTAAATAGCATCACTTCAAGGCAGTTGAAAATTGACAGAACGAATACATTGGAGGAGAGTGGCTCCCTTTACTGGTCTACATTTGTACCAAAGAAATTTGGCGCTTTTCACTTTTTACATAATTATATAAAGAATCTTTATAGGCGAAGAGGATTATTTTATCGACGGATAGCTTTATAAAATGAAGTGTACAATTTACTGAATTAAGACATACGACTTTGCAACAGATTGATACGGAAACAGGTCTAGGTGATAAAGATATGGTATCCCTAGAGTCATGGCTTTAGACAAAGTATATTATTTCTTTTCCATTCCTAATCCAAGAAGGAAATATATAAAAAAGATTGAATTACGACTGGTTGATTTCTAGCGACAAAAATGCGGTTTCAAAATCACTAAATTTATAATTTAAGAAGGGGATTTTTTTGAGTATTTGAATAATAATTTCCTCTTAGTTTGGTTATGACTTATGTTTTTTTATCAAAGTTATTTCTAATAATTCTTGTATAATATAAAAAAACAAAATGGTGAAGTTTAGAAATAAATATAAGTTTCGAAAAGTTGTGAAAATTTTAAAATCTAAAGAATTACAAATGGTGAAGTTCAGAAAATTTATTTTTATATATCTTCTATAACTCTATATTTTAGCAGCGTGATATTTTGAAACGGGGGAAATTTAGTTTAGAGTTCCTTTTTAATCTTAGTAGTGAAGCGCAAGCTCCCCCCGTAGGGGAAAGTGGCGAACCCATTGCCTGGTCTTTATATAAATATATACATAAGTAGATTTATGAATCCAGCAAAGTTGCTTATAAATGTCGTGAGACAGTATTGGTGGTTAGGACATTTGCGTTAAAATTATAATACCCAAGAAAGCTTTTTGATGCATAATCAGCAGTACTCTATAATTATGGCAACATAGAAATATAGCATATGCTGAAAACATCTCATAATAGGGAATTCATAATTTTGGATGTTGTGAGACTTGTGAGTATTCGGCGACCTCAGGGTTGGGAAAGGGGGCATTATTGGAACGTATTTCCAGCGTTTAATTTATATATATATATATATATATATATATATATATATATATATATATATATATATATATATATATATATATATATATATATATATATATATAAGGGGTGTTGAAAATATACATTGCAGCAAAATATATATTGAGTTTTCTGCCTATTTCAACACTACTTTCAGTCATCAATATATTGATGATGGAAAGTAGTGTTGAAAGAGGCAGAAAACTCAATATATATATTTGCTGCAATTATATTTACTGCTAACTGCGATCCGTCTTAATGGAACAACCTTTATATATATATATATATATATATATATATATATATATATATATATATATATATATATATATATATATATATATATATATATATATATATATATATATATATATATATATATATATATATATATATATATATATATATATATATATATATATATATATATATATATATATATATATAAATATAAATATATATATAGTTTGACTTCTCATTCCGCTTAAGTTGGATTTACATTCAGATACATGTTATTTGAATGATAAGTTGATTTATTTATTTTTGAGTAATACAGAAATCATTATATACACTTACATTATTTTGTTTATTTTTGGAGTACTGTGGATTAATAAGAATCTGGCAGTGCTAAAATGTCTTTGAAAATTTAAAAACTCGTAATCTTGTTAAAATGAATCTTATCCAAAACATTATATTGTTTCTGTGTTGTAATATTTCCCTAATTATACTGTATATGAGTACCACTCCAAGACAAAATAATTTACTCGTAATAAAAAATATTTTATCCTATTTCAAAAATTTAATTTTGCTTCTACTTACTTGTGTGGTACCACTCTTTTATATGTATACTAGTGTACCCGTGCTGTAAAATAATTAGCCCTTTTTAGGAAAAATCATTTTTCAAATCTACGATAAATACGCAATTATTGAAAGATAGCTATCTAGCAATAAAAAAAAGAAAATAAATAAAAAACGTACCATCCAAAATGAGGGCACGGGGCACGAAATGTATATATGTATATACCGGATTTTTCAAAAGTTCTGTTGCACTTTTTTTAATCTTTCGAAAGGTTTGCATGTGATAGAAAAAATTCCGTTAAACAAATTTAGAGTTCTACTTTTCAAGCGCTTGCCACAAGAAGTCCGACATCGCCAAGTGGCTTACTGTCACCCAGCTTACCGTCCACAGAGTCATGGAGAGGCTCAAGAACGGGGAAGACCTAAATAGCCAAACCTATTTTCAATCGTTTGGCTGTGAGAAAGGCCTTTGAGAGTGCCCCGAAGCTCAAAATGACTGCGCTCGCGAAGAAGAAGGACATCTCTGTGGTTAGGGTGTCCAGGGCCGTCAATGAGGAGGGCAGAAAGAGCTTGAGGTGCTTGGAAAGGCTTCTGCTCACCGACTGTATGCGAGAACGACGAGAAGACTCATGACAATCAAATTCTCATTTTTTTCTGATGAAAATCCTTCTTCATGGTCGATCTGGTCATCAGAAAGAAGACCAACCGCATGGTAAGCTTTGGCGAGGACGTGTCCGAGGTCCGCTACGTGTCCACGACCAAGCACCCGGCCTCCGTGATGATTCTCGTCGTCGTGGCTTTGAAGGGCGACAAGATGTCACCGGTGTGATTGACAGCCGGTTACAGGCTCACCGCCACTGATTACAGGGACATCTTGCCCACGAAAGTCCTGCCATGGGTGAGAAAGATCACTACGAGGGCGAACTAAGACTTTCAGCAGGACGGTGCCCTGGCCCACACGGCCAGGACCGTGCAAGAGTGGTTGGGGTCGAACATGAACTTATGGTTGAAGGACATTTGGCCATCGCAGTTGCCCGACCTTAATCCTCTCCAATAAAGCGTGTGGGGGCATTCGAGGGCAAGCACTGCATGGTCCACCACAACAACGTCGACGAGCTGAAGTGCTCCGTCAACCGCGTGTGGGCTAGAAGAAGAAGGACTTCGTGCATAACGTGTGCGCAGCCTTCAGGTTACGCCTGGAGCGTGTGCTCGCCGCCGATGGTGGCCACATTAATTAATATTACAAATTAAATATATTGATATATGGTTGGCCAGAAAGTCCTGACTCACTTAGAAAGCGAAAGCTTGTTTACAGTTTTTTTTTATTCAAAGCCAGTTGGCCAACTTTATGTCACTCTTCATGAATTTTGCCTGTTAATTCACTTTTGGATGAGCATTTGTGCACCCTCACTCTTGTGCCAAGTGTGGCCACAAATATTCAATGGGGTTGAGGTCTAGATATTGAGAGGGCCATTCCATCAACGTCACCCCCTTTTTTTCAAACCAACCCTTTGTGACTCTAGATGTGTGGCATGGAGCATTGTCTTGTTGGAAGATTACACCATCTGGTATGTCATCATTGAAAATTTACCTATGGAAGGTTGATAAACCTGGTTTGATATGCTAGTGTAACCGTTGGAATTCATTCTGCTTTCACAAGTGAACAACAATCCTGGACCTAAAGACGACATGCATCTACAAATTTGACATTTATTGCTAGCTATGATTTTAAAGTTTTCTATTGTTATTGACGTTTTAATATTTATTATGTTTAAATCATAACCAGCAATAAATGTCCTACCACACTCAGGATCGGAGAATCAATATGTATTAAATCTTTAAAACCAACTTTTAATTCAGATAATTCGTCAGTTCCTCTCCATATTCTGTAAAAAAAATCACAACCTACCAAACCATGCTTAATATTATTGTTCGAATATTGGTCAGTTGAAGTATTTCAAAGCTTAGTATTAAGGTGTGTTCTTCACTATAGTTACCAAAACCTTTGTATATCGCATAACTTTGTAGTATTATTTATTTAAAATCTTAAATTATTGCATACGGTGAATTTACCCTAATTTCTATAGTTATTACAACCCATTCATGTAATTATTCTATAGCTATATTTCTCATTCTTGTTAACTTTGCTAATGAATTGTCACATATATTCCTAGGAACCAGAAGATGAGCCCACAAGCTCGAAACATCTCTCTCTCTATATATATATATATATATATATATTAGCCAGAGAAAGAACTTTCCACTAGGCTAAAATCATAAGGCCATATTAGCTTGAGAAATATAAAACATTGCAAACCAAATGTAACTATTTTTCTCTTTTCATGAGCTTTATTATGAATGATCTGTTATAATTTCTTAAACTACCATTGATTCATTTTGAATCAGACGATGCATTAAATACTGTTCTCACCACTCCTTTCAGTTCTTTCTAAATGCTTGGAATATCATGTTATCTGCGTAACTTGGTCAAATCTAACGTTCCAGTACTTCTGGAGAGGAGTGGTTCCTGATGTCTCTTGACTAAACCTCCAATCAGCATTGCCCATTTAAAAGACAATGGACCCGTCTGTTCTACAATAGCAGATGGAATCCACATAGACCCACCATGAATATAGTTGCGAATCGCCACAGGAGACTGAAGGAAGTTGTAGCTTCCTTGCTACCCCTAGATATATGATCCTTTTTCTAGCCTAGTTGTCATCTAGCAACTCTAGCTGCACCTAACTCTGCAAGCCAAAAGAAGTCTAAACAGCTTTGAAATCTTCATCTGAACATTAACTCCGCTAGTGACAATCTTGTAGTAGTATGAGGTGTTAATCTATAGTTAAAGACGAATTTATCTATAGTTAATTGTATAGTAGCATTAAAAGTCAGAGTGCTTTCTTAAAAGTTTCTACCATATTTTCTGCCAACCCGTTAGTAGAAGGCTTGTATACGGCTAGTAATATGGCGAATGCCACTATTCTAGACAAATTCTTTAAATTCATGAAGTGTAAAACATGGACCATTTATTATCAAATACAATATACATATATGGATAAACCAAATTGTGCAAATGAGTGTTGTAAGCACTTTACGGTTTCTTTAGCTGTAGGACCCGAGATGTGATATATATCTACTCATTTTAAGTGGGCACTATTAAAGGTACCAACTCTCCACCGGACTAGCATAGTCTATGTAGATGTGATGCAATGAGTGGGTTGGCCATTCTAACGGATGTATATCCGCTTTTGTAGGCTGTGCCCGTAGAGATAGGCATTCAGGGCATGAGTTTGAGTTTCACAAGTCCTCCAAATCGTGATCAAGGTTTTGCCACCATAAATATGTAGATGCGTACTAATTTCTTTACCCAAGATGAGCCAGTGAGTCCAGAATGGAACTTACTCAGTAGAGCTTATCTAAGTTTAGGATAAGTAACTACTCAATAGCCCCAGAGGATGTAGCCATTTTTTAGATAGAGCTCATCTCTCCTTCTACTATAGGGATCAAGACCTAGATATCACATAGTAGATACAGGCAAACCGGTTTCACAAAACAGTAGAATTCTAGATAGAATAGGGTCCCTTCTAGTGTTATCCCGGGTGTCTTTGCTTGGGATAGGAGAGTAATCCCCCCAAAATGACTAAAATGGTTCTCTCAGTAGGTAATATAGTTACTATATGTACTCTTTCCAGGCACAGACAGTCAACTTAAATTCAATGATCAGAGCAGCACGACTTAACTTACCTTACCGATGTGCCATATCGTCCAGGATGTCAGCAACCAAGGACTTCCATCTTTCTTTGTCCCGCGTAGCTCTGATAAACTGCTCGCGCGACATTCCACTTCCCATCAACTTCACCAGCACATCCATGTATTTTCTTTTGGCCTTCCTCTTTCCCTCCTTCCCTTCAACATCTCAGTTACAACTAAATTTTCCATCCCTTCTCTTCTCATCACATGATCGAAGAATCTCAACTGTCTTCCTTTCACCATCTTCATCAATTCTCTCTTCTCTCCTACCATTTGCAAAACTGCTTCGTTCGTTCTTCTTGCTGTCCACAGGATCTTCAACATTCTTCTCCAGCACCACATCTTCATCACCTCCAGTCTTTTCACCAGTGCTGCTGATAATGTCCAGCTCCCAACTCCACACAACAAAGTGACCACACATGCGTCTTTATTCAACCTTTCCTCGTTTTTATTGATAACTTCCTGTTCGCTAATATATTTTTAATATTTCTGAATGACATCTTTGCTATTTTTATCCATCCCATGATTTCAGTGTTGCTTCTTACATCCTCAGGCACCACACTTCCGAGGTATTTGAACGACTCCACCAGCTTCACTGTCTGGTCTCCACAACATAATTCAAATCTTGTCACTGGAGTACTCTTCGATATAGCAATACACTTCGTCTGTTCTACATTAATTTTTAGCCCTTTGTTCTCACTTTCTTCTTTTACTTTATTGAATATTAGCTGTAACTGTTGCCTTGAATGAGCTATTAGTACTGTGTCATCCGCGTATCTTAAATTATTGATATAACATCCTCCTATTTTTATCCCTTCGTATTCTTCAATATTCCTCATTATTACCTCACTATATAGTACGAACAGGTCTAGTGACGACACACAACCTTGTCTTACTCTGTAGTGATCGGATTATGTAATAGGTCAGCTATTGGCACCAAATTGCGGAATTCAATAAGCCCAGCGAAAACTTCCACAAAATGGACGCGCGGTGGTCTTATTAAATCCCAGCATACTCCACACATATAAAATAATATGTCTGAAATGGAAAAGGAAATGAAAATGTATAGATTAATTTGCTTCTATGAATTTGAATACAAAAATAACGAATATAAATATATTTGTCAATGTATATAAATAGAAGGCAAGCGACAGTTGGAAGTGAGCGTGGGACAAACAATGTACGAACGCGCGAAAGGTCAGAAACACCTGTGTCAATAAGACAACGCCTAACCAAACATTTCGCGTCTCAGAATAGATTTATCGAAAGACAGAAGTCTACGAAGCACCTGGGTAAACATATCCATTGACCAAAAGGAATTGTATCAGAAAGCTGCGACAAGCGTATCCTGTTATATTGATAAAGCTTGGGATATGCAAGTAATTCGACTTACACAGCTTTCGTTAGCTCCGCCTTTGGGGTGGAGAACAATTATTCTAGGCCACGCCCTCTAGAAAATCATCATATATATATATATATATATATATATATATATATATATATAGTCGGAGCAGTTCAGTTAGGATGATTATTGTTCACGTTCCCCCTTTTAAATTCACCAAATCTTGCAGCTCAAAAATTTAATACTTCGCGGTGAATATATATAGACTGCTAGTCGCCCGCAAAGTAACTTCTTGACGTGCCGCTTGCCCCGTTAATAGGCCTATATTAGAATAAAGTATACTTTTGCAACATCCTTCTTTACCTCGATTTACCCTGAAACCTTCGGCAAGCCCAGCAAAAATAAGAACACAGTGAAGAAGTCATCTCTAGAGTCAGATACTTAATTCTCCTTCACCATATACTGGTCACCCCCTATAACTCCTCTTCTGATTGCTTGAAAGTCAGTTTCTTCACCATCTATTCTTACATACTTAAGTATGGTTATGTGCCCTGCAACATATAAATGCAACAAATATAAATGAATAAGTGCAACATATAACAAGCCTCAACTGCAATTTCCCTAGATAACTTTAAGGCAGAACCACCATAAACTTTCATGTTTACAGAAGAGTGAAAGAGAGAGTAGACCAAGAAGAAACAACCAGCTACAGCTTATCATATTTTGATTTATAAACTAAAGAACAAGATGTTCCAGTATCCAAATCCACTGGAACTTCAACATTGTTTAGGAAAATTTCCCCAACACTTCGAATAACTCTCTCTCAGTGTTGATATACAACCCCAAATTATAGCAAAGGTAAGGGTATTTCTTTCCAGAACTAAAAAAGTTAACACAGCTAATAAACTGACTTTTAACTTGGAAACATATCTTTCTTATGTGTCCCTTCTTTCTGCAAAAAGGACATTCAGCATCTTTGAATTGTCAATCCGGCTTCCATTGAAACTCTCCACAACCTGAACAAATAGCCTTAGGCTTAGAAGTAAACGTAGGTGCAGACTAACGATCTCTAGAGCAAAAGGTTACCCATAGCCTACATATCTCGCAATTCAGTTGCACGGGCATTTGCAACTTTTGTGGCAGTCAACTTGCAAGGAAAATAGGCCCAGCAAGGAACCCACACAAATGGGTGCTCGGTGGATCTATTAAATCCGGAAATTGGCTACATAAACACATTAATTAGATAGTATGTGATGTAATAAGTAGTGAACCAATGTAAAATAGAGAGAAATGCCTATTTTACAACTGTGCATTTACTAGGAGAAACATAAGAGAGGCAAGTGAATAACTGGTTTCCCACGCGGGCACACATACATACACACGCAAAGGAGCAGCTGCGAGACGAAAAGAACCGATGCTAGAAAGCAAGTGGAGCTGAGCAAATGCAGGGTGATGTATGAGTTGACCGGTTAATGTGGCGTGAGAGTGTGAAACGAAAAATAAACTGTCATACCTATTGATAGGGTTTGCCAGCCCAATCTGAAAAGCTGTACAGCTACTTTAGGAACGCACAAACCTCTGTTAGTCCGCCCAACGGTCAACGAAGAGACTAAAAAAAATATACTTCCGATCATTAGTTCCGCTCCGCACCTAGAGAAGAAGAAAAAGAAGTCACGCCCCCTTAAGCTAGGGAACTATAAATAAACGAACGCAAACATTAGGAGAAGAATCTGTTGTAATTTGGTCGAATAGACTCAATTAGAGGCATTCAACTAACTCCTTTCATTATTATTAGCATCACGAGTCCGTTCCTGGACCTAAATCCTGTCGTTTTAGCCTCAGCTACCCAACATTAGTAAAGACTTACATATGGATGCTTAGGACTCGATCTATTTCGCTTACTCCGAATAATGTAGGCCCTAACTAAGAATAAAAGCCTACTTATCGTCGCTTTCCTTTCGAGTCCTTTCCTTTAACCTCGAGGTAACCAAGGTATCTTCTGGAACTCAGACTAGAAGCGGAATCTCCGTGAAAACCTTTGGAGTCATTGTATAGGCGACGAGTAGACCTGAAACAGTTCCCCCATTACTTGTGGCTAATCGGGAGGGGGGGGGGGGGGTAGGCCTAAACATATTGAAGGGCTGACATTTTACTATTTTATTTATTTGCTTTCTTATTACAGGATTAAAAGAAAATTGACCCTCAGATAGATTTAAATTAGGATTCTACGATGTCAGTTCCTAATTTAAATCTATCTGAGGGTCAATTTTCTTTTAATCCTGTAATAAGGAAGCAAATAAATAAAATAGTAAAATATCAGCCCTTCAATATGTTTAGGCCTACCCCCCCTCCCAGATTGGCCACCAGTAGGGGATTGGGGATAAAAGAGGGGATATTTCACGACCTGTTATGCTTGTATGCATTTTTTTCTTATAGTTTCTATCCAGTGTCAGTTGAAAAAGGGTGTGAGATACACAGAAACTGTTCTGAATTAAATTGTCTTCGGAGAATGTGGTTTAATTCCTCATCTTTTCTTGCGATATTGCATTAATTTTCATCATATATATATATATATCAATTATTATGTGAAATTCATATTCAAATTCAGCTTTGTCTGGATATGAATAGATGACAGACAAAGCTGAATATGAATGTGAATTTCACATAATAAATTTTTATGGTAAAAGAGGGGGTAACCTTCTTAGAGGGGGAAAGTGTTATAGCAATGCCTCTGGGCATTCCTATAATAAAAACCTCCTGGGAAACTTAAAAATATATATATATATATATATATATATATATATATATATATCAATTATTATATAGGAATGCCTCTGGGCATTCCTATAATAAAAACCTCTTGGGGAACCTAAATATATATATATATATATATATATATATATATATATATATATATATATATATATATATATATATATATATATATATATATGTATATATATATATATATATATATATATATATATATATATATATATATATGTATATATATATATATATATATATATATATATATATATATATATATATATATATATATATATATATATATATATATATATACATCAATTATTATGTGAAATTCATATTCATATTCAGCTTTGTCGGATATGAATAGATGACATGTAGACTGTAGATGGCAATAGGATGTAAAAATGATATTTTTTGATAATGTCATTTATGGATTACTATAGCTTTTTGTAATAGATTAAATATCTAATCCCCCCCCAATGTTTTTCTCTTCCCAGGACAACAGTATGTATGCATGCCATTCCATTAATTAACTTACTTTTCGCAGCACAAATTTTTGTTTCCTTCACTCAAAGCAATGCTGTTGAGCCATTAAATACACCAATCTGATAAATATTCCACCTCTTATAGAAATACGATTGTGCACAAAAAGGTGGTTCACTACGTACGAAAATAGCGAATTGTTTTTCACCTATAAATATTTAAAGTTGGATCTCATTTTTTGTGGGTCACCATGTAATACTCACAAAGAGATAGAAATCTCGCAAATGTTTTTTTAGCGCAATAACTTAACAACATCGAAATCTCTCATATGAGTTCACTCCAGTAGGTTGCCAATTCTAAACCACGCTCATCTATCAGTTCTGCGCATTTACGTGGTTGAGGAGCATTTAGCGTGCAGAAAAATACAAGCGGACTCAAGATAGCGCAGCCGACACGCCGCTCGCCAACGGTAGTTCGGCGACGCAGGAAGCTATTCGCAATTTGTCGCGTGCTACTTTCGTTCTTTATTTTTTTATTGCCCATTTCCCTACAACCCTTAATATCTGCAATGGTACCCAGAGCCATGAGTAGAGCGTTACGCCTTGGGTACGTTTCCAAGCGGCCTTCTTCGTCTTCTTTTCTTCAAAATACGCTCTGAGCACAAGGGAATGTGCTGAGTAGCATGCCAAGAAGTGCAAGCGGGCTGTTTAAAAGCTTTGCTTGAACGAGGCATTTTAAATGTATCATGGCGCAATCAATAGACACTCACCAACGGTGGCCCGGCGACGCAGTACGCCCCACGCTACTTTGATTCTTCCTTTCTGTTTATCCCCCTTTTTCCTACACCCCTCATTTACAAACTCCAAGCAAAACAACACAAATTTGCTCAACCCACCATAGGTTTAAAAAAAAATACCTAATTCATAACCATTAACCATGGAAGATGTTTTATAAATTTGTGTCTTTGATATGTTAATTATTAAGAAATTATTTATTTCTTTATATGAAACATGAGCAATTTTACAGATTAACCACTCCATCGCAATCGAAGGCACTGCAGAAATTTATAATTATGCTGGTATAAAGAAAAATAAATTGTTAACCATCTTGCAATTGATAGCTTGTTTTGAATCGCCCAAATCGTGTTTAGGTTAAGTAGAGTTTTTTTTTGGGGGGGGGTGTTAGTCTTTTTAATTACTAGGGGCGTAGTACGTTCTTGTGGTAGGCTTCGTCGCAGAGGGGGTTCGTTTGATATATTTTTAGTAACTTCTGTAATATTTTTTCTGTGATGTTTTTACCGCCTAAAAGGAACCAAACAAGAAGCTTACTCTAGCGACTTTTGCCGTGGGATAGCCTTCCGTTCAAAATGCTGATCTTTGTAACGGTTGTGGTACGGCAGTGCAGGCATTCTCGCGTGAATATTATTCGTTAATCTGTAGAATTACCAAAACTAAACCCGTTTGAATAACCTACCTCCTCTTCTTGATATAGGGGTTTAGGAAAGGGGGTGATGAAAAAAATAAAGAACTAAAATAGCACGCGGCTAGTTGCGAACAACTTCCTGCATCCCACGCCCACTGTTGGTGAGCAGCGCATTGACTACGCAATCCTGACTCTCTCTTAAAAAAAGTCTCATTCAAGCGAAACTGTTAAACTGCCCATTTGCACTTTTCGGTACGTTACATCTAGTGGGTGGAGGAAAGAGGGGGAATTATATAGTCGAATTACTAGGGGCGTAGTACGTTCTTGTTGTAGGCTTTGTCGCAGAGGGGGTTCGTTTGACCATACCTTGAGATTAGATAGGCTGGGTTTACCGAAGGTAACTCAGTATCGGGGAATGTAAAGGACTAGGAAAGGAAGCTTCAAAGAAAATATAACTTTATCCTTAAATTTGCCTGCTAAAGGGGCAAGAGGAAACGTTTCAATTTTTTTGCGGTCAATGTGTAGGCTTACTGTTTACGCGAAGTATCGAGTCCAAAGGCGGCATAATTTAGGCTAGTAAACAGGATTCCGTGACGCCACTAAGGGAATGAATTGAGTTAATGAATCAAGAATAATGAATCTTCTGAACAATAATGATAATGACCCATGAGAGTCTGCATATATATATATATATATATATATATATATATATATATATATATATATATATATATATATATATAGTGACCTTGACTTGTCCGTGGGGCGGACCCAATGGTCTAGTACGTTCGTTATTTCCACCACTTGGGCGGAGTTTCTGACAGTTCTATGTATCTGATGTACCTACATATTTCCCATAGATTTAGTCTTATTATAGGGAATCGCTTTGTTGCAGGACTCTCTGAAATTTCTCTGGCCAGAGCCTATATTTGTTCAGCTGCTGATAAATGTTCCCAACATGCGTATGTTTGTTTGTGTGTGATCCTCGTATTTATCCAAATGGTAAACTTTGATAGCTTTGAATGTTCGTGGGTTTTCGCGCGACTCTAAGCGACCGCTTGCCTCAGATCTATTTGTACAGTTTAATATATATATATATATATATATATATATATATATATATATATATATATATATATAATTTCATTTGCTAATTCTCTTTGGTTCTTTATTAATTACACTTGGCATATTATTTACTTAATTTACACATCTAGCAGTTTTTAGGATTTGATAAATCCACCGAGCGTCCATTTGTGGAGTTCCTAGCTGGGCCTATTAAATCCTGCAATTTGGTGCCAGAGGCCTACTTATTTTATACAACGAGCTCTACCTCTTCCAACATTCTACATCGTATTTAAATTAGCGTCTTACCTAAATATGATGCTTTTCATCATTGTAGATAATGGGCATTTCTTGAATCAGTCTGATCAATCTCCCTCTAAATCCGAAGCTTAAGACATCATACAGACAGAGCTTGGAGCGGCATATAATAGCTCGATGGTTCAGAAAATAGTATTTTCAAATGCTAATAACTAGGAAAATAATGCTTTTCGCACCGAATAATAGCAACAGAGAAATCAGAAGGGCATATAAAATAGATTAATAGTATTTTTTTCTTAAAAACAGTGATTTTTAATCTGTAGAATTACCGCAAGATGTTAATTTTTATCACTTCATTTAGCTGTCAAATGCAATGTATCTAAGCATTACTGTATAAATTTAAGATTCTGGTTTCTTTACATATCGTGAGGACAGAGTAAGAATTCGCCGCTTGTATAGCCGACAGAACATTCGCATCAAGCTTGGTAAAGCAGATACAGGAGACAAAACCAAGAGAAAATTTCCGTATACCATCGATGGTGAAATTTATTTTCACTCATAAAACTGGAAGCTCGATGAACTATTTGCCATTACTTCTTCCCCGAAGAGCTGCTACACTAAGTAGTAAGAAAAGAACAATATTGGCAACGGAAGAACCACTCATCGCCTTTCATCTTAACTTTCATAATTTTTATTTTCATCTATCGACTCACGCACCATTTCGCCTCCCACACAAAAAATCCTCCCTTTAGGGAGCTACTGGATAAAGAGAGAACTTAATACTTTTAGGCCAGTTAATATTTAATAATATGATTGCCTAATCTCCCCCCCCACCCCAGGGCCAAGTGCCTTCGCTGATGAAAGCTGTCACCACGACCTAGTCCCAACTATGCAAGGCAGTAGCTTCTGCATAATTGGGGGTACAGGTGGAGGGAGGTTTAAGGAATAGCCCACTACCAGAAATCCGTACCAGAGGAACCCCGGACAATGGGCCGGGCTGCAACCTCTGCAGGAGAGTATAACAACTCCGACATAGGGGAGGAAGGGCAAGACCACTGAGGTTTTTAGTTCCCTCGAGGAGGCGTCACCCCCGGCTAGCGATGGTTGATTCCGCGCTAGCCAACAAAAAGTCCGTCACTATTCATCCCTCTAGAGTTGCCCACTCGGGTCGATCCACTCATCATCATCATCCTCACCCTTGACAGCCTAATCAGCGGGGCCTTGGCCTACGGGTCGGGAGGACCCACACATATTACAAAACTAACACTATGGAGTACAGAAGGCTCCCTTTGGGAACAGAGCCTGGGAGACCCAAACCCGAGAGAGCTCTATACACAGAGTTAAATATCGCAGTCACCAAGCTCATAAATGTCCCAAATGGCTACGTAGTTCTGTGTCACAAACAGGGAGACGTGGAAAGGCTAGTAGCCCCAGAATGAACAAACATACTAGGAAAGATTGGCCTACAACCCAAATTACCGCCACAGCTCCAGGCTAGCCGCTCCTTCATATGCCGAAAAGTCGACCTTTATGTGGGCTCACACACCAAGGAGGAGCTAAAGGAAGAGCTCGAGAAAGAAACCCACCATCTAAAAATAGCGGAAATAATTAAATTTGCGCACCACACCCACGTTTTTAAGGTGATTTACACAGCGACTGAAATTGCCAATAGGGCGATGCAAAACGGTCTCCTGGCCTTTGAGAAGGAAAATTCCACCAAAGAAAATCCACACCGAGAAATTCACAAACAGGCAAAGATGTTTCTAATGCTAAGCACTGGAAGAACACATCACCAGAGAATGCCCTGAAAAAGATAAGAAAGTTTGCTTAGAATGCGGGAGTGAAGGTCACAACTTCCGAGAATGCAGGGAAACAACTAAAAGGTGCATAAACTGCCAAGGTCCACATAGAACAATGGCCGTTAATTGCCTGAAACGGAGAGAAATAATTTCAAAAAAGGAAAGAGAACAGACCCAGGCAAATGAAAAAATAAACAACCAAACATACGAACAACTGGCCAAGGCAACAGTAAAAGAAATAAAACAAGCAGGGGAACAAAAAATAATCATAAATGTGAATGAAGGAACCAGGTTAGGTATATTGGCTTGTATTATGTTCGCGCACGTTCATAATATTGCCTAACCGGGAACCTTCGCGGACACACTCAACCTTCTCCTCGAAAAGAATGGAGTAAAGAAAATTTGGTTTCCACCCAACCCTCCATTAGTTCTAAAATACAGAGTCACGACTGGAAAGACTCTTCAGGTGAAAGATATGCTCAAAGTGGGATCCGCAATGGAAGAGAAAAAGACGACTGAAGAGACAGTACAGACCGCAGAAGACGAAGATGAAGACGAAACAGAACAATCTGACAAAGAATCTAATAACAAAAAGAAGAAAAACAAACAGAAAAACAAAACAAAGACAAGACGCGGAAGAAACAACCGACTCGGAATCCTCAAAAGAGACCGAAAATGAAGAAGGCTGCAGGTAGGAAGCCAAAGATTTTAAACTTAGAATCTTTGTGCATGAGGCCTACCCCTTACCAAAGGGGGCCACACCCGCTGACATCAGAAAAGGGCTGGAAAAGGGCACTTGCAAATGGACCTATGTAACCGACCATGACGAAAACGTTATCGAAAAACTTATATGGGAAGACCGCATTAGATTCTTCCCCAATGATATAAAACCACTTAAAAAAGTAAACATTTGACAAACTCGCAAACGGAAAATACCAAAGTTCAAAGGAGAAGACAAAATAGCAAAACTAAAATAATGACCAATACAAACAAAAAACTAAAAATCTTACACCTGAACACGGATGGATGGAAGACCAAGTCCATACAATATGGAAACATATTCAGGCAAATAGACGCGGACATCATATGTATCTTGTAACATGGGGTGAAAAACGATGTGTCCATGGAAATCATTAACTATAATATATTTAAAAATATTCCAACAGGAGAGAGGTACGATGGTGCGGCTATTGCAATAAGAAAGAAACTCGACTAGGCCTATGCGGCCGTGACACTAGAAATGGAATAATCCCCTCTCACAGTTGCTGCGGCCTACCAGCCACCCTGCTGCCCCTATGTCCCGATCCATTCAATAATGGAAATATACAACAACAATAACAATCCTACTATATTATTTGGAGACCTGAACGCCCGTTTACGGGAATCAGGCCATCAAGGGTCGAACAATGCAGGACAAAATATATAATTACTGTTGGATAGGGGAATAATCCAAAGAGTAGGCCCAGACTTCCCGACGTTCATTAAGGGAAGATCTGCCACCAGGCCATATATAGTTTTATCATCCCCAAACTTCCCGTACAGCATCCACATGGAGCCAATCCCAACCCCCTGCAGCGGCCACATACGAATCCTGATGACGATTAACCAGAACCCCATAATGATTCTCATAACACCAAGGAAATCATTGGCAAAAATATACCCAAATATTAGAGAGATATCAACAATCAGATCTTAATGGCAAAAAATTAGAAGAACTAAATAACATAATGGACAACCTGATTGAGACAATGGTAGAGGCCGACAATCAGACAGTGCCACTGACAAAATATAAGAACTTACCACATCCCAAATGGACAACAAAATGAGAAGAAAAGCAAAGAACATCAGAATAAAGTACCACAAAATAAGAAAGTACGGAACTATTCGGTAGAGAGCAAAAGAGCTCAATCGAATGATGAAAGAAATGATTTTCTTTAATAGAAGAGCAACAAAGAGAAATATGGCAAGAACAAATAGATAAAACAGCCACAACTGAAGACCCCAAAGTAGCATGGAGGCTAATAAAAGCGATAAAAGGCAGACCACCAAGAAAGCCGATCAAAATAACGAATACATAAGGACCAACGCAGAAATAGAAGAGAAATTCAGAGCTCACTGGAGCAAAATCTATACAATTGAAGATGAAGATAACATAAACTATGACAGAACAACAGAAAGAAGAGTCAACGAGTCTATAGAAGCCAACATCCACAGATTAACCACGGCGTTAAAAGTCGAAAACAACAGAAACGAACAAATAGGCCTGGGAGCCACAATTACGACCGAAGAAATCAAAAGTACCATCAAATCCTTCAAACAAAAAACACCAGGAACAACAGGTCTAACGAAATACAATTATGAGAATGCCCCAGAAAATATTCTGAATAACATAAAAGAGCTATTTAATGCCTACCTAAACATAGGCGCCTTCCCTGAGAAGTTCAAATTAGCAAGGATGGTATTCCTACCGAAACAGGGGAAACCAGAAAACCTGGTCTCGAGCTACAAGCCAATCCCCTTGCTGAAAAAATAATAAATAAAAGATTGGACACTTTCCTTGAAGAAAACGAAAAACACGACAAACAATAGTTCGGCTCAGGAAGGGAAGAGACTCCACAATGGCCCTAGCCATAATCACAGAAAAAATAGCTCAATCTACGGCCCAAAAAGGATACGTTGACGTAGAAAAGGCCTTCGACAAAGTATGGGTCGAAGGACTAAAATATAAACTCCTACAGATCGACCTCGGCGTAAAAATGGTAAAGGATCATAGCCGCCTATGTATCGAATAAAAAGTCACAAATAAGCATTAAAGGACAAGAAGGCCCCACTTTCGACCTACAAACAGAAGTCCCTCAAGTGAGGTGCCTAAGCCCCACCTTGTATTCCATCTTTACCGCTGAACTACCTGCCCCAATCTCACCTAACAGTATAAATATACAATATGCAGACGATACAAGCCAAATAATTCCGACAAACTATACAAACCCCAGATGGCAGGCTCGTATTATGATGGATCTCCTCAGGGCGGTCTCCGACCTTGGTCAGGGTCGGTTTGCTGAGGACATCAAACCTGCACTAGTTTTAAACGAGTAAGAAGGCATGCTCACTTCAAATCCGTATCTTGACCAAGAGGATAAGATTCCTGGTCGCAGGAGAGTACCAATATTCGAATGAGGGAAAAATACTGGACCTACAGTTGGGAAGTCGTGGATACAGTAGCCACGTGAAGTCCAGGATCGCCTCGGCGAAATCAAGTTTAAGATTGCTCTACACTCTAGAGAATCTGAGCCAAAAAAAGAAAAGAACGCCGTACAAAGCATTCGTAGAGTTGGTCATGGTGTATCCACCGATCCCTCTGCACGTCATATCGAAGTCTAATAAGAAAAAAAATACAGAGAATCCCAAACAAAGCTGCATATCTTATCACTAACACTATAAGAAGAGAGAGGAAGAAAATACACGACATATTTGAAACGGCCGCGATTCAACCCATATACAAGACGCTAGAAGAACGAGCAAATAAAATATGGACAAAGATAGATGAAAAGCTCGTAGAAATGAACGACGAACTTAGAATACCGGAAGTAAACCGAAACCGAATAAAGAAAGCATTCCCGAGCAATAGGTTCCACCTCCAGCTAAAAGAACAACCAATATAACGCCGTACAAAGCATTCGTAGAGTTGGTCATGGTGTATCCACCGATCCCTCTGCACGTCATATCGAAGTCTAATAAGAAAAAAAATACAGAGAATCCCAAACAAAGCTGCATATCTTATCACTAACACTATAAGAAGAGAGAGGAAGAAAATACACGACATATTTGAAACGGCCGCGATTCAACCCATATACAAGACGCTAGAAGAACGAGCAAATAAAATATGGACAAAGATAGATGAAAAGCTCGTAGAAATGAACGACGAACTTAGAATACCGGAAGTAAACCGAAACCGAATAAAGAAAGCATTCCCGAGCAATAGGTTCCACCTCCAGCTAAAAGAACAACCAATATAACAAGAAAAACAAAGGCAAGAATGCCAGAAATAACGTAGGAGAAAATAAAAGAAATACAAAGATTAATGAGAAGAGACGCTACCTGCAAGGGTACCCAAAAGACTTAGAACAAACTAAACTTAACACTAATTAGAAGCAACATTAAGAAAGATATTAATATAGAAGAATACAACTAAACAAAGAAGAATAACCAGTATCCTGGCAATTAATAATACTCCTACCCACTCACTCACACTCACGCCCCCCCAAAAAATCTATATGTATATATATATATATATATATATATATATATATATATATATATATATATATATATATATATATATATATATATATATATATATATATATATATATATATATATATATAAATATATATATATGTGTGTGTATACGTTAAAAAAAACTCTCATGCTATCTACTCTATTCCCCTGCTTCTCTCACCTACTTACATATCGTGAAAATATCCTCTTTGCTCTTTATGAGTGTTTTCTTAATGATCTAAGAAAATAAATGAATCTACAAAATCGGTTCCAATAAAGACGTCATTGGTTAAAAATGCCCTTCCCTAAAACTTTACGATTTGTGTCGAGGAAGAAGAGCTATTGGTCGGATCCTTGAAGTTTTGGTCTCTTGAATAAATTAATGCCATCGGAAATACCATTTAAGTCAAAGTTTTAAGTTGCTAACTTTATGGGGTCTTTTGGTTCTCCAGTTGGCTTTCTCATCTCTAGATCGTGTTTTGTATGTTATTAAACGCTCGCCTGCTAATCGCACTAATTTCCTTATACACCCTTTTTCCTAGGTATACTAATAGTTTCCCCTGCTGCCGTATATAAACCCGACATTTTCCCTGGGAAACCTAGGAAATCAGCCTTGGTTACCTCATGAACATCCTACATTCCCCATGCACTTTTTCTAAACCTCAGGGGCTAAAGGTGGCCCTAGCCATTTCCCCTCCACTGCATCCCCACCCAAATTTTCGCCCTTGTTTCAGACCAGGGAAACACCTTAACTAGATCAACTCATTTATCCATAACCTCAACCTCTCAGGGTGATTTCAACTCGCAAAATGTTGTCCTGATAAAATCCTCTTGGTAAATATATAGATTGGTGGTTTGAATGATGGGACATAAACTATTTTGTCTGTGTTCCAATATGTTTAACATTTTTGGAGTAAATTTGGTAAATATGTAGATTAGCGACTCAGCTGAAAAAGTGTTTTTTTTTGGTAAATATTTTCGTTCACCCCTGCCGGAATATTCATGCACAAAAAATTAAAGGCGCTGACATGATTTGGTTAAATTATTCACCTCTGTAAATGTTAGGACATTAGTCTATAAACAATTGGGATTATATATTGGGGGGGCTGTGCCCCCTAGACCCCGTAATTTAATGAAACTCAGGATCATCGTAGTGTGGTCCCCCATTGTGTTTACCCCTACACAAGCTGTTCCCTTAAATGTACTCCAAAAATGTGAAACATTTTGGAACTCGGACAAAATAGTACGTCCCATCATTTGAGTCGCTAATCTACATATTTACCATAAATTTAAGGTGACGGCTCGTGTGGAAGTAAACACAATGGAGCAACCTATTATAGAATCAATAATAAATCTAACAGTGATAAAATAGGGAAAATTAAATATGAAGGGGTTTTGAAAGAATCTGATGAGGAAATAGTAGAGGTCCTTAATGATCATTTTGCTTCCGTATTCACAGAAGAGAAACCAGTTAGATTAATTGATGATAATTCGGTATACCGATAATTCTAGGTCAAGGGAAGTAGTGATAAATTCTATTAATATAGACAGAAGAAATTAAAGGGCTTATAATGCAGTTAAATACTAGTAAGGCATCTGGCCCTGACAACATTCATTCTAGGATACTTAAAGAAGGTGTAGAAAGTATTGCAGTAGCTCTTGAGAAGATATTTATTAGATCACTAGAGTCTGGAGAAATACCAAATGATTGGAAATTGGCAAATGTAGTGCCAATTTTTAAAAAGGGAAGCAAAGAGGATCCAAATAACTTTAGACCGGTAAGCTTAACTTCTATAGTCTGTAAAATTCTTGAAGATGGTTAAGAAGGGAATTTCTGATCATCTAGAGAGTAGCAGGTTAATTAATGATGCTCAGCATGGTTTTAGAAAAGGTAGATCGTGTTTAACTAATTTACTGGATTTTATGGATTATGTAACTAAAGAATTAGATAGGGGTGAGAAAGTTGATGTGATCTACTTAGATTTCAGCAAAGCTTTTGATAAGGTTCCACATAAAAGACTAGTTCATAAATTAAAGCTGCATAGGATATGTGGGAACATTTTAAATTGGATAACTGAATGGCTGAAAAATAGGAAACAGAGTTGTACTGAATGGAGTGAGGTCAGAGTGGAGGAATGTTATTAGTGGCATACCTCAGGGATCAGTTTTAGGCCCTTTATTATTTATAATCTATGTAAATGATCTTGGGCTAGGTGTAAATAGCAAAGTGTCAATTTTTCCTGATGACACTAAATTGGCAGCTGTAGTCAAAGAGGTTGAGGGTAGCTTTAAAGTGCAGGGTGACTTAAATATGTTGTTAGCTTGGGCTCAGAAGTGGCAGATGACTTTTAACCTTAATAAATGCAAAGTTATTAACATGGGGAGAGATAATAGGGAATTTAGCTATGAGATGGATGGGTATTGGCTTAATTCAGTTGAAGATGAGAAGGACTTAGAAGTAGTAGTAGATAGGTCACTGAAATTTTCAAAGCAGTGTATTGAGGCAAAAAATAGAGCAAATAGGGTGCTAGGTTACATTAAAAGAAATGTTAGCTACAAGAGTAAGGAAGTCATCCTTAAACTATACAACTCTTATGTCAGGCCACATTTAGAGTACTGTATACAGGCATGGTCAGCACATTTTAGACATGATATAAACTTATTAGAGTCAGTACAAAGGAGGGCAACAAAAATAATACCATCCCAGAAGCACATTGAATATGAAGATAGACTGAGGGTATTAAATGTGTTTTCATTTGAAAGAAGGTGTGTGAGGGGAGATATGATTGAGCTTTTTAAAATCTTTTCTGGGATGGATAAATTGGATTTCAGCAAGTTATTTGAGTTAGAAGGTAGTAATAGAACTAGAGGCCACCACTTAAAGTATGCATCGAGACATAAGGAAACTTAAGGTTGATTGAGAAGATGTGTCCACTCTCAGTGAATGGCCAGTTAAGTGCTGGTGCCCTAAGGATGCTACACTCGGTAGCCTAAAAAAAAAGTGTATTTTTTTGCATGTATGTTTCGTTCACCTGCCCATGCATATTCATGTGCGTTTGATTGAATAAAAACGTTAAAAAAACTTTAGAACATTATTTTATAAATAATTAGGATTATATACTGGGGGGCTATACCCCCAGAGCCCCCCTAAATTGATTGAAACTCGATCATCGTAGGGGCTTTCCCCTGCATTGCTAAACCCCGCATGAGCAGTCCCATTGAATTTACTCCAAAAAGGTTAAACATATTGGAACGCAGATAAAATAGTTTGCGTCCCATTGTTCGTGCCGCTGATCATAATGTTTACTGAATTTCAGGCCTCTCAGTATCCTTTACAGAAGAGAACCTAAGAATCTCAGGATCCTTCACCCTAACATCTCCAACCCACTGGAAATCTCCTGATTGTCATTCCACCCTGATTCTGCAACCCGCTTGGTGCGGCTTAAGTTCACAGGTGTTTTTTCTAAGAGAATGATCTTAAAATTTACTTATAAATAAAGTTATCCTTTACTACCTCCCCCTATTAAGGTATCAATGTTTTAGCCATGGGGTGATCTATAGCGACTCACAAAGCGCCCTGAGTGCTCTCGGGACATTGGAATCTCTGCATCTCCTGGCCTGCGATATCTGTGACAATACAGTTTTGGCGAGCCGGGCGGTTGTCGAGATTATCTTCTGCTGGGTTCCTGGACATGTAGGAATTGTGGGGAATGAGCGCGCCAAAGAGTCTGCGAGGACTCTGCAACCGGACCAGTGTTTCACTCTTCCTCACACTGAATACATGGCATGAATACAGGCAGCTGCTTGGCAAAGAAGATGGGAGATGGTCCGAAGGGGACTTAAAGTTGTGTGCCATTGCGCCAAGACTGTTCCCATGGACCTACCCCCAAATGCCGCAAAAGACAGCTTTCTGTCTTCTCCGAATTAGGCACACTCGTGGGACGCACCACCATTTGATGGAGCACTTGCCAGCGCCCTACTGTGAAGACTGCATTGTCCCCTAGACTGTTCAGCACATTCTTGTTGAATGTTCCAGTCTGGGCTATCTTAGCGCACATTACCTGTCCTGGTACTGGGATGGGCTGGGTCGCTACCACCTGTCCCTTGTACTCAGAATGGGTTAGTGCACACCGACCTGTGGACTTTTAGACTTTTTGGAGGAGGCTGGCTATCTCCCCATTATTTAATATTCAAATATGGGACGCGGTCTTCTTCGGCAGGAGAGTGAGGGCCTTTCCCTGTCGATGGAGCTTGCTCTATATTTTTGTAATTTTTTTTTTGGGCTCTTTATATAGCCTAAATTTAGGCTAGCTTGAGTATGGCGACTTATGACCTAGAAGACAGTAGACAAGATTAGATAAAAAAAAAATTGGCCATGGGGCACTGACAGGCAAATCTATGCAGAAATGCATTTGATGAAGTGGATTCCATGAATGGCAAAATTGCACTTCGGGGCCCAACAGCTTTTCTCAGACGAGCTGCTTCCACGGTGGGGAGATGAAGGTGACAGGCAGGCAGCGAACCTTATCCCAGACTCGGCTAGACCATCACAAGGAGATGTGGACTTGGAGGGCGAGGAGTTGGCCAATCTACCCGTTCCCCCAGACGATTGGCAACCACAACGCAGAGAGCTCCACCTACAGTTCTGGTTTCCAGCCCCACCCTTCTTCCGATGCCCCGAAGTAGCCTGCAATTGGACCACCGTAAAAGCCAAATGGTCCAATCAAAGGCAGTCTCTGGAGCAACATCTCTACTCTCATCACCGGCTAGCTGTAACTGGGTACAGGGCCCGCTGCGCAGGGTGTAATGCAGGATTAGGTAGAAGACCTACGCTGCATCACTGCCAAGGGGGAGACGAGCTGGCTCGTGCAACTCCACGTCATATGGCTGCCCACGAATGCCAGGGCAGAGACTGCAACTCCTTTCCCACCCGGAAAGGGCTGCAGAACCATATCGCCTGGCACAAGCGCAATGAATTGCGCAAGAGGCAGTGTGATGCACGCCACCTAGCCCCAGCCCCAGACCAGCCTCCAGCAGTGCCTGAAGATGGAATCTTCACTCCCGAGGATGACTTCGATCCTGCACCTGAAGTGGGTCCCCTCGATGCTGAGCATCCCATTCCGGACGAGCCCCCCGTGGCTGCAGGGGAGAGGAATCATATACCTGTTGTGGACTTCACCCTTACGGATGATCTGAACCACTGGGCTCCCCAGCCACTTAGCCCCTCTCTCCCCGATACCCTCCATCCCAGTGTTTTTCTAGCATCTTGCGAGGACCCACCACCTGCTCCCGGCCCGCCACCCATTGGAGGCCAACGCTCCACAGACACCCCACTGCGCGACGAAGAGGCACCACCCGCCTACGTCCCTCTATTCGACCATGAGGCGGCGAACATCAACGTTCCTCAGCACGATGCAGAGGCACCCTCCACCCACCTCTCTTGGCACAACGAAGAGACACCAGCCGCCGACGTCTCTCATCACGACGAAGAGGAGGCACCAGCGGCCGATGTACCTCGGCACGACGACGAAGTGTCTCGGCATGACGAAGTGCCCCCATCCGCTGACGCCCTTCCAGATGGACAAGTCCCAGTTCCTACCGCCGATGGGGACAACGATCCTGCCGAAAGACCCTGGCTTCTTGAAACTTTTCTACCCCGTGTTAACGAAGCACTCCGACAACCGGAATGGCCTGCTTTAGAACGGCTCACAAGTGAGAGTGGTAGAGGTTCAAAGGGCAAACAAAATCCGACCAAATAGGGAGCCACCTACACCTCAACCAATCGATGTACAAGACTGCAAGTCAATCCAGCGTCTGTACCGCTCAAACCGTAGGAAGGCAGTAAGGCTCATCACGAATGGTGGTCAAGAAAGATGTCAACTGCCAAAAGAAGTAATTGAAGGGCACTTCAAAGATCGGTTGCAGCCTCGTTATTCACAAGAGAATGCAACATCTATTATCACCACAACCTGAAGATCGACCCCCCGTACTAATGACCTTATTTACTGTGGGGGAAGTAAATTACAGGCTCGCAGGTGCTGAAAACACTGCCCCAGGACCGGATGGGATCACCTATCGACAGTGGCGAGACGCAGATCCCGAGGGCATCGTAATTACAGGTATCCTTAACCTGTGTTTGCGCCTCGGAAGGATACCAAGCAGCTGGAGAATGTCTCGATCCATTCTGATCCCCAAAGGAGGGGACCCAGGAGAGATGACAAACTGGAGGCGAATAACCCTGTCCAACACAATTTACAAATTGTACACAGGGTGTCTCGCCTCTCGTCTGCGCACCTGGTGCATCACCCACGATGCCCTCTCTCCCGCGCAGAAATGTGCCCTCCCAACGGATGGGGTAGTTGAACATAATTACCTCATACAAAACTACATGGACCAGGCAAGAAGAGGCAGCCGTGAAATATATGCCGCCTTTCTAGACATCTCCGATGCCTTTGGATCGGTTCCTCACAGGTTGATCGAAGAAACCCTAACGAGACTCGAAACAGGCCCCGAGTTTGTTGATATCGCAATGGATCTCCTAAGCGACCACACAACAAGGGTCCTAATGCAGGAGGGACTCACTGGTAAAATTAAGGTGGAATGCGGTGTGAAGCCCCCGTAAGGGGCGCGGCGATTTGCCATCCTGGCCGCCGTGCTGACGGGATCCAGCACTCCGTCCGGCCCCAGCTTAGCCTCTCTTCCTTCCTTCAGATAGCCCGATTTCTCCCCTACCTCGTTGCTTTTCATACAACCTCTCCCACAACTTTCTCTGGTCAGCCTCTAATTTCACAGGGTAGAATGCTGACCTTCTTCTCAAGCCAACCACCCCGGATCGGGGCTGAGGGGGGAGGGGACATTGTTCCCTAACCCCTGAGCTCCGGTTCGGGATGGGTTTTTTTTAACAACCTGCTTCATCCCCACCCACATCTTCCTCACATCCCTTTTCCTCTCCTCTTCACAACCTATATTTTTTACGCCGTGTCCAAGGTGGAGCCGCCATGCCAAAGGACTGCCAGGCCACCAGGCGGGAGGGGTGGTCCCGAATGGCGGCGCCTGGCTCTGCCGGGCTTGTAAGCACCTCTCGCAGTGCGGGCAACTGCGAGAGGTGATGAGCTATTGCGTCCCGTAATCAAAAGAGGGTCACCATGCCCATGAATGAAAAAAAACAACAAAAAACCCAACCCCCAACTTCCCCAAGAAAATCGACGGAGCTGCCCTCGGGCAGCTCCACCGAGAAAATGGAGGTCCCCCCCCTTGTGCTTGCGCAAGGGACCCTCCATAATTCTTTAACCGGAGAGGAGGCTTACTCCTCTCCTACGCCTACGGGTGTAGGGGACTCCCCCTCACCCCCTTCTCTGGAGGTGCTTTCGGGCACCTCCCTATCTCCAGCGGCAGTCCCTCCTTTGCTTTCTAAGGGGACTGCCAAGAAAGCCAGCAGGCAGCCCATTACCGACCGCCCCTCGTGCAAGCGGCTCGGTAGGGCAAACCCCCTTAGGGGGGAGAGGGAAGCCAGGCCCCTTCGGTCGCTTCCCTCAAAAGACCTGCTGGCAAGAATTTTAAACCTTGCTGGGGTCAAGGCCTGTGCCTCCCCACACCACCTGACTAGTGACAATACTGCCAAGGGGACCTGCGATGTCCTGGGAGGGGATGGCCAACTGGAGGCCCCTCCTGTGATAGACATGGTCCTTGAGGAGACCCAGCCTCAGACGGTAGGGCCTTCCATGGGGGGGAGTTCGGGCTCGGCGCCAAGCACCGAACCCGAATCCGCCCCTATGCAAGGTCCTCCTCAAATGGCTGAGGGCTCCGAGGCAATAAAAGGAGGGGAGGGATCTCCTCCGACAGGTGCCCCTACGGCAACCAGGACCTTCTCCATTTCGGAGAGGGACCTGGCTGAGGCTGGTCCATCTGGCCTGGGGACTTCTGCCGGCGGAGGTGAAAAGCGGGTTCATTCCCCGCCCTCCTCTCCGAAAAAGAAAAAGAAAAAGACTAAAAAGACAAAAAAGACTCGGGGCTCCTCTCCAACCGCGGGGGCTGCGGGGACGGATGGGTCTGCTGCCACTCTGGCAAGCGACCAAGCCAAGATCGGCACATCCGCCCCCTCTGCCCCCCCGGTTGCGGAGCCCCTGACAAAAAAGACTAATACCAAGAGTGCACAGGGCGGAGCCTCGATGACATCGGGGCCCCTCATTCAGAGGTTACCTGGTGTTTTCGAGCCCGCTGGCTTCAAACGCTTCCTCGTTATTCGCTCCACTGATGGCACCATGTTGTCCAAGGGCAACATGATCCATCAGAGGAGAGGATTAGCTAGTGCAATTGGTAGAGAGCCGAAGGTAACCCGTTTCTCGGACGGGAGCCTTCTGGCGAATGCGGCGAATCCCGCCGAGGCGGCCAAGATTAGTGCTCTTCGGACACTTCATGGCACCCCGGTGAGTGTGACGCCGCACTCTACCATGAACTTTGTGAAAGGAGTAGTTTATGCGAGGGAACTCGTTGACTACTCCATTGAGGACATCACCTTAGAGCTGGCCGACCATGGGGCGGTCAGGGTCGAACGTGTGATGAGAAAACAGGGAGGGGCCTCGAGACCCACCCCTACACTCTTCGTCACGTTCGACTGTGACAAGCTTCCTGAGTCGGTGCATGCCGGTTGGTACCGCTACCGCGTGAAGGCATTCGTGCCAATGCCGCGGCGGTGCTATTACTGTCACCGCTTCGGCCATACGAATCGCTCATGTAGACGTGCAAAGTCGGGGTCACCCGAAGTCTGTGTAAATTGCTCCAAGGTCGCACACGATAAGTCCAAATCGTGTGTGGCCAAGTGTGTCAATTGCGGAGAGCCGCACCCTGCTTCTTCGAAGCAATGTGGTGCATATCTCCTTGAGAAAGAAATCCTGGCCGTTCAGGCCCAGGATCGACTCTCATTCCGCGAGTAAAGGACTTGGTCCTGGCGCGCCCGGCTCTGCCTGGGACGTCATATGCCTCAATAGTTAGGAAGGCACCCTCTGCTCCTGGCCCATCCAGGCCAACGAGCATGGTTGTTTCCGCGCCTTTCGGAGCCCTTCTGCGGGCTCTACCCAACCCGGGCGCTCCCCTGGTAAAGCTGGCGGCAAAAAGGGTTCATACCCAGCCCCGGCTAAAATCAGGGCTCCCCCCTCTTCCCCCAGCGTGACCGTTTCCCGCAAGGCGAAACGGCCACGCGCCTCCACCGAGTCGTTAGACTCACAGGAGGCAACACCCCTGAAGATGGTCGCTAGGCCATCTTCCGGGGTTCCTAAAGCTGTCCCCCGAAAGGAGGACAGCAACAAAGGAGCTTCGGCTCCTTCGCCCACGCCCCGAGGTGGAGCGAGTTGCTCGGAGACGGTGGTTCCTCGAAAAGAGGGCCCCCCGCCTCCGAAGCCGCAACGCCCGCCTAAGGTTTCGAGGCGGAGGGAGGAAAAGACTCGCATGGCGAGCCCAACCTCCCCCAATAAGTCCTCGAAGGCGACAGCGCCTTCAGCGCTTTGTCCGGCCAACAGCGCCCGGGGTTCTGCCCCCGGGAAGCGTACGGCCATTCCCGTGAGGGTCTTCAATTCGAGGAGGGCCCCCGCGTCTCCTCCGAGCTAGGCCTGGAGGGCATATTCCTTCAATGGAATTGCCGTGGACTCCGGGCCAACTGGGAGGAGCTGCGGAGGCTCGTCTCGTCCCGTTCCCCGTTAGCTATTTTTTTGCAGGAGACCATGCTAGGTGCGTGCCCCCTCCCTGCCCTCCCGGGGTATAAGGGTCTTGCGACCCCACCACCGCGGGATGGCCGGGCTGGGGGATGCGCAGTTTACACCCGGCATGATGTCTCCGTTCTTCCTTTCTCTTTAGATACCTCCCTTCAGGCAGTGGCTGTGCAGCTGCACCTGGATAGGAGGTATACTATCATTTCTGCGTACATTCCACCGTCAGCTGACTTCGACGCGGGGGACTTCCGCCGCGTCGTGGCACGGTTGCCGAGGCCCTATCTCTTGCTTGGAGATCTGAACGGCAGGCATCCTCTCTGGGGAGATTACTCCATAAATCCCAGGGGACAAGTCCTTGCCGATCTGATCGAAGAGCTTGAGATGGGTGTCCTAAACGTGGATGAGTTTACGCATCACTGTCCGAGAACCGCTTCATTTTCTTGCCTTGACCTATCTTTGTGCTCTTCGGATGCACAGCCTGATTTTGATTGGGGGGTGGTCGATGACCTCCATGGTAGTGATCACTTTCCCATTCAAATATCATTTTCAGGGCAACTGCCGCCTGAGAGACCACCTCGGTGGTGCATGGCGCGGGCGCGGTGGCCTGCATTTCAGGAAATGACTGAATTCTCTATCTCAGTCGAGGAGTTTAGGTCGGTAGATGAGGCCGTTGA
This sequence comes from Ceratothoa steindachneri, assembly GCA_963969495.1. Taxonomy (NCBI): domain Eukaryota; kingdom Metazoa; phylum Arthropoda; class Malacostraca; order Isopoda; family Cymothoidae; genus Ceratothoa; species Ceratothoa steindachneri. The sequence goes on from OZ018326.1 coordinate 69,431,421, forward strand.
GTTCTTCTCCGGCAACCTCATCGCCGTGGGCCTGACTACTATTCCTAGGACGTCTGGCCGTTTTGCACGCCGACCACTCCCATGGTGGTCGGCCGAGTGTGAGACGGCCCTCAAACAGAAGCGTTATGCCTACATGCGCTATAAGCGCCGCCCGAACGATTTCACTGTCGCTGAATTTCGTCGGGCTAGGGCTAGGTTCCGGTATATTTCGAAGCACGGCCGCCGCTCTTCTTGGCGGGCATACGTGTCTTCACTTAACGGGAAGACCCCTTTAGCTGAGGTGTGGAAGCGAGTCAAAAGGATTCGGGGCAAGTTCTCGCAGGACCCCCCTCCCGTTCTCCAGGAGAATGGGACCGCAATCTCAGACCCCGCCTCCGTGGCGGAATCCTTAGCGACCGCTTTTTCCGCATTCTCTAGCCGTGATGCTGCTCCGCCAGCATTCAATGCACGTCGTGATGTCGCGGAAGGCCGCCGGCTGGACTTTACCTCCAGTGGCGGAGAACCCTTCAACGACAAGTTTACTGTGAGTGAGTTGCGTTCCGCTCTCGCTTCGTGCGCGGACACCGCCCATGGTCCGGACGATGTCCCGTACGCCATGCTTCGACACCTGGGTGAGCGAGGCATGGCCTTTCTGTTAGATCTGTTCAACAGGATCTGGGTGGAAGGTCTTCTCCCAGACTCCTGGGAATCGCTACTGTGCTCGCCTTTCGCAAACCGGGGAGAGATCACTCTACTCCGACCGGTTTCCGCCCAATCTCTCTAACCTCTTGCGTGTGCAAGTTGATGGAGAAATTGGTAAACGTTAGATTAGCTTTTTTCCTGGACAGCGGAGGCCATCTGTCTTCCGCACAGTGCGGCTTCCGCAAGTTCCACTCCACGTCGGATGCTCTGCTCCGACTGGAAAATGCCGTCTGCGAGGCTTTCCTTCGTAGACAGCACTACGCCACGGTGTTTTTCGATCTGGAGAAGGCCTATGATACCGCATGGCGATACGGTATCATGGAGACTCTCTACACGATGGGGGCGAGGGGACGCCTCCCAATGTTTATATCTGAATTTTTGCGAGATCGTCGATTCCGCGTACGGGTGGGGGGAGCTCTCTCCGGCCCAAAGGAGCAGGAAGAGGGTGTCCCGCAGGGAAGTGTCCTCAGTGTCACACTCTGCCCTGAGCATCAACGGCATCACCTCGGTGCTGCCGGAAGATGTTCTCGCTACGCTCTACGTGGACGACCTTTCGATCTCTTTTGGCGCGGCCCAGATGCCAACTCTGGAGCGTCGACTCCAACAGGCATTGAACCGCGTCTCTCGCTATGCCGAAGCGCACAGGTTTCGGTTTTCTTTGGCCAAGACTAAGGTGGTGCACTTCTGCCGCCATCCACGGCTTCACCCCGACCCAGATTTGTTTCTTAATGGGGTGCGCCTGGATGTGGTTGAGTCGCACCGTTTCCTTGGTCTTGTATTCGACCGACGCCTCACCTGGGAGGCTCATATTCGCAGCCTTAGGGTCTCTTGTACCCGCGTCATGGACATTCTCCGTTCCGTGACGTTCAGCGCTTGTGGCGCTGATAGGGCTACCGCCTTACTTTTTTATCGATCCTTTGTTCGCTCGAAGCTCGACTACGGATGCGAGTTTTATGCATCCGCAGCCGAGCGTTTATTGCGGAAGGTGGATTCGATCCACCACACCGGCCTTCGCCTTGCGACCGGTGCCTTCCGCACTTCCCCCATTGAGAGCCTGTTGGTCGATGCTGGGGAGATGCCACTCGCTCTGCGCCGCGTGCAGTGCATCACTCGCCTGTACGCGCGAGCCCGGCGCCTCCCTCAGTCGCCAACAGCTCTCACTGCATCCGCAGCTGATCTCGATGGTGCCTATGCCGCCGAGAGACGCCAGTCATACCCTAAGCCCTTTGGGTTTAGGGCCAGGAAACTCCTTCGAGAGGTAGATATAGCTCTCGGGCCGGTGGCGCCCCTGGTTCTGCCCAGGACGCCACCCTGGAGGGTACCACATTTGGCTATTTGTCGCCACGCCTCTGCTCCCAAAGCTTGTACTGCGCCGGGAGTATTGCGTTCGACCTTTTTGGAGCACACATCGTGTCACGCTGGAACCGTGCCAGTGTATACGGATGGCTCCAAGTCCCAAGAGGGGGTCGGCTTCCACGCCGTATCCCCTCTGTTTGAAGTCAGCGGGGCTCTACCAGGCGCTGCGTCTGTCTTCACGGCCGAGCTGGTGGCAATACACCACTCGGTACGGGAGATTACGCGACGTGCCCGGTTCGGAGACCGGATTGTGATTTATAGCGACTCACAAAGCGCCCTGAGTGCTCTCGGGGCATTGGAATCTCCGCATCCCCTGGTTCGCGATATCCGTGACGCCACGGTTTTGGCGAGCCGGGCAGATGTCGAGATTATCTTCTGCTGGGTTCCTGGACATGTGGGAATTGCGGGGAATGAGCGCGCCGATGAGGGCGCCAAAGAGTCCGCGAGGACTCTGCGACCGGACCAGCGTTTCGCTCTTCCTCACACCGACTACATGGCAGGAATACGGGCAGCTCTTCGGACTGCTTGGCAAAGAAGATGGGAGACGGTCGAAGGGAACTTAAAGTTGCGTGCCATTGCGCCGCGACTGTTCCCATGGACCTATCCCCCAATGCCGCGGCGGCTTCAGGTCGCTTTCTGTCGTCTCCGAATCGGACACACTCGTGTGACGCATCGCTATCTGGTGGAGCGCTCGCCTGCGCCCTATTGCAACGACTGCGTCGTCCCCCAGACTGTTCGGCACATTCTTGTCGAATGTCCCAGTCTGGGTGATCTTCGCGCACGACACCTGTCCCGGTACCGGGATGGGCGGGGTCGCTACCGCCTGTCCCTTGTACTCGGGACGAGTGCGTGCACTTTGACTGGTGGACTTGCTAACTTTTTGGGGGAGGCCGGCCTTCTCCCTTTTTTTTAACCAGGCTTAATTTTGTTGTTGTTGTTGTTTTTGTTATTGTTTTGTTATTGTTATTTCTTTTTTGTTGTTCCCTGTTCCATTTTTTGAAGTAGCCTAGAACTAGGCTGTTTGTTTACGGCGACTTATGCCTAAGTCGGCAGTCGCCAGATAGCCCCTTAAATAAAAAAAAAAAAAAAAAATGCGGTGTGAAGCAAGGCTGCCCCATGAGTGCCCTGCTCTTCAACATCACAATAGACCCCCTTCTGCGTGCCGTAACCGACGTGGGACACAACCTGAATGTGGAACATCGTCACCCATGTTTGGCCTATGCTGATGATATCACACTGCTAGCCAGCCGCAGTGCTCATCTTCAGGAATTACTGGCAGCAGCAAGTGAAGCAGGGAAAACGCTCAGTTTCCAAATTAACCCTGCTAAAAGTTCCACCCTTCATATCCCCGGACAAACTCCAAGAGGAACGTGAAACAGCCAATTTCAAATCGGTGACCACAACCTCGCGGTAAGTTTGGATGGTAGCCCAACTAGCTTCCTTGGTCGGCCTGTTGGCTTTCATCTGTTGCCAGATGAAACATCCATCTTGCAACACAAGTAATGACGAGCAAATTGGCACCGTGGCAATGTTTAGATGCATTAAAATCGTCTGTCTTGCCAGCTACTGTGTTTGCAATGCGGATGTACGTAGCAACTAAGGAAGACCGATTGGAAGCGGTTAGACAACGCGATCTGGCCCCACCTAAAATCGACCCTTGCCCTCCCCACAAGAGCTGCCAATTAATATCTTTATGGCAGCTGCACTGTGGGTTCTTGCGCAGTTCCCTTAGCTTCCGAAGACTCGACATATTTGCCGTAGATACCGCATTCAAACTCCTCACCTCGCGGGATTTAGATCTATGGCAGATTGCCCGGCAAGATGTAAGGGATGTCACTGCGCAAAGACAAAGGGGAGAAGCATCGCTTTCCGACGCCTGCGACTTCCTATCGAAGAAGGATTTCGCCGCAAGAGCCAGCGACCACTCAATGTTATGGTCCAAGGCAAGAGACTCCTCTGGTCGCCTAGGCCTCGAGTGGTCAGTTGGCATGCCGGGAACTTACCTTCGCCTCACCATTGGCGAAAGTATGCTTGTTGCGAAATTGAGGCGTAAGGTGGCATCGGTCATCAGAGATCGGCAACGCAAGATGCGGGATCAGGCTATGCAGATGAAACCAGACCAAGGCAAAACAATGGGTTTGGTCAGCATGGAACGAGCCTCATCTTCCTTTATCCGGGACGGCTCCTTCACCTCCTTTGTGGACTGGCGCTTTATACATCGCGCCAGACTTAACCTTCTCCCCCTCAATGGTGCAAACTGTTTTCGCAATGCCGACCAGCGTTGCCGTCGCTGCCAATTCCAGCAAGAAACACTGCCGCATGTTGTTAACCATTGCATGCGACACGCGGATGCAATGCAGCGACGCCATAACAGCCTTGTGGAAAGGAGGAGAAGAGCCGCACAAGGAAGAAATTGGGTCGTCTTAGCGGCCAACCAGACGATTCCGGGGCAGACGAGAACACACGCCCGGATCTGGTTCTACGGAAGGGGGAAGACGTTGTTATATTGGATGTGACCTGCCCTTTTGAAAACGGTGTAGCTGCTTTCGAAGTTGCAAGACGTGCAAAAACAGAGAAATATGAGAACCTGAGAAGGCACTTCCTAAGCAGTTACCAGAACATTAAAGTGGAGGCATTCATAGTCGGGCCGTTGGGTGCCTATGACCCCCAGAATGACAGGTGCATGAGGCGCTTTGCCTTGAAACATTATTTGAAGTTGTTTCGAAAGTTGTGTGTGGCCGATTCTATAATGTGGAGCAGGAAGATATATATAGAACACATTACAGTAGCACAGCAATATTGATAGCCTACTCCCTCCTGCTCCCATGTCTAAGTATATAAACCTTTGTATATAATCTTTGATTTTTTTTTATGGATATTGTATTTATATTATTTTAAATTTCTAATGTATATATGAACATTATAATAAGAAATGTAACATGCTCTAATAAAAAATAAAATCTGTTCTTATCAGCTTAATATCTGATACAACCTCCATGTGGGGTCAACGATATTAATCTGATTTTTGCACTTTGGCAAAGTTTTCAGGGCTTGCTCCACCTTTAAGGTTCTATTTTTTTTTTTGCTTTGTTATTGTTTTCTTTGTAGGTTGCACGCTCCTGCACCGGGGTGAGGGGGACCTCCACCCGATGCCGGAAATTGCTTCCTAATTGTTAAGTTTTTCACATTTTCCTCATTGTTATGTTTTCATATTTTTATTTTAAAGTAGCCTAGTTCTAGGCTGTCGTGTTTCCAGCGACTAATGCCCTAGTGGGCAGTTGCCAGATGGGCTCTAAAAAAAAAAAAGAGAAATAAAGTTCTTTTGGTTTGTCTTTTAGACTGAAATCTCCACTTCGGAAGTAGGAAAACCACCAATAAAATGGCTCCAAAATTTATATTAACCCTGAGTAATGGCTCCAAAATTTATATTTAATATCCTAGTAATGACTCCAAAATTTATATTTAATATCCACTAGTAATGGCTCCAAAATTTATATTTAATATTCCCTAGTAATGGCTCCAAAAGATAATCCTGTTTTGAGGTATCCAGAAGAGAAAAAATTGAACCCATTCAGATTTTTACTGTTTATTTAATATTTTTTCTAACTTTTGCTGCCTGTTGCAGATGCCATTTGTGTTGAATTAGAAGATGCGAGATATGTGTGCATGTATTGCAGGTACACTGGAGTTGGTAATTGTTTAGGGACTATAAGTGAGTCCATTGGAGATGATGCTATTTGTTGTGTAAGTTGCAGAGGTTAGATACTTGAGAGGTGGATGGTCTGGCACATGTATGTGAGGGTGTATCTCCTCCATCTCTGGTTAAGGTTAGAAAGAGATGGGTGGTTGCCTGGATACCATCCATGATCAGGAAAAAGGTGGATGTATAGGAAAGTTGGGTTGGAGAGATTGTGTTCAGCCACAGCAGGCAACATCCTGTGGTTGCCTCTCTTTTTGGGGACAAGGGAAGCAAAAGTTGATTACATTTGCATCAAGAAAGATGAAAAACATATTAATAAAAAAATGAAAAACTTATTAATTACATTTATCGTTTCTATTAAGTGGTAAATAGTTAGTGGCAAATGGCACACAAGTCTGATGCAACCCTTGTGTGAATCTAAACAAAACATGTCATACTCATCACACTGCTTTCTAGACTTCCCACATGTAATTTCTCTAGCTATAAGCCTTTATTTTCTAAGTGATGAATTTGTTACATACAGGTATAAAGGGTGCTCTGTTGAGTGCTTTAACGCATCATGTAGAGTACTCCCATGGGCATTTAAAGTAGTTGCGGTGTGCCTATTGGTTGCTGTAGGCTATCTTATCAACATTTGGAAGCCTATAGATTTCATTTTTATATTACTGATAGAAGAATGTTTAATGTATATTGTGTAAGGCTAATTTAAATGGCCAAAGGTACAGCTTTATTGTATGAACAATAATACACAGTAAAAACCCCCAAAGAATTTTTACTCCTTTATGACGAAACTTCAATATTAAAGTCTGAGCAGATTTCTTTTCATGCATTTGCTTGTAGGTTCAAAAAGTGTTGTTCAGCTTGCATTAAACTTGCAAACTACCATCAGTATTAGGGTCTGTATCCATAACCAAACTACCATCAATATTAGGGTCTGAATCCATAACCTTTTGCTTTAAAGTTTTGACCATGGTAAATATTTCTTTATAACCCTTAGGGAAAAATCATGAATTTTATCATTGTTGAGTTCATCTTCAAAAGTGTGTTGTTGATCCACACCTAGGATGTCTTATTCAATTCTTCTGAATAAGATTTGAGCATTTTGTGTACATTTGTTAAATCTCCATCTTCTAAGTCAACGTTTTTAGTCACATGCACGTGACTATAAGTTACTGTCGGTCCATAGGTAAATCACTCATTCAGTCGGCTGGTAACCATTTTATTTCTCATTGTGTTTTTTGGCAATAACATTGTAACCATTCAGCCGATTCTAGCAAAATTTTAAACCCTTATGTTGTTTTACATTCTCTTTTGAATGATATAATTGCCAAGGTCTTCCCAAGGTTTGTCCAGGAATTATTTAAAGAAAACTAACTATGGGTCAGATTGCCCTACCTGTTGAAAGTTTTGAAGGTCGTAAGATCATAAGTCAGAATAATTGAGAGCACGTGATTTAGGTCTGTTGACCTTGTTTATCATAATGTATGTGATTTCTTCAATGACAGTTTGAATTTGCATGATGAAACCTTGGATGTCACCCACCCCTTAATAAACCAAAGTGAGAAATCACTACATAGAACACACACAGTAAGGCTATTTCAACTCATGTCAGACCAACTCCACTATACCTCAACTATACAAATGGAATAAACCTTGCCCCAACACCAATATTGCACCAGGTGCAACCAAAGCCCAGACAAAATCAAATGCATACTTATAACCTGTATAAGCACATACAATATCTCTTAGGCCCTGTGGACCCACCCAGGAAGTGTGGTTTTCTTTCTATGGGCTGGTAAATAAATTTGCATGGCGAGAATGTTGCGTATGATATGTGACTGCAGAGAGCTTCATTGGAACTGAATGCTGCACAATACTATCTTTACAAACCCACTAAAAAAAGGCACCACTTTTAATGTCAATGCATTATTTGAAAATTGACATGTGCTTGGTCATACTAAGGGAAAATTAGATCATAGTAATTAAGTATTGTTTTTATTTTTCCTATTTCTTGAATGTTTATTATTCGAATTCATCCTAATCAAGACCTGCCTGTATAAAGGAAGAACTGTAAAGGACATGGAGTTGATGAAACATGTGGAATGGGTATCCACCTATATCCCTACACTCAGCAGTTTAAATAACTGCTGATCATCACAAATCTCTTGTGGTTTAGGTCCTAGGTTAAACTAGGTCTTAAATGAGTGCAGATCGCTGGTAAAAACCCCTAACAAATTCTTATACACAAATCTCTACAGCATAGTTCATCCTCTAAGGTTGCCCTTCACTATTGGTACAAGAGTGTGCTGATGAGGATGCCGAAGAGTCCACGAGGACTGGGCAGCCAGTCGAGGGAAACTTAAAGTTATGTGCCATTGCAGCGCGACTGTTCCCATAGACCTACCCCCTAATGCCGTGATGGCTTCAGGTTGCTTTCTGTCTTCTCTGAATTGGACACACTCGTCGGACACTCTGCAATTTGATGGAGCGCTCGCCTGCGGCCACTGCATTGTCCCCCAGACTGTTCGGCACATTCTTGTTGAATGGCACAAGTCTGGGTGATCTTCGTGCACATTACCTGTCCTGGTACCGGGATGAGCTGAGTCACTACCGCTTGTCCCTTGTACTCAGGACTGATTCGTGCACACTGACTTATGGACTTTACAACTTTTTGGAGGAGGCTGGCCTCCTCCACTTTATTTAACCATTTGTTGTGGGTCACATGCTCCTGCACTGGGGGGGAGGTGGGCCTACCCCCGATGCTGGAGTGCACTTCATTCGTTACCTTTTTCTTCTTTTTTTCCGCCTATGATCTTTTTGTCCTTGATATTTGTTTTTTAATATAACCTAATCATAGACTGCAATGAGTACAACAACTTAAGCCTAAGTAGGCAGTCGCCAGATGGCCTAAAAAACAAACAAAAAAAACTATTGGTACAGAGTGACCCCCTTATTGGGGGGATGGGGGACCCTGTATTATAGTCATGTAACTAAAATTACTCATGGTGTTTTTCTTTTTTCAGCCCCCTCAATAATTATTCCAAAGTATAATAGATTTTTTCAGTTGGTATAATTGATACTACACCAGATTTGATGTTAAGAGGCTACCACTAACTCATTAATATCATAATATCATGCCAAGTGCACATCTAAATTTAAAGGAAGAAGATGTTGTTAAATTAGCGCAAGAATTTTTGCAAAATCGGTCACTACACATAACACAGCTTTGTCTTGAAAGAGAAACTGGAATTATAAATGGGTGCCATTCTGATGATGCATTGTTCCTCCGCCAATTGATTCTTGATGGGCAGTGGGAAGATGTCCTAGAGTTTGTCCAGCCTCTAGAGGTAAGTTTTATTCAACTTTTAGCCCTGGCTATTAAGGAAAATGTGTATAAAACTCACTGAGCTTCAACCTGGTATAACTCATGCAAATAAATAACCTGTCTCTTTACTGATATAGGAATCAAATTTTATTATAACTTTTTTAATACCCTACAAGTTATCAAGGAAAAGAATATTTCAGTGATTATCTAAAATTTTATCGGGATAAATCTTATCAATTTATTGTTAGTTTTGGTTTCCACTAATCAAAGTGGGCCTACCCCCGATGCTGGCACACTTCCTTCTTGTTGCTTATTTTTTTTAGCTTGACTTAGCCTTTGTTCCTTTTTAAAACTTTATTTGTTATCTACATGTAACTTGTTTTTTAATCTTCACTAGTATTAGGCTGTAGCATATGCTGACTTTTGCACTAGTATCCATTTTACGCCGTGCCCATCATGCTGATGGGCTGCCAGGCCACTAGGTGGGAGGAGTGGCCTCAAATAGAGGCAGCTGGTTCTGCCAGCCATGTACTCACCCCTCGTAGAGCGGGCTAGTGTGTGGGGTGGGGTGATTAGCGTATGCATCCCGTAGAATAAATAGGGTCACCACACCCAATGATAAATATAAAAAAATAATAATCTCCCTCTACCTTCCACTGTAAAATCATCACAGCCACCCTCGCGCAGCTCCACCAAGAAAATGGAGGTCCCCTCCCCCCCACTGTGCTTTTCCAGTCTGCTGGCTTCAAATGCTTCCTTGTTATTCACTCCATTAATGGCAGCATGATCAATCAGAGGAGAATGTTATTGGTAGTGAGCCTTAGGTGACCCGTTTCAACTTTCTTGGATGGGAGCCTTTTGGCGAATGCATCAAAGTAGTTTATGTGAGGTAACTCATGGATTACTCCATAGATGACATCACCTTAGAGCTGGCTAACCAGGGAGGGGCCTTGAGGCCCACCCCTACCCGTTTGACTGTGACAAGCTACCACGTGAAGGCATTCGGGCCACTGCCGCAGAGGTGCTACTACTGTCACTGCTTCCGCCATGTTAATCACTCATGTAGACACGCAGGGTCGGGTTTACCCAAAGTTTGTAAGTTGCTCGAACAATGCACATGAAGCAATGTGGGTCATATCTCCTTGCGCAACCCGTAAGGGGAGCAATGATTTGCCATCCTGGCTGTCGTGCTGACAGGATTCAGCGCCCTGTCCGCCCCCAGCTTAGCATCCTTTTTCTCCTTCTGCTAACCCCTACTTCGTCTTCCTGTAAGGGCCGCAGCGATTTGCCATCCTGGCCGCCGTGCTGACGGGATTCAGCGCTCCGTCTGGCCCCAGCTTAGCCTCTCCTCCTTCCTTCTGATGGGTGACAATAACTCTTGATTGAAGTTGCGTATCCCTTAAACAATCAATAATCAATCAATCTCCTTGCGCATTGTGATGTCATGGAAGGCCACCGTTTACTCTGAGTGAGTTGCGTTCCACTCTTGTATCAGGCACAGACACTGTCCCTGGTCTGGAAAATGTCCTGTATGCCTTGCTTCAACACCTGAGTGAGCGTGGCATGGCCTTTCTCTTAGATTTGTTCAACAGGATCTGGGTAGGGAATATCCTCCCAGATTCCTGGCAAATTGCTACTGTGCTCACTTTTCGCAAACTGGGGAGAGACCACTACCCCAGCCAATCTCTCTAACCTCCTGCATATGCAAGTTGATGGAGAAATTGGTAAATGTTAGATTAGCCTTTTTTCTGGACGGGCGAGGCTATCTGTCTTATGTACAGTGCGGCTTCTGCAAGTTTCACTCCACGTCGGATGCTCTGCTCCGACTAGAAAATGACGTCTGCCAGGCCTTCCTTCTTGACAGCGCTACACCACAGTGTTTTTCGATCTGGAGAAAGTCTACAATACCTCATGCTGATACAGTATCATGGAGACACTCCATACGATGGGTGCAAGGGGATGCCAGCCAATCTTTATATCTGAATTCTTGCAAGATTGTCGATTCTGCGTACGTGTGGGGAGAGCTGTCTCTGGCCCAAGGGATCAGGAATAGGGTGTCCTACAGGGAAGTGTCCTCAGTGTCACACTCTTGACCTGAGCATCAATGGCATCACCTCGGTTATGCTGGAAGATATTCTTGTTATGCTCTACGTGGACAACCTTTCAATCTCTTTTGGCGCGGCCCAGATGCCAACTCTAGACCGTCGACTCCAACAGGCATTGAACCGCATCCCTTGCTATGCTGAAGCGCAGAGGCTTCAGTTTTCTTTGGCTAAGACTAAGGTGGTGCACTTCTGCTGCCATCTATGGCTCCACCCTGACCCAGACTCATTTCTCAATGGGGTGCGCCTGGAAGTGGTGGACTTGCACCATTTCCTTGGTTTTGTATTTGACCGGCACCTCATCTGGGAAGCTCATATTTGCAGCCTTAGTGTCTCTTGTACCTGCACCATGGATATTCTTTGTCCCATGACTTTCAGCACTTTTTTATCAATCCTTTGTTTGTTCAAAGCTCAACTACACATGTTTTATGCTCTTGTAGCCGAGTGTGTATTGCGGAAGGTGGATTCAATATACCATACCGGCCTTCTCCTGGTGACCGCTGCCTTCCGCACTTCTCCCATTGAGAGCCTCTTTGTCGATGCTGGGGAGATGTCACTCACTCTGCAACGTGGACAGTGCATTATTTGCCTGTACGTGCAAGCTTGGCGCCTGCCTCAGTCACCAACAGCTCTCATTGCATCTGCAACTGATCTTGACAGTGCCTATGCTGTTGAGAGAGGCCATTACTGCTCTAAGCCCTTTCAGTTTAGGGCTAGTAAACTCCTTGAGAGCTAGGTATAGCTCTCGAAGTCAGCAGGGCTCTGCCAGGAGTTGTGTCTGTCTTCATGGCTTACCAGGTTGCAATACAATGCTCAGTCTGGGAGATTATGAAACATACCAGGTTTGGAGATGGGATTGTGATTTATATTGACTCACAAAGTGCACTGAGTGCTCTCTGGGCATTGGAATCTCTGCCTTCCTTGGATAGTGATATCCGTGATGCCACGGTTTTGGTGACCTGGGCAGATGTCGAGATTATCTTCTGCTGGGTTCCTGGACATGTAGGAATTGCAGGGAAGGAGCGTGCCAAAGATTCGGTGAGCACTGGGTGACCATACTAGTGTTTTGCTCCTCATACCAATTACATGGCAGGAATACTGGCAGCTCTCCAGGCTGCTTGGCAAAGAAGATGGGAGACGATTGAGGGTAACTTAAAGTTGTGTGCCATTGCACCCTGACTGTTCCCATGGACCTACCCCCCCAATGCCGCAATGGCTTCAGGTTGCTTTCTGTCATCTCCGAAGTGGAGGCACAGCCATTTGATGGAGCTTCTGCTGCGCCATATTGTGATGACTGTTGTCCTTCAGACTGTTTGACACATTCTTGTTGAATGTCCCAGTCTGAGTGATCTTCACGCATGCTATCTGTCCCAGTACCGGGATGAGTGGGGTCGCTACCGCTTGTCCCTTGTACTCAGGATGGGTTTGTGCACACTGACTTGTGGACTTTATGCCTCTGCTTTATTTAACTTTTTTTATTGTTGTTTTTAGGTAGGTTGCATGCTCCTGCTTGTTGCCTTGTTCCTTTTTTTATTGTTTTTTGTTTTGCATATTATTTTAATGTAGCCTAGTACTAGGCTGCCGTGACTGTGGCGACTTATGCCCAAGTAGGCAGTCACCAGATGGGCTCATAAAACTTTTTTTTAAATATATAAAAAAATATGGGAAAATTATATGAGAGAGAAGATCTGAAAGTGATTGTATAAAAAATGTATTTGTATTAAGTTACATTATCTGCCTTTTCAATCATCGATGATAAAATTTGCATAAGGATCAGAATGACAATTGCTGCAAGCCTGAGGGCATCAAGATTGTTCCTTTGCTTTGTTTGGGGGATGTGAATGCAATATGGGATTGATAGGGGAGTTATGTACAAGGGGCGGTCAATAAGTTTTACAATTCGGATATAAGGAAACGAGATATGGGAAAAAGTATTTTATTATTTTTCAATATAACTACCCTTGACTTCAATGCACTTGCGCCACTTGTCCCTAAGGCTTCAAGTTCCCGACAACCAGAAATCTTGTGACTGCTGTTCAATCCACTCCTGGACAGCAAGCTGGACATCTTCATCATCCACAAACTGGCATCCACACAGTGCAACCTTGAGCTGGCGGAATAAAGAGTAGTCGCTAGGGGCCAGATCTAGACTGTAGGGGGGATGGTTGAGCTCCTTGAATCCGCACTTGCGCAGGGCAGCTTGTGCAACTCTGGCCTTGTGGACAGGGGCATTGTTGTGGAGGAGCAGTAGACCACGTGTCAACTTACTGTGCCGCTTCTGACGGATGCACTTCTTCAACCCAGCCAGTTCCTTTGCGTAATATTGGCCTGTGATGGTCCTTCCACGAGGCACATAGTCCACCATCAACACTCCCTCAGAATCCCAGAAGATGGTAGCCATGATCTTCTTGGCTGAGGGTTGGGTCCGGAACTTGATGGGGGTCGGAGAGCCCCTGTGCTTCCAGGCCACGCTTCCGAGCTTGGTCTCGGGATCCCAGTGATTAACCCACGTTTCATCAACTGTCACTATGCGTGACTCGAATCCCACTGGGTCTTGGTTGTACAGGAGCATCAGATCCTCCGAACTTTGATGATGTTGAAGTCGATCATGGGGGTGTGAGGTTTCTAGGGACCCAACGGGCAGAGACCTTGGCCATGGCCAAATTGTCGTGGATGATGTTGATAACACTTCCATGTGATATTCCAAGTTCTTGCTTGATTTCTTTGACCTTCACCAATCGATTTTCGAGGATCATCCTCTCCACACAGGCCACATTGTCCTTGTTGGTCACGTATGACGGGCATCCTGGATGGGGGTCATCTTCAAGGGACTCACAACCATGGCGGAACTCCCTATTCCAGCAAATAATGGTTGCATAGGAAGGGGCGGTGTCGGTGTACACTGCAACCATGCATTCTTGGATCTCTTTTGCATTCTTACCTTCCTTGGTCAAAATTTTATCACTGCGCGGTGCTCAACCTTGTCCATTGTTGAAAAATTTGTGACTGACGATCTGTGATCAGCTACTGCTTCTTAAATAGACGAGGCAGGAGCATGTGGCTGCAGGTCCTGACATTTTATAACTTGTCCTAACACTCCCACAAACAGCCATCCCCCTTCCTCTGTTTTGCCCTACCGATTTGCAAAACTTATTGACCCTCCCTTGTTACAGATGGATGACTATTTGATAGTGATGTACCGATTATACATTTTAGCTGGTGCTGATTTATTAATAAAAGACCAGTGCTGATACTGAGCTTAGTTAAATTTTCAAATCATTAGGTAAAGCTCAACTATTATAGTCACCTATAATGCTGTTATCTAATGACTGTCAAGGCTTCAAGACTGTAAGGCTAATCACCTCACTTTGCAATATGATTTCCAACCTTGCCTGCCTATCAGCATGGATAAATATCGACCAAATGATGCTCATTTAGATTGGTTAAGCAAATTAGCAGAAAATCTAAATTAGGTTTTTTGCATCTTATATATAATATAGAAAAAATCTTTTCTACTGTTTCAGGAATGTAAAAGATGATAAAAAGTCATAAATTTTGCGATAATAACCTCAATGTGAAAGATAGAACTCGTTCAATTTATGATACATGTGCCGCTGACCACCATTTTGTAATACAAATTTGTATAAAATGATTGGTAAAAAAAATTGTGATGATTTTTTATTCATATACTAATTGTAGGAAGAGATAAACTGTACCCACTGTTTTACTTATACTCATTTTAGTGACTCTCAACATGTTCTGGAATGGTCACAAAATTATGAAGTCCACTATCTTCCGTTATTCCAGTTGATCTAGTTTTCACAACTTTTATCCTAATCACACTAATAACATTCACCTTAATCGCTGGAAATTCTTCTAACACTTTTTTCACCAACTATCATATAAAAATTTTTAATAGAAAAAATAGTGAGAGTTTATGAAACTTTTATAGTAATTAGAAAATAACTGTTAGCAAGTGATGATAGAATCTCATAACAGTAGAGTGTACCACTGTAAAGAAATTAAACTTTAAACTTCAGTAAATATTTGTTGTTTTTTACCACCAAAAATATTAAGAGAAAAAAATGTTAGTCAGCATAAAGGCTTGGCAAATCACAAAAAAATATACCGATCAGAAAAATTTATGCCAATACCGATTGATCGGTACATCACTACTATTTGAGTATGTGAGGCATTCCACAAGAAAAGGGCAGAAAGCGACACTTTTCAAAAATGTGTTTTTTTTGCAACAACAGCCTCTGTAGGTATAACATTTTATCATTCCGTTGTGGTTTGGTCCGTTTTTTAAATTTCTGTAGGGTCGAAAGTCCTATTTATGCAAGTAACTCACGCAACTTTAGGTGCATCTTCCCATGTGGCCAAGAACATCTTCTCATGTGGCCAAGAACATCTTCTGAATGAAAAGGGTAGGAACTGCGTCCCACCTTCTCCCACACTCATTGGCTCAGCGGTGGGTGTACACACGCTGTGAGCCAATCATTGTCATTGTTTATGTCCCAGGGTGACGCTGTCAAGTCATCTAAGCCCAACATGTTGTTGTTTCATCTAGGCCATTATTCATTATTTTCTCATCTTATTATGCATACTGTGTTAATCATTAATCATGGTTTGTACAATACTATGTTACGTTTTGGTGATTATTCATCATTCTTTATTCATAATACCATTATTCATTATACCATTCATCATTTCTCATTTGATTACGCATACTGTATTAATCATTAATCATGGTTTTCACAATATGTTAATATTTGGTGATTATTCATCATTCTTTATTCATCATACCATTATTCATCATTCTTTATTCATCTTATTCACCATTATTCATCATTTTTTTGGTATTTCACATCTTATTACTCATTGCTTATAGTCATTAATCATACTTTTTACTTACACAAAGTGAAAATTACATGAAAATAAAACAATTTTTGAATGTTTTATTCATCTTTATTCATCTTAGGCACCAGTATTCATCTTTTTGGCATTTCACATCTTATCATTCATTGCTTATACTCATTAATCATGCTTTTTAAGTATATGAAGCAAAATTCCATGAAAAAATCATAATTTTGAGGTTTTTATTCATCTTATTCACCATAATATATCATTTTTATCATTTTCCAATGATGTCATACAGTTGATTATAACTCACATTAGAACTTAAAATGCATTTAGAAAATTTGGGAGTTGAAAATTGCATTTTTTGCTTTGAAAACTATGTAAATGACCATGACATTAATTTTCTTCATCCCTTTGAGTCATTTTTTTATGCATTTAAAAAAAAATAATAATAATGGCATTTTGTTCCTCCCAGCATATGCTTTCCCTCTCCCCCTAGCCTCTAGCTTTAAAATTAAGGGAGATATGGTCATTTACATGTTTCCAAACTTCAAATGCGATTTTTTCCTATATCTGTTTTTGGCACTTTCTACCCTTTTCTTGTGAGCGGAGTCCCTCATGTATATGCATTGTTTATCTAGGTTACAGCTTGCTGACAGTTGGCTAGAGTTGTAGATTCTTTTGAAATCTGCTCTGTTGATCCTTGGTGGAGAGTGTGTGTTGAGGCTTTGCCTTGGGGGTGTTTTGGCATAGAATTGCCTACCTATCATGTTTGTCTTAAATAGGTAGAATTTTTGTTTCAGCATGGAAGTGGTGTATTGGCTTGGTTTTGTGCAGCCATTTGCAATGTAGAAGCCACTTTTCTGTCAAAACTAGGAAGGTGTAGTATAGTGTCATATTGGCTTGGTTTTGTGCAGCCATTTGCAATGTAAAGGCCACTTTTCTGGACTCTATCTGTATAGTTTGTCAAAACTAGGGAGGTGTAGTTTAGTGTCATATAGATGAATTTTATGTATAAAATGTTGTTTCTTTGTGTTGTCCTCTGTTGCTGTTTGGATATCGCCTTCAAGGTCATGCTTTGTATCAAGTAAGGTTATGTGGGGGTCTAGGGAGACAACAGTGGTGTGGAGTAAGTATGAGGTTGATCCTGTAGCAAGATGTTGGGTTGTATGTTAATTCATGATGGGGGGTAAAGACGAAGAGTGTTGAGTTTTGGGGGAGGTGTACATTCTGTTTAAGAGTACAGTTCTGTAGGTAACTGTTAAGGTTTCTGGAGGGTGTGCATATGGCAATGGATTAGGATGTAATAGATCATCTGTGTAGATGTTTAGACAGACTGACTGGTTAATGGTGCAGGCTATGTCATGCATAAACAGATTAAAGAGTGTGGGGAAGAGGATGATGCCTAGGTACTTGATTGAGAAGCTTTTACCATTTGGAATGCACCCTGCATTGGATGGCTGACTGGCCATGTCTGGTAGAAAGTTTACTAGCCATTTTTTGTCATTGGTGTGATAGTTATGGCCAGTATTTTTCTTGTATGTGGATGTGGAATGAGACAATTTTGAAAGTTTTGTTGATGTATATTGTGGCCATAGCTGTGTGTTGTGGGGACTTTAGGGTGGAAACCTAAGATGTCTCATTTGAGAAGTCAGTAGTGTGGTTGTGGATTGTTTTTCTCTGAAGCCATGTTGGATCTGTGGTAGGTTGAAGTGCTTGAGCATTTTTGAGTAATGGGTCATAAGCGGGTTGCATATTTGTTCCATTGAGCTAGGAGTTTTGCTGTTTTTGATAAGGCGCGATTCATGTGTGGTTGGGTTTGTATTTTGCTTATTGTTAGGCATTTGGAGTGGTTTTCTGATTGATTGTTTAAAGCTATTGTTTGATGGGGAAGATATTTATTTGTTTGTTAAGGTCATGAATTTATTCAAGTTGTTGGGTAGTGGGTGTTTGGTTTTGTCTGAGTCTGTTCTTTTTATCTGTTTGTCAATTTCAGGTGTGAAATTACGGGATATATTTCTTGCTTGCTTAGTGGATTGTCTTGAAGTAGGAGAGGGCTTGGTAGAATGAAGGGAATTGTTAGGTTATTTTGTTTGAGTTGTAGATAGGTTGGTTTAGGTTATATTTGATGCAGATTAGGATGTGGTCAGATTGGAGTGTGTGGAAGGTTTGACAGCTGATTTTAGTATAGGAGTGGTCTTGGTTGGTTTCTGTTAGTGAGTGAGTTTAGTTGTTCACTGATGGTGGTGACATTTGGTCTTATAGGTTAGCCAAGCATGGTGGTAAGCATTGAAGTTATAGGTATGGTATGCATAATTCAGTTTTTTTCCAAACTTAATTGACCTAATTATATGACAAAGTTAGCCATATTTAACTTTTTTTTAATGTGTATTTACAAAACTCCATTGTGTATTATAAACACCAAAAATTATAAAATTTCAAATCCTAAGAAGATTCATTCCAACTTCAATTCTCTAGCTTTCTATAGGGAAAAGATTTTAGTTGTGGATGAAAGTGACCCAAAAATTTTAAAAAAAGGGTAGGAAGATTACTGCACTGTCATTGATTATCATCTCCTTCAGGCGATAATGTACTTGGAAAATTAGCTGATAAATAGAAATGGCTGATGTATGCAATGATCATAAATGGCTAGGCAGCAACATTGCAGCCTACTATAATCTAGCTGGAGGTCTCACAGACACTTAGTGCTAAATTCATGCCAGCCACTCTACATAAAAGCATTCTTTCTCTCTCTTTGCCCAGGCACTAACATCTTGCTTCTCCATCCATCCCACAGCAACACATTTGCACAAACTTTATTGGTGGTTTGATTTTTGTCTGATTATCCTGGACATTATTGTGCCATACCTGATTATGAAAACCAATTAACTGGCCAAAAGATTGATTACCTTAGTATCAACTGATTAATCAGTGCATCCCAATTAGCGGTGCTTGGAAATGATTAAAGTTTTCTGGGTCAAAGCCCCGCAAGGGTGTGCCCTGTATAGACCTACACACCTGGTTCCCGTAGGCTGCCGTGCTGACGGGATTCAGCACCCTGTTCGACCCCAGCTTAGCCTCTTCTCCTTCCTTCAAAACAGTTGTTTCCCCCCAGTTATATCGCTTTTCATACAACCTCTCCCACAACTTTCTCTGGTCAGCCTCTAATTTCACAGGGTAGATGCTGACCTCCTTCTCAGCCAACCGGCCCGGATTGGGTGCATGTCAGTTGGTACCGTAGAGTGTTAAGGCATTCGTGCCACTGCTGTGGAGGTGCTATTACTGTGACTGCTTTGGCCATACGAAGCATTCATGTAGACGTGCAAAGTCAGGGTCACCCGAAGTCTTGTGTAAATTGTACCAAGGCTGCACACAATAAGTCCAAATCATGTGTGACCAAGTGTGTCAATTGCAGAGAGCCACACCCTGCTTCTCCTTGAGAAAGAAATCCTGGCCATTCAGGCCCAGGATCGACTCTCATTCTGTGAGGCTAAGGACTTGGTCCTGGAGCGCCCGCCTCTGCCTGGGACGTCTTATGCCTCAATGGTTAGAAAGACACCCTCTGCTCTTGGTCCATCCGGTTAATGAGTACAGTTGTTTCCGTGCCCATTCGGAGCCCTTCTGCGGGTTCTACTCAACCCGGGCACTCCCCTGGTAAAGCTGGCAGCACAAAGGGTTCACACCCAGCCCTGGCTAAAAGCAGGGCTCCTCCCCCCTTCCCCCAGTGTGACCATTTCCCGTAAGCCGAAACGGCCATGCGCATCCATCGAGTCGTTAGACTCACAGAAGGCAACACCCCTGAAGTTGGTTACCAGGATATCTTCTAGGGTTCGTAAAGCTGTCCCCCGAAAGGAGGACAGCAACAAAAGAGCTTCAGCTCCTTCACCCACGCCTAGTGGTGGGCTGAGTGGCTCGGAGACAGTGGATCCTCGAAAAGAGGGCTTCCCGCCTCCGAAGCCGCAACGCCCACCTAAGGTTTCGAGGCTGAGGGAGAAAAAGATTCGCATGACAAGCCCAACCTCCCCCAATAAGTCCTCGAAGGCGACAGCACCTTCAGCGCATTGTCCGGCCAACAGTTCCTTCAGCGCATTGTCCTGCCAACAGACCCCGTAAGGGGCACAGCGATTTGCCATCCTGGCCGCCATGCTGACGGGACTCAGCACCCCGTCCGACCCCAGCTTAGCCTCTTCTTCTTTCGTCAAAACACTTGTTTCCTCGCTTTTCATACAACCTCTCCCACAACTTTCTCTGGTCAGCCTCTAATTTCACAGGGTAGTTGCTGACCTTCCTCTCAGCCAACCGTCCCGCATCGGGGCTGAGGGGGTGGGGGACAATGTTCCCTAACCCCTGAGCTCCGGTCTGGGGTGGCTGGTTTTTAACAATCTGCTTCATCCCCACCCATACCTTCCTCACATCCCTTTTCCTCTCCTCTTCACAATCTATATTTTTTTACGCCGTGTCTAAGGTGGAGCCGCCATGCCGATGGACTGCCAGGCCACCAGGCGGGAGGGGTGGTCCGAAATGGCGGCGCCTGGCTCTGCCAGGCCTGTAAGCACCTCTTGCAGTGCGGGCAACTGCAAGAGGTGATGAGCTATTGCGTCCCGTGGCACAAATAGGGTCACCATGCCCATGGATGAATTCATAAAACCTCAAACACCTTTAACTCCCCCTTGCTCATCGACGGAGCCGCCCTCGGGCAGCTCCAGCAAAAAAATGGAGGTCCCCTCCCTGTGCTTTCGCAGGAGACCCTCCCTATTTCTCTAACCGGAGAAGAGGCTTACTCCTCTCCTTCGCCTACGGGTGCAGGGGACTCCCCCTCACCCCCTTCTCTGGAGGTGCTTTCGGGCACCTCCCCTTTTCCAGCATCAGTCCCCTCTTTTCTTTCGAGGGGACTGCCAAGAAAGCCAGCAGGCAGCCCATGGCCGACCGCCAACCGTGTAAGCGGTTCGGTAGGGCAAACCCCCTTAGGGGGGAGAGGGAAGCCAGGCCCCTTCGGTCGCTTCCCTCAAAAGACCTGCTGGCAAGAATTTTAAACCTTGCCAGGGTCAAGGCCTGTGCCTCCCCACACAAGACCGGCGACACTGCCAAGGGGACCTGCGATGTCCTGGGAGGGGATGGCCAACTGGAGGCCCCTCCTGTGATAGGCATGGTCCTTGAGGAAACCCAGCCTCAGACGGTAGGGTCTTCCATGGGGGGGGAATCCGAGCTCGGCGCCAAATACCGAACCCGAATCCGCCCCTATGCAAGGTCCTCCTCAAAAGGCTGGGCATTCTGAGGCAGTACAAGGAGGGGAGGGATCTCCTCCGGATGGTGCCCCTACGATGACCAGGACCTTCTCCATTTTGGAGAAGGACCTGGCTGAGGCCGGTCCATCTGGCCTAGGGGCTTCTACCGGCGGAGGTGAGAAGCGGGTTCATTCCCCGCCCCCTTCTCCTAAAAAGAAGACAAGAAAGACTAAGAAGACTCGGGGCTCCTCTCCATCCACAGGGGCTACGGGGATGGATGGGTCTGCTGCCACTTTGGCAAGCGACCAAGCCAAGATTGGCACATCCGGCTCCTCTGCCTCCCTCCCCCGGGTACGGAGCTCCTGACCATGACAAAGAAAAAAAGTGCACAGGGGCCCCTGATTCAGAGGTTACCTGGCGTTTTCGAGCCCGCTGGCTTCAAACGATTCCTCGTCATTCGCTCCACTGATGGCAGCATGTTGTCCAAGGGCAACATGATCCATCAGAGGAGAGGATTAGCTAGTGCAATTGGTAGAGAGCCGAAGGTGACCCGTTTCTCGGACGGGAGCCTTCTGGCGAATGCGGCGAATCCCGCCGAGGCGGCCAAGATAAGTGCTCTTCGGACACTTCATGGCACCCCGGTGAGTGTGACGCCGCACTCTACCATGAACTTTGTGAAAGGAGTAGTTTATGCGATGGAACTCGTTGACTACTCCATTGAGGACATGACCCTAGAACTGGCCGACCATGGGGCGGTCAAGGTCGAACGTGTGATGAAAAAACAAGGAGGGGTCTCGAGACCCACCCCTACACTCTTCGTCACGTTCGACTGTGACAAGCTCCCTGAGTCGGTGCGAGCCGGTTGGTACCGCTACCGCGTGAAGGCATTCGTGCCACTGCCGCGGCGGTGCTATTACTGTCACCGCTTCGGCCATACGAATCGCTCATGTAGACATGCTAATTCGGGGTCACCCGAAGTCTGTGTAAATTGCTCCAAGGTCGCACACGATAAGTCCAAATCGTGTGTGGCCAAGTGTGTCAATTGCGGAGAGCCGCACCCTGCTTCTTCGAAGCAATGTGGTGCATATCTCCTTGAGAAAGAAATCCTGGCCGTTCAGGCCCAGGATCGACTCTCATTCCGCGAGGCAAAGGACTTGGTCCTGGCGCGCCCGGCTCTGCCTGGGACGTCATATGCCTCAATAGTTAGAAAGGCACCCTCTGCTCCTGGCCCATCCAGGCCAACGAGAACGGTTGTCTCCGCGCCCATTCGGAGCTCTTCTGCGGGCTCTACCCAACCCGGGCGCTCCCCTGGTAAAGCTGGTGGCAAAAAGGGTTCATACCCTGCCCCGGCCAAAACCAGGGCTCCCCCCTCTTCCCCCAGCGTGACCGTTTCCCGTAAGGCGAAACGGCCACTCGCCTTCACCGAGTCGTTAGACTCACAAGGATCAACACCCCTGAAGATGGTCGCTAGGCCATCTTCCGGGGTTCCTAAAGCTGTTCCCCGAAAGGAGGACAGCAACAAAGGAGCTTCGGCTCCTTCGCCCACGCCCCGAGGTGGAGCGAGTGGCTCGGAGACGGTGGCTCCTCGAAAAGAGGGCCCCCCGCCTCCGAAGCCGCAACGCCCGCCTAAGGTTTCGAGGCGGAGGAAGGAAAAGACTCGCATGGCGAGCCCAACATCCCCCAATAAGTCCTCGAAGGCGACAGCGCCTTCAGCGCTTTGTCCGGCCAACAGCGCCCGGGGTTCTGCCTCCGGGAAGCGTACAGCCATTCCCGTGAGGGTCTTGTGTTCGAAGAGGGCCCCCGCGTCTCCCCCGAGCTAGGCCTGGAGGGCATATTCCTTCAATGGAATTGCCGTGGACTCCGGGCCTCCTGGGAGGAGCTTTGGAGGCTCGTCTCATCACGTTCCCCGTTAGCTATCGTTTTGCAGGAGACCATGCTAGGCGCGTGCCCCCTGCCCGCCCTTCCGGGGTATAAGGGTCTTGCGACCCCACCACCGCGGGATGGCCGGGCTGGGGAATGCGCGGTTTACACCCGGCATGATGTCTCCGTTCTTTCTTTCTCTTTAGATACCTCCTTTCAGGCAGTGGCTGTGCAGCTGCACCTGGATAGGAGGTATACTATCATTTCTGCGTACATTCCACCGTCAGCTGACTTCGACGCGGGGGACTTCCGCCGCGTCGTGGCACGGTTGCCGAGGCCCTTTCTCTTGCTTGGAGATCTGAACGGCAGGCATCCTCTCTGGGGAGATTACACTCAATAAATCCCAGGGGACAAGTCCTTGCCGATTTGATCGAAGAGCTTGAGATAGGTGTCCTAAATGTGGATGAGTTTACGCATCACTGCCCGAGAACCGCTTCATTTTCTTGCCTTGATCTATCTTTGTGCTCTTTGGATGCACAGCCTGATTTTGATTGGGAGGTGGTCGATGACCTCCATGGTAGTGGTCACTTTCCCATTCAAATATCATTTTCAGGGCAACTGCCGCCTGAGAGCCCACCTCGGTGGTGCTTGGCGCGGGCGCGGTGGCCTGCATTTCAGGAAATGACTGAATTCTCTATCTCATTCGAGGAGTTTAGGTCGGTAGATGAGGCCGTTGAGTTCTTCTCCGGCAACCTCATCGCCGTGGGCCTTACTACTATTCCTAGGACGTCTGGCCGTTTTGCACGCCGACCACTCCCATGGTGGTCGGCCGAGTGTGAGACGGCCCTCAAAAAGAAGCGTTATGCCTACATGCGCTATAAGCGCCGCCCGAACGATTTCACTGTCGCTGAATTTCGTCGGGCTAGGGCTAGGTTCCGGTATATTTCGAAGCACGCCCGCCGCTCTTCTTGGCGGGCATACGTGTCTTCACTTAACGGGAAGACCCCTTTAGCTGAGGTGTGGAAGCGAGTCAAAAGGATTCGGAGCAAGTTCTCGCAGGACTCCCCTCCCGTTCTCCAGGAGAATGGGACCGCAATCTCGGACCCCGCGTCCGTGGCGGAATCCTTAGCGACCGCTTTTTCCGCATTCTCTAGCCGTGATGCTGCTCCGCCAGCATTCAATGCACGTCGTGATGTCGCGGAAGGCCGCCGGCCGGACTTTACCTCCAGAGGCGGAGAACCCTTCAACGACAAGTTTACTGTGAGTGAGTTGCGTTCCGCTCTCGCTTCGTGCGCGGACACCGCCCATGGTCCGGACGATGTCCCGTACGCCATGCTTCGACACCTGAGTGAGCGAGGCATGGCCTTTCTGTTAGATTTGTTCAACAGGATCTGGGTGGAAGGTCTTCTCCCAGACTCCTGGCGAATCGCTACTGTGCTCGCCTTTCGCAAGCCGGGGAGAGATTACTCTACTCCGACCGGTTTCCGCCCAATCTCTCTAACCTCTTGCATGTGCAAGTTGATGGAGAAATTGGTAAATGTTAGATTAGCTTATTTCCTGGACAGCGGAGGCCATCTTTCTTCTGCACAGTGCGGCTTGCGTAAGTTCCACTCCACGCCGGATGCTCTGCTCCGACTGGAAAATGCCGTCAGCGAGGCTTTCTTTCGTAGACAGCACTACGCCACGGTGTTTTTCGATCTGGAGAAGGCCTATACTACCGCATGGCGATACAGTATCATGGAGACTCTCCACACGATGAAGGCGAGGGGACGACTTCCAATGTTTATATCTGAATTTTTGCGAGATCGTCGATTCCGCGTACGGGTGGGAGGGAGGGGGAGCCCTCTCCGGCCTAAAGGAGCAGGAAGAGGGTGTCCCGCAGGGAAGTGTCCTCAGTGTCACACTCTTTGCCCTGAGCATCAATGGTATCACCTCGGTGCTGCCGGAAGATGTTCTCGCTACGCTCTACGTGGACGACCTTTCGATCTCTTTTGGCGCGGCCCAGATGCCAACTCTGGAGCGTCGACTCCAACAGGCATTAAACCGCGTCTCTCGCTATGCCGAAGCGCACAGGTTTCGGTTTTCTTTGGCCAAGACTAAGGTGGTGCACTTCTGCCATTATCCACGGCTTCACCCCGACCCAGATTTGTTTCTTAATGGGGTGCGCCTGGATGTGGTGGAGTCGCACCGTTTCCTTGGTCTTGTATTCGACCGACGCCTCACCTGGGAGGCTCATATTCGCAGCCTTAGGGTCTCTTGTACCCGCGTCATGGACATTCTCCGTTCCGTGACGTTCAGCGCTTGGGGCGCTGATAGGGCTACTGCCTTACTTTTTTATCGATCCTTTGTTCGCTCGAAGCTCGACTACGGATGCGAGTTTTATGCATCCGCAGCCGAGCGTTTATTGCGGAAGGTGGATTTGATCCACCACACCGGCCTTCGCCCCTCGACCGGTGCCTTCCGCACCCTTCCGCACTTCCCCCATTGATAGCCTGTTGGTCGATGCCACTCGCTCTGCGCCGCGTGCAGTGCATCACTCGCCTGTACGCGCGAGCCCGGCGCCTCCCTCAGTCGCCAACAGCTCTCACTGCATCCGCAGCTGATCTCGATAGTGCCTATGCCGATGAGAGACGCCAGTCATACCCTAAGCCCTTTGGGTTTAGGGCCAGGAAACTCCTTCGAGAGGTAGATATAGCTCTCGGGCTGGTGGCGCCTCTGGTTCTGCCCAGAACGCCACCCTGGAGGGTACCACATTTGGCTATTTGTCGCCACGCCTCTACTCCCAAAGCTTGTACTGCGCCGAGAGTATTGCGTTCGACCTTTTTGGAGCACACATCGTGTCACTCTGAAACCGTGCCAGTGTATACGGATGGCTCCAAGTCTCAAGAGGGGGTCGGCTTCCACGCCGTATCCCCTCTGTTTGAAGTCAGCGGGGCTCTACCAGGCGCTGCGTCTGTCTTCACGGCCAAGCTGGTGGCAATACACCACTCGGTACGGGAGATTACGTGACGTGCCCGGTTCGGAGACCGGATTGTGATCTATAGCGACTCACAAAGCGCCCTGAGTGCTCTCGGTGCATTGGAATCTCCGCATCCCCTGGTTTGCGATATCCGTGACGCCACGGTTTTGGCGAGCTGGGCAGATGTCGAGATTATCTTCTGCTGGGTTCCTGGACATGTAGGAATTGCGGGGAATGAGCGCGCCGATGAGGGCGCCAAAGAGTCCGTGAGGACTCTGCGACCGGACCAGCGTTTCGCTCTTCCTCACACCGACTACATGGCAGGAATACGGGCAGCTCTTCGGACTGCTTGGCAAAGAAGATGGGAGACGGTCGAGGGGAACTTAAAGTTGCGTGCCATTGCGCCGCGACTCTTCCCATGGACCTATCCCCCAATGCCGCGGCGGCTTCAGGTTGCTTTCTGTCGTCTCCGAATTGGGCACACTCGTGTGACGCATCGCTATTTGATGGAGCGCTCGCCTGCGCCTTATTGCAACGTCTGCCTCGTCCCCCAGACTGTTCGGCGCATTCTTGTCGAATGTCCCACTCTGGGTGATCTTCGCGCACGACACCTGTCCCGGTACCGGGATGGACGGGGTCGCTACCGCCTGTCGCTTGTACTCGGGACGAGTGCGTGCACTTTGACTGGTGGACTTGTTGACTTTTTGGGGGAGCCTGGCCATCTCCCTTTCATTTAACCAGGTTTAATTGTTGTTTTTGTTATTGTTATTTCTTTTTATTGTTGTTTCCTGTTCAATTTTTTAAAGTAGCCTAGAACTAAGCTGTTTGTTTACGGCGACTTATGCCTAAGTTGGCAGTCGCCAGATAGCCGCTTAAATAAAAAAAATAAAAATCCAGCTAACAGAGCCTTCAGTGCATTGTCCGGCCACCTCGGTGCTGCCGGAAGATGTTCTGGCTATACTCTACGTGGACGACCTTTTGATCTCTTTTGGCGCGGCCCAGATGCCAACTCTGGAGCGTCGACTCCAACAGGCATTGAACCGCGTCTCTCGCTATGCCGAAGCGCACAGGTTTCGGTTTTCCTTGGCCAAGACTCAAGTGGTGCACTTCTGCCACCATCCACGTCTCCACCCAGAACCAGACTTGTTTCTTAATGGGGTGCGCCTGAAAGTCGTTGAATCGCACCGTTTCCTTGGTCGTGTATTTGACCGACGCCTCACCTGGGAGGCTCATATTCGCAGCCTTAGGGTCTCTAGTACCCGCGCCATAGATATTCTCCGTTCCGTGATTTTCAGCGCTTGGGGCGCTGATAGGGCTACTGCCTTACTTTTTTATTGATCCTTTGTTCGTTCGAAGCTCGACTACGGATGCGAGTTTTAGGCATCCGCAGCCGAACGTTTATTGCGGAAGGTTGACTCGATCCACCACACCGGCCTTCGCCCCTCGACCGGTGCCTTCCACACTTCCCCCATTGAGAGCCTACTAGTCGATGCTGGGGAGATGCCACTCGCTCTACGCCGTGTACAGTGCATCATTCGCCTGTACGCGCGAGCCCGGCGCCTCGCTCAGTCGCCAACAGCTCTCACTGCGTTCGCAGCTTATTTCGACGGTGCCTATGCCGCCGAGAGACGCCAATCATACCCTAAGCCCTTTGGGTTTAGGGCCAGGAAACTCCTTCGAGAGCTAGGTATAGCTCTCGGGCCGGTGTCGCCTCTGGTTCTGCCCAGGACGCCACCCTGGAGGGTACCACATTTGGCTATTTGTTGCCACGCCTCTGCTCTCAAAGCTTGTACACCGCCGGGAGTATTGCGTTCGACCTTTTTGGAGCACACCTCGTGTCATGTGGAACCGTGCCAGTGTATACGGATGGCTCCAAGTCCCAAGGGGGGGTCGGCTTCCACGCCGTATCCCCTCTGTTTGATGTCAGCGGGGCTCTGCCAGGCGCTGCGTCTGTCTTCACGGCCGAGCTGGTGGCAATACATCACTCAGTCCGGGAGATTTCTCTACGTGCCCGGTTAGGAGACCGGATTGTGATCTATAGCGACTCACAAAGCGCCCTGAGTGCTCTCTGGGCATTGCAATCTTCGCACCCCCCGGTTCGCGATATCCGTGACGCCACGGCTTTGGCGAGCCTTGCGAGTGTCGAGATTATCTTCTGCTGGGTTCTTGGACATGTAGGAATTGCGGGGAATGAGTGCGCCGATGAGGGCGTTTCGCTCTTCCTCACACCGACTACATGGCTGGAATACAGGCTGCTTGGTAAAGAAGATGAGAGACGGTCGAAGGAAACTTAAAGTTCCGTGCCATTGCGCCACGACTGTGCCCATTGACCTACCCCTCAATGCCGCAAAGGCTTCAGGTTGCTTTCTGTCGTCTCCGAATTGGACACACTCGCGGGATGCACCGCCAGTTGATGCAGCGCTCGCCAGCACCCTACTGTGAAGACTGTTCGGCACATTCTTGTTGAATGTCCCATTCTGGGCGATCTTAGCGCACGTTACCAAAAAGCCCCAAATTTTGAAAAAGCCCAATAAAACCCAGGTTTTATTCTGGGTTTTTTCAAAAAACAAATGTTACAAGCATTAGAATAACATATAAAAAGAATAGCTATCTCTATTTTTATATATTATTTATAATTAATTAGTTTAATAATTATATTATAGTAAGAATAGATCACAGTAACGGATCACTGAGAGAGAATTTGGGGTACCCATGTCCCATGATAGCCATAACCTGTAGGAGAGATGAATTATGAGTCGGTATCAGAGGAATAACCTTAATTTGATACATATTTGTTGAAATTATAAACATAATATGAATTTTGAATAAAATAATAAGTAGCATTTATTTTTTGAAAAAAAATGTAATTTTGAAAAACAAAGCAAAACCCGGGTGTTTTCAATTTCACTTGAAAAAGCCCCCCAAAACCTGTGTTTTTTTATTTGCCCACCCTGTCTTAAATCTCCCCTTTCCCACTGGAATGTGCCCTCATTGGTTTTCACTTTAAATTTTAGATGATCCTGAAAGGATAAGATCCCTAGACCCCAGTTGCCATCTCTGATAAAATGAATTGAAATATACCATGACTTGAGTCAGGGTCTAAGGGAGGTGGTATATAGTCAAGAGTAGTGGTGATTCTACTTTTTTTTTATCCTATGGTATTGCTGCATGACTTGCGCATTGTTCATTGAGTGATTGATGATGACTAATGAGGTGTTATGTTGAATTGAGACTTCTTTTTTTTTTTCAGGCAATCGATGCATTTGATGCCAAAAAGTTTCGCTACTTAGTCCTCAAGTATAAGTATTTTGAGCTGCTTTGCATAAAGGCTGAGGCTCCAAATCCAAATAATGAGGCAGCTGTTAAAGAACTAGTAAAAGTAAGTAAGAACTAGTAAATGTAAATGATAACTAGGAAAAGTAATGAACTAGTAAACATAATAAGAACTAATAAAAGTTAGTAAGAACTAGGAAAAATAAGTAGAAATTAGTAAAAGTCAGTAAGAACTAGTAAAAGTAAGTAATATTTGGAAAAATAAGTAAGAACTAGGAAAGGTGTGAAGGCATCAATGTATATTTCTTTCCTTTTACACTTTAAAAAAATATATCCTTTTTCCTGTAAGTTGAAATTTTGCTCTGGAGATTTTCTAAAGGAGATCTGGTGACTTGATGGATGTAGAAGTGACACATGGATGCCTGAGGAAGGTATGGTTGACTCATGAATGTATAGGTGCGGCACATGTTTTAAGAATGTGTGGGTGATTTGATGAATGTAGAAGTGAGATGCAGATGCCTGAGGAAGATGTGTGTTTCATGGATGTAAAGGTGAGACAGGACCAAGTAAAGTTTGGGTGGCTTGATGGGTGTCGATGTTAAATGCAGGCCTGATGAAGGTGTGGATGATTTGATGGATGCAGAGATTAAGACACACATCAAAGGAATGTTTGGTTGATTTGATGGATGTAGAAGTGACATATGGATGGATGCTTTTGGAAAATATGGGTGACTCAATGAATGTAAAGGTAAGACACAGATACCTCAGGAAGTAAGGGCGTGTTTGAGGGATATAGAGGTGAGCAACATGCAGGGGAGATTAAGGGAGAAAGCTTTGATCCTTACAGCCTGTGCTTTAGGCCCTGCCATGTTACCACGATTAAGTTAGGGTGCGCTTTCTGAGAAGCTGTCCTAAGGGAACCATTTTATAGTGTAGGGAGGCTGTTGCATGCTGTGGTAGGAAGTGGAAGTTCAATTGCAGCTTATCACCCACCAGGATTGCCTCAAGGTGAGTTAGTCATGTCATAGC
This sequence comes from Ceratothoa steindachneri, assembly GCA_963969495.1. Taxonomy (NCBI): domain Eukaryota; kingdom Metazoa; phylum Arthropoda; class Malacostraca; order Isopoda; family Cymothoidae; genus Ceratothoa; species Ceratothoa steindachneri. The sequence continues at coordinate 69,461,791 of OZ018326.1, forward strand.
CACTTGAAAATGACTGACCACTCTTCCTCTTTTGCCCTATCGGATGGCTAGAGTTTAAAAATTCCAGTCCTGGCTGTTGGGTAATGCATCAATAATGATCCCCACATAGAATTAATAGCCATTAAAACAAAACTAAAGAACACCACATACATCTATATATTCCACCACAAATATCCAGTACTATCCCACCCAATTACTAGCGATAGTGTGAATCTATCACAGACATGCTCAACCCAGTACAAGGCAGTGACTTCAACGCCCACCAGACATCCTGGCCTATATCTCACAAAAAAGATTACAGAAACGAACCACTCACAACACAACTACATATCCTCAACATACTAAATTATCCCCACCTGCACCCACTACCAACACAATTAACAGCCAACCTCACCAGACATCACTTTTTTCACATTGATAATGCAATAGACATGATATAGAATGCATTTCATGAAAGAGAGTAGTACATAAGAATGCTTTAGAGTAGGGCAGAGGAAGAAAGTGTGAACTGTAGGAATAGAAAAAAAGGGCTGTGTGTGGGTGTCCTGTAACTTGAGAGTGAAAGCAAAACACTGCATGCTGGAATGACTGTGAAATGTAAGGTGGGAGCGCAAGTGAGATGTACTTGCAGATGCTTAATAGTGGAGACTAGAATGTCAGGGTGATGGGTGTGAATGTGTACAAGAGGGCAAATTGAAAGGCAAAACAAGTGATTAACCAGAAGACACCAGCAAATGAAGTGTTTGGATGGAAGATGAATGAAGATCTGGAAGGAAGTACGAAAGCAAAAGAATAGTTGTGTGAATATCAAGGTTAAGAATGGCTAGGTGCTTATGAGCAATAGGGAATTTAAAAGTAGAGGGCGAGTGTACTTGAGTTGTATAATGTGAGGCTGGAAGATGCTAATGTGAATATGATTGGCTCTGAAGGTGTAAACCAGGTTTTGTATTTTGTATGCAAGAGGATGCTAGTGCTGTGACAATTGTGAAAAAAAATGGGAAGGCAGATGGAGTGGCTATGCTAAAACCTGGTGGTGATTGTATTATGGAATGAGTCTGGCAGTTTTCTTATACAGCATTTGAAAGTGGAAGAGTGGCTAATGCCTCTAACAATGCTGTGACAGTACTGTTGTATGAGGGTAAAAGGAAAAATTGTGAATTTATGAACTATATGAGAATAAGTGTGTTGCTGGAAAGGTGCATGGAAAAATTGTGTGGAAGTAGGATAACTAAGATTGATGGGAGGTGAATAGGGGGTGTTTGAATTACGTAATTGCACTTAGCTGAAAAAACAAGTGATAGATGTAGTGTGTGTATGTGTTGAGTTCTTGGATATGGAGAAAGCTTATGGCTGGGTTATAAGAATGTATGGAGTGAGTGGTAAAATTGTGTGTGAACATTATTTAGAAGAATGGTGTAGATTTGGGCTAAAGATGTGCAAGGTTAAGGCAAGGGTGTATGCTGTCCCCATAGCTGTTTAATATCTTTAGGGATGTCATACAAAGAGAAATACAAATGTGAAAGAGAGAATAGTGAGATTGATAAGAAATAGTATCGGAGGGATTACATGATCCGGTGTTAGTGGCCAAAAGTGAAAGGTATTTTGAATGTTGATTGAAGCATTTGTCTGGATACTTTTGAGGAGGGGGCTAAAACTATATGCAAGAGGGGTAAGGTGATAGTGTTTGGGGAGGGGTGTCATATTAAAGCTCAGGGGTTTCAAGAATGTATATTGAATGGTAAGAAAGTCTTAAGGGAGATCAGAGGAGTAGTGAATGGTTAAGGTTCAAGTGTCAGGGTTGGCAAACCCCCCCAAAAAACCTGGGTGGTTTTTTTTTTTTGCTTTTTCAAATGAAATTTGAAAAAACCCAGGTTTTTTGTTCTTTTTCAAAATTACACTTTTTTCAAGAAATGAATGCTACTTATCATTATTTTATTATGTTATAATTTCAACAAATATGTATCAAATTAAGGTAATTTCTCTGATTCTGATATCGACTCATAATTCATCTCTCCTTCTACTGGTTATGGTTATCATGGGTACCCACAATTCTCAATCAGTGATCTGTTCTTACCTTAATATAATTATTAAACTAATTAATTATTAATATTATAAAAATAGAAATAGCTATTCTTTTTCTATGTTATTCTAATGCTTTTAGTGTTTGTTTAAAAAAAACCCAGAATAAAACCCGGGTTTTATTTGGGTTTTTTTGCTAATCCTGTCAAATGTGGAATTTACTGGGTAGCTGCATGTGAGTATGCTGGGGCTAAGGTTGGTGTATGTGAATGAAAGTGGTATGGAAGGGGAAAGATTGAGTTAGAGCAGTGCAAATGGACAACTTGAGATGGACATTTGGTGTGCAAAGTGTAGATAGTGAGGATTGACTGGTTGAAATTGTGTTGTGAACTGGATATGTAAGAACAATGGATGGAAATAGACTTGTGAAAATGCCAGTGTACAATAGTCTTTTAATTTAAGGAACTATTCCCAAGAAACGATAGGTATAATGTAGATAGTACCAGTGGTGGGATTAAAAAATTTTAAGAACAGGTTCTCTCACTACGGGTCTCACTAACAAGAGCAGGTTCTCTCATTATGGGTCTCACTAACAACAGGTTCTCTAGCAGCAAACCATGCTGGCTGGCCCGACATATGTGTAAATGTTGATCTTTGGTTTGTTACATGCTATAGCCTAGCAAGTGAAATTATTAATTTTAGTTATTTTCCCAATAAAAAAGTGATTGAGAGCAACTCATTTAGGCTAACAACCAGTTCTCAAGATTAATGAAATTCCAAGAACGGGTTCTTATATACTGGTGCGAACCGGCCGAATCCCATTACTGGATAGTACCATTTAAACCTAGCTACTCACCTTAGAATATTTCAGACTATAATTCTAATCCCAGGATACAAATGACTTGCTAGTTTAATCAAAGTCCAATGTCATATCAGTAATTTTAGTCGCATTAGGTAGTCAGAGGTCAGAGCAGAAGTGTATATAAACCCAACTTCATGCAAAAGCTAGGGATTTACTACCTAAAATGGTTCAGCGTGACAGCTTCAATTACAATCTAGTAACATCTAATTAGGATACTAGTCAGGATGGGTGAAGAGTTGAAAGGATGTGTTAAAAGTGGGTTTATGTGAATTGGTGTTTGAGAGACTTCTTACCTGCAACCCCACTACCTTTCTTTGAGGTGGATCACCTCTAAGAAGGCCAACAGGGTTGTCCACAGGTCTCTAAGAGAAGAGATGTATGTATTGTGAGGTTATGTGAGGCTTGGGCAGTCTATGAGTAAGTGTGTGATACTGGCTGTGTTTTGGTTACATCTTGTGCATGTTGGTGTCAGGGCAAGGTTTGTTCTGTGTTTGTAGTATTGTATAGGGAAGTGACCTGACCTGAGTTGAGAGAGGATTACTCAGTGTGTTCTGTGTAGTGATTTCTCTGATTGATTTATTAACACGTTAACGCTCATGGACGGCTGATGCAGTCATGAACCTTTTATTTAAACTAGGCGGCAGGGCCACGGCTGAGAGAATCTGGGGGAGAAAATATTGGAGATATACTTCTTCAGATGCACAAATTCTGGATGAACAAGTTCCAAGTGACACACTTATTTTGTAATGAATTGAAAACTGCACATCACTTTGGTGGCGTGGCATGCCATGCATCATTTTAACGATTTTAGTGATGATGACTATAGATGTCATGAGCATTTGTCCCATATTGGGGAATTGGTCTTGAGCATCGTGTTAAGGGGGGGGGGCTCATTTAGGGTGTTGTTTGGTGGTAGTGTGTTCAAGTATCTTTGGGGGAGGGAGGTTATTGTAGAGGTGTTGGAAGTAGTGTGCTGGGGCTTTTTTCTTAAGTGGTTGGTGGGGGCTTTGCTGTCAGATGGTGGTTGGGGTAGGGATGGGTCAATGCTCTGCTGAAGTGTTGGTTGGGTTCCAGTTATGTCCAGGTGTATCTTGATTAGGAGTTGGTGTGTCGCATGTACATCCTGTGCTTGTTTTAAGTGCCTTGGTGTATGTTTGTGCAAGATTTGGGTGTGGTTGGGTGCCATGCTGGTGCTGTGTAATTGAGGGTGGTAAGGATGAATTTTTGTATAGAGTGGTGAGGGGCTCTTTATGTTGTCCAAATGTAATGTTAGATATGGCTTTGAGGGTGTTGATTTTCTTTGTGGCTTTGTTTGTAATGTTTGTTGTATAGGTTTTGAATGTCATGTAGGTGTCTAGTGTGAGTTTTAAAATAGTGGAGATTATGTTTAGTGGTAGTTGTTATCCATTTAATCTAATTTAGGGGGGGGGGGGTCGATTTGTGGTAGTTTGGTGTGAAAAGCGTTACTGCTGATATGTGTGTGCGCTTGATTTTTAAAGTTTTGTCTGTGCATTGGGAGGAAGCTAATGTTTGAGTTGTGTTTCATGAGAATGTTGCAATGTTGTCTAGGTGTTGCAATTTGATTGTTTCTGCTAACTAATGATTTGTGTGTGGGGACTGGGGTGGTATTTGATCTGTGGATTTTCTTTATGGCTCTCCTTGGGTTGTTTGATTTGTGGTCTAATTTGTTGATGTATTGATTCCATTTTTCCTTTGCTGTTTAGTGATAGGGTTGATGATGTGGGTGTTGAATAATTGTAAGTGTTGTGTTTCTTGTGAAAATGCCCTGTTTGGTTTTATGAAATTGGGCTGTGGGGGGGTGAATTTACTCCTTGTGTGTGTGATGGTATTGTTAATGTAGTGTAGGACTTTGTCTAGTGAAAAGTAGCTGTTTAAAGTGAAATTGCAAATTTTGTGTTCTATGTATTGTGTGTAGTTTTGCCAATCTGCTTTTTTGTAGTTTGCTTATGTGGTTTTGAAGGAGGTTGGTTGTGGGTAAGGTATTTAGAAGGATATTATAATAGGTTGGTGGTCTGAAGGGAGGTTAACTTTAGTGTTCCATGTGGTTTTAGTGCATAGGTCAGGTGAATAGAGGATGTGCTATTATACATGTGTTGTAGCGGTTGACTGCTTGGTATGGATGCGTTGTTGAGTATGATGAGTGGGACTTGTTCTGCCATGTGAGTGCCTCTGTTGCCTGCTCTTTGCATTCTGAGTCAGGGTGGCTAATGAGCATTAAAGTGGCACAGAGGAAGAAGTTGGGAAGTTGAGTGAGGGGCTCTTTCTGCCTGAATTGGCATAAGGGAGGATGGGGGCTAGTTTTATTGTTATTGAGGAAGTGGTTGCTGATGGTTAACATTTCATACAGGTGAGATTTTCAGTTGTACATTTTTGCTCTTATTAGCTAATGTGTACCTTTTTTTTTTTGCAGGTCTTGGAAGAACTAGAGAAGTATGCGCCAAATAAAGAAGCCCATAACCAGTTATGTTTATACTTGACTTTGCCAAGGTTCCACGAGCATGCAGACTTCAGGGATTGGAATCCAAGCGGAGCGAGGGTCCAGTGTTGGCAGCAAGTAAGATACATATGGGGAATCATCTTACAAGAACTTTGAAACACTTTATCCAATTTCATTTTGATATCACTTTCCCTCTTAAATTTATAACGCCTTTTGGTTTTGCAGGTTTATCCTCTGGTTGAAAAATTCTTACCAGCAGATCATAAAAAAGGGCTTGTGGGTCAGGGTGAGGGAGCTGGTATGGCACGTAACGACAGATTGTTACAGTTGATTATCAAGGGCCTTCTATATGAATCGTGTGTTGATTTTTGCCAAAATCAAGCCACTGGTGAAGACAACTCCCCCTCAGATGCAACTCTGAAGTTCCCTTCGTTGCTCGCTTCCACCTCCTTCAGTGACTCTGACTTGAGTTTGCTCTCGTGGCTTCAGAGCATCCCCGCGGACACCTTCGGGTGCCCCTTCGAGGCGAAAACCCTCAATGTCGATATCGAGAGACTGGAGAAGCCTTCCCTCGAAGCCTCCTGGACTGAGCATCTTTTAGTCACTCCGATCAAACCAAAAACATTCCCGCACTCAGCCATGCCCTACAATAGGCTCCGAGCCACTGACATCATGTCCAGGTCCCTAAATCCCAATCTGGATGGGCTGCCCTTCGGTCTCGGGTCGAATCGCAATTCCATGGCGATTTCAACTGGAGATGTCAACATGATGTCAAAGAGTATCGCTAGCTTTCACCTGACCGGGAAGAAGACCATGAACACATCGGTGGATCGGTTGTTCGACGCCGAAAATGTGTTTACTAGTAGCTCTTACGGCGAACTCCCTACTATAGAGGAAAAAGCGAACCCTCCCAAAAATCCCCCTGTCCGCAATCGATCTCGAAGTCCGGATAAGCGCCAGTCAACCGATTCCCTCAATAAGCCGGCTCTAGTCGATAAGAGCGAGAAGGAGACAAAGGAAGAAAAACCAGCGAGCCCTCCCTCCCTCCCTCTCAAAACAAACACCCCATCACATCAAGTCACCAATCACCAGCCTCCTTCATCCCACAATCATCTCCCATTCACCGGTAATTACCAGCCCTCCTCCGCTCCTAACCACCAGTATTCTCACACAACCGTCTCGGTGGGTGGAGCTCCTTCCAAACATCACGTAACCGTGTCTTCCCCGCAAGTGCCGTCGAACATGGTCTCCCTCCCTCACCACCAGTTTCCTCCGCCCATAAACCAGCCTCGGGCCATCGCCCCGCATTTGCTGCACCAACAACCACGTCCGCCTTACAATAATTGTCACAATTCCAACGATGAAAGCAGCGAGCTGTTCAACATTTATCAGCGGCGCCAGCAGCAGCAACAGCAAATGGATCACCATCACATAATGGGGCACCATCAGCCCAGAAACATAGAGCATTATAACAACAACCACATGGCCAATCCAGCGATGTCTAATTACGCCTCCGAAACGGAACGGTATGTGGTACTCAAGATTTCTGTATTTCTTTGATGGAAGGAGGCAAAAATGTGGGTGAGACTTTTAAATTCAGTAATCCTGCCGTGGGTCGAACAATATTTAGTGGCTGTCTGCGGAAATTTGTTAAGTTTTTCATATTTACTATTCAGGTATATCGCATCTCTTTTCCTTTAGATTTCATTTATATACTATATTCCAATATTCCATTTACACATTGAGTAGACAGGTGGATAAGTCTGAGTGTTGTAGGAAAGATGTATGAAAAAAAGTCCTATGGGGCATGTTAACAGGATTGATAGGGTATGAGCAAGGTAGGTTTAGAATGGGTAGATGTGTGGATCTAGTATTTGCACTGAGACAGCTAGCTGAAAAACTTAAGGACTAATAGATTTAAAGTGCCTGATGGTTTCATGAATCTAGAGAAAGCTTATGATCGGTAGATAGGGAAGCATTATGACAGGTAATGGAAATAGTGTAGATAGGGAAGCATTATGGTAAGTGCTGGAGATAATGCATATAGGGAAGCATTGTGGCAGGTGCTGTAAATCGTGTAGCTAGGGAAGCATTATGGCAGGTGGTGGAGATAATGCATATAAGGAAGCATTGTGGCAGGTGCTGGAGATAATGCATATAGGGAAGCATTGTGGCAGGTGCTGTAAATCGTGTAGCTAGGGAAGCATTATGGCAGGTGCTGGAGATAATGCATATAAGGAAGCATTGTGGCAGGCGCTGGAAATCGATTTTTGAAGAGTATCCACATGGCAGGGTGTGAGAAGGGTTGGAAAATACTGTAAAAGGTGGGTTGATTAATTATGTGAATGTGTGAGGGAGAAAGAGCTGGGTGTGGAGAAATCGGATGCACTTGTAAATGATAGGTGTGCATGGCAGGGTCCGTGGGTTCGTGCCCCCTACAGTTCTGCGTTATAAGTCTGCAGCAGGTCATTATTCCTGTCCCCTCTTCCTGGTGTAGGTCGGCTCACCTGCTGAGATGAACAATGAAAAGACTGAGTCCTCGATTGGGATCCGTGATGCCTGGGAGGGTGGGGGGGGGCAGGTAGCCACCACATGTAGGCCCCCCATGAGATGGACATGGTCCCGGAGGTGACTCAACCTTAGATGGCAGGATCTTCCATAGGGTCGAACCCGGTCTCGCCCTGTGTCAGCTTCTCCGCAGACGGCTCAGGCCCCGGAGGACTCACAAGAAGAGGATGGATCTCATTCCCCGACGGGTCCCCCTGTGACAACCAAGACCTTCACCATTTCAGAGAAGGATCTTGCTGAGGCCGGTCCATCCACCCTAAGGGCTCCTGCCCGCAGTGGAAAGAAGCTGGTTCATTCCCCCACCCTCCTCTCCCCAAAAGAAAAAGAAGACCAGGGTTGCTATTCCTCTCCAGGGGCTCTGGGTAAGGACGGGTCCGCTGCCGATTCGCTAATCAACCAGACCAAGATTGGCACGTCCAGCCCCGAGGCGTCCTCGGGCGGGGAGACCCAGACCAAGACACAAATCGAAAGTGCGCTGAGCGGAGCCTCGATTACGTCGAGACCCCTCATTGAGAGACTACCTTGCGTTTTCGAGCCCTGCTGGCTGCAAAGGCTTTCTGGGCCACCTGCCTGCTCTCTTGGCCATCTCCTGGCCCGGATCGTTAACATGTCCCATGCACACCTATCATTTACAAGTGCATCCGATTCCTCCACAGCCAGCCATTTCTCTCTCACACATTCACATAATTAATCAACCCGCCTTTTACAGCAATTTTCTACCCTTCTCATACCCGGCCATGTGGATATTCTATTCCCACAAATCTATTTCCAGCACCTGCCACAATGCTTCCCTATATGCATTATCTCAAGCACCTGCCATAATGCTTCCCTAGCTACACGATTATTTCTGTGTACATTCCACTGTGAGCCGACTTCGACGCGGTGGACTTCCGCCGCGTCGTGGCACGGTTCTCAAGGCCCTTTCTACTGCTCGGAGATTTAAACGGTAGACATGGAGAGACTACTCGATTAATCACAGGGGTCAAGTCCTTGCCGACCTGATCGACGAACTGGAGATAGTATCCTAAATGTGGATGAATTTACGCATCACTGCCCGAGAACTGATTCATTTTCCTGTCTTGTTATATATACCCTTGTGCTCTCCGGATTCACAGCCTGATTTTAGTTGCAAGGTAGTCGATGACCTCCATGGTAGTGATCACTTTATCGTTCAAATATCACTTTGTGCACCACTGCCACCTCGAGGACTTTAGATCGGAGGATCAGGCCGTTGAGTTCTTCTCTACCAACTTTATCGCCATGGGCCTAACTACTATTCGTAGAACGTCTGGCCGTTTTGCTCGTCCCGCTTCTGTAGTGGTCAGCCGAGTTTGAGACGACCCTCAAACAGAAACGTTATCCCTACATGTGCTATAAGCGCCGCCAGACGATTTCACTGTCGGTGAACTTCGCCGAGCTAGGGCTAGGTTCCAGTATGTTTAGAAACACGCCCAACGCTCTTCCTGGTGGGCATACGTGTCTTCACTTAACGGGAAGTCTCCTTCCCCAGAGGTGTGGAAGCGAGTCAAAAGGATTCAGGGCAAATTCTCGCAGGAGCCCACTCCCATTCTCCGGGAGGATGGGACCGCAATCTCGTGCCCCGCTTTCCTGGCGGAGTTCTTCGTAACCTTTTTCTCAAAATTATCTACCTGGGATGTTGTTCTGACAGCATTCGATGCAGGTCGTGATGTTGTTGAAAGCCGCCGACTGGACTTATCCTCAAGAGGTGGTTAGCCCTTCAATAATGATTACGGTTTACCTTGAGTCAGTAAGAGATCACTCTACGCCAGTCGGTTTCCGTCCAATTTCTCTTAACATCCTGCGTCTGCAAGTTGAGGCAGAAATTGCTAATATTAGAGTAGCTGTCCTCGTGGACACCAGAGGCCACGTGTCTTCTGCACAGTGCTGCTTTCGCAAATTCCACTCTGCGTCGGATGCTCAACTCCGACTTGACAATGTTGTCGGCGAGTCTTTTCCTTTCGATCTCTTTTTGTGCTGCCCAGATGCCAACTTTTCTAAGGTGGTGCACTTCTGTCGCCATCCACGTCTCCCACCCGATCCTGACTTGTTCCTAAGCCGGGCTTGCCTTGAAGTGGTAAAAACGCATTGTTTCCTTGGTCTTGTTTCGATCGGAGCCTCACTTGGGAAGCCCATATTCGCAGCCTTAGGGTCGCCTGTACCCGTGCCATGGACATTCTTCATTCCGTGACGTTCAGCACCTGGACTGCTGATAGTACTACTGTAGCCAGCACTAGTAGCCAAGCGTGAATTACCGATGGTGGACGCGATCCATCTCAGCGATCTCCTCTTGTCGACCATTTTTTTCCGTACGTCCCTTATTGAGAGCCTGCTTGTCGATGCCACTCGCTCTGCGCCGTGTACAGTGTACAAAGACGTCTACACAGGGCCAACGTCTCTTATCATATCCGCGGCCTATCTTGACGATGTCTCTTCCGCCGAGAGGCGCTAAGCATAACCAAACCTTTCGGTTTTAAGGCTAGCAAACTTTAAAAGCTCGGATGTAGCTCTCAGGTCAGTGGCGTCTCCGGTTCTCCCCAGGACTCTACGATGGATGGTGCCACCTTGACTATTCGTCGCCACGCTTTTGCTCCCAAAGCTTCCACAGCGCCGAGAGTATTGCGTTCAAACTTTTGGGAGCACACTTGGTGTCACGCTGGAACCGTGCAAGTGTACACGGATGGCCCCGAGCCCAAAGAGGTGTTCGGCTTCCACGCGTATCTCCTCTGTTTGAACTCAGTGGAGCTCTTCCAGGCGCTACGTCTATCATCACGGCCGAGCTAGTTGTAATACACTGCTCGGTACGGGAGATAACACGACGTGCCCGGTTCGGAGACAGGATTATGATCTATAACGACCTACACAGCGCCCTGAGTGCTCTCGGGGCATTGGAATCTCCGCCTCCCCTGGTTCGCGGTATCCGTGATCCTATCTATGGTTGCCGTGAGTCGGTCGGATGTCGATATTATCTTATGCTAGGTTCCTGGACTGTTAGGAATTGCGGGGAATGAGGACGCCAAAGACTCTACGAGGACAACGACCAGACCAGCGTTTCACTTTTCCTCATACTAACGACCTTTCAAGAATTAGGTCAGCCCGCCGGGCTGCCTGTTAAAGAAGATAGGAAGCTGCCGAGGTGAACTTAAGTTACGTGCCATTGCGCCGTGACTGTTCCTATGGACCTACCTCCCAATGCCGCGACGACTTCAGGTTGCTTTCTGTCGTCTCCGAATTGTGCACACTCGCGGGACTCACCGCCATTTGATGGAACGCTCGCCTGCGCCTTACTGCGACGACTGCATTGTCTCCCAGACTGTTCGACACATTTTTGTTGAATGTCCCAGTCTGGGTGATCTTCGCGCACGTTACCTCTTCCGGTACCGGGGTGAGCGGGTCGCTACCGCTTGTCCCTTGTACTCGGGACTGGTTCGTGCACACAGCCTTATGGTCTTTCTGGATGAGGCTGACCCACTATTTTATTTGACTCTTTGTTGTTGATCCCCTGTTCAGTTGCTGAGGGAGCTCCCCCACCCCGACGCTGGTGCGTGCCTTCTTCTTGGCTTGCTTTTTTTTTTAAACATCCTAATGTATATGTTAGCCTTTTTACGACTGCACATGCCCTTGTAGGAACTCTCCAAGAGTGGGCCTCTTAAATAAAAAAAAAAGCTGGTCGGCAGAGTGTGAGATGGTTCTCAGAGAGAAGCGATATACCTTTAACGACTACTATTGCCACTCGCACTATTTCCCCCCCCCCCTCCTTTACGAATTTCGCTAGACAAAGATTAAATAGATGGTAATAGTCTTCTTGTCCAAACAAGGTCTGGAAAACAAACCTTAGAAGGTTGGTTGAGGACACGTTTTTTTTTATTTCGATAGCTGACCTTTCGTTCTTGCCGTGCGGTTGCTTAGATGGAAATTGAAGCCCCCCCCCCCCCGCCCCAACGGGTGAATCACTTGCATTGACACCTGATTCCTAAACGTCAACATGAGGGATTGTTTTAGGGGGGGGGGGCATTAAATCTGGAATTGCGCCCTTTGTTTCTTCCCATACCGTTACGTTACCGGTCCATGGGCAGAACTTTGCAGTGGGTGGAAACGAAATGCCCATGTGTTTATCTAAGAAGGGCAAAGGTAAGGTTCCAGATGGATTTGGAGATCGAGAATGCATTCTATAGAGGAAGTAAACTCGGGTCTTCAGGCCATGGATCGGCGAGAAGATGATACCAGGGAGTTTTGGTTATGGAGAAATGCGATTAAAACTTTTTTATGTCGCTCCTTATTTAATGTCTATTCAAAAACAGCTGATGTGGTCCCGAACATCATTTAAGAGACTTCGAGCGATTTAGTGTTTGTCACCCTTAGATTTTATGCACTGGGTCGTTAAATACTGTTTAACAGATGGGGAAATTCAAGACAATTGGCGCGGTTAGTATATAACAATAATTAAGAACCAATACTGCTTCAAGTTTCCCAATGGACGCCCCTCGTCTTCTCCAGAGAAGGTTACGTTTCTAAAGAGCCCGAACAAATCCCAAAGGATTTGATTCAATAACCCTTTTAAACCTCACCTCTGCCTTCGCAGAAAACATTATCCCGCAAGGACGGGGGAGGGGGAGGGATTCTTAATCTTGAGAAGCTGTACCTTGTATGCATTTGTTCTCAGGCTTCAAACGTACCCACAAGACCCTCATTCTGGGTTTATCGGGACTTATTGGTCATTTTCATTATCAATTTGTCTAACGGGATTGTATACAAAGGCTTGTCCGATGAATTTATGCAGATATTCTTTTAATTATGAGGTATCTATGGCAACGGTAATTCGCTTTGATTTCTTTAACGCTATGCCTAGGCTATGTGGTGTTTAAGGTAATTGAAATTTGGTTGATTTATATTATACAAGGCTATGCTTAGGCTAGCCACTGCGCATATAAGACCTTTATACCACATTTTGTTTGCTATTCTTGAATGAATGATGATTATAGGACAAAGCGAAGCATACAATCCTGTACAAATTGTTATAGCTTTTATTTTATTCCTGCATTATCTCTTAGGCTTGGATAGTCCCCTCGTGTGGGTGAAAGAGGGTGTTAAAACCACTTCCGAAATTTATTGAAGTAATATCTGCCTGCTGACAGCGATGTTTTCACTGGCTATCCCCCAACGGTCCTGCCTTCGTTGTTATTGTGGACACCCACCCCCCTTCAACCCTGCTATGACGACCGCGTGGTCCATCAGACCGTCGTCCTATTCTTCTTGAGTGTCCCAGTACCAGGACGAGTTGGGTTGCTACCGCTTGTCCCTTGTACTCGGGACGTGTCCGTACGTACAGCTGTGAAAGAGTAGAGTTTTGGGAGAAAGGGCCCCTCCACCATTATATATAGTTTGAGAAAGGGGGGGGGGGGCTTTAGATGGTTTATCTGGAAGTTAAAATATTTAAATGACTTGTAATTTCGGCAACTATGCCCCTGCAGGCAGCTTTAGGAGTCCCCAACCCCTCCTCGGGTCCCAACCTCCCCAAGTTTCTTCTTTAGGCTAACTCAGGCTCTGCTCTTGCACACACTCACAAATCTTATCCTTTATCTCTTTAGGACCATTTCATCGCAATGTTTTAGCAGAGTTGCGCGCCTTCGTTGGCTCTCGCTACAAAGTTATTTTTATTATTAATATGATTATCAGTTATTGTTTCCATTTTATGGCTAGAAAAATGCTGCCTTGACATTTTGTGGAATTTTACATGTCAGACAGCATTCCTACGTCTCTTCGCTCAAGAGGTGCTCATAGAAAATCAGCTTTTAATAGGTGACTCAAAGAATTTGCTGTAAAAGGCCATGTTCCGATGATTTCCACACCCTCTTCTCCTCCATCAATTAATCCTTTGATAATATTAATTTTCTTATGTCTGGTTAATGCGTGTCAAATGATTTGCAAGCTACATTCAACCTGTTGGCGAAAAGGTGAGTTGTTAAGGTTGAAAATGAATTTTGCGTGGAAGTTGATTCGTGCTTCCAATGATGCATAGGTACATGTTTGTCCGAAATCTATATAGGGTTTTATATTTTAGGGTATTTTTAATGGGAGCGTGATTAGCTGAGGGGAAGAGAGGAGTAAATTGAAAAAAAAGGGTTGTTCCTTTCGTCTCATTTCTTTGTTCTTTGTCTGCTTTTGCCTCATCCTTGTTGGCTACACGCCCTTGGTTGGATTACAGGAGGAGGCTGGCCTCCATTTTTAACTTTTTAGGGTGTCGATGCATCCTCCGGCGCCGGAGTATGCTTTTTTTTTGTGTGTTTGGATTTGTTAAGATTATTTTGGGTTTATTTTCTTCGTTTTTTAATGTACCCGAGCTAATAGTTTGAGGTATTATTACGGCGGCTTATGCCCATGTAAACAGTTGCCAAGATGACCCTTTAAAAAAATTGTTGTGTTACATTGTCAAGGTAGTGAAGATTGGTTTGTGTTCTGGTGGTTGATTTTTATGGCTTCTTTCCGCAGGACCGTAGGCAGTGGGACGGGGGGCGCGGTGCCAGGTGGCGGATCGAAGGGGTTCTACACGTCTCCGCAGATGATGCAGGTAAGTCGTCTGGCAATTCGCCACCCGGTGCTTTAATTGGTATCGATTCTTCCCTTTCCAATTTGTCATCTCTCCGGAAGAAATGGATTTTAGTAACGAACTTGTTGCGTCTTTGGGCTTTATTCAACCTTATACGATTTACCAAACGGTCTTATGTTTTGAGTGAAGGATAGAAGGTACAAGTTTGTAATTCTTCCTCCGAGGTATTTTCCTTTTGCCTTGTTAAGTGTCGATTTTCCCGAAGTCAGGGGTCAATCGCAACTTTTTTTTTTTTTTTGTAATATGGACTTTTGGAGTAGGCAAGAGATGGATTGTTGTATTTTTTGGGGGAAAGTTTTAAATTCCTTCTCCAGAGATGCTTTGAAACGTTGAGTGCCAAGTTCTCTCGTTAGTTAGAATGTAGTTGTAGGAAGGTCTTTAGTTCTTTGGATTTTTTAAAAATAAAGGAATCGAAGCTTTAAAGAGTGGTTTGAACAAGTTTGAAATTAAAGGTGTTAAAAGTTTAATAAAGGGAACTCGCGTCAGAGTGCAAGTATCTACGTTTCAAAGAAAGGTTTACTTGAGGTCGCAGTTTGAAAGCTTGAAATTAGGGGAAGAGTTTGATAAGATTTGATAAATGTATTTGATTTGAAAAGAGTCCACGTTTGCAGTCTGAAATGAATTTGAAGGATTTGAAAGTTTGTTACAAAAGCAACAAATACTTAGCTGCAACGTTTGAAATATTTGACGATATTGAAGACACCAACGCTATAATATTAAGCATGGACATTCACCTGCTTCGCTTAATACAAGCTAAATTGACTTACCGTTGACACACACAATAGTAAAAAATACTTAATAGATTGGAAAGTTAATTAGAAAGGTGAACTTAGGAAGCTAAAGGGGTAGATAAAACATAGGGCTTCTCGACCCCCGAGAGGCAGAAATTTTGTCCTTTAAAACTTCTTAGCTATCTGAATTCAAAGTGTGTAACATCGGCCAAAATCCCTATACTCTCCCACACCTACGATGGGCGGTCAATAAGTTTTGCAATTCGGATATAAGGAAACGAGATATGAAGAAAAGTGTTTTATTATTTTTTAATATAACTACCCTCGACTTCAATGCACTTGCGCCACTTGTCCCTCAGGTTTCGAATTCCCGACAACCAGAAATCTCCCGACTGCTGTTCAATCCACTCCTGGACGGCGAGCTGGACATCTTCATCGCCCCCAAACCGGCGTCCACGCAGTGCAGCCTTGAGCTGGCGGAATAAAAAACAGTCGCTAGGGGCCAGATCTGGACTCATGGGGGGATGGTTGAGCTCCTCGAATCCGCACTCGCGCAGGGCAGCTTGTGCAACTCTGGCCTTGTGGACAGGGGCATTGTAGTGGAGGAGCAGGACACCGCGTGTCAACTTGCCGCGCCGCTTCTGACGGATGCACTTCTTCAACCCAGCCAGTTCCTCGGCGTAATATTGGCCTGTGGTGGTCCTTCCACGAGGCGCATAGTCCACTATCAACACTCCCTCGGAATCCCAGAAGATGGTGGTCATGATCTTCCTGTCTAAGGGTTGGGTCCGGAACCTGATGGGGGTCGGAGAGCCCCTGTGTTTCCAGGCTATGCTTTCGAGCTTGGTCTCGGGATCCCAGTGATGGACCCACGTTTCATCACCTGTCTCTATGCGTGACTCGAATCCCGCCGGGTCTTGGTTGTACAGGAGCAGCAGCTCCTCCGAACTTTGACGACGTTGAAGTCGATCATGGGGCGTGAGGTTTCTAGGGACCCAACGGGCAGAGACCTTGGTCATGGCCAAATTGTCGTGGATGATGTTGATAACACTTCCATGTGATATTCCAAGTTCTCGCTCGATTTCTTCGACCTTCACCCGTCGATTTTCGAGGATCATCCTCTCCACACGGGCCACATTGTCCTCGTTGGTCACGTCTGACGGGCGTCCTGGACGGGGGTCATCTTCAAGGGACTCACAACCATGGCGGAACTCCCTATTCCAGCGAGCAATGGTTGCATAGGAAGGGGCGGTGTCGGTGTACATTGCAACCATGCGTTCATGGATCTCTTTTGCATTCTTGCCTACCTTGGTCAAAAATTTGATCACTGCGCGGTGCTCAACCTTCTCCATTGTTGAAAAATTTGTTTACTGACGATCTGCGATCAGCTACTGCTTCTTAAATAGACGAGGCAGCAGCGTGCGGCTGCAGGCCCTGACTTGTCATAACTTGTCCTAACACCCCTACAAACAGCCATCTCCCTTCCTCTGTTTTGCCCTACCGATTCGCAAAACCTATTGACCGCCCCTCGTACCAGAGGAGGGGCCCCAAGATCGATGGTCTTGTCTTAAAATGTGTACCCATCTACTCTAAAGGTCCAAGATCGCCACACTATGCGTCTCACATTCCTTGGGTGGGTGTTAAAACCCAACTGCTGTCGGCTCAAAGCTAAGTCATAGGTGAGAACCCCATCCTCGCCAACCCCGGCTCAACCGCACAACAAAACAGGCGTTCCAAAGGTGCATTCAGAGTCATAAAGTCCAAGTGCTGTCGTTAAAGGAGGTTTCAAAACGACCCAATCAAAATTGGCCATCTAGCGAAAAATTAGACCTGTCCAAAATATAGCCATCTGGCAGATAGACAGACAAAAACCAGCGCGATAGAGGGAAGTAGGAAATCCACAGGTAGAAAATATAATTTTAACACACGCACACACACGATGTCCTGAAGCAACATATAAGAAAATGCATTGTTTTTCCTTCAACCCTTCTAGCTGAATGTTTTTCCTTCGCCCTATGGCTGATGGGGGCATACATAGCTCCACGTTACATCCACCTTGAGGCCCCTATGTAGTTGAGAAGCTGCGCGGTACTTTTCATGATATAATTGGGGGCGCTAACGAGAATTGGACTGCCGTTTGAAGGGGTGCTCTCCGGGTTTTCATTGCTTTAAGTAGTCTCCTCTTTTGTCTTCTCCGGTTGAGTGCGCTCCTAACATCTTCACCTTTATGAACCCCACCCCACGAAGTTGGTCGGAGATGTCCTATTTTGGTTTTTACTTAGAGTTAGCGCGGTCTTTGTGTAGGAGAAGGTGGGGGGGCAATGTTATGCTTATTTGGGGGGGCTAATTCCCCGTGTTCTAGTATCTAAAGCGTTGATGCGCTCTGACCACACTTTGTGGTGGGGGGGGACTTTAGGATGGATGGTCTGTCGCATTGGAGTTTGGGTGTTTGTTTCAATATTTTTTTCCTTTTCCCTCTACTCGCCTTCTTTCCCGAACCCTCTTGCCCTCGTTCAGTGTTGCCACCTAAATGGAGGGAAGCCCAGTTTATGGGGGGGGTTCTAGAAAAAGCGAAAACAAATGGGGAAATTCCTGCGAGAGAGGTTTCAATTAAAGGTGAAGTTAGCGGAAGTGAAAATATGGCGATAACCCGAATAGACAATAGAGGGGGGTATTTTGTTGGTGTATCAAGGCCAGGGAGGGACCATAACACTCGACTGTCTCCTTAGGAAGGCAGGTCCTCCCGTGGGGTGGTGAGGAAGCGTTTGTTTTGGGATTGTATCAGGTTACCCGAAAGTTATGAAGGATTTCGGCAGCTCTTCGGACTGCTTGGCAAAGAAGATGGGAGACGGTCGAAGGGAACTTAAAGTTGCGTGCCATTGCGCCGCGACTGTTCCCATGGACCTATTCCCCAATGCCGCGGTGGCTTCAGGTTGCTTTCTGTCGTCTCCGAATCGGGCACACTCGTGTGACGCATCGCTATTTGATGGAGCGCTCGCCTGCGCCCTATTGCAACGACTGCGTCGTCTCCCAGACTGTTCGGCACATTCTTGTCGAATGTCCCAGTCTGGGTGATCTTCGCGCACGACACCTGTCCCGGTACCGGGATGGGCGGGGTCGCTACCGCCTGTTCCTTGTACTCGGGACGAGTGCGTGCACTTTGACTGGTGGACTTGTTTACTTTTTGGTGGAGGCCGGCCTTCTCCCTTTCATTTAACCAGGTTTAATTGTTGTTTTTGTTATTGTTTTGTCATTGTTATTGTTATTTCTTTTTATTGTTGTTTCCTGTTCAATTTTTTAAAGTAGCCTAGAACTAGGCTGTTTGTTTACGGCGACTTATGCCTAAGTCGGCAGTCGCCAGATAGCCCCTTAAAAAAAAAAAATGAAGGATTTCGATGGTTGTCTTTTTAAACTTTATTTTACAGCTGTCATGTTGGTACATCTGATATGTTGTCATTGTCGTGTTGATACGACTGATATGTTGTTATTGTCATGTTGGTACGACTGATATGTTGCCATTACCTGCAGCGCAATACTGGTTACCCCTCACATAAAAATTCCTTATATTTCTTATTTTTGGCAGCCCATATTAAGATCAAACATGGATGATCGAAAATTGCATTTTGGACACGTAATGCTTTTCTTTAAAAGGTGGGGTGAAAACGCTGCACAAGCGTGTAAAAACCATTTGTAATGGTTATGGTGACGGTACTATAAGTGATTCAACGGTTCAGGGATTGTTCGCAAAATTCAAACCTGCTTA
The DNA here is from genome assembly GCA_963969495.1 of Ceratothoa steindachneri. NCBI lineage: Eukaryota > Metazoa > Arthropoda > Malacostraca > Isopoda > Cymothoidae > Ceratothoa > Ceratothoa steindachneri. Next base: position 69,480,817 of record OZ018326.1, read on the forward strand.
TTTCAAGTTGGAAGATGCAAGTCGATCTGGAAGACCTTCATTGTTGGATGATGATCTTTTGAAGGTAAACATTTAGGCCAACCCCAAATCGCAACTAATGGGCTTACAGAAATGTTAGAAGTTCCAAAAAGCACTGTTCATGAACACTTAGCGAAACTTGGGTACATTTCCCGTGATGATGTGTGGTTGCCTCACGACCTTTCGGAGAAAAACCGCATGGACCGATATTGTATATGCAACATGCTTTTAAAATGCAATGAAACTAAACGTTTTTTGAAGCGATTGGTGACTGGAGGTGAAAAATGGATTGTCTACGATGACATAGGGCAGAAACGATCCTAGGGTTTGCGTGAGAATTCACCAAAACATACCGAAGCGGAATATGCATGCTAAAAAAAAGTATGCTTTGTGTCTGGTGGGATTTCAAAGGCATTTTTTATGAGCAGCTCTCATGCAATCAGACCATCAATTCTGATGTGTAGTGCCGTCAGATGAAACAAGACAGCATAAATGATGGAAGGGAAATATCGACAGGTTGTGTTCCAACAAGACCGCCAGACCTCGTGTCTGGCTACCCTTACAAAGTTGCATTAGCTTGGGTGGGATCTCTTATTATGGCATCCGCCGTATTCTCCCGACATTGCACCATCTGACTTTCATTTGTTTCGGTCTCTGCAAAATTCGGTGAGCGGAAAATCGTTTATTGATATAGATGCTGCCAACAACCACAAGACAGCCCAGTTATACTCGGATGGAATTATGAAGTTGCCGTCTGGCTCCGGGAAAGCTAAGGCCATCCCTACGCGGGTCTTATCCACGAAGGGCCCCGCAGATCATTCGAGTTACGCCTGGTTGGCAATTGAGGGCAGTTTCCTTCAATGGAATTGCCGTGGACTCAGGGTTAACTGGCAGGAACTGCGGAGGCTCCTCTCCCCCCTACTACATTAGTCATTTCTTTACAGGAGACCAATTTGGGCGCGTGCCCACTGCCCACTCTTCCGGAGTAAAAAAGTTTCCTAACCCTGGCACCTTGGGATGGGGGCGGAGGATGCGTGATTTGCACCCTACAGGATGTCTCCGTTCTTCTTTTTGCTACAAATACCTTTTCAGGCAGCAGCAGTGCAGCTGCACCTGGATAGGAAGTATACTCTTATTTATACCTACATTCCACCGCTCACCAACTTCCCCACCGGGAATTTCTCCGCGTCGTGGCACAGGTAGCGAGCCTTTTCCTGCTTGGAGGTTTTGAATCGTAGGCACCCTATCTCGATCATTCCCAGGTGTAAGGTCCTCTCCCACCTAATCGAAGCGTTGGAAATGTGTCCTTAATGTGGGTGAGTTTACGCATCACTACTCCAGAACCGCTTCATTTTCTTGACTCGATCTGTCCCTGGGAGAGATTTTGGATAGTCATTTAAAAAAAAATGACTATCTCTCCCAGTCGAGGAGTTTAGATCCGTTGATGAGGATGTTTAGTTTTCCGGCAGCCCCATCGCCGTGCCCCTGACTACGATTCTTTGAATGTCTGGCGGTATTGAACGCCGTCCGCTTCCTTGGTTGTCGGCCGAGTGTGAGATGGGCTTGAGAAAGAAGCGATAGGCCTATATTCGCTATAAGCGCCGCGAGGACGATTTCATCATCGGTTCCGGTATGTTTCGAAGCAAGCACCCCGCTCATCTTTGCGAGCAAGGTGTTTTTAGTTAACCGAAATAGCCCTCTAGGAGAGATGTGTTAGCGTGACCAAAGGATTCGGCACAATTTCTCGCAGGACCCCTTCCTGTTTTCAGAGAGGATGGGATCGCGATCTCGGACCCCGTGTCCGTGGTGAACAACTTCGGAACCGCTTTCTCCGCATTGTCTATCAGAGATGATGATCCACTACGATTTATTACACGTCGTGGGCTCGCTGAAAACCGCCGACTGGACTTTACCTACAGAGGAGGGGAACCCTTCAACAACCTGTTTGCTCAAATCTAGCTGCGTTTCGCCCTCGCTTTATTAGCGGATACCACCTTTAGTTCGGATGATATCCGTACGTCATACTTCGACACGTTGGTGAGCAAGACATAACTTTTCTGCTAGATTTATTCAACATGATCTGGACAGAGGCTATCCTCCCAGACTTGGCGAATGGCTACTGTGTCCCCTTTTCGCAAACCTGGGATTGTCTGTCCGGTTTCCGGACAATCTCTCTAACCTCCTGCGTGTGCGAGTTGGAGAAATTGGTTAAATGTTAGACTAACCTTTTTTTTCTGGACAGCGTCTTGTCTCTTGCCTTTGTTCCCTTTTTGTATTTATTATTTTCTTGTTTTTAATATAGCCTAATATTAGGCTTTCCGAATTACGGCGACTTTTTGCCATAGTGGGCTCTTAAAAAAAAATGACAGCGGAGGCCAACTGTCTTGCGCAGAGTGTGGCTTCCGCAAGTTCCACTCCACGTTGGATGCTCTGCCTCGACTGGAAAATGCGATCTGTGAGGCCTTCCTTCGTAGACAGCACTACGCCACGCTGGTTTTTGATCTGAAGAAGGCCTATGATACCGCATGTCGTTACGGTATCATGAAAACTTTTTGCGAGATCATCGGTTCTGCGTACGAGTGTGTGGGGGGAGACGGGATCTCTCTCCGGTACAATAGGGCAGGAAGAGGTGTCGGGGAAAGGAAGTGTCCAGTGTCACACTATTCGGCTTAGCATCAACGGCATCAAATCTGTGCTGCAGAAAGATGTTCTTACGCTCTACGTGGACGCGGATTTTATGCATCCGCAACCGAGCGTGTATTGCGGAAGGTTGACTCGATCTACCACACTGGCCTTCGCCCGGCAACCGATTCCGTCCCCACGTCCCTCATTGCGACCCTACTTATCCATGCTGGGGAGATGCTACTCGCTCTGCGCCGTGCACAATGCATTATTCACCTGTACGCTCGAGTCGGGTGCCTCCCCCAGTCACCAAAAGCTCTCACTGCATCCGCAGCTGATATCGACGGTGCCTATGCCGCCGAGAGAGGCCAATATACCCTAAAGGGTTTAGGGCTAGGAAACTCCTTCGATAGATCGGTGTCACCCCTGGTTCTGTCCAGGACGCCACCCTGGAGGATACCACCTTTGACTATTTGTCACCACGCCTCTGCTCCCAAATCTTCTACAGCGCCGGGAGTATTGTGTTCGGCCTTTTTGGAGAACTCTTCGCGTCACGCTGGAACCGTGCTAGTGTATACGGATGGCTCCAAGTCCCAAGAGGGGGTCGGCTTCCACGCCGTATCCCCTCTGTTTGAAGTCAGCGGTGCTCTGCCTGACGCTGCGTCTGTCTTCACGGCTGAGTTGGTTGCAATACACCGCTCACGGGAGATAACGCGTCGTGCCCGATTCCGAGACCATATTGTGATTTATATCGACTCACAAAGCGCCCTGAGTGCTCTCGGGGCCTTGGAATCTCCACATTCCCTGGTTCGCGATATCCATGACGCCATGGTTCTGGCGAGCTAGGCGGATGTCGAGATTATCTTCTGCTGGGTTCCTGTACATGTAGGAATTCCGCCGAATAAGGGAGCCAAAGAGTCCGCGAGGACTGGGCGACCAGACCAGCGTTTCGCTCTCCCTCATACCGATTGCATGGCAGGAATACGGGCTGTTTGGCAAAGAAGATGGTAGACGGCTATCTGGAACTAGAAGTTATGTGATATAGCCCCGTGACTGTTCCCATGGACCTACCCCCAAATGCCGCGACGGCTTCAGGTATCTTTCTGTCGTCTCCGATTTGGACACACTCGCGGGTCGCACCGCTATCTGATGGAGTGCTCTCCTGCACTTTATTGCGACGACTGCGTTGTCCTCCAGACTGTTCAGCACATTCTTGTTGAATGTTCGTCTGGGTGATCTTCGCCTACGTTACCTGTCCTGGTACCGGACGAGTGGGGTCGCTACCGCTTGTCCCTTGTCTGGTTCGTGCACACAGACCTGCGGAATATAGAACTCTCGGAGGAGGCTGGCCTCCTCCACTCTATTTGATGTTTTGTTATGAGTCGCATGTTCGTGAGGCGGGCCTACGCCGGAGCGCGTTTCCCTTTTGTTGACCAATCTCGTTTTGATTATTTGTTGCTGTTACTTTTTTTTTGCCTGCCTTAGCCTTTGCTCATTTTTTATCTTTATTACTTGTTTTTTAATCTAGCCTAATATTGGGCTGGGGCCTTAGTACGGCGACTTTTGCCCTAGTAGGTAGTTGCCAGATGTACTCTTGAAATGAAAAAAAAAACCCGTGGATGTCCTTTCGATCTATTTTGGTGTGGCCCAGATGCTAACTCGAGCGTTTATTTCAACAGTCCGTGAACCGCCTTTGTTGCTACGCTGAAGCGCATATGTTTCGTTTTTCCTTGGTCAAGACTAAGGTGGTGCACTTCTCTCGCCATTCACGTCTCTACCCCGACCCAGACTTTTCATATTCGCAGCCTTGATGTCTCATGTACGCGCGCCATGGACATTATTCTTTCCGCGACTTTCAGCACCTTGGGTCCTGATGGGATTGCTGCTCTACTCTACCGTTTCTTTATTCGCTCAAAGCTCGACTACGGATGGGCATTTTATGTATCCACCGCCCACCATGAATTAGGGAAAGTGGACACGATCCACCACACCGTGTCCGTTTGGCGACGGGTGCCTCCCGCAAGTTTCATATTGACAGAATACGGGTCGATGCTGGAGATATGCCACTCGCTCTGCCCCGTCCACAGTGCATTATGCGGTTGTACGCCCCCCCCCTCCCTCAATCGCATTTGATCCACGGTCGATATCGATGGTACCTATACCTCCGAGAGACACCAAGCATACTGTAAACCTCGATGTAGCTCTCGCGCCGTTGGCGCCTCTGGTTCTGCCCATGACGCCAAACAAGATGGTAAATCGCCTGACAATCTCTTGCATCGTCCTCTCCTCTGCCTGGTTCATGAACATTTCTGGATTGCGGGAAATCAGGGAACCAGAGAGTCCGGGAGGAGCGGGGGACCGGACCACCGTTTCGCTTTTCCTCATACTAACTACATTGCAGGAGTCAGTTCAGCCATCTGGGCTGCCTGGCAAAGAAGACGGGAGACGGCCGAGGGGAACTTTAAGTCAAGTTGCGCGCCATTACGTTGCACTGTTCTCGTGGGCCTACACCCTAAGGCTCCGACGGCTGCATCCTGTTTTGTGTTGACTCCGAATCGGGCACACTCGCGGGATGAACCGCCATTTGATAGAGCGCTCGCCTTCACTTTATAGCGGCGACTGCGTTGTCCCCCAGACTGCTCGGCACATTCTGGCCATAAGGAATCATAAAAAGAAAAGAAAAAGCACTCGTTGGTTATTGCTTTTAAAAAAAATTAGATTCAAATGCCTTTTTTGTCACCTTGCTCTTATTGCCGACCGGGTGTTCTTACCCACCCTCATCGGCTATTTCTTAAAAGCTTTATTTTTAAGCAAATTGCGCGGGCGGAGGTGTCGGCTACAGCCAACATCTGGAGGATTACGTGTCCTCCCGCCCCAACACCTGTAGAAGGATCTGTATTAGTAGTCGTTCGCCAACCTGCCTTTATTCCGGTGGAACCTGGATAAAGGTCAGCATGACAATCGTTGGTGAGCCCGAGGGCCCCAGGGGCCGTTCCTCTTTGGGGAAAGGTGCAGAGGATGTGGATATAGATACCCATCGGCAGGACTTCTTGGAACAGTGTGTTATGCTGTGAAGATAGGAGAGGAAAGAAAGCAGTGCTGTAATTGGCTATGTGTGTGATAAGAAGTGCAAGTTCTACCCACCCGAATACAGGTGTGAGCACAGCGCGTCCACCAATTGGTAGCCAGATCTCTTCGTGCGCTGACATTTGTGTCCGCTCATGCCGGGATCGAACCCTGTGCCACAACGATGGGAGACCAACGTCGTATCCACTCTGCTAGCAAGAGCTCTTGAAGTATCTGTATCTATTCAAAATATCTTCCCCACGTTTTCACTTACTCCATTCTCACCTATGCTCTCGTTGATGTTCGTTTTAAATAAACAAATGCCCTTCGATCACCTTGGTTACGTTGAACGGTAAGGCGATCGGTGTCGCGACTCTTCCTCGGGGATTGGGCGAACGTGACGTAATGCCTCGTCCTTGGCTCTCATTGCCCTGCGTTTAATCAAGAAATCAAACGCCTTTTTTTTTTGCCCAGGTTTTGAGGAGGATGGGGGAGTCCTAAGGGAGGGTGAATGTAGATGCTATACGGGGGTAGGGGGACAAGAAGCCCACTCGGTGGGTACCCTGTTGGGGTTTGGAGATTCATGCGATTCCGCCGGTGGAGTGAGGATCACGGATGGATTTGTTCCTAGATTACACGGGTTTGTTTGTATTCCTGGAGGGGGGGGATAGGGCCCCCCTCGTTCGTTCGGATTCTTGGAAGAGAGACGGGGGGCGGGGGTTGTTTCTTTGTCTTCCTGTAGGAATGAGGCCCTGTTTGTTTGGATTCTTGGAAGGGAGAAGCGCCCCCCCCCCTCTTCGTTTGTATACCTGGAGGGATGGGGCCCCGTTCCTTTGTATTCCTGTAGGAATTGGGCCCTGTTTGTTTGTATCCTTGAAAGGGAGAGGTGCCCCCTCTTCGTTTGTATACCTGGAGGGATGGGGCCCTGTTCGTTATTGGAGGGGAAAGGGGCCTCCCTGTTCGTTTGGATTCCTGGAGGTGCGGGCCCCCCTGTAGGTGTAGCCCGTCCCGAATCTTTTGTCAAAGCTCGCCTACGGTTTGCGATAATTTGCGCTTCGCCCCCGTGCGTGTACGCCTCTAACCACGGAACACTCGCGAATGAGTTTCTTTGTGCGTAGTCTGGAGTGAGTGTGTGTTCCCATGTACTATTTGTTCGTATAACAGTGGCTCCCCGCCGTCTTCGGCCCCACTAAATAGGGTTGAGATTTGCGTCTTTACGTGCCTCGGAAAGGGTGGCGGGTTCGGGAGAGTTGCGCACCGTCACGAGCACGCGGAGTAGTCTCCTCTGTAAACAACTCGGGGTCAACCTACATATTTTCACTTCCCCTAACTTCACCTTTGTGATATCAAGCCTCCAGATTTGGGGGGGGGGGTGGGAGGAGAGGATACCCTCGTTAGTCTACGTACCCCACCTTAAAATAAAATCCCGTTAGAGTTTCCCTATCAGTGCCCCACCTTGGGCTACTTGTGCGCCCGTTGGTTGGTGCCTTTTATCTTTGAATTAATCCTCAAGTAAGATGTAAGACGGCGGGTGCCACTTTGGCTGATTAGTGCCTGAGTACGAGGTACAGACGCTTTCGACAAGTGCCCTTGTCGCCTCGTAAGAGTGCCAGTTTTTCCCTCTTTAGCGCCCCGTGGCTCGGGAGTGCCAATAGCGGCCGGTGTTCGTCTCTCCTCGACGGCTGCCATCTGATCGTCGAGTGGGCTGGGAGAGAAGGGATAAGGGATGAGTGCCCGTTTGGGGCCTAAATGGGAGCCCCTTACCGAGGGTTCGGGGGGGGGGTAGTGTTGTAGAGGGTGAGTGCGTCGTGGTAGACGAATGTACCGCTGAAGGGGTCAGCGCAAGTGTCAAGGGTGGCTATCCGCATAGGCGGATTTGGGGGCGCCGGCGCCGGGAAAGTAGGGAAGACGCCAAGGAAGCTACCTCCCACCTCTACCCGCCCCTTCGCGACCTTATTAGGCTTTTATGTCCGGGGGATGGGGGTAATGGGGAGATGAGTCACCGACTGGCTCTGACGTCACGCTCTGGAGCTCATTATGCCCTGATTCCATTGCCTTGATTGCCCCATGATGAGACGGGGGGTATTTTCATTATGGGGGAGGGGGTTGAGGTAATCCAATGAGGCGTATATTTTAGATCTCCAGGGGGGGGTTTGTATAAAAGGTGTCTCGCAGGCATTAGAAGGTGGGATATAATAAGCTTCCTCTAGCTTCCCCCACCCCGGTGTGTTCTAGCTGTGATTTCATGGGGGGGGGGTCTGTTATTTTCAATTTTTGTTCTTTTATATTCACTTGCTTTATTCTTTTCCTTCATGTATGTCGTTTATTCTTTTTGAATTTTTCTTTTTCTGTTCTTTTCTATTCATTTTTTGTATTCCTGTCCGTTCTTGTTATTATTTATTGTTCCTTTTATTGATTCTTCTATGCTATCATTTTTTTTCTGTTGCTAATTCTATTCATTGTGTATATGCTCTTTATCGATTATTGTATGGTCTTTCTATTCAACATTTGCAGGTTCTTTTTAATTCATTTTCTCTTTTTCCCCCCAGTGTTTGTTCTTGCCCCTTCAGCGCCTCGTAGTCTCTTCATGATTCTTGATTTAAGTAACCCCCACATTTTTCTTCCCTCCCGCAATTTAACCGTTACCACTGTTTAGCGAAACCCCCGAGGGATGCGTTTACGCAACGGGGGCAGCCCAGTCCGAGGGGAAATCGCGTGTCCTCCCCCTCGAAGGCGGAGACGCTTGCTTGGACACCCCCAAAGATCTCGGGGGTCGAAACTGGATTTCAAAGTTGAAATTGCGGATGTTTGCGCTTCCGCAATTAGTCCTGCAAGTGCGAGAATTGCCATTTGATTGCGGTTATGCGGAAGCGTTTCGATATGAGCGCAGCCGCAATTTTCATTGGTTTATGGCAACCGCAAACTTGCAGAATTAACGGATTGCGCCCCGAGCCCCCTCGTCGAGTCTCGGCCAAAGGAAATTTGGGAAGAGACCTGCTCTCTGTCCCGTCCTTGTCCCCCCTCCCTAAAGTTCCTTTGGAAAATGCGCTTGTTGGTCTTCGCTTTTTTAAAGATAAATACAAATTGGGGTCGTTGTACCTGTACCCTCCCCTTGTGGATAAAGGGGAAAGTGAGATGTGTGTTGTTTCTCCGTCTCTCGTTTGCCCTTCCCGCTTAGCGTGTGTGTGTATTACGAAGCGCGTTCTGGGCCTGATGCAGACACGCACTCCTTCGCCGTGGCCTAACAGATATATCCATGTCAATCGCGCTGCAGCGAACATTTGTAGGATTTCGTCCATTCCCTATCCCACCGCCCGCCTACAAGATCTTAATTGGGGAGGTGAGAACACGTCATGTAGAGTTGTGCGCCCTTGTTAAGGGAAGCAAGTAGTCTTAAAAGTCTACTCGTGTATACGTTTGTTTCACTTCCCAGTTTGTTTACGACGGTTGATGATGATGATGATACCACCTTATGGTGTCGAATTTGCCTCAAATGAAGGGACGTGGGCGAATCCTCGTCACTGATGCCTCGTAGCCCTTGCCTATTGAGGGCGTCCTGGTCTCTTGCCCCCTCGAGGCGTAGACACCTGCGTTTGAAAGATTTGGGAGACTGGCGAGGGTTCCCGCTGCGCCGTCTCCAACCGGCTGTCGCTTGAAGGACACCTGGTCCTGCGCCGACACCCTTGCTGGTGGGCGCGCTCCTTCCTCATTCTTTTTTATTTAAAATTGTTCTATTAAAGGGGGTGGAGGTGGGGGGCTCTGCGCTCCCCTTCAGATTGAGAATCTCCAAATGTTGCGAGGATGGTGGGACGCTGCCAATGCCGAGGGGGGATTGGGGGAGGGCTTTGTCATCTAGCCCGTTAAGGGGGAAGGGGGTTGTTATGGCCTTCTTTGTCACCCTCGTTTTTATCCGCCTCTAAGTCGTCTCTTCCCTTATTCTTTTTCTATCCCTTATTCTTCCTTCTTTATGTATTCCTTATTCTTCTTTCTTGAGATCTATTATTCTTTATTGAATCCTTTAATATCCATTTATCTTCCATATTATTTTTATTTAACTCCCTTATTATTCTTTTATCCTTTATTCTTTCTCATTATTATTCTTTTATCTCCATTATTATTCCTTCTTTATCTCCCTTTTCTTCCTTATGTATCTCCCTTTTCTTCGTGTAGCCCATATTTCCCCTTATTTATCTCCCTTTTCTTTTTGTATCCCATATTTTCCCTTATTTATCTCCCTATTTCTTTTTATTCTCTATACTTCCTTCTTTATCTCCCTTATTCTTTTTGTAGCCCCTATTCTTCCTTATCCTCCTCATTCTTCCTTTTTGAGATCCCTTATTCTTTATTGCATCCCTTAATATCAATTTATCAATTATTCTTTATTTATCTCCATCTTTATTCCGTTATCTCCCTTATTCTTACCTCTTCGTTTTTATCCTTTATTTTTCCCGTTTACCTCCCTTAATCTTACTTTTATCCCCCTTATTCATTATTTGTACATCCTTTCTTTATTTCCCATTTTATTTCCTTATTTACCCCGTATTCATCTTGCTTTATCTTCCTTATTCTTCGTTATCTCCCTTATTCTTCGTTATCTCCCTTATTCTTCGTTATCTCCCTTTTTCCTTATTAATCCCTATTATTCATTTGTTTGCCTTAGTATTCCTTCTATAACTGTCTTATTATTCTTATATCTCCCTCATTCTTCCTTCGTCCCTTATTCTTAGTTTTTTTAAATCTCCCTTATTCTTTAAAGCTGTAGGAATGGCACACGCCCTTCTGGCCCCAGTTTGTTTCCAGTAGGGGTCCGGATCAGAGCATGGGACTACATGTTAGCTGACATATGCAATATTTGCGTGCCCTTCTGGCCCCATTGCCCCCAAGCGAATCTGCGCCTCTATCTTCCACCTCTCTTCCCTCCCTTTCTTTATCTCATCGCAAACCTCCTGGCGGAGATGCCTTCGTTGATTTTTGCTTCATATGGTATTGGTAATAATTATTAATATTAAATGTTATTTAGTTAAGTCATGGGTCCCCAACCCGCATACTCTGCGGGCCACATTGACAAGTGCGACAGGGCCCGATGGTCGCATTGACAAGTGCGACAGGGCCCGACGGTCGCATTGACAAGTGCGAGAGAGGCCCGATGGTCGCATTGACAAGTGCGAGAGGCCCCGATGGTCGCATTGAGAAGTGCGAGAGAGGCCCGATGGTCGCATTGACAAGTGCGAGAGGGCCCGATGGTCGCATTGACAAGTGCGAGAGGGCCCGACGGTCGCATTGACAAGTGCGAGCGAGGCCCGATGGTCGCATTGACAAGTGCGAGAGGGCCCGATGGTCGCATTGATAAGTGCGAGAGAGGCCCGATGGTCGCATTGACAAGAGCAAGAGAGGCCCGATGGTCGCATTGACAAGTGCGAGAGAGGCCCGATGGTCGCATTGACAAGTGCGAGAGGGCCCGATGGTCGCATTGACAAGTGCGAGAGGGCCCGATGGTCGCATTGAGAAGTGCGAGAGAGGCCCGATGGTCGCATTGACAAGTGCAAGAGAGGCCCGATGGTCGCATTGACAAGTGCGAGAGAGGCCCGATGGTCGCATTGACAAGTGCGAGAGGGCCCGATGGTCGCATTGACAAGTGCGAGAGAGGCCCGATGGTCGCATTGACAAGTGCGAGAGGGCCCGATGGTCGCACCAATAAAAAACTCATCCTCGAACTTTCGTTTCTTAGAACGGGGAGCCACCATCTGCAAAGAGAAAAGAAGACTAAAATCCTTAAAAAATTTTACTTAACCTAACCTCCTAACCTGAACTAACCAATTAACCTAACCTATCCTAAAACTCTCTTGAGAAAAAAAGATGTTTGAGCGGACGTTTGGAATAATGGCAGGCCGCACGCAATGCTAATTTTCACAAGTGGCCGCGGGCCACACGGAATGGCCTCGCGGGCCAATTGTGGCCTGTGAGTTAAGTCTTTGTGATCGATTCCAGGGGGCCGGGTTTATGTATCAGTTTTTTCGCTGAATACTACTCTTCAAGCAGTAGCAGTTCAAGTTCATCTAAATAAGACATACTGACTGTTCACTCTATTTACCACCTGTCAACGTTGAACACCTAATGAACCAATTACTATCACCTTTCCTCCTTCTTGGAGATATGAATGCAAAATGTCCATTATGGGGTGAAATGACTTATAATGATCGTGGACGATCATTTGAACAATTACTGACTACACTCCCGATTGCACTCTTAAATGATAATACTCCCACTCACTTCCACACCCAAACCATACTTTTTCAACGATAGACCTGGCTATCTGTTCAGTAGATAGTATTCTTGATTTTGAATATTCGGTTATCTCCTCGTTGCATGATAGTGATCATTACCCGATTAAATTGAACCTCACAGACCCTGTAAACATAGCTGACAGCCCTGATCGCTATAATATTGAAAAGGCTGATTGCAATAATTTTTTGCTGCAACACATACAGTCCTGAAAGCAGAGGATATTCTGGATATAAATGTCCTCATGGATGACATAGTTATAATCTTCATTTCTGCTGCTACACAAGCAATCCCTCTAAAGTCGGGATTGAAGGGACGAACTCCAGTGCCCTGGTTTACGGATGAATGTAAACAAGCATGTCGTGCTCGCCTAAGAGCAGAGAGGGCTATGAAAAGGAACCACTCAGTGCAAACTAAAATTAACTATACTAGAACCAAAGCACATTGTCGTCAAGTTTTGAAGGAAGCTCAGCAGCAATCATGGAAAAATTATGTGTCCTCAATTACGTCCCGATTGTCATTGTATCAAGTATGGCAACGTATTAGCAAAATATCTGGTAAATTTACTCCAAATCCTACTCCAGTACTACATTCTCCTGATGGAGACCTCATACGTGATCATGCCGCTGTGGCAAATTACTTTGCACATCATTTTAGCAATACATCTGGTGATCATAGTTACTCTGACGCCTTTAAACGGCATACTCCACTTTCCTCCCATTCACGAACTTCTACTCAAAAACATTACAATCTACCTTTTACCTATTGTGAATTCGCATCTGCTTTGTCATTGACGCATGAGAGTAGTCCTGGCCCTGACGGTGTTACATATACCTTCATCAAACTTGCTCACCCATCCTTAGGAGAATTGCTCATGGGAGCATATAACCGAATATATGCGGAGGGAATTTACCCACGGAGCTGGGGTGTGGGATTTGTATTGCCCATTCCCAAGCCGGGGAAGGATTTATATATTCGAGGGAATTACAGACCCATCACAGTGACCAACTGTATGTGTAAGTTGATGGAGAACATGGTTAACAGTCGATTTATGACTGTCCTTGAACTGGTAGACCATTTAACTCCAGCGCAATCAGGTTTCCGTCGTGGACACAGTACCACAGACCACCTGATTCAATTGCAGACAGATATCATAGCAGCCTTCAACTCTCATTTGCATACCATAGTAATATTCTTTGATTTACAGAAAGCCTACGAAACCGCATGGAGGAGAGGTATTCTCCAAACAATATATGATTTTGGTTCAGAGGAAATCTGCCCATCTTCATTCAGAACTTCGTAAATAATAAAAGTATCCAAGTACGAAATAGCCGCGCCACCTCCGACCCTAAGTTGTTAACCCAGGGAGTCCCTCAAGGCAGTGTTTTGTCTTGTATCTGTTTCATTTTGGCAATTAATGGAATCACTAGGTCTCTTCCCAACAGCATTGCATCAACTTTGTATGTTGATGACTTGGCAATATATGCATCTGGTACAATCCCCCATCTACTTGAACGTCGTCTTCAGGTTGCTCTACGTAACCTTGAGGAGTGGAGTAATAGGACGGGTTTTACTTTTCCTACCGCGAAAACTGCATTTATGCACATCTGCAGGAAGCGAGGATGCCCTAGGATGGCAGCAAACTTATCCCTATATGGTAGACCAATCACTAATGTGCCGGTCTACAAATTTCTTGGGATGTACATTGATGAAAAATTAACTTGGAAACCACATATTACCCATCTGAAAGTTAAATGCATAAAAACCCTAACTCTCCTCAAGCATATCTCACATAGAAACTGGGGAGCAGATCGGACATCGCTGCTGCGGCTGTACATCATGCTTCTGAAGCCTCAATTAGACTATGGTTGTGAAGCATACTCATCGGCTTCTCATACAGAATTAAACAGAATAACACCAATACATAATGCAGCCATCCGGACTGCAACTGGAGCTTTTCGATCATCCCCATTAAATAGTCTTTATGCTGAATCAGGGATTAAACCACTGGAAACATACCGAAATATAAAGCTGCTCAATACGTATCTACGAATCAAGTGCAATCCGACCCACCCTCTCCATGAATGCATAGCACTGATGGATGATGAAGATGAGTCTATTCAAGAAGATGTGCACATCCCCAATCCTAGTTATACTTGTTTCTTTCAACTGACGAAAGCATTGAAGAGTCTGTGTGGAATCTCATTTGCACACATTATGACAGTATCACCTCCCATGTATCCTTTGTGGTCCTTAACAAACTTGAAGACTTGTAAAGAATTAAATAATATCACAAAGACTGGTCGCCCCCCCCCCCCTATATGTACTTCGCCGGGCATTTTTCATTAGACATAGTGTTGCACATAATGGGTGTCTTATAATATACACAGATGGATCCAAAGTTGAAGACGGCGTGGCATTTGCATATAAACATTTGAATTTCACATATACACGACGCATTCAGTCTCATGCTACCGTATTTACGGCAGAACTCTACGCCATTTATTATAGCCTTAATTATGCTGCATCACTTCATAATGACCAACCTGTCACTATTCATACTGACTCTAGAAGTGCTATAATGGCTATCCAGAAATATCCTACTAGGAATCCGCTGGTTCATTTAATACAATGCAGAATATATATATATATATATATATATATATATATATATATATATATATATATATATATATATATATATATATATCCACCTAATATAATAATAATAAAGCGTTGTTAGGATGGGTTATGTGGGGGTATCAGCGTACCCGCCCAATGGGCGGCCAGATCGTGGCGCTGCTGATAGTTTTGTGCCCGTGGTCGCTGGTATTCAACTCGTGCCTCGACGTTGGATTGCATGCGCCAGACTCGCGAACATTCTCTATAAACGCCCAGAGAATTCGTGTGGGGGTTTGCACCCCCACACGAATGGCTGGTTATGAAAACATAAATGGTTAATTATCGATAATTTATCTATTAATCAGCGTCACTAACTACTACTAAACAACAACAATACTAGTAATTATGATGATAATAATAAAGTTGATGGGTCTTTTTCGGACCAAACCTGGCAGCGAATTAGGCGTGCGAGGCCATCGCGAAGTTCAGGTTGAGTTGGGTAAAATATGTTTACGTAAGGCAAAAAAAAAACCCAAAGAAAAAAACTTTACAAATTTATCATCACTAACTCTATAATTTAAGAAGGGGATTTTTTTGAGTATTTGAATAATAATTTCATCTTAGTTTGGTTATGACTTATGTTTTTTATCAAAGTTCAGAAATAAATATAAGTATCGAAATTTTGTGAATTTTTTTTAAACCCAAAGAATTACAAATGGTGATGTTCAGAAAATTGATTTTTATATATCTTCTATAACTCTATATTTTATCAACGTGATATTTTGAAAGGGGAAAATTTAGTTTGGAGTTCATTTTTAAAATTATTATAATTGGCGAAGTTCAGAAAATTTCTCAAAATTTAACCATGGCTGCTCTTTTTTAGATTTTAAATTTTAATCTTAGTAGCAAAGCGTAAACGCCCCCCCCCCCCGTAGGGGGGAGTGGCGAAGCCATTCCCTGGTTTATTTAGAGAAAAATATGCACGCGATAGCCTCGAACGCGCAACTCACTGCCGGGATCTTCCGATAAAGCCCCAAGATGATGATAATCATAAATAAACATTATGTGAAAAGAATTAGGTAGTCGAGGCTATCGAAAAGTTCAGGTTAAGTTAGGTTAGGTCAAATATGTTTAGGAAAAATATGATCTGAGCGGCATAGCCTCATCTTAACTTCTTGATAGCCTCGAACCCCTAATTTGCTGCCGGGTCTGTTCCGATAAAGACCCATCATCTTTATTATTATTATTATTATTATTAGTGTTGTTGTTTAGCAGTTAGCGACACCGATTAATAGATTAAAAGACCCAAGATGATTATGATAATAAATAAATAAAAATTATCCGAAACCGGTCCCAATATGGCAGTTGAGGCAAGTCCTTCCCGTCCTCTGTGTTTGCCCTTACTTGGGTATATGCCCGCGGCACAGGCGGATCCAGGCACTTTAGGTGGCACGCCTTAGTGTGCCCTCCCCTCCCTCCCGGCCCCTTATAGAGGCCTTTCAATTGCCACTGTCTCCACGTATTCCGTCACTGCGTCTGCCCCCGCTCGTGGCATCCTTTGCGTGTAAATCCTCTTCTCTCGGCTCTGCCCCCGTTGGTTCTCACCCTGGTGAGGTCATCCCCCGTTGGGATGGTTGATTCAAAGGGTGCGTCGATTCCTCTCGCCAAAAAACCGACGGAAATTCTCCACCCGACGGCAAACAGAAGTTAGTTTTGATTCGAACGAGGGATTCTCGGTCAGCTTCGGGGGAGGTCGCTATCCGCCGTTCGGAAGTAAGGACCCCCCACTCCAGGGCCTTGGCGGGACGGACCCAAACCCCACCCACTTGAGAGATGACAAGTAAGAGGGCCGGGATTTAAGTTTGAATCAGACGTCCCCCTGGGCAGGCCTAGGGTTAGGTGGTGGCCTATCCACCTTCCGGCTGTTGCCCTGGCGATAGGAAGTGGTTCCCTTCTGTCGCATCCTTTAACGGTGCCGAGACCCTTTCTCCTCTTTGGGGATGTGAACAGTAGGCAACCTCTCGGATCACTACATGATTAATCCCAGCGAACCTGATCGAAGAGTTGGAGATCGGTGTCCAAATTGCGGATTAATTCATGACTGGCCGAGAACCGTTTCATTGTCTGTCTCGACTTACCTGTTCAATTATCATTTGCTGGGTAGCTTGCCGCCTGAGAATCCACCTCGGAGCTGCTTGGAGTGGGATGGGTCGTCTGCATTCGATGATAGGACCGACTTCCCTATCTCAGTGGAGGAGTTTATGTTGGTGGGTGCGTCCATTGAGTTATACGGTATCCTCATCGCCGCCGGCCTCTATACCATTCCTCCAACGTTTGGCCGTTTTTCTACGCCGACTGCTTCCTTAGTGGCCAAATCGAGTTGGATACGGTCCTCAGAGAGAAGCGATATGCCTATAAGCGCTACAAACCCCGCACGAACGATTTCACCTTGTATCACTTTCATCGAGCGAAGGCTAGATTTTCGTACATTTCGAAGCACGCTTGCCCTCTTGTTGGGGAAACATATATGTCCACTCAACGGGAAGACCCCTCTTGCAAAGGTGTGGAAGTGTGTCTAAAGGATTCGGGGAAAGGTCGGCCAAGAACCGCCGCGCGTTCTCGAGGAGGACTGGATCGCAGTCTCGGATCTCTGCTACGCCCTCACCCAAGGCTGGACCGGGCGCCTCTGAGATTCAGATCCCTCAAAAAGCGGAGTCCCCATCTCCGGAGCCACCTCGCCCGCCAAAGGTTCCGAGGCGAGCATAACTTCCCACAGATAAGTCCTCGAAGGCGACACCGCTTTCAGCGCCATTGTACGGCCAACAGCGCCCAGAGTTCTGCCACCAGAAAGCGTACGACCATTCCCGTGAGGGTCTCCACTTTGTGTCAAGGTTGCCAAGACAATTCTGCTCGATGTTATGAATAATAGACACCCCCTCGGGGCAGATTACTAGATCACTACCATGGGTCACTTTCTTGGGACGCTTTCTCCACATTCTCTAGCAGGGATGCTGATCCGCCATCATTCAATACACGTCATGATATCGCGGGAGGCAGCCGACTGGACTTTACCTCCAGAGGCGGAGAACCCTTCAACGACAGGTTTACATTGAGCGAGTTGCGTTCCAGTCTCGTTTCATTCGCGGACACCGCCCTTGATTCGAAAGATGTCTCCGTACGCCATGCTTCGACACCTGGGTGAGCGAGGCATGGCTTTTCTGCTAGATTTGTTCAACAGGATCTGGGTAGAGCGTATCCTCCCAGACTCCTGGTGAATCACTATTGTGCTCGCTTTTCGCAAACCGGCGAGAGATCACTCTACCCCGGCCGGCTTCTGCCCAATCTCTCTAACCTTCTGCATTTGGAAGTTGATGATGACCCCAGGAGCCGCACCAGGGTAAGACTAAGTTCCTACAAGGGTTTAACCCTACTGGACAGGTCCTGGGCGAGGAGCCAGACCCAGCATACCCAAACCTTGTGGGGCAGCTGTGTATCCGAACTCGAGTACACTTCTGGCCCACCTGGTGCCCCTATACATGGGTTCTACACCACCATCCTGTGGTTTTGTGAATGGATTCACAAGGACTAGGTGATCCCACACTCAGTGCAAAGATGGGTGAGGGGGACTCCATGAGGCGGTTTGATGACCAAACTCTGGCATCACTCCCCCCCCCCCAAATTTTACCGACTCCTGTACGGGCCCGCTGAACCTCACCCACCGGATACATGGTCTCGCAGCTAGGTCATGTAATGGTGACGGTAGGGCGCCCGGACCGTCGGAGCTCCGGGCGGACCCCCCTGCTGTCCTGGTAAACATCAAGAGGAGGGCCCACTGCTTTTTAACCGGCTGCTGGACCTCGGCATGAGCTAGCCATCCAGGCCGCGGGGACCCTGCCCGATCCCCTCTGGCGAGTAGGTGAGGCCCATGACTCCAGGGTTGAAGTACCCTTTAAATTTTTTTTATATGGGATATAATAAACCTCTTTTTCCCAGAAGTTAAAGACTCCTGGTCTCCATGAATGGAAAAGGTATGACCCTTTTGGGCCTGAAGTGTACCCCGATCTGGACTACGAGCGCTTTCTTGACCTTAAATCAAACTCCGACTTACCTCTCTCCAAAGTAGATGTGTTTGATGTCTATGACGACTTTGTAACAAGGTGTGGTGAGCCAAAACAAATGTGGCCTCGCAACGATGGCTGCTTGGTGGTAGAAGCAGCATCTCCCGAACAACAAAAAGATATCCTCTCGCTAAAAACACTGGCAGATGTCGAACTTTCTCCTAACCTTCGCCCGACCTTCAACACCTGCAAAGGTGTCTTGGGGTCTGGGGAATTGAGTGCCCCGTAAGGGGCGCGGCGATTTGCCACTCTGGCCGCCGTGCTGACGGGATCCAGCGCTCCGTCCGGCCCCAGCTTAGCCTCTCTTCCTTCCTTCAAAACACTTGTTTCCTCTCTTTTCACACAACCTCTCCCACAACTTTCTCTGGTCAGCCTCTAATTTCACAGGGTAGATGCTGACCTTCCTTTCAGCCAACCGTCCCGCATCGGGGCTGAGGGGGTGGGGGACAATGTTCCCTAACCCCTGAGCTCCGGTCTGGGGTGGCTGGTTTTTAACTACCTGCTTCATCCCCACCCATACCTTCCTCACATCCCTTTTCCTCTCCTCTTCACAATCTATTAATTTTTACGCCGTGTCCAAGGTGGAGCCGCCATGCCGATGGACTGCCAGGCCACCAGGCGGGAGGGGTGGTCCCAAATGGCGGCGCCTGGCTCTCCTGGGCTTGTAAGCACCTCTCGCAGTGCGGGCTACTGCGAGAGGTGTGCGCGATTGCATCCCGTGTTTAAAAAAGGGTCACCATGCCCAATAATGATAAAAAAAAACAAACCCAACCCTCAACTTCCCCTGTTCCATCGACGGAGCCGCCCTCGGGCAGCTCCAGCAAAAAAATGGAGGTTCCCCCCCCCTGTGCTTGCACAGGGGACCCTCCATATTTCTCTAACCGGAGAGGAGGCTTACTCCTCTCCTTCGCCTACGGGTGCAGGGGACTCCCCCTCACCCCCTTATCTGGAGGTGCTTTCGGGCACCTCCCTTTTCCCAGCGGCAGTCCCCTCTTTTCTTTCCAAGGGGACTGCCAAGAAAGCCAGCAGGCAGCCCTTAGCCAGCCGCTCCCCATCAAAGCGGCTCGGTAGGGCAAACCCCCTTAGGGGGGAGAGGGAAGCCAGGCCCCTTCGGTCGCTTCCCTCAAAAGACCTGCTAGCAAGAATTTTAAACCTTGCTGGGGTCAAGGCCTGTGCCTCCCCACACAAGACTGGCGACACTGCCAAGGGGACCTGCGATGTCCTGGGAGGGGATGGCCAACTGGAGGCCCCTCCTGTGATAAACATGGTCCTTGAGGAGACCCAGCCTCAGACGGTAGGGCCTTCCATGGGGGGGAATTCGGGCTCGGCGCCAAGCACCGAACCCGAATCCGCCCCTATGCAAGGTCCTCCTCAAATGGCTGAGGGCTCCGAGGCAGTAAAAGGAGGGGAGGGATATCCTCCGACAGGTGCCCCCACGACAACCAGGACCTTCTCCATTTCGGAGAGGGACCTGGCTGAGGCCGGTCCATCTGGCCTGGGGGCTTCTGCCGGCGGAGGTGAAAAGCGGGTTCATTCCCCGCCCTCCTCTCCAAAAAAGAAAAAGACAAAAAAGACGAAAAAGACTCGGGGCTCCTCTCCATCCGCGGGGGCTGCGGGGACGGATGGGTCTGCTGCCACTTTGGTAGGCGACCAAGCCAAGATCGGCACATCCGGCCCCTCTACCCCCTCGTGTGCAGAGCCCCTGACCAAGACTAACACCAAAAGTGCACAGGGCGGAGCCTCGATGACATCGGGGCCCCTCATTCAGAGGTTACCTGGCGTTTTCGAGCCCGCTGGCTTCAAACGCTTCCTCGTTATTCGCTCCACTGATGGCACCATGTTGTCCAAGGGCAACATGATCCATCAGAGGAGAGGATTAGCTAGTGCAATTGGTAGAGAGCCGAAGGTGACCCGTTTCTCGGACGGGAGCCTTCTGGCGAATGCGGCGAATCCCGCCGAGGCGGCCAAGATAAGTGCTCTTCGGACACTTCATGGCACCCCGGTGAGTGTGACGCCGCACTCTACCATGAACTTTGTAAAAGGAGTAGTTTATGCGAGGGAACTCGTTGACTACTCCATTGAGGACATCACCCTAGAGCTGGCCGACCATGGGGCGGTCAAGGTCGAACGTGTGATGAGAAAACAGGGAGGGGCTTCGAGACCCACCCCTACACTCTTCGTCACGTTCGACTGTGACAAGCTTCCTGAGTCGGTGCGTGCCGGTTGGTACCGCTACCGCGTGAAGGCATTCGTGCCACTGCCGCGGCGGTGCTATTACTGTCACCGCTTCGGCCATACGAATCCCTCATGTAGACGTGCAAAGTCGGGGTCACCCGAAGTCTGTGTAAATTGCTCCAAGGTCGCACACGATAAGTCCAAATCGTGTGTGGCTAAGTGTGTCAATTGCGGAGAGCCGCACCCTGCTTCTTCGAAGCAATGTGGTGCATATCTCCTGGAGAAAGAAATCCTGGCCGTTCAGGCCCAGGATAGACTCTCATTCCGCGAGGCTAAGGACTTGGTCCTGGCGCGCCCAGCTCTGCCTGGGACGTCATATGCCTCAGTAGTTCGAAAGGCACCCTCTGCTCCTGGCCCATCCAGGCCAACGAGCACGGTTGTTTCCGCGCCCATTCGGAGCCCTTCTGCGGGCTCTACCCAACCCGGGCGCTCCCCTGGTAAAGCTGGCGGCAAAAAGGGTTCATACCCAGCCCCGGCTAAAATCAGGGCTCCCCCCTCTTCCCCCAGCGTGACCGTTTCCCGCAAGGCGAAACGGCCACGCGCCTCCACCGAGTCGTTAGACTCACAGGAGGCAACACCCCTGAAGATGGTCGCTAGGCCATCTTCAGGGGTTCCTAAAGCTGTCCCCCGAAAGGAGGACAGCAACAAAGGAGCTTCGGCTCCTTCGCCCACGCCCCGAGGTGGAGCGAGTGGCTCGGAGACGGTGGTTCCTCGAAAAGAGGCCCCCCCGCCTCCGAAGCCGCAGCGCCCGCCTAAGGTTTCGAGGCGGAGGGAGGAAAAGACTCGCATGGCGAGCCCAACCTCCCCCAATAAGTCTTCGAAGGCGACAGCGCCTCCAGCGCTTTGTCCGGCCAACAGCGCCCGGGGTTCTGCCCCCGGGAAGCGTACGGCCATTCCCGTGAGGGTCTTCAATTCGAGGAGGGCCCCCGCGTCTCCTCCGAGCTAGGCCTGGAGGGTATATTCCTTCAATGGAATTGCCGTGGACTCCGGGCCAACTGGGAGGAGCTGCGGAGGCTCGCCTCGTCCCGTTCCCCGTTAGCTATTTTTTTGCAGGAGACCATGCTAGGCGCGTGCCCCCTGCCTGCCCTCCCGGGGTATAAGGGTCTTGCGACCCCACCACCGCGGGATGGCCGGGCTGGGGGATGCGCGGTTTACACCCGGCATGATGTCTCCGTTCTTCCTTTCTCTTTAGATACCTCCTTTCAGGCAGTGGCTGTGCAGCTACACCTGGATAGGAGGTATACTATCATTTCTGCGTACATTCCACCGTCAGCTGACTTCGACGCGGGGGACTTCCGCCGCGTCGTGGCACGGTTGCCGAGGCCCTATCTCTTGCTTGGAGATCTGAACGGCAGGCATCCTCTCTGGGGAGATTACTCCATAAATCCCAGGGGACAAGTCCTTGCCGATCTGATCGAAGAGCTTGAGATGGGTGTCCTAAACGTGGATGAGTTTACGCATCACTGTCCGAGAACCGCTTCATTTTCTTGCCTTGACCTATCTTTGTGCTCTTCGGATGCACAGCCTGATTTTGATTGGGGGGTGGTCGATGACCTCCATGGTAGTGATCACTTTCCCATTCAAATATCATTTTCAGGGCAACTGCCGCCTGAGAGACCACCTCGGTGGTGCTTGGCGCGGGCGCGGTGGCCTGCATTTCAGGAAATGACTGAATTCTCTATCTCAGTCGAGGAGTTTAGGTCGGTAGATGAGGCCGTTGAGTTCTTCTCCGGCAACCTCATCGCCGTGGGCCTGACTACTATTCCTAGGACGTCTGGCCGTTTTGCACGCCGACCACTCCCATGGTGGTCGGCCGAGTGTGAGACGGCCCTCAAACAGAAGCGTTATGCCTACATGCGCTATAAGCGCCGCCCGAACGATTTCACTGTCGCTGAATTTCGTCGGGCTAGGGCTAGGTTCCGGTATATTTCGAAGCACGGCCGCCGCTCTTCTTGGCGGGCATACGTGTCTTCACTTAACGGGAAGACCCCTTTAGCTGAGGTGTGGAAGCGAGTCAAAAGGATTCGGGGCAAGTTCTCGCAGGACCCCCCTCCCGTTCTCCAGGAGAATGGGACCGCAATCTCGGACCCCGCGTCCGTGGCGGAATCCTTAGCGACCGCTTTCTCCGCATTCTCTAACCGTGATGCTGCTCCGCCAGCATTCAATGCACGTCGTGATGTCGCGGAAGGCCGCCGGCTGGACTTTACCTCCAGAGGCGGAGAACCCTTCAACGACAAGTTTACTGTGAGTGAGTTGCGTTCCGCTCTCGCTTCGTGCGCGGACACCGCCCATGGTCCGGACGATGTCCCGTACGCCATGCTTCGACACCTGGGTGAGCGAAACATGGCCTTTCTGTTAGATATGTTCAACAGGATCTGGGTGGAAGGTCTTCTCCCAGACTCCTGGCGAATCGCTACTGTGCTCGCCTTTCGCAAGCCGGGGAGAGATCACTCTACTCCGACCGGTTTCCGCCCAATCTCTCTAACCTCTTGCGTGTGCAAGTTGATGGAGAAATTGGTAAATGTTAGATTAGCCTATTTCCTGGACAGCGGAGGCCATCTGTCTTCTGCACAGTGCGGCTTCCGTAAGTTTCACTCCACGTCGGATGCTCTGCTCCGACTGGAAAATGCCGTCTGCGAGGCCTTCCTTCGTAGACAGCACTACGCCACGGTGTTTTTTGATCTGGAGAAGGCCTATGATACCGCATGGCGATACGGTATCATGGAGACTCTCCACACGATGGGGGCGAGGGGACGCCTCCCAATGTTTATATCTGAATTTTTGCGAGATCGTCGATTCCGCGTACGGGTGGGGGGAGCCCTCTCTGCCCCAAAGGAGCAGGAAGAGGGTGTCCCGCAGGGAAGTGTCCTCAGTGTCACACTCTTTGCCCTGAGCATCAACGGCATCACCTCGGTGCTGCCGGAAGATGTTCTCGCTACGCTCTACGTGGACGACCTTTCGATCTCTTTTGGCGCGGCCCAGATGCCAACTCTGGAGCGTCGACTCCAACAGGCATTGAACCGCGTCTCTCGCTATGCCGAAGCGCACAGGTTTCGGTTTTCTTTGGCCAAGACTAAGGTGGTGCACTTCTGCCGCCATCCACGGCTTCACCCCGACCCAGATTTGTTTCTTAATGGGGTGCTCCTGGATGTGGTTGAGTCGCACCGTTTCCTTGGTCTTGTATTCGACCGACGCCTCACCTGGGAGGCTCATATTCGCAGCCTTAGGGTCTCTTGTACCCGCGCCATGGACATTCTCCGTTCCGTGACGTTCAGCGCTTGGGGCGCTGATAGGGCTACCGCCTTACTTTTTTATCGATCCTTTGTTCGCTCGAAGCTCGACTACGGATGCGAGTTTTATGCATCCGCAGCCGAGCGTTTATTGCGGAAGGTGGATTCAATCCACCACACCGGCCTTCGCCTTGCGACCGGTGCCTATAGCACTTCCCCCATTGAGAGCCTGTTGGTCGATGCTGGGGAGATGCCACTCGCTCTGCGCCGCGTGCAGTGCATCACTCGCCTGTACGCGCGAGCCCGGCGCCTCCCTCAGTCGCCAACAGCTCTCACTGCATCCGCAGCCGATCTCGATGGTGCCTATGCCGCCGAGAGACGCCAGTCATACCCTAAGCCCTTTGGGTTTATGGCCAGGAAACTCCTTCGAGAGGTAGATATAGCTCTCGGGCCGGTGGCGCCCCTGGTTCTGCCCAGGACGCCACCCTGGAGGGTACCACATTTGGCTATTTGTCGCCACGCCTCTGCTCCCAAAGCTTGTACTGCGCCGGGAGTATTGCGTTCGACCTTTTTGGAGCACACATCTTGTCACGCTGGTACCGTGCCAGTGTATACGGATGGCTCCAAGTCCCAAGAGGGGGTCGGCTTCCACGCCGTATCTCCTCTGTTTTAAGTCAGCGGGGCTCTACCAGGCGCTGCGTCTGTCTTCACGGCCGAGCTGGTGGCAATACACAACTCGGTACGGGAGATTACGCGACGTGCCCGGTTCGGAGACCGGATTGTGATCTATAGCGACTCACAAAGCGCCCTGAGTGCTCTCGGGGCATTGGAATCTCCGCATCCCCTGGTTCGCGATATCCGTGACGCCACGGTTTTGGCGAGCCGGGCAGATGTCGAGATTATCTTCTGCTGGGCTCCTGGACATGTAGGAATTGCGGGGAATGAGGGCGCCAAAGAGTCCGCGAGGACTCTGCGACCGGACCAGCGTTTCGCTCTTCCTCACACCGACTACATGGCAGGAATACGGGCAGCTCTTCGGACTGCTTGGCAAAGAAGATGGGAGACGGTCGAAGGGAACTTAAAGTTGCGTGCCATTGCGCCGCGACTGTTCCCATGGACCTATCCCCCAATGCCGCGGCGGCTTCAGGTTGCTTTCTGTCGTCTCCGCATCGGACACACTCGTGTGACGCATCGCTATCTGATGGAGCGCTCGCCTGCGCCCTATTGCAACGACTGCGTCGTCCCCCAGACTGTTCGGCACATTCTTGTCGAATGTCCCAGTCTGGGTGATCTTCGCGCACGATACCTGTCCCAGTACCGGGATGGGCGGGGTCGCTACCGCCTGTCCCTTGTGCTCGGGACAGATTCGTGCACACTGACTTGTGGACTTGTTGACTTCTTGGGGGAGGCCGGCCTTCTCCCTATTATTTAAGCAAGGTTTGTTTGTTTTGTTTTTTGTTGTTTTTTTGCATTTTTTTTTTTTTTTCTTTAGTTGCACGCTCCTGCGCCGGGGGGACCTCTCCCCGACGCACCAGCTTGCTTCCTTTCCCCCTTTTGGGGTGGTTTTTTTTTTTTTTTCTCTCTTTAATTTCATTTTAAAGTAGCCTAAAACTAGGCCAGTTTTAATACGGCGACTAATGCCCAAGTAGGCAGTCGCCAGATGAGCTCTTAAAAAAAAAATAAAAAAAAATGGGGAATTGAGTGACTATAACCTGCAAAGATTGATCTCAAAACTAGAACAACAAAAAGTGATAGATAAAGTCCGTCGACCCCGTACAATTAACGGCGTCAAGTTACCTCCATCAACTATAATTCTCACCTTCAACAGAACCGAAGCTCTATCAAGAATAAAAGTTGGGTACCTCAACATCCCCATCGTACCCTATGTGGAATACCCCAGAAGGTGCTTCCACTGTCAAAGATTCGGTCACACAAGCAAAGCATGTACCCAAATGTGGATATGTGTTAACTGCAGCAAAGAATACTATGGCCCATCTTGCAATCTACCAACTTGCTGTGCAAACTACAGTGGGAACCACAGAGCATCTGGTAAAGAATGCACCATCTTCATATACGAGAAAGAAGTCCTGGCAATCCAAAACAAAAAGAAAGTAAGCTGTAAGGAAGCCCGCCAACAGGCCAAATCATTGTATATTGCACCGGGACGCAGCTTCGCTGATGCATTGAAAAGCCTAACCAGTAGGCCTCAGTTTAGACACCACCCGCCATCTAATTCACCAGTGCATCAACCCCCAACCACCCAAGAGATTGCACCACCACCTGTCACAGCTATCAGTACCGATAACCAGCCAACAACACCCAGGTATAGTCCCAAGAATACACCCACCAGCTAACCTAGAGGAGCAGAATATTGCACCCCTCGTGCCCTCTCCTTCATCTCAAGCACCTTGCGCTAAAAAGTCACTTAGCAAGCCCCAAAGAACCCCAAGAAAATCTGACTGAGAGAGAATATACCAAGTTCCAGTTTTAGAGAGGAGGAAGCTTGATGAAAAAGATAGCATTGAAGTTGAGTACACAGTCCCGTTCATAGATATACATCCGATCCCAGAAGATTTACCACCCACACCAGTGCATAATAAAAGTGGGGTACCAAACACATGTATGATGGAAGTAGTCACAAGCTCACCAAGTCCACACAAAACAAAAACTGCTGAGAAGCT
Source organism: Ceratothoa steindachneri (assembly GCA_963969495.1). Taxonomy (NCBI): domain Eukaryota; kingdom Metazoa; phylum Arthropoda; class Malacostraca; order Isopoda; family Cymothoidae; genus Ceratothoa; species Ceratothoa steindachneri. The sequence goes on from OZ018326.1 coordinate 69,507,691, forward strand.
GATGTCCAAACTGGTGGAGGGAGAAGCCACCATAGACATCAGCAAGGAATTAGACAACCTTATGGCATGTGCAATCTCCTAGCATTGGTAACATTCCTAAAACCAATCAAGGAGCGAGAACCACCCATAAGACCTCTGAACACCTAGCAATGGACACAGGAAAGAACCAAAGCATCCCAAGTGCTCATCAAGAGAGTCTGCCAAAACTGTCACCTCCTCTACCACCACCAAGGAAATCGAAGTTCCCAAGCAAAACAAGCACTGCCGCAAACCAACCATCAACCTTAAAAAGAATACTGCCATACTCAAAATTAACTACTACCACTAAACCACCAGGAATAAAACTGAAAGAAATAAAGAAAACCGCCACCAAGGAAGACATGCTAAAACCAAAAATAAAGCCCATCATACCCACAACCATCAAAAACTCAAAAGACAGAAGTAAACTAATTATTCTGTAAAGCCAATGAGCAAATTATCTTTCATTCATTGGAACTGTCAAGGAATTTAAGCAAAGTGGGAGGAACTCAATAAAATGTTGAGTGAAACTAATCCCACATGCATAGCACTACAGGAGTTAATACTAGGATATAGACCCGCCCCCCAACTCCCAAACTACTCAGGATATTATAAATCTACGGGGCCCACAGGAGGAGTGGCCCTTTTCATCCAAAACTCCTTCCCATCCAAAACTCCTTCCCACAGATGGTAGTACCACCCAATACACCACTGCAGGCAGTGGCCGTTAGGGTACATACCACCAAAAAGTACACAATATGCTCTCTATACCTATCTCCAGACGATTGTGTAACCTCTTCTCTCAGCTTCCAACCCCATTACTTGTCCTTGGTGACATGAATGCCAGACATCACTTGTGGGGTGATACAGCTAATAAAAGAAGAGGAAATATGTTCGAAAAAATTGTTAGCACCTCAAACCTAAGTGTCCTCAATAATGGTAGTCCAACTTCCTTCCACGCACAAACTAATACTTATACGTGTATCGACTTATCCATCAGCTCACCCATCTGCAAAGTCGATTTTAAGTGGAATGTGGATGATGACCTTAGGGGCAGTAACCATTTCCCTGTGGTCCTGGATACATCCCCCCCCCCTTATATTCCTCCTAAAAGTATGTTGAGATGGGACACAAGGAAGGCAGAATGGCCAAAATTAACATCTCTAACTGCTTCTCCAAGTGATATAACTGAGAGTAGTATTGAGGAAACCCTTGAAGCCATTTATAACTTACTCAATATGGCGGACAACTCATCAATGTCAATTAAAGGGAAGCCCATTACAAAGAAAGCACTCCCATGGTGGATGGACGAGTGCACCAAGGCTGTCACCTTTTGCAGGGAAGCCTGTTGATGGTACCAGAGGAACCCCCACCATCACCAACAAATTTGAGCGCAATAGAGCACGAACCATGCGGCAAAGAACACTCCGACAAGCAAGGAGAACCTCCATGAGAAGTTACATCTCCTCGCTTAATTATAGAACACCCATGAGGAAAATTTGGAGGAAAGTAAAGAAATTCATGGGCAAGGACCCTGATCCCTGTCTCCCAAATCTGACTAGAGCAGGTGGCCTAATTGAGGACCTCTCAGAAGGTGCACAAGTATTTGCCCAAACATTCGCAAATTACTCGGATCCAGTAAGTTACCCCAAACCATTCCAAAAACTAAGAAAAATACTGGAATCAATACCCCTGGAGTTCATGAGTGAACAGGCAGCTGACAAACCATACAATAATATCCTCACCATGACTGGATTCAAAGCAGCTCTGAAACAATCTCATATCACCGCACCAAGACAAGATGGGATCACCTATGATATAGTCGTGAACTTAGCCGCTGCATCCCAAGACCACCTCCTTAAGATATTTAACAAAATATGGACACAGGGAATGTTCCCATCCATCTGGCAAAAGTCTATTGTGCTCCCATTTAAAAAAAAAGGAAAGAGTGGCACCGAGGCAACCAATTACCGCCCCATCTCATTAACATCATGTCTATGCAAGCTGATGGAATGGATGGTAAATGCCAGACTTGTCTGGCTCCTGGAAAAAGATCAATTAATTACCCCAGTGCAGTCAGGTTTGAGAAAGGGCCAATCTACTACTGACCAACTAGTTCGAATGGAGACCTTCATCAGAGACAACTGCGCAAGAAGACACCATGTCATCAGTGTCTTCTTTAACATAGAAAAAGTGCACAACACGACCTGGAGGAGTGGCATTCTCCAACAGCTCCACGACTGGGGACTTAGAGGTTACCTCCCCAGATTTATCCAAAATTACCTTCTAAGACACACATTCCAAGTCAAGGTAGACAATACACTCTCCCACCCTTATGAACAAATAGAGGGCATACCCCAGGGAGGAGTACTAAGTGTCACTTGCTTTACCATAGCAATCAACAACATTTTAAATGCGGTACAACTTGACATATTCACAGCACTCTGTTGATGATCTTGCCATAACATGCTCCTCACCACGCTTGCCATTCATGACTGGTAAGGTCCAGCAAGCAATAAATATATCCTCAAATACAGCAAGCAAAGGACTTCGCCTATCAACAACAAAGACTTGCGCTGTGCACTTCTCAAACCTCCGGAATGCTCTCTGGGACACCCCAGAGCTTTTCCTGAATGAGACCCCTATAAAGTTTCAAGAAGATAAAAAAAATTCCTGGGTATTAGATTTGACAAAAAACTAACATGGAAACATCACATAACCAAGCTGAAAAAGTCATGCACAAAGAGGTTGGACTTAATGAAACTCCTCTCTTATACAGCTCAGCAAATAATACAAACCTCAAGGCCCTGGAACCAATCCGCCACCTGGGAGTTAGGCTGGCCCTGGGGGCCTTCAAATCTTCAGTACCGAGCCTATATGCCGAAAGCGGCCTTCTCCAATTAAAATTCCACCGCCTGATTGGGCACACAAGGCTCACGCATGGGCACCTCATGTGTGGCGCCCCACCACCCATCTGTGCCTCGTGCAATGTGCCGGTGTCCATCCTTCACATCCTTATAGAGTGCCCCTCCCTCATTAACCAGAGGACAAGAGCATTCCCTTCCCTGAACAATAATCCAGCAAACTTAGCCATGAAATCGGTTGTATCTCCAATGTCCAAAAACTTTGATCAAAAAGCACTCTTCAGGTTCCTAAATGACATTAATGTCTTTAAAGAAATCTAGCGCAACGACGCGTAATCACAGAACTTTAATGAGCGCCTGAATCACCTTTTACCGTTTTTAATGTTTAGCAAAAGGCGCAAATGTGGTATTGAGTACCGCTAATTTTTAATAGTCTATTTTTTTTATCCCATCCACATCTCTTTTAATCTTTTAATTTTAGATATTTTGACATGCCTTCCAATGGCATTGGTTTCATATGCACCATGACCCAGCTGGACTGAGCGTGGTGTATGAAGGAAACTCTTAACCGCCAATGTACCTGGCTGCAAGATAGTCTTTACAGACTGAGCAGCATTGCACTGGCGTATTAATCATCTTTTCCTAGACAGCGGAGGCCAACTGTTTTGTCCACATCGGATGCTCTGCTCCAAATAGAAAATGCTCTCTGCGAGGCCTTCCTTCATAGACAGCACTACGTCATGGTGTTTTTCGATTTAGAGCAGGCCTGTGATACTGGTCCAATGGCGTAAGAGGCGGTCGTCCCGCATGGAAGTATCCTCAGTGTCACTCTTTGCCGTGAGCATAAACGGTATCACATCACTACTGCCGGAATATGTTCTCGCTGCACTACGTGGACGACCTTTCGATCTCTTATGGTGCTGCCCTGATGCCAACTCTGGAGTTTCGACTCCAACAGGCATTGAACCGCATCTTTGGCTATCCCGAACCGCACAGGTTTCGGTTTTCTTTGGCCAAGCTAAGGTGGTGCACTTCTGCCGCCATCCACGGCTCCACCCTGACCCGGACTTGTTCGCAAACGGGGTTCACCTGGAAGTGGTGGATTTGCACTGTTTCATTGTTTTTTTTCCTACCATCCTCTCACCTGGGTGGCTCATATACGCACTCTTAGAGCCTTTTGTACCCGCGCCAAGAACATTCTTCCGTCTGGGACTCTCACCACCTTAGATGATGTAGCGCTACTGCCTTACTTTTCTATCGATCCTTTGTTCGTTCGAAACTTGCCGAAGGATGTGGACTTGTATCTAACACACCGATCTCCGAGCGGCGACCGGTGCCTTCCTCACTTTCCCAATTGAGAGCCTACTTGTAGATGCCAGAGAGTTGCCACTCATTCTGCGCCGTGCACAGTACATTATGTGCTTGTACGCGGAGCCTGGTGTCTCCCTCAGTCGCCAACGGCTCTCACTGCATCCGCAACCGTTCTCGACAGTGCCTATGTCACCGATAGACTCCAGTCATATCCTGAGCTCTTTTGCTCTACGGCTAGGAAACTACTTCGAGCACTCGGTGTAGTTCTAGGTCTGGTGGCGCCTCTGCTCCTGCCCAGGTCGCCACCCTGAAGGGTACTTACTACCTTTGGCTATTTGTCGCCGCGCCTCTGCTCTCAAAGCTTCCACAGCGTCGGGAGTATTGCGTTTGCCCTTTTTGAAGCACACTTAGTGTCACGTTGTATTCATGCCAGTTACAAGGATTGCTCCAAGTACCAGGAGGGGGGTCGGCTTCCATGCTGTACACCATCTATTTGAAGCCAGCGGGCTCTACCAGTAGAGTTGTCTGTCATCAGTGCCGAGCTGGTTGCATTACACTGTTCAGTACCAAAGAAAGCGCCGTGCCCGGTTCAGAGACCGGATTGTGATCTTTAGAGTTCTTCCTTACACCGACTAAATGGCAGAAACCAGGGACGTTCTTCATGACAAAAGAAGATGGGGGACAGCTGGTGTGAACTTGCGTGTCATTGCATTTCGACTGTTCCCATGGACCTCCCAATCCAAATGTACGATTACAAAAATGCCTAGACGGCTTCAGGTTGCTTTCTGTCGTCTTTGAATTGAACACACACGCGGACGCACCGCCATTTGATGGCGAGCGCCCCTACTGTGAAGACTGCGTTGTCCCCAAGACTTTTCGGCACATTCTTGTTGAATGTCTCAGTCTGGGTGATCTTCGCGCACATTATAAATCCCGATACCGGGGCGAGCTGGATTGCTACCGCTTGTTCCTGGTACTCAGTGCCGGCCTAAGGCACCGGCAACTCGGGCAGTTGTGCGGGGTGCGCTATTTGCTTAGGGGCGCCATCAAGGATCTTCCCCCCAAAGTAAATAATATAATATTATTGTTCATTGTTTGTTAAAAATCGACCTAGGTAATAAACTCATTTCTATTATTCTATATTTTTAGTTTTTTCCTTCTGAAAAGTTTTTAGAATTATACTTAAAAAGGGCGCCGAACATCCGCTTGCCCAGGCCAACAGCAACCCTAGGGCCGGCCCTGCTCGTATTTGGGACGAGGTCGTACACACAGACTTGTGGACTATCTGACTTTCTGGACGATGCCGGCCTTTTCCATTTATTTGATTATTTAGTGTTGGTCGCATTATCCTGCACTAGGGGGGCTTCTCCCCAACGCCGGGCTGTGCTTTTTTGCTTCTTGTTTTTTCTGCCTTTTGTTTTTTTGTTTGGCGTTTTTATGGGGGTCTTTTGCATGTTTGTTTGGTTTTTAATCTAGTCTAGTATTAGGCTGTAGCGTGATTATGGCGACTTATGTCCTAATAGGCAGTCGCCAGGGGGCTCCTTAAAAAAAAGCGATCCTCTGGCTTCTGATGGGGGCGAATCTCCTTCCGACGCCGGGGGACGCCTTTCCTCTCTGGCTTTGGTTTTTGTAGCTTAGCTGTTTTTGTTATTTCTTTTGGTTTGCCTCCTTTTTTTAATAGAGCCTAAGAATCTTACGTTTTATTATCATCCTTACCAAAGGATCATTTATTCAAAATTACATCCGTAAATAATCCAACCTGTTAACTATGGAGTTCACAACTGAAAAACAGAGCCTATAGAACGGGAAAATAGTTAGGCTACTATACTCGCCGCAGCGAGAAATGGACGATGAAGAGAGAGAGAGAGAGAGAGAGAGAGAGAGAGAGAGAGAGAGAGAGAGAGAGAGAGAGAGAGAAGGCGGGCAGCTGATGTGTAGAGATACGGCAACAGTTGGGGAACACCTGTGACGGTGCTTGCCGCACCCCCTTCGTCCATTTCTCGCTGCGGCGAGTATAGTATGACGTCATTAAAAAATTAAATAAACAAATTGCGCGCGGTTTTGGCGTCATTGAAACACGATAGAAAAAAGCGCGTAAATGAAATAAAAATTTTACAAAATTGGTAAGATAAATAATTTTCATAAAATAAGAAACCTATCAAAAATATTAACCCCCATCGATTTGTTAGGGAGGGCCCCCTTTCGTTAACCTTCTCCCCCCCCCCCACCACACCACACACACCTCCAGGTTGACCCCTTCATGTGCGACTTCGCGACCTCTCGTCGTTCGCGGGTATTTTATTTCCCCTCACGCGCGTCTCGCTGCTCCCAGTGCCGCGGTCGATGGGCGTCGGTTGGCACTGTTTTTATATCGCTCACTTCCTCCTAGGTGGCAACCCTCCCCCTCTCCCGACATGAGGTGCCAGATGGTTCCGGGGAGTGCCTGATGGGCGACAGATTTGGCCCTGGTGGTGCCAGGATGCCCATCCTGAGACAAGTCCGAGTGCCACTTCCTCTTTAAGGGGGAGGGGGTAATGGCCAATTGTAGTCACCTTGATCCCGGTTTGGCACTCTGAACTTGTGAGGGGGGCATGTGGCAATTCACATCTGGAGGGTTGCGTGTCCCACCTGCCCCAGCACTCGACAAAAGGATCTTAGTTTTGTAAGGTTGGGAGAGTTGCACGGTTTCTATAGCGACCCCAAGTAGTTTCTTATGGGCTACTGTGGCTATGGCCCTTCCTCTCGAGTTATCTGGCGGAGATGCCCTCGTTTGGTTTCACACACACACGTTGGATTGCACAGGATTCATAGGATTATTACCACCTCGTCACAAGACATCCACGCACATGTGGGCATGTGTAGATACGTACACGCCTAAATATCATCCGGTTGCGAATGATGTGGTCGTTTTCGAGGGGTTCGTGTTTATGGAATGTTCCCCCCCCCTCCAATTAGGGGGCAGGGTAAGGGGAAGCTCGGTGTAAACTTGAGTTCTAATCCACTGAGGTAATTCAGTATGGAATGGGAGGTGAAGGAACAGAGTAGTGTGGAATGAACGGGAAGCAGGCCGGTGAATGAGAGCAAGAGTGAAAGTAGGTGACAAATCTCCACACCTCACCCACACACTTCTATTGAAATTTTAAAATAAAAATGGAAAAAATCTCTTCTGCCTTCCACACATTTTCACCACTCCTAATTTATCTATTTTGTTTAATAACCTTCACAAACTAGTTAATGGAGGGGGCGTATCACCGCAGGCATATCATTCCAGATTCTAGGAGCAAATATAGCGGGAGTAGGATCACTCGTATAGCGCAGGTGACTACGAGGAACCAGTAAAGGGGGAAGATTCAGAATGCTTTTTATCGGTCGTGATAGGGTCTGAGAAGGAGAAGTAGGGTGGACCTAAATTGTTTAAGATCTCGACGGTGCCTATGCCTAAACAAGGGGTCCCCAACCTTTTTAGCTCGAGGGTCACTAAGCAGAACTCAATTAGGCCCGGGGGCCACAACCTCGGAGAGGACAAGATAAAATCACAAATGAATAATTAAATTATTAATGAGGCCCCTGATCTTGTTTGCAACCTCAAATGTGAAATATCGGGCTTAAATGAAGAGGTTGAGTGGTGCGCATCACTGTAATAGTGATCTATTGTTGGTTTATAGGCTTATTCTCGATACTGAGTGGCCTCTCAAGATCCTGTAGAAATACACAATCACTCTACGCCCGTCACCCACTCTAAGAAGATAAACAACGACCTACTTAACACACAACTCTATGCCCAACAACCTTACCCTACAAATTCCTATCATAGCCTAAGTATATATATTATACTCTATTTACTAACCTCTACTAACACTTTTATCGTGATACTTATTACTTCATCTGACACATCACATTATCTATAGCGATGTGATCCATACACGAGAAGATAACGCATAATCCAACTTTTCTAAGACAGAAAAGTTGGATTATACGTTATCTTCTCGTGTGTGTGAGAAGAGCTCCTTCCCAAGGCTTCGATGAGGAGTTAGTTAGCTATAGATTTGCCTTCTTAATCGCATATATATATATATATATATATATATATATATATATATATATATATATATATATATATTAGTCACACAAAGTGATGATGTGAGAGTTGACAGCCAAAGCAGAATAAAAGCCCCCTGTCTAACGGAACAAACATTCGATTTGAATTTTTGATTTGTAGATGGGTTTTAGTCCGGAGGAGAGGCGGCCTCTTCTTAATGCACGCCGGCATCCTCTTATTTTTTATATAATTTCTTTTGTTAATATTTTTCTGGTCTATTTTTTAAATTATATTTTTAATGTTACTCTTTTTTGGTCCTCTTATTTTCGATGGCAGCCTCCAGACCGATAAAAAGATATTGTGGGTTTAAATGATGACGTTGAGGGTTGGCAAACCAAAACCTCAGCCGAAAAAAAACACAGGTTTATATTACCGGGGGTTTTTTAAAGTGAAATTTGAAATCCTCGGGTATTAGTGGGTTTTTTTTCTTCAGAATTACACTTTTGCCTCCCCCCCGAATAAACCCCGTTTTGTTTTGTTTTTCCTCCCCCCCGGGTTTTGGGAGCTTATTCAAAATTTGGAGGGTTTTGCCAACCCTGGGCTTTAATGTAGGGCATGAAGGGGAGGTGGCGTTGGATGTGTCCATCAATCGAGTTTAATCAGGCCGAATAGCGCGCCCGTTTCCCCTGGGATTCGAACCACCGACCTCGCGTGAGAAGGGTGGTCGTTACCACTGAGCCACGACGGGGGAGGGGGCGTATAAAGTGGTTATGGTCCTTGGTGTGTGTATCCTTGGCAGAGTTTAGGTACCCGCATGTTTCGACCCCCCCCCCTCCCCATTTAATGAGGACGATGGAGGGAGGGGCGTCTTTTGTTGTCCCTGTACGACGTGGCGCTGACCTCAGGTTCAAGGTCTCCTGTGACCAGGTGCCCCGCCAGTCGGCCCTCTCCCTATCACCACCTGTTCCTCCCTCTCCCTCCCCCACCCCGACCCCATTCTACCATCATTTGCGTCGTGTCCTTTTGATTTCAATCCGACCTCCACTGCGTTCATCTTCTTTCGCTCACGTTTATGCACCATCGCTATACGTTCATACATCACTACCGCCACACGTTCATACACCACCGCCGCACGTTCATACATCACTACCGCCACACGTTCATACATCACCACCGCCGCGCGTTCATACATCACCACCGCCGCGCGTTCATACACCACCGCCGCGCGTTCATACACCACCGGTAACGGGAGACCCCCAAGTGCTTATTAGTTTGGAATTCGGCTGTGGGTGTTGTTGGTTCATGGAGCCGGTCCGTCGGGTGAAGGGGGAGGGGTCTGTTCCGTCGAAACCCCCTATTTCTGCTCGTCCATTTATGGCACTGGATGTTTACCCCATCCCATTGCACACACTACAAGTGCCAGGATTAAATGGTGGAGGGGGTGGAGGGGTCACCACCGTGCATGTACATGCACACGGAGCCGCATGAACCATGATCCCACGCTCACACAACCCCCTCCACCCTAGACGTAATACAACGCCCCCCCTCCCTTTACTTATATACATCCGCCTCCCTAACACTTCCATGCATTTGCACACAAACATAACCCCCCCCCTCTTCCCCATATACGTACATAGAAATTCACTCCTCCCCAAAATACAAACATTCCCTTCTCACAGAGGTATATACAAACCACACACCCTCTCGTACATGTACATGCAAGCCTCACATTCTGCCCGTACATACAGACCCTACACCCTCTCGCAAGTACATACAAAAAATCCCCCTACCAAAAGTAAATAAACTCCATCATAATGAGAGATTTATTTCTAGAAACAAAATAATGTCATTCAATTTAATAATTAATCTAATATTTAGTTGATATACCCTGGACAGATTTGAATGCATTAACCATTTTTTAGGTATCGTAGTAATGAGTTCGGAAATGGTCTCCTGTGGTATTTCTGCCCAGGGTGAACACATTTGCCTTTCATGTTGGTTTTCGTGGGGTTTTTTCCCCACCATGTCCAGGAGACTGCTTCGGCCAAGGAAGTCTTCTGATCCCGTTTTTGTACTGTCATTTCTTGGTCTTTTGGGCAGTGGGGCATGGATCACCATCATCCATAAATAAGGTGATATCGTTTACCCTCTGGCCACTGGTGAAAACTTGAAGTCCTTTGCGGAGGATGATGTATATTCTCGTTTATGTTACCAATACACAGCCAGTTCTGAACCACCGGTGCTCCAGATTGCTTCCCATACCATTACTGAAAAAAAAACACCTTGTTTCACAGTTGTTTGCAGCTGATTTAAATCAAACTCTTGATTATGCAGTTTCCAATTCTACACACGTCCCCTGTGAGATAATTGTGCAAATCTTGATTCGTCCGAGAATATGACAGTGTGCCAGAGCCCTATGGTCTCTCTCATCTCATTTCCCCCACTCCTTTCTTTGGATATTTGCTGTTGGAAAAGTTTCCTCCTAGCTGCTCTGCCATAGTAGCATAGTTGATGGAGATACCTCACAAACAGTGCTCCAACTATTGCTCTACATCAGTTGATTTACAGCGTAGATTATTTTCAACAATCCGAAGACCCCTTTCAGAGGGCCCCGGGTTTACTTGAGCGAGGTGCTGTTGATTCGTTGCCTTTGCTGGTGAATTGTGCAATCATTATTGACTGTGGCAAGAGGAATCCCAAGGTTTTAGGTAATTTGACGCTGGCTAAGGCCACCACCCTCTGATTGACCCCTTCACAATACGTCCTCTTTGAAAATCAGTGAACTCCTTTGCTTTGGTGTTCGCGGCATGGCTGTTTGCTCTATACAATTACTATGGTGATTTCAAATGAGAAATATATTAACAATTATATCAGATAAATCAATTTTATAGATAAAACGGTGTAATGAGGGGTGTCTATCTACGTTTGAAGGTTCTTTGGATATGCATATACAAATCTCCCCCACTCCCTCATGTACATACACAAATCCTCCATTCATCCATACACATAGAAATTTCCAGTGCGCGTACATACCCACGTCCCTCTCCCCCACACAGGTGTACACATAAATCCCCCTTTAGCATCCTGCCACTAAATCCTGATCGAGATGAAATTGCCGATTTACGTGTATTGGCGCGCGCGAATTCTTGCTTTCTCCTCTTACGTATGTTGAGCCTTTGGGGTTCTTGGAAATTCAGGTCTTCTTGGGGTCCTCCCCCCACGCTACCCGCTACATGACCCTAATATTTTAGGTTTAGGTTGTGCAATAGAGTATGTGTATTACCACCGATCTGTACTCTTTTGTAGCCCTTTTATTTAGCACTTGGACCTGGTGATTACCGTGGAATCCGAACCACGGGTATCATATACAGAGTATTGCAGTCGATGTATAGGCGACCCGAATCGGGACTCCTCCATCCGACGAATAACCACGCCGGATGTGGCTTAACTTCCCTCTAATCGAAAGCAATGTCTCCCCTATAGCATACATAAGCCCCTTGTGTAAGGGACAAAGCGAAATTCCCAATGGGTGAACCCCAATTTTTTTTCCTATATGAAGAGCGGGGGCTCATTTGCTATTCTTGAATACTATTCCTCGTGTGTATACGGATGTGAATATGCCTACATGTACATGTTTATTTATTTTCTGCCGTGGCTGATTATATCGATGTGTAAAAGGTGTTGGAACGAAGGTTCGCTTCACCGGGCAAGAAAACGCCGTTGGTTTGTCGGCGTTTAACAACGAGGAGGACCCTGTTCGAGTCTCCTTTTTCATGACTTACACCACCGTCTTGCTCTGATTACTGACGCTATCGGTGCCTGGTTGTCCTTGGCTGATAAGGGCGCGTAGCAGTGCCTTGTTATTATTATTAATAATAATGTTATTTTTGTTGTTATTATTATTATTACCATTATTACACTGTGTAACACGATTTTTGTCTTTGGGTAGCAACTGTTATTTTCTATTTGCTTTAGGCGAGAATACATGAAAAAAAACATTTATTTCAAACTTTGCTTTTGTGTCCAGGATAATGATATTTATATGAAATTTACCTCTTTCCTCTGGAAGGAAGTGGCGAATTTGAACTTTCATTTGCATAAAGTAGAAACGAAAGAACATGATACAAAAATAGGATTTATTTATTCTAGAATTACATAAGTGAGACAATTAAAATATTAGAAATGAGTAGTTTTCCGTTATTTACGCTTATACTTTAAATTATTTTACGAATCAGCCCCCAAATATAGTCTCCCATCAGATTTTCATTATACGATCCATGATAGCTTAAGAAAGCAGATAGCTTAGGAAAGAGACCTTAGAGATAGTTGAAAGCTGCAGACTCCTTATCTAGAGCTCTGGCGAATTGCTTCATAAAGCCCAATTTTAAGTGCAGAAGAGGAAACTACTTTTCGGAGGTCCAACAAAAGCTCTCATTTGACGTTGTTTCTCCCCACACTAAATTCGCTCCGTTGTGGCCAATCCCACTGATGGCAGTGTGCCACAGTGTCCCTGCTGTCCCAAAGGCAAAGATAACGAGGAAACTTGGTAAAGCCGCCTTGGAGACCCATCAAGAAGGCCACCATTTTGAAAAGTGATAACCTCCCCCCGTAAGGGGCACTGCTGACGGGACTCAGCGCCCCGTCCAGCCCCAACTTAGCCTCTTCTTTCTGACACCCTGTCTTCTTACCCTGCTTCTTCACTTTCCATACAACCTCTCCCACAACTTTATCTGGTCGGCCTTTCACCCAACCACCCCGGATCGGGGCTGAGGGGACAACGCCCTCTCACCCCTGAGCTCCGGTCTGGAGTGGTGGGTTTTTAACAACCTGCTTCATCCCCACCCACACCTTCCTCACATCCCCTTTCTTTCTCCTTTCAAGGTCTATATATTTTACACCGTGCCCAAGGTGGAGTATCCATGCCGATGGGCTTCCAGGTCACTTGGCGGGAGGAGTGGCCTCAAATGGCGGCAGCTGGTTCTGCCACCTCCGTACTCATCCCTCGCAGAGCGGCTACTGCGTGGGGTGATGTTACATTCTCCTGTAACATCGTCGGAGCCGCCTTCGGACAGCTCCACCGATAAAATGGAGCCCTCCCCCCTGTTCTTTCGCAGGTGACCCTCCAAACTTACTCCTCTCCTAGGCCAACGGGTGCTTGGGACTCCCCCTTCATCCCCTTCTCTGGAGTCGCCTTTGGCGACTTCCTCTTTACAGGGGACTGCCAAGAAAGCAGGCAAGTGGCCCATAATTGACGATAGGGCCCGTCGTCCCATTCCCTCCAAAGACCTTCGGGCGCGCATAATGAGCTTACAAGAGGTCACCGTGCTCCCCCTCTTCCCCAAAGGATGCCGGTTCGCTGGCCAAAGACGGATGGGACATGTGATGTCTGGGGGGGGGGGGCACATGGAGCGCCTCCCCCCCCCTGAGGTGAACCAACCCCAGACGGTAGGATCCTCCATGGGGTCGATCCTGCGCTCAGTGCCAAGCACAGAACCCGTGTCTGCCCCTATTGCAGGCCCCTCAGACGGCGCGTGTCTCCAAGGCCTCACAAGGATAGAAGGGATCTCCTCGCCCTGCTAGTGCTCCTGTGACAGGCAGGACCTCCATTTCGGAGAAAGATCTTGCCGAGGCCTGCGCATCTGGCCTAGGAGCTCCTACCGGCGGAGGGGAGAAGCGAGTTCATTCCCCACCTTACTCTCCTAAGAAAAAAAGAATAGGAAAAAGACCAAAAAGACTCGAGGCTCCTGTCCCTCCGTGGGAGACGCGGGGACAGACGGGGCTGCTGCCATTCTACCAAGCGACCAAGTGAAGATCGGCATGTCTGGCCCCGGTGCTCCCCCGAGGTGTGGGTCCCTGAACAAGACCTAGAGCGGAACCTCGATTACGTCGGGGTCCCTCATTCGGAGGTTATTTGGCGTTTTCGAGCCCACTGGCTTCAAAGGTTTCCTCGTTATTCGTTCCAGTAATGGCAGCATGTTGGCTAAGGGCAACATGATCTATCAGAGGAGAGCCTAAGCTAGCCTGATTGGTAGAGCCGAAGGTGACCCGTTTACGGTAGCCTTCTGGCGAATGCGTCGAATCCCCCCGTGGCGGCCATGATTAGTGCCCTTCGAACACTTGATGGCACGCCGGTGAGTGTGATGCCGCACTCTACCATGAACTTCGTGAAAGGAGTAGTTTATGTTCGATGAGTCCCATGGTATGGTGATCACTCCCCTTTCAAATATCATTTTCTGGGTCGCTGACGTCCGAGAGCCTGCACCGGTAGTGTTTTGCGCAGTTGCGGCGGTCCGCATTTCAGTTGAGTTTAGGTCGGTAGATGAGGTCGTGAGCTCTTCTCCGCCAACCTTATCGCCGCGGGCCAACTATTATTCCTAGAACGTCTGGCCGTTTTGCACTCTCGTGGTGGTCAGCCGAGTGTGAGACGGCCCTCAAACAGAAGCGTTATGCCTACATGCGCTATAAGCGTCGCCCGAACGATTTCACTGTCGCTGAATTTCGTCGGGCTATGGCTAGGTTCCGGTATATTTCGAAGCACTCCCGCCGCTCTTCTTGGCGGGCATACGTGTCTTCACTTAACGGGCAGAGCCTTGACGTACCCCCCCTCCCCCTCCCATTCTCCAGGAGAATAGGACCGCAATCTTCTACCCCGCGTTCTTGGCGGAATCCTTCGCGACTGCTTTCTCGGCATTCTATACGCGGGATGCTGCTCCGCCAGTATTCAATGCACTTCGTGATGTTGCAGAAGGTGCCGACTGGACTTAACCTCCCGAAGCGGAGAACCCTTCAACGACAGGTTTACTCTGAGTGAGTTGCGTTCCTCTCTCGCTTCGTGCGCGGAAACTGCCCCTGGTCCACAGGATGTCGCGTAAGCCATGCTTCGACGCCTTGCTGAGTGAGGCATGGTCTTTCTGTTAGATTTATTCAACAGGTTTGGGTAGAGGTTATCCTCCCAGATTCCTGGCAAATCGCTACTGTGTTCGTTTTTCGCATATCGGGGAGAGATCATTGTACCCGGGCCGGTTTCCGTCCAATCTCTCTTACCTCCTGCGTGTGCAAGTTGATGGAGAAATCGGTAAATGTTATATTAGTCTTCTTTCTGGACAGCGGAGGTCATGTGTTTTCTGCACAGTGAGGCTTCCGCAGGTTCCACTCCACGTCAGATGCTCTGCTCCGACTGGAAAATGCCGTCTGCTAGGCCTTCCTTCGTAGACTGCACTACGCCACGGTGTTCTTCGAGCTGGAGAAGGCTTATTATACTGTATGGCGATATGGTATCATGCATGCTCTCTATAGGATGGGGGCGAGGGGACGCCTCCCTATCTTTATATCTGAATTTCTGCGAGATCGTCGATTCCGCGTACTGGTGGGGGTGGGGGCTCCTGCCCAATGGAGCAGGAAGCGGTTGTCTCGCAGGGAAGTGTCCTCAGTGTCGCACTCATGTCTTGAGCATCAGCGGCATCACCTCGGTGCTGCCGGATGATGTTCTCGCTATGCTCTACGTGGACGACCTTATGATTTCTTTTGGCCTGGCCCAGATGCCAACTTTGGAGCGTCGACTCTAACAGGCATTGCACCGCGTCTCCCGCTATGACTAAGCGCACAGGATTCGGTTATCTTTGGCTAAGACTAAGGTGGTGCACTTCTGCCGCAATCCACGTCTCCGCCCTGACCCTGACTTGCTTCTAAATGGGGCTTCGCATGGAAGTGGTAGACTCGCACCGTTTCCTTCGTCTTGTATTCGACCGACGCCTCACCTGAGAACCTCATATCCCCAGCCTTAGGGTCTCTTGTTCCCCCGCCATGGATATTCTTCGTTCCGTGACGTTCAGCGCCTGGGCCGCTTATAGAGCTACTGCCTTACTTTTATAAGTTCGACTACGGATGCGAGTTTTATGCACCCGCAGCCGAGCGTGTACTTTGCAAGGTGGACTCCACCACACCGGCCTTCGCCTTGCGACCGGTGCCTTCCGCACTTCCCCCATTGAGAGTCTACTTGTCGATGCTGGGGAGATGCCACTCGCTCTGCGCCGTGCACAGTGCATTATTCGCCTGTACGCGCGAACCCGGCGCCAACCCCCGGGCGCCAATAGTTTTCACTGCATCCGCAGCTGATCTTGGCGATGTCTATGCCGCCGAGAGACGCCAGTCATACCATAAGCCCTTTGGGTTTAGGGCTAGGAAACTCCTTCGAGAGCTAGGGCTAGTTCTCGGGCCGGTGGCTCCCTTGGTTCTGCCCAGGACGCCACCCTTGAGGGTACAACCTGTGACTATTTGTCGCTACGCCTCTACTCCCAAAGCTTCTATAGCACCAGGAGTATTGCGCTCGGCCCTTTTGGAATACACTTCGTGTCACGCTGGACCCGTGCCAGTGTATACGGTTGGCTCCAAGTCCCAATAGGTGGTCGGTTTCAACGCCATATCCCCTCTGTTTGAAGTCAGCGTGGCTCTGCCAGACGCTGCGTCTGTCTTCACGGCCGAGCTGATTGTAATACACTGCTCAGTACATGAGATAACCGACGGGTCCTGTTCGGAGACCGGATTGTGATTTATAGCGACTCACAAAACACCCTGATTCTTTAGGGTCATTGGTATCTCCGCATCCACTGGTTCGCTATATCCGTGACGCCACGGTTTTCGCAAGCCGGGCGGATGTCGAGATTATCTTCTGGGTTCCTGGACATGTAGGAATTGCGGGGAATGAGGGCACCAAAGAGTCCGCGAGTACTCTGCGACCAGACCAGCGTTACGGTCTTCCTCACACCGACTATATGGCAGGAATACGGGCAGCTCTTCGGGCTGCTTGGCAAAGAAGATAGGAGACGGTCGAAGAGAACTTAAAGTTGTGTGTCATTGCGCCGCGACCTTTCTCATGGACCTACCGCCCATTGCCACGAAGGCTTCAGGTTGCTTTCTGTCGTCTCCGAATTGGGCACACTCGCGGGACGCACCGCCATTTGATGGAGCGCTCGTCAGCGCCCTACTGTGAAGACTGCGTTGTCCCCCAGACTGCTCGGCACATTCTTGTCGAATGTCCCAGTCTGGGCGATCTCCCTGCACGTTACCTGTCACGGTACCGGGATGCGTGGGGTCGCTACCGCCTGTCCCTTGTACTTGGGACGAGTTCGTTCATATTGACTGGTGGACTTACAGACTTTGGGGGAGGGAGGGGGGAGGTCGGCCTTCTCCCCTTTATTTAACTAGGTTTTGTTTTGTTTTTGTTGTTTTCTTTGTAGGTCGCACTCTCCTGCGCCGGGGGGGGGGGGACCTCCCCCCGACGCCGGAGCTTGCTTCCTAATTGTTGCCATTTTCCCTTTTTATTGTTTTTTCATTCTTATTTTAAAGTATCCTAGTGCTAGGCTTTCGTGATTGCAGAGACTTATGCCCAAGTGGGTAGTCGCCAGATAGGCTCCTAAAATTAAAAAATATATATCTTGTTCAAGGACTTATTTTGGGCCCATAACTAATCTTTGTATGTATATACATATATTCGAGTATGTATAAGTACTTATTGTAACTTATCATTAAGATTTAAAATGTAATAAGTTCATAATGTACATTGGATTACTATGGAATAAATAAATAAATAAAGGACAAGTGTAGACTGAGTGGTGGTACTTTTGCTATCCTGTAGTGAGCACGCGGCCCTGTGTAGCTCATTGGAGGGTCACCCGTTCTGCGTCTGGTGAGTGTGGAAATGGAAACGCCTTCGGTAGGTTCCGAGGAGGAAGGTGATGTTTTATGTGTCCGAAAAGATGAGGGACTTGTGATTGGCTGTGTGTGCGATAACGGACTTGGGTAGATAGGTGTGCGCTAACGCGTCAGACTCGACGAACCGCCTCTGTGACGGCTGACCCCTGCAACCGTCGAACTTTTTTTGCGTTCATTTTTGCCTTGAATCGAACCCGGAACATTAGAAATTCTGTTAATATTGAACCTCACCGTGGTTAGGGGCTATTCTTGTTTTGAAATGGGCCTTAAAGTAGGCAATATTGAGACATCGTCCCAAATTCCCTCGTTATTTGGTAGTTGTAGAAATGGATTAATTGAAAATAGAGGTTTTAAGAGCTTGATAAAAAGAATAAATTTGAAAAGAGTTTACAACTTGGTCTGACAAGCATTTGAATGATTTTAAAATACGTGTAAAAGATCCAAAGTTTCCTGCGATGTTAAAATATTTGACGATAAATGGATACACCACGACATAACAAACTAAATTAACTTCCCACTACTATACCTAGTACATACAATATTTAATTATACTTTAGGGATGGAAAGTTAATTGGAAAAGCTAAGGTGAGATTGCTAAAGAAAATAAAGGGCATTAAGAAGGCGACACACCACCTCTTTCTAGCCATGCGCAAGAGGACAACGAAAATGGGTGATGCAAATACGATCTCGTTGATTTCTGTGAATATTTGTCGTCTTAGAAATGACGTCACACACTCCCCCATCAGAGGAGGTTAGCACAATCTCGAGGGAACATTCCCATACCCCACGGTTCAAAACTATGCCTTCACCCTCCTCCCCACCCCAAGTAGTCGTAAACGTGTGTCATGTACGCGTAAGGGTCCTGTGGAATACACTCATATCTGTACTCAATTACTCCAAGGGTCCACGATTGCGGCGAAAAAAACAGGCACGAGGACCATTGCCATCGTACGCTTGCAAAATGGACAAACGCAGTTCCAAGACTGAAGAAAGACTTGGGTGATAAATTGACAAAGAAGAGCGAGCGGAATATTCACAGGTCGAAAATATTTTTCTTAAATGAGATCGACCCCCCCCATTAGGGGAGTAGGGCTCCTTGACCCCCGCCCCCAAATTACATAAATTGCTTGGTGACCATGGAAAGTCGCGTGGTGGTAAAGCAAGGCTGTGAGAATCTCGTGGGTCGTAGATTTGTGGGTTGCATGAGGGTACGTTTGTGTGGGAAACCCCCTGAAGTGATGGTAGCAGGGGGGGGGGGTGACTACTCGAGTGGAAGTCACAGAAACCGAGTGAAAGCGTTACGTAAACTCCGAAGTTGTGAAGAGATTACGAAGTAGGTACGTTGCGTGATGCGGCGAGCCACGGCGGTAGGTGGTATTCTCACTCGGCAAAATGGGACCACGATCCGACAGGGCCACGTGCTATTTTCTTGTCTTGTGCAACGTTGTTTTTTTTGTTTTGTTTTTTTAGACTAAAAAAAAAAGGTAAAAAAAAGATGACCTGACAGAGAGCACCCCTTTACTCTTAGGGCATTGGGGTCGAAGGGCGTGTCGCTAATCCAGGTTTCAGTTGTAGCAAGGGGCATTGCCCCTGGGCGCAATTTGTGGTGTGACGAGAGCTGATAGTAGGATTTAATTAATCTCCTTATTGTACCATCAGTACCTGTGATCCTTCGCATGGTAGACCTATAGACGCGGGGACTGTGTTGGTCTGGACTGCGGCCGTTGTGATGGGAAGGGGGGGGGAGTATCGCATTAGTTGCGCCTGCGTTATCTAAACCTGGTGGACGCTGGGGGACTCCGACGTCTACTTGTTGAAGGAAATGTTGTTCATATGTGAGCAAAGTAAAGGAAAATCCTGTCCAACACACCACAGCCACTCATTAACCTTGTTATTCGTTCTTCACACCCAGCCTCATTTCCTGTCTGCCAAAAGATGCTTCAGTTTAAATGACACAAACTTGATTCTCCACAATACTTCGTCTGTATCGAACTATTATTACCCCTCGCTTCTCAAAGAGGATCTAATTCTCACTTTTAAGTACCTGTTCAATGTACGAACTTCCCAAGAATTATAATACGCCCTCCCCTCCTTTCATCCCTCCCTCCCTTGCATCCTTACCACTCCTCTCCCTTGCCCCCTCTCCCCTCCTCTCCCTTGCCCCCTCTCCCCTCCTTACCCCTCCTTACCCCTCCTCCGCATGGAAAATTTTTCCCATTGTTCAATACACCTTTTCCGCCTACATATCTGCGAAGACTGCTTGCTACCCCTACACGGTGACTTATGCCCCAGTAGGCAGTCGCCGGGTGGGCGATAATAATAATTAAATAATTCCACCACAACGCTATACGCCACATTTTGTTTAAGTGTTCTAGTCTGGGGTAGTTTCGTGCGCGGCACTTGTGACGAGCGAGATCGTTACCCCTTGTCCCTGGTACTGGGACACTGACTCCATACTACCCTATTTAAATTTTGTTGCACTCTTAGGTCCCAGGGGAAAGCGGGCCTCTCCTCGGTTCGCCTAAACGTGCCTTTTAATGTTTTTTTATGTAGTTGTTTCTTTATGGTAATTTATTGTTCATTTTTTTGTCGGGTGCCGCCAGATGAGAGCCAAACATTGCTCATTGGAGGCAGATTCATTGCGATGACGTGTAGAACTCTTAGCAAAATTGTTATTTAATGAAGATCAACAGAGTTCAGCAAATAAAAGAAGGTTGAGTCTAATCGAGCGATGGAAATTGGAAGCAAAATTAATACTGAAACCGATGAGTTGGAGATAGAATTGCTGCCGTTGCGTTTGGGTCGCTGTTGGCGAAACGTCGGGGATGAATTCTCGAGAGCGTTCGGTGAGCGTTGCTTTGAATCGTAAACAGTAACTCGACGAAGGCGAGCGCAGTGAAGCGAATGCAAGCGTGGAAGTGCGAGTTGCGGAGCGTTGATTGATGTGTGAGACTGCTCCATTCGAAGAGTGCATGTTTTGCGCTGAGGGAATGGTTGCGTTTCGGTGTGTGAGCGTAAGCGCCTCTTCGGGAGAGCTTTCGAGAGTAACGCCGGGCGAGTGAATTCTTCTTCTTTTTTTTTTACGGACGTAGCTGAAAGGCTTTGAAGTGGCGTCTTTGTCGTGGAGAGCAGCCGTAGGAGTTGTTTGCCAAATGGGAAGTGTTCCCTCGGCCCAGGTGTAGTTATTTGTGTTGGAATGGGATTGCTTCGAGGGTTCGTTTTAATCAAGGTTTGGTTGACCAGTTACACTCGGGTTTTCTGCCTGCCACCTTTTAATCATGTTTCTCGAGAATCCTCCATCGCGCGGTCCTCGGCTCCGTGTGTGTTCGCTACCGCTGCGCTTGTCGTGGCTACAGAATCAAGGAAGCTGCGTATCATCTTGCGCCCCAATTAGTCTTAGTTATTTGCATCATAAGTACCAGTTCGCTCTCTAAAAACAAACGAGGTCAGTAGACCTAGGTCGTGTGCTCTGACTTATGATGACCTTCAAAACTTTCAACAGGTGGGGCAATCCGACCTATAGTTAGTTTTTTTTAATAATTCCAGGACTAACCTTGGGAGGACCTTGGCAATTATATCATTTGGAAGTGAATGCAAAGCAACACAAGGGTTTCAAATTTCTTTAAAATCGGCCCAATAGTTAAGATGTTATTGCCAAAAAAACTCATTAAAATGTAAAATGGTTACCACCCGACCTACGGACCGACATAGTAACTTATAATGCGACTAAAAAAATACTTGCCAGATACATCCCACGCATTTTTAATTTGCTTCACACTTTATGAATTCATTTTAAATAAGTGTGGCACGATTCCGCGGTTGGTCTGAACGAGTTAGGGTCCTTGCTTACCTCCACCCCTTGACTCATTTGTCCTTGGGAATGTCAAATTTAATCTGTATTTTTGTTGACCAATGGATCTTGTTTTTATTATACGGGTCCTTTGGGCTGAGGTTATATATAGCTTTCATTTTAGTTCATCTTGTGATAGTTAGAGTTGTGGTTGGTTTGTCTCGTGTTAGGGTAGTCGTTGTTTACCCCTATTTTTGTTCCTTTTTTTTAATCTTCGGGGGTGGGGGTGGGGAAGGGGGTTGAGCGTTGTCTCCTAGTGCCTCCGTCCATAATTTTGAACTTTACGCGCCTTATTTGGGGAAACAGTTTTTCTTCGTGTCTATTTGTTTTAAGAGGAAATTTCCATTGATTAAATGGACGCCGCTTTATTTTAGAATCCTGAGGGGGGGCTGGCGGGGATAATACTGATGGGGAATAACTATGTTGGATCGAATAGGAATCCACCCAACGTGGCCAAAATATCGCCTAAACATCATCGACTCTGCAATTTTCCCTACCACAACTCAACTCTCATTTTTAGTCGCGTGCACGCGACAAAAAGTTACTATGTCGGTCCGTAGGTCGGTCGGTCGGACGGATGGTAAACGTTTTACTTCTCAATGAGGTCTTTTGCCAATAACCTCGTAACTATTCGGCCGATTCTAACGAGATTTGAAACCCTTATGTTGTTTTACATTATCTTCCGAATGATATAATTGCCAAGGTCCTCCCATGGTTAGTCCTGGAATTATTGAAAGTTTGGAAGGTCATAAGTCAGAATAATTGAGAGCACGCAACCTAGGTCTGTTGACCTTGTTGGACCCACGAGGGGCTTTTCGTTGCCAAATTATGTCATGAATGAGGGGGGGGGGTACCCCCACCTCGACCCTTAGTACCCCGAGGATTCTATTTTTAGCTAACGGGGCTGCCCTTCTTTTGATGCCCTTTTGTTTATATTAAACCTGACCTTGAAACTCTCCGGGAATTTTGGATTCGATGCCACGTTGGTTTTCGCCTTAAGTTTTCGAATCTTACCCGGTGGTACTTAGAAAAGCATATTCTAAATAGTGACCTCCGTTTCGATGGACCGGGTTCGATCCCAAGCAACAAAGGACACGTCAGCGCACGTACGTAAAGAACCGGCCACCAATTACGGGACGCGCTGAGTTTACTACCGGGGGGTGGGTGGGTAGATCTCACTTACGTCATTACACGCAGCCAATCACGGCCGCTGTCTTTCCCCTCCCATCTTCGCATCAAAAGACAAGCTCTGCTCTTCCAATACCCTATCGATGGGGTACTATTATCTCCCAAGGCGGATTTCATATTCACATACCCGACGTCGATTAGTAGTGTCCCGGGGGGGGGGTATTCATAATCCCATGTTTTTGACGCGGAACGTTGGGGTCAAAACACTACCTAACCTACCCACTCCGACGCACCCCTTCCCTTGTGTCCGGTTATGCCAGCGATTGTCATACTGATCATTATATGTATTTCATCCGGAGGGGGGGGGGACTAGCAACTTAATTACGAGGAGGCGTGTGGAGCTCCACAAATTGAATATTCGATCGCATTACCATGAGGCGAATAGACCCATCCCCCCCGCCACCTATATTGGGCTCATGTCTTTAGACTTATCCATTGTTTCACTTCACTTAACTTCACGATTTTGCTCCCCGTAAAGGGCGCGGCGATTTAAGAACATAAGAACATAAGAAAAGAAGGAGACTGCAAAAG
Source organism: Ceratothoa steindachneri (assembly GCA_963969495.1). Taxonomy (NCBI): domain Eukaryota; kingdom Metazoa; phylum Arthropoda; class Malacostraca; order Isopoda; family Cymothoidae; genus Ceratothoa; species Ceratothoa steindachneri. The sequence goes on from OZ018326.1 coordinate 69,531,203, forward strand.
ACCATTCATGGCCTACACTTGGCAGCTCCTGTTCCAGTCAACACACAAAAGATTTCTTACCAGAGAAAAGTCATCAACATTGTCACCCTTTACAGGAGTTCGTCAGATGCCATCCTGGCCGCCGTGCTGACGGGATCCAGCGCTCCGTCCGGCCCCAGCTTAGCCTCCCTTCCTTCAGATAGCCTGTATTTCTCCTCTACCTCGTCGCTTTTCATACAACCTCTCCCACATCTTTCTCTGGTCAGCCTCTAATTTCACAGGGTTCGGGATGTTTTTTTTTAACAACCTGCTTCATCCCCACCCATACCTTCCTCATATCCCTTTTCCTTCTCAATTCACTGTCTATCCTTGATCTTACGCCGTGTCTAAGGTGGAGCCGCCATGCCGATGGACTGCCAGGCCACCAGGCCGGAGGGGTGGTCCCAAATGGCGGCGCCTGGCACTGCTGGGCCTGTAAGCACCTCTTGCAGTGCGAGCTACTGCGAGAGGTGATGCGCGATTGCATCCCGTGTAAAAAAAGAAGGTCCTTATGCCCATGTATGATCATCAAAAACTCAAATCTCTCCCCAATTCCCCTTCCTCATCAACGGAGCCGCCCTCGGGCAGCTCCACCGAAAAAATGGAGGTCCCGCCCCTTGTGCTTGCGCAGGGGACCCTCCGTACTTCTTTAACCGGAGAGGAGGATTACTCCGCTCCTACGCCTACGGGTGTAGGGGACTACCCTTCACCCTCTTCTCTGGAGGTGCTTTCGGGCACCTCCCTATTTCCAGTGGCAGTCCCTCCTTTTCTTTCTAAGGGGACTGCCAAGAAAGCCAGCAGGCAGCCCATTGCCGACCGCCCCTCGTGTAAGCGGCTTGGTAGGGGAAACCCCTTTAGGGGGGAGAGGGAAGCCAGGCCCCTTCGGTCGCTTCCCTCAAAAGACCTGCTGGCAAGAATTTTAAACCTTGCCGGAGTCAAGGCCTGTGCCTCCCCACACAAGACTGGCGACACTGCCAATGGGACCTGCAAAGTCCTGGGAGGGGATGGCCAACTGGAGGCCCCTCCTGTGATAGACATGGTCCTTGAGGAAACAGCCTCAGACGGTAGGGCCTTCCATGGGGGGGAATCCGGGCTCGGCGCCAAACACCGAACCCAAATCCGCCCCTATGCAAGGTCCTCAAACGGTTAGGGTTTCTGAGGCAGTACAAGGAGGGGATGGATCTCCTCCGACTGGTGCCCCTGCGACTACCAGGACCTTCTCCATTTCGGAGAAGGACCTGGCTGAGGCCGGTTCATCTGGCCTAGGGGCTTCTGCCGGGGAAGGTGAGAAGCGGGTTCATTCCCCGCCCTCCTCTCCAAAAAAGAAAAAGACAAAGAAGACTCGGCGCTCCTCTCCATCCGCGGGGGCTGCGGGGACGGATGGGTCTGCTGCCACTCTTGCAAGCGACCAAGCCAAGATCGGCACATCCGGCCCCTCTGCCCCCCCGGTTGCGGAGCCCCTGACTAAGACCAAAAGTGCACAGGGCGGAGCCTCGATGACATCGGGGCCCCTGATTCAGAGGTTACCTGGCGTTTTCGAGCCCGCTGGCTTTAAACGCTTCCTCGTCATTCGCTCCACTGACGGCAGCATGTTGGCCAAGGGCAACATGATCCATCAGAGGAGAGGATTAGCTAGTGTAATTGGTAGAGAGCTGAAGGTGGCCCGTTTCTCGAATGGGAGTCTTCTGGTGAATGCAGCGAATCCCGCTGAGGCGGCCAAGATAAGTGCTCTTCGGACACTTGATGGCACCCCGGTGAGTGTGACGCCGCACTCTACCATAAACTTTGTGAAAGGAGTAGTTTATGCGAGGGAACTCGTTGACTACTCCATAGAGGACATCACCTTATAGCTGGCCGACCATGGGGCGGTCAAGGTCGAACGTGTGATGAGAAAACAGGGAGGGGCCTCGAGACCCACCCCTACACTCTTCGTCACGTTCGACTGTGCAAGCTCCCTGAGTCGGTGCGTGCCGGTTGGTACCGCTACCGCGTGAAGGCATTCGTGCCACTGCCGTGGTGGTGCTATTACTGTCACCGCTTCGGCCATACGAATCGTTCTTGTAGACGTGCAAAGTCGGGATCACCCGAAGTTTGTGTAAATTGCTCCAAGGCGCACACGATAAGTCCAAATCGTATGTGGCCAAGTGTGTCAATTGCAGAGAGCCGCACCCTGCTTCTTCGAAGCAATGTGGTGCATATCTCCTTGAGAAAGAAATCCTGGCCGTTCAGGCCCAGGATCGACTCTCATTCCGCGAGGCTAAGGACTTGGTCCTGGCGCGCCCGGCTCTGCCTGGGACGTCATATGCCTCAATAGTTAGAAAGACACCCTCTGCTCCTGGCCCATCCAGGCCAACGAGCACGGTTGTTTCCGCGCCCATTCAGAGCCCTTCTGCGTGCTCTACTCAACATGGGCGCTCCCCTAGTAAAGCTGGCGACAAAAGGGGTTCAAACCCAGCCCCGGCTAAAACCAGGGCTTCCCCCTCTTTCCCCAGCGTGACCGTTTCCCGTTAGGCGAAACTGCCACGCGCCTCCACCGAGTCGTTAGACTCACAGGAGGCAACACCCCTGAAGATGGTCGCTAGGCCATCTTCCGGGGTTCCTAAAGCTGTCCCCCGAAAGGTGGACGGCAACAAAGGAGCTTCGTCTCCTTCGCCCACGCCTAGTGTTGAGCGAGTGGCTCGGAGACGGTAGTTTCTCGAAAAGAGGGCCCCCCCGCCTCCGAAGCCGCAATGCCCGCCTAAGGTTTCGAGGTGGAGGGAGGAAAAGACGCATGGCGAGCCCAACCTCCCCCAATAAGTCCTCGAAGGCGACAGCGCCTTCAGCGCTTTGTCCGGCCAACAGCGCCCGGTGTTCTGCCCCCGGGAAGCGTACGGCCATTCCCGTGAGGTTCTTCTGTTCGAGGAGGGCCCCCGAGGCTCCTCCGAGCTAGGCTTGGAGGGCATATTCCTTCAATGGAATTGCCGTGGACTCCCGGCCAACTGGGAGGAGCTGCGGAGGCTCGTCTCGTCCCGTTCCCCGTTAGCTATTTTTCTGCAGGAGACCATACTAGGCGCGTGCTCCCTGCCCGCCCTCCCGGGGTATAAGGGTCTTGCGACCCCACCACCGCGGGATGGCCGGGCTGGGGGATGAGCGGTCTACACCCGGCATGATGTCTCCGTTCTTCCTTTCTCTTTAGATACCTCCTTTTAGGTAGTGGCTGTGCGGCTGCACCTGGATAGGAGGTATACTATCATTTCTGCGTACATTCCACCGTCAGCTGACTTCGACCCGGGGGCCTTCCGCCGCGTCGTGGCACGGTTGCCGAGGCCCTTTCTTATGCTTGGAAATCTGAACGGCAGGCATCCTCTCTGGGAAGATTACTCAATAAATCCCAGGGGACAAGTCCTTGCCGACCTGATCGAAGAGCTTGAGATGGGTGTCCTAAACGTGGATGAGTTTACGCATCACTGTCCGAGAACCGCTTCATTTTCTTGCATTGATCTATCTCTGTGCTCTTCGGATGCACAGCCTGATTTTGATTGGGGGGTGGTCGATGACCTCCATGGTAGTGATCACGTTCCCATACAAATATCATTTTCAGGGCAACTGCCGCCTGAGAGGCCACCTCGGTGGTGCTTGGCGCGGGCGCGGTGGCCTACATTTCAAGAAATGGCTGAATTCTCTATCTCAGTCAATGAGTTTAGGTCGGTAGATGAGGCAGTTGAGTTCTTCTCCGGCAACCTCATCGCCGTGGGCCTGACTACTATTCCTAGGACGTCTGGCCGTTTTGCACACTGACAACTCTCATGGTGGTCGGCCGAGTGTGAGACGGCCCTCAAACAGAAGCGTTATGCCTACATGCGCTATAAGCGCCGCCCGAACGATTTCACTGTCGCTGAATTTCGTCGGGCTAGGGCTAGGTTCCGGTATATTTCGAAGCACGCCCGCCGCTCTTCTTGGCGGGCATACGTGTCTTCACTTAACGGGAAGACTCCTTTAGCTGAGGTGTGGAAGCGAGTCAAAAGGATTCGGGGCAAGTTCTCGCAGGACCCCCCTCCCGTTCTCCAGGAGAATGGGACCGCAATCTCGGACCCCGCGTCCGTGGCGGAATCCTTAGCGACCGCTTTTTCCGCATTCTCTAGCCGTGATGCTGCTCCGCCAGCATTCAATGAACGTCGTGATGTCGCGGAAGGCCGCCGGCTGGACTTTACCTCCAGAGGCGGAGAACCCTTCAACGACAAGTTTACTCTGAGTGAGTTGCGCTCCGCTCTCGCTTCGTGCGCGGACACCGCCCATGGTCCGGACGATGTCCCGTACGCCATGCTTCGACACCTGGGTGAGCGAGGCATGGCCTTTCTGTTAGATTTGTTCAACAGGATCTGGGTGGAGGGTCTTCCAGACTCCTGGGGAATCGCTACTGTGCTTGCGTTTCGCAAACCGGGGAGAGATCACTCTACTCGACCGGTTTCCGCCCAATCTCTCTAACCTCTTGCGTGTGCAAGTTGATGGAGAAATTGGTAAATGTTAGATTAGCCTATTTCCTGGACAGCGGAGGCCATCTGTCTTCTGCACAGTGCTGCTTCCGCAAGTTCCACTCCACATTGGATGCTCTGCTCCGACTAGAAAATGCCGTCTGCGAGGCTTTCCTTCGTAGACAGCACTACGCCACGGTCTTTTTCGATCTGCAGAAGGCCTATGATACCTCGGGGCGATAGGGTATCATGGAGACTCTCCACACGATGGGAGCGAGGGGACGCCTTCCAATGTTTATATCTGAATTTTTGCGAGATCGTCGATTCCGCGTACTGGTGGGGGTGGGGGCTCCTGCCCAATGGAGCAGGAAGTGGATGTCCCGCAGGGAAGTGTCCTCAGTGTCGCACTCTTTGCCTTTAGCATCAACTGCATCACCTCGGTGCTACCGAAAGATGTTCTCGCTACGCTCTACGTGGATGACCTTTCGATCTCTTTTGGCGCGGCCCAGATGCCAACTCTGGAGCGTCGACTCCAACAGGCATTGAACCGCGTCTCTCGTTATGCCGAAGCGCACAGGATTCGGTTATCTTTGGCTAAGACTAAGATGGTGCACTTCTGCCGCTATCCACGGCTTCACCCCGACCCAGATTTGTTTCTTAATGGGGTGCGCCTGGATGTGGTGGAATCGCACCGTTTCCTTGGTCTTGTATTCGACCGACGCCTCACCTGGGAGGCTCATATTCGCAGCCTTAGTGTCTCTTGTACCCGCGCCATGGACATTCTCCGTTCCGTGACGTTCAGTGCTTGGGGCGCTGATAGGGCTACTACCCTACTTTTTTATCGATCCTTTGTTCGTTCGAAGCTCGACTACGGATGCGAGTTTTATGCATCCGCAGCCGAGCGTTTATTGCGGAAGGTGGATTCGATCCACCACACCGGCCTTCGCCTTGCGACCGGTGCCTTCCGCACTTTCCCTATTGAGAGCCTGTTGTTCGATGCTGGGGAGATGCCACTCGCTCTGCGCCGCGTGCAGTGCATCATTTGCCTGTACGCGCGAGCCCGGTGCCTCCCTCAGTCGCCAACAGCTCTCACTGCATTCGCAGCTGATCTCGATGGTGCCTATGCCGCCGATAGACGCCAGTCATACCCTAAGCCCTTTCCTCGTCTCCGAATCGGACACACTCGTGTGACGCATCGCTATTTGATGGAGCGCTCGCCTGCGCCCTATTGCAACGACTGCGTCGTCCCCCAGACTGTTCGGCACATTCTTGTCGAATGTCCCAGTCATGGTGATCTTCGCGCACGATACCTGTCCCGGTACCGGGATGGGCGGGGTCGCTACCGCCTGTCCCTTGTACTCGGGACGAGTGCTTGCACTTTGACTGGTGGACTTGTTGACTTTTTGGGGGAGTCCGGCCTTCTCCCTTTCATTTAACCAGGTTAAATTGTTGTTTTTGTTATTGTTTTGTTATTGTTATTTCTTTTTATTGTTGTTTCCTGTTCAAATTTTTTAAAGTAGCCTAGAATTAGGCTGTTTGTTGTTTCCGGCGACATATGCCTTAGTCGGCAGTCGCCAGATAGCCCCTTAAAAAAAAAAAAACCCCTAAGCCCTTTGGGTTTAGGGCCAGGAAACTCCTTCGAGAGCTAGATATAGCTCTCGGGCCGGTGGTGCCCCTGGTTCTGCCCAGGACGCCACCCTGGTGGATACCACATTTGGCTATTTGTCGCCACGCCTGCTCCCAAAGCTTCTACGGCGCCGGGAGTATTCCGTTCGACCTTTTTGGAGCACACCTCGTGTCTCGCTTGAACCGTGCCAATGTATACGGATGGCTCCAAGTCCCAAGAGGGGGTGGGCTTCCACGCTGCATCCCCTCTGTATCCCCTCTGTTTGAAGTCACGGGGCTCTGCCAGGCGCTGCGTCTGTCTTCACGGCCGAGCTGGTGGCAATAAACCACTCGGTACGGGAGATTACGCGACGTGCCCGGTTCAGAGACCGGATTGTGATCTATAGCGACTCACAAAGCGCCCTGAGTGCTCTCGGGGCATTGGAATCTCCGCATCCCCTGGTTCGCGATATCTGTGACGCCACGGTTTTGGCGAGCCGGGCGGATGTCGAGATTATCTTCTGCTGGGTTCCTGGACATGTAGGAATTGCGGGGAATGAGGGCGTTTCGCTCTTCCTCACACCGACTACATGGCTGGAATACAGGCAGCTCTTCGGACTGCTTGGCAAAGAAGATGGGAGACGGTTGAAGGGAACTTAAAGTTGCGTGCCATTGCGCCGCGACTGTTCCCATGGATCTATCCCCCAATGCCGCGGCGGTTTCAGGTTGCTTTCTGTCGTCTCCGAATCGGGTACACTCGTGTGACGCATCGCTATTTGATGGAGCGCTCGCCGCGCCCTAGTGCAACGACCGTCGTCCCCCAGACTGTTCGGCACATTCTTGTCGAATGTCCCAGTCTGGGTGATCTTCGCGCACGATACCTGTCCCGGTACCGGGATGAGCGGGGTCGCTACCGCCTGTCCCTTGTACTCGGGACGAGTGCTTGCACTTTGACTGGTGGACTTGTTGACTTTTTGGGGGAGGCCGGCCTTCTCCCTTTCATTTAACCAGGTTAAATTGTTGTTTTTGTTATTGTTTTGTTATTGTTATTTCTTTTTATTGTTGTTTCCTGTTCAAATTTTTTAAAGTAGCCTAGAATTAGGCTGTTTGTTGTTTCCGGCGACTTATGCCTTAGTCGGCAGTCGCCAGATAGCCCCTTAAAAAAAAAAAACCTACGCCCTTTGGGTTTAGGGCCAGGAAACTCCTTCGAGAGCTAGATATAGCTCTCGGGCTGCTGGTGCCCCTGGTTCTGCCCAGGACGCCACCCTGGTGGATACCACATTTGGCTATTTGTCGCCACGCCTGCTCCCAAAGCTTCTACGGCGCCGGGAGTATTGCGTTCGACCTTTTGGGAGCACACCTCGTGTCTCGCTTGAACCGTGCCAATGTATACGGATGGCTCCAAGTCCCAAGAGGGGGTGGGATTCCACGCTGTATCCCCTCTGTTTGAAGTCACGGGGCTTTGCCAGGCGCTGCGTCTGTCTTCACGGCCGAGCTGGTGGCAATAAACCACTCGGTACGGGAGATTACGCGACGTGCCCGGTTCGGAGACCGGATTGTGATCTATAGCGACTCACAAAGCGCCCTGAGTGCTCTCGGGGCATTGGAATCTCCGCATCCCCTGGTTCGCGATATCTGTGACGCCACGGTTTTGGCGAGCCGGGCGGATGTCGAGATTATCTTCTGCTGGGTTCCTGGACATGTAGGAATTGCGGGGAATGAGGGCGTTTCGCTCTTCCTCACACCGACTACATGGCTGGAATACAGGCAGCTCTTCGGACTGCTTGGCAAAGAAGATGGGAGACGGTTGAAGGGAACTTAAAGTTGCGTGCCATTGCGCCGCGACTGTTCCCATGGACCTATCCCGCAATGCCGCGGCGGCTTCAGGTTGCTTTCTGTCGTCTCCGAATCGGGCACACTCGTGTGACGCATCGCTATTTGATGGAGCGCTCGCCTGCGCCCTAGTGCAACGACCGTCGTCCCCCAGACTGTTCGGCACATTCTTGTCGAATGTCCCAGTCTGGGTGTTCTTCGCGCACGATACCTGTCCCGGTACCGGGATGGGCGGGGTCGCTACCGCCTGTCCCTTGTACTCGGGACGAGTGCGTGCACTTTGACTGGTGGACTTGTTGACTTTTGGGGGAGGCCGGCCTTCTCCCTTTCATTTAACCAGGTTTAATTGTTTTTGTTATTGTTTTGTTATTGTTATTTCCTTTTATTGTTGTTTCCTGTTCAATTTTTTTTTAAGTAGCCTAGAACTAGGCTGTTTGTTTACGGCGACTTATGCCTAAGTGGGCAGTCGCCAGATAGCTCCTTAAAAAAAAAAATCACGATTTTGTTGTTTAGTTTTTAAGCCAATGATGATACCATTAGGGGTGGGGGCTGGTTGAAACCTATTGATTAATGGGGTGGTTGATCGGATTGGGTTTAGTTGAGGTCTCTGGCTCGTAAACATTATGCCGAGAGAGGGACTCGAGAAATGGTTACACCTTGGCAAAGCTCCGGTGCGGTCCAAAACTAAACGCATCCGCCTGACTGATATTTTTTTAGTGCTCATCTGGCGACGGCCGAGCACATAAGTCTTCGTAATTAAAAAAAATATAGTACTCGGCTATTTTAAAATTCCGAGAAAAACCAAACAAACAAATTTAAAAAAACAAGAAACGAAACAAAGGCAATAAAGAAGCACGTGCACTCGTTGGAGCATGCGACCAACACCAAAGAGAATCGAATAAAATGCATGAGGCCAGCCTCCTCCAAAAAGTCAGATAATCCACAGTCATGTGCACGAATCGTCCCGAGGTCAAGGGACAAGTGGAGGAATCCCGCTCATCCCAGCAGGAACCCCACAGGGTTTACCTCGTATTCACATACCCGGCACGATCTCCACCGAGGGGGGAGTTCTTTGCGATTGTAGTATTAGTAGTAGTAGTACTACTAGTAGTTGTAAGAGTAGTAGTGCCTTTATCCCGGGGGATCCCTGACCATCGAGGTGGATAATAGGAGGGGGATCGATGACGTCGTTGGCTCCCTGGCGCGATCACCCAAGGCATTTCGTGGCTAAGAAATGTGTCCCTGGGCCGTTGGGGTAACCCCACCCACCCCGTTGACGGGGCTCGATCTGTGGGTTCGTCTCATTATCTACGTTCTTTTTAGCTATTCATCTTCGCCTTATTCTTCATTTGTATGTTGTTTTTTTCTCTTTCTCATCTCCCGTTTTTTCTTTTTCTTGTATTCATCATTCTTACTCCCCTTTCTTCCCTTAATTCTCTTTCTCATTTCCCGTTTTCCTCTTTCTTCCTCTTTAATTTCCCTTTTCTGCTCGCATTTCCTTCTTTTCTTCCTCTTTCATGTCCCTTTTCTGCTTTCATTTCCTCTTTCTTCCTATTTTTTATTTCCCTCTATCTTCCTATTTTGATTTTCCTATTTCCCCTTTTTATTTATTTATTCGTCCTTCTCATTTCCCTCTTTCTTCCTCTTTTTCATCTCCCTCTTTCTTTCTCGTGAAGTCGTATTCTCTTGCTGTGTATTTGGTGATGAGAGGGAAGAAGAATTGGATTCGAAATATAAGCAAATAAAACGTGTAACGTGTGAGAGTGGGGAGTTGTATAGAATATGGAGAAGTTGGAAGAGGGGAATGGTAAACTACACATTCCAGGTACATAAGGGGAGGTGCTCGGAACGTTTGTGTGTGTGTGATGGCAAGGGGTAAAGAATGCCAAGAATGTTTTGTAAAGGCGAGCCACTGAGCGTTGCTTAAAGCCTTATCCCGATGATCGGTCATTCTACCCCCCCCCCACTTCGCCCCTCCCCCCTTTCTCCCTTTCCTCCATCGCGTGGGCCAGAGGAGGGGATAAATCCCCCAGGTCGACGTTCTTTTTCCGTGTTTTTTTTTTCATCTTTTTGCTTTGTCCACTTATTCTTCAGTGAGCCCAAATCCCCTCGTTGTTTATCCCTGTTCTTTCTTTCTTTTTAATTCCAATTCATTCGCAATTGTTTATGGTTTGTGCCTCAGTTATTGGGAATTTATGGACCTCTGGGGAGTGTGAAAAGAGGCTCTCATATGACCCACGGGGCTTGAACTGAGAATTGGAAAGAAGGAACAACTAGGCCAACGGGCCCCATAGACTAAATCAATTCTAAGGGTGTTGTTGACGCGATTTTTGTACCTTCTGGCCTTATAACTATGGCTCTGACGCCAACGACCCCCTGTCGGTAGATGAGGCACAAAGTCAAGGTGATCAGGCAGTCCAATCTGACGTTAAAGGATGATTCTTGCAAGGGGTTCGATCGTAGAAGAGAGCGTGTGATCCTCAGTGATCACAGCAATTCAACGTAATGATTGTATTGCCCTGAGTGTCGACAACGTTTTGCTTGCCCGTCTTTGAAACTCGGTACGACGCAGTGCGGAGAGCAATAGGAGCTGTAGGGCTTTAGCTTTATATGGAGGAGGGGGCTCGCCTCCAAAGGGGTTTACCAATAGGATACTACTTAAGGAGGAGCTGTGGGCTTGTTTAAGGTAAGTCTTCCAATCCTATATGACGTGGGAGGAGTTTTCACAAGTGTTTTTAATTGGATCTACCAATGTTAACATAAGAAATGCAGGTTGCTATCCAACTCTGCCTGCTTATTTCCTAATTTTTTCGACCATTGGGCGGGCTTACAACCTATCTAAGAAATGGGTGACACCGGCGAATAGAAAAGGATTTTTTTTATTGTATAATAGATTCCTAAGCATTTTTTTTCTCAGCAGTGTTTTCGTTATTTTGTTTACATGATGCTTGCAGCACTACCATCGAGAAAGGTGGAAAGATTAATTAAAAAATATTAAGCCTAAAAGTGGGGTATTGAGAACATCTGAGCTTTTAGCATTGTTTGGATTATGGCACGCATAGACGGTGAAAGTTTGCTGTTGCATTGTCTATGGTAAAAAAATCAATTACAAAGTTGGGTTATGCATGAGAGACTAGGATAAATACAGCTGATCTTTGAAAACAAAATGTAACCTTTATGAACTGCTAAGAGTTTCATTCGTATCCGTCTATCTGTTATCTATCAAATCAATCTATCTGTCTATCGAATTATATGCAAATGGGGAGGGGGGGTAAGTATGGAAGTGAGAGGTGGACTTTCCGTTTCATCTATAGTTACTTTCCTTTGTTGGGACACTTAACCGGTGTGAAGGTTCGTACTTTGAAGTGCGTGTGTTCTACGTACAAACTTATTGCTATATTTATTCGTATCCTCTTCCATTATCTGTTAACTACGAGAAGCAATTCTAACCGCCCGAACGCTCCGGTAGTCGTGACATCATCGTCGCCCACTTTGCCCGTTATTGCGTCGCCCTGGAAACCTGTTCGTGCGGCCTCCTTGTCAGGATGAGTCATTTGTCTTGTCCCCTCCCCACCAGTCCCCCTTTCGTGTAAGGGAAGATGGTAGGCGTGGACTCGGGAGGGAGGGGCTTTGCTCGCGAAGTAACGCCTCCCCCCCACCCCTTACATGCATACCCGAGTGATTAATGCTGATAAGGGAGGGTGAGAGTGAAGTGCCACTTTCGATTGATATCAGGTACCGGTGAGTGGTTGTGGTTAAGGTGCTAAGTGTTTTTACCGAAGACTCGAGTGGTGGCCAGTCCACCCCCACCCCCCTTGATGGTGCCGGGGGACGGAGGTAGTGGGTAGTGCCCACGAGTCACTCATTCAGTTAGCTGCCAGGCGCAATCCAGGGAAAGATCAGCGATTGTCATGACGACGGCGCAGGGAGCTCGCGCTATCAGTCTTGCCCCGTCCTTAGCCCTGTTCAGTTGGGGTATGGGGTCGTCCTGTGTGTCTGAGTCTCTCTCTCTCTCTCTCTCTCTCTCTCTCTCTCTCTCTCTTTCGAGCCGTTGATCTGGTATTTTTCAAAGGAGAAGGGGTGAACTTAATTCGTAATCGTGTCGTGTAGTAACTATTAGGTTGCTGGTATGTGGTAACATGCATAACGTTTTACTGGAAGTGTGGGGGGTATTTAATATGGCTCTAAAGTGTTTGGATTCTTGAGTTGACTCGGATATTTGTAGCGTTTGTTGCTTCCGCCTCATTTGAATCGTTCGCAGCGTCCCGTGTCGCCCATATGTTTTTGTCTCCCTTAAAAGCTTCCAGTCTTAGAAGGGGTGGGAGTTAAATATCTCCAGGGGTCAACTGACGTCAGTTTAACGCGGGCAGCGTGTGCGCGCGCGCTCTTCCGCTGCCAGTCTGCTTTATGGGTGCCTCTCGTCGCAGACTGACCAATCCCTGGTTTATAGGCTAAGGGGAGGGGGGGGGGGCGAGTGCTTCTTAGGGCAAGCGCGATTACTCCGCTGAATACGGAATTAGCCCTCATTAGAGGTTGTCTACATTCGCCGTTTATGGGTAATTTATTATTGGGGGTCACCTCCCCCCGCTGGAATTAGTTCCGTTGGGAGGGTTTGAAGGTTTTATCCTTGAGTGCTCTTCTCTCCCTACTGGAGGAGGGGGTCGGGAGAGCTGGAACCACATTTGTAACCCCTGATTTCGATGATTCAGTATCGCGTTTGGGGGTTATTCTTTCACTTTGTCATCGAAATCCGGCGGTGCATTAGATGGTGGTCGTCTGGCTCCCCTCTTAACCGCGGTTCTTTCACCCAGGTCGTTCGTGGGTTCCGGACCCAAGCCCCAACCCTTATTCAAAGCACCCCTTGATACGCTTGTCCAGGAACTGGTCCCTTGTGAAATTAACTGTGCCGAAAGAGAGACTCTGCGATCGCGTGCCCGGCGCTTCCCGGCCGGTCCATCTGTTGCGCCTGGGTGCTCCGTGCGTGGATGCCCGTCGGCCGCAGTCGCTCCGAAAGCTGCCCAGACGTGCCTTCGCTCCGCCTGACGAGGCACGCGCGCTTCTCGGTGACGGGCACGTCCGTGGGCGTGGCCCACGTCCCCGCTATGGGCAACGATGAAGTCCTGGCGCGTCTGGACGCCCTCTTCCTCGACGTGAAGCAGCGCCGCGAGGAGGACCTTCGGAAACGATACTCGTACCTAGACGGCACTGGCGCCAAGGGGCACCGCACCACCGACCGGAGGCTCAGCGCCGCCCCTGCCAGCAGCACCCGCAAAACTGCGCCGGGTAATCCCCCCGGGGAGAGGCGCTGGAGTGCCACAACGGATCGCCTTAGCAATGGGCGTCTTAGCAACGGTCGTCCGGGCAACGGGGAGAGTCTAGGCTCCTATGGGGGGTCCCTGGACCGGCGCAGGACCGCTAGTAGTTCGAGCGTCACTCCGTCGAGGGGCTCTGGGCCGACGGCCCCCCGTCGCTGCAGCCAGTCTTCGCCGCTGGAGGCCCGGCGCCCGTCCTCGTCAGCGAGGGGGGACAAGCGCCCCAGTCTGAACGGCAAAGGAGGCCCCCTTGGGGCCAAGCGAGGTAGCCTTCCAAACGGCCCCATGCTGAGGGGTGGCTTATCAGGAGGCAAGGAGCGTTCACCGACGGACGCCCTGCGGCGCAGCACCCCCAGCCTGCTGCGTGAGGGGACGGGCAACCCCGTGTCCCGGGGAGCCTACCGGCGCGACTCCCTGGACGTGGAGAAAGTTCTGGGGACGCGGCGCCTCTCGTGCTACGACTCGAGCATCCTCGAGGAGGACGAGGGAGTCGCCCGCCGTGGGGCCCCCGCCCCCCGCAAGAGGCCCTCCTCCGTCCACTTCTTCTCCTCTGCGTCTTCCCCGCCGAGGGAGTCCCCTTCCCGCTCCTCCCCGTCTCGTTCCTCCCCCTCCCGCTCCTCCCCCTCGAGGTCCACCCCCCCGCGTTCGACGCCCCCGCGCCCCCTCAGCTTCGGGCGCATGCGCCGGCCCTCGGATCTCGACCCAGGCCCCCTTGACCGCCTGTTCGAGGCTCTCCACCAACCCGCCGGTGCCCCTGAAGAACAATACCCTCCGTGCCCCGATCGGCGCCACAGTAGCACCAGTAGGGCCCCCCCATACAAGGTGAGTTATCCCCCCCTCTTCTCCCGCCTTGGGTTCGGAGGGCAGTATGGTCTATGTCTCTGTGATGAAATCGGAATCCCTGTCTGGTACGCTCCTCTGGATCAAGCAGACCGCACCTGCGGATTTTGGGGGGGGTCTGGCCTCTTAGATGTCAGCTACAGCATGGTTGTCCATGCTGTATCTGACCCCGGAGGATGAGGGATATGTAGCGAACCTTCCCCCCTCGTCTCCCTTCCAGGCGGTGACACCTTTGGTTGAGTGTCTAGTCCGAGAGATCTCCTTGAGGAGGTGGTTCATATCTCAGTTGCGGGGTCGCTTCCGCCTGTCCCGATCCTTGGGAGAGACTCCTTCGGTGGGATTGAGTTTTGGGAGGAAGGTGGCCCTCCCCAATGCCATTTTAATTGTCTGCTGCCTCGCCAAGACTCTCATTCCGGCACCTGATCGTGCCTTGTAGATATTCGAGAACCTAATCTAAAAATAAGGGATGGAAAAAGGCCACTAGAGCCTATCAAAGTCTTCTTACCTCGTCAACGTATCCAAAAAGCCACTAGGGCCTATTCTTGTTTTATTTTAGTTTAGGTTTATATTGATTTTGCTTAATGGTAGGCTTTTTTTGTAATTTCTGTGGTCGTTTCTTCTCTGACGGACGTTTGAGGAAGCGTAAAATGTAGGTGGTTGGAGAAAGGGAGGAAGAGGTGTTGATAAAGAAGGCATCTCGGAGAACGAGGGGAGAAATGTAAAACCAACGAGGCTATTTTTGCTCGGAGTATGAGGTGAATGGAAAATGTGTGTAAATAAAGAAGAGTGAAAATGGAAGTGATGGTCGAGACTGCAATAGAAGGAGTCCCGTCAAGCCCAAATCCTCGAGGACGGCCGTCTATTGCGTGTGGGTGTCGCTCGCGATGATTAATGGGGAAAAGGAGGGGGGTTCTTTTGAGGGTTGACTTCAATAATGTTATTTTTATGTTATGACCATTATTTTGCTTTATTGTTACTAAGTATTATGTTATGTTAGTGTTGATTTTTATTAGTATTGTTACTATACGATTATTATTAGTCATAGGGATAAATGACTTGACAAGTCTCGACCCGCTGATAAGTAGTGACGTCACCTCTTCAATTCGCATTGTACATTTTTGTGTAGTAGATAGATACTATAGCTCCTTCTGACGCCCATCTCAGTGGGCACCTAGGGGCTTAAAGGGGCCTCGAAGCCCCCCCCCCCCCTCCAGAAGGTATTTATTGAGTTTGAAAGGATTGTTTGGTGATTTTCCTGCAAGCTTGGCTACGGTAGAATTTTATTCCGAGGTCTTTGGGTAACGAGGCAGCCGCGCTGATTACCCTTAGGTTCTTTGCCCTCTTTTATGTTCCACTGGTCGGCATTTCTTATTTTCTCTTTCCTTACTATATATCCACTAATGCCTTTAATGGTTAAACCATCCCCCAAGTTCAGTAAAAACTGCCTTGAAATGTGCTGTATAATTTTAACCCAAATAAGGCATATTTTTCTCTCCCAGTCATTTTGATAAGTGGTCCATTTTGCGTGAGATGCGCCCGTGCTTGTCTCAATTGTCCTCACGACTTGAAAGTATTCAAGGTTGTCCTTGAAATATGGTATCATTACCCTCCCTTCTATTTGCTAGGTTCTTTTCCCCTCGGCCGAAACCACGAGTGGGAAGCGACCCCCGCCCCCCTAAGGCGCCTTCATCCTCGAGATGTGGGGTTGCTTTAGGGGGATATTTTTGGGGCCCTTGTTGGCGCTTTCGGTTTTCCCAACTGCTGTTCGTTCCCCGGTTTTAACCCTCGCATCTGCCGCAGGCGGCATATGGGCGATATAGTCTCACTCTCTTCTGCTGGAGCCTTTGGAGAGTGCATAAATAAGCGGCTTTCTCGCCCACCCCGGCCATCTTGGCCAGTCGTGGCGCCATCTGTCGGACGCGAGTGAAATTGTAAATGCTGTCTTCTTCTGACGGAGAGCCTCCTCCTCTGTGGGGCTATAGGGATAGGGAAAAGGGGAAGGATAGCTGTGTACCTTCGCGTTTTTTGGTCCTCTATATAGGCACCTCTTAGGGCGACTCGGGGTAACGATTTTGACGCCAAGGATTCTTTCCCCTGGACATTCCGATTTGGTTTCTAGGTTGGGTCCCTCGCTGAGCTTGTGATGAAAGCACGAGTTGGTTAATTTTACATCGTGCGTAAGTGATAAGTGGATGGATGTGTGGGGGTGCTTGTATTGAGAGGGTCGATGAGGTAGGGAATGTCGCATCAACTTAGCTAGTCATCGAATTAGATGGGTGTTGAACTCTGCTCTGACTGACGCCACAAATGAGACGGTCTCGGTTTTGGAAAGCGAGTGTCCTCCCTAAGTGAGGGCGAAGGCGTCTAATGTCACTTTGGCGGTTTTACTCTCCTCGTCAAGATGCTATGGTTACCCCTGGCGACGAGGTCCTATGCATTCGCTTGCCTATTTAGAGGTTGAGGATCGGTGAAGGATGACGGGTGTTGACAGGATCCCGAATTCAATTCCTTGGCGTTCTCTTGGATAAGATTGGTCTGTGAGGTTGGTTGGAGATACCTGGGACCAGGATTCGGTGCTGGTAGGATGGCATATACCCTCCCTCTTTCCCAACTCGTCTATCATCGAAATAGAGGGGGGCAGGGTTTTGACGTATCTAAAGAAATTTTAAACTACTCGAGCAAAACCTATTTCCAACTCTTTCAGAGACGCGGGTGAGAGGAACCGTTTCCTTAGTTATTGTTCCAATTGACACCACAAACGCTCGATCAAGATGTGGTAATTGTTTGGGCCAATCTAAGTATTTGTCATTTTTGTACATTTCAAACGACCCTAGCTGTGTACTGTTAGAATGATATATTCAGCACCATATGATTCTTTCGGCCCCCAGATTCGTCCGAATATATCACTGGTTCATTGTCCAATTATTTTCGTCTATACACTTCATTTTACGATGGTACCTGTCGATTTCCGTAAACGTTTGGCAATTGCAGGCTTTCCGTGATGCTCTCTCCCCACAGTCTTGATCGAAACTGGACTGGTTAAATACTGATTAGGCTCTGTAGTCACACTGAAGCTGCGCTCCTATGATTCTTCGACACTGCATTTTAGAATTCTACGATATCTATCGCTGATTTGTATTTTTGTCGGAACTTGTCTTTCTCTGGTTCTCATAGGCACACATGATCTTAAAACCGGATTCTTTCTTCTGGTTCTCATAGGCACACATGATCATAAAAACGGATTCTTTCTTCTGGTTCTCATAGGCACACATGATCATAAAAACCGATTCTTTCTTCTGGTTCTCATAGGCACACATGATCATAAAAACAGATTCTTTCTTCTGGTTCTCATAGGCACACATGATCATAAAAACGGATTCTTTCTTCTGGTTCTCATAGGCACACATGATCTTAAAAACGGATTCTTTCTTCTGGTTCTCATAGGCACACATGATCATAAAAACCGATTCTTTCTTCTGGTTCTCATAGGCACACATGATCATAAAAACGGATTCTTTCTTCTGGTTCTCATAGGCACACATGATCATAAAAACCGATTCTTTCTTCTGGTTCTCATAGGCACACATAATCTTAAAAACGGATTCTTTCTTCTGGTTCTCATAGGCACACATGATCATAAAAACGGATTCTTTCTTCTGGTTCTCATAGGCACACATGATCATAAAAACGGTTCTCTCGGAGCATTGGACATTTAAGTGTGTGTGAGGTGGGTCCCAAACGTTGCACCCATTCGAGCTCATACATTCCTCGAAAGTCTGAAAGGGTTTTCATATTATTATCAGTCGACGGGACGAGCGGGGTCGCTGCCACTTGTCCCTTGTACTCGGGACGGGTTCGTTCACACAGATTTATTAGACTGACTTTTTGGAGTAGGCTGGCCTTCATTTTATTTGACTCGGTTACTAACTAATTAAAATTTTACAGAAATTAGCTTGACTTCCAAGCATCTTGCGGCTCACCGCACACCTCTAACTTCTTTCCATTCCTCACTAACTCATGGTTACTGTCTTTCTTAACGAGCTCTACAAATATACGTGGGCGAGTGATACACACCGTGGTATTAGCACCACGTATTAGATCTAGGGTCAAGACCACCTAGGTCATCTGTTTGATCTTCTACTGGTTTCTTGCTATACTATCGCTCCCTTTCCTCGCCCTCTCTCTCTCTGTCCTCCTCCTCTTTTCCCTGTTACCCTCTCACCGGTGCCCCAAGGCACAGGGAGTGGGGAAAGAGGGAATAGGAGGAGTCCGGGCTCTCTCGCCTCTTCTCCTCACTTCTGGCCCCGACTGGGCCAGATGGGGTGGGATAGCTCTGGACGCACTAGCCTTTTACACTCTCAAACTTTTTTTTTTCTTCTTCTTCTTCTTCTTCTTCTTCTCCTTCTTCTTCGGTAGGAGAGATGTACGTACCGGTAGGAGAGATGTACGCGCGGTAGGAGAGATGTACGCAGAACTTCGATGTACGCTGCTTCGTGTGAATTCTGATTTGGTTAAGTATGTGCGTAAGAGCGGGAAGTCGGTGAGAGCTCCGTGGCTTAGTCCGTTAATATTACGCTTAATCCGGGACCGAAATAGAAAATTTAAAATTCATAAAAACAATGGGTCAGTTATAAGTCGGCAAAATTACATAGATTCTCGTAGGGAAGTTAAACGTGCGGTCAGAGATGCGAAGAGGAAGTATGAAATAAACCTCGCTAAGGATTCAAAGAATGAACCGAAACGGTTTTATGGGTACGTAAATAATAGGAAACCCGTAAAAGGATCGATAGGGCCGATCAAAGATAAGGATGGTCGTTTGACTGAACTTCCGACAGAAATGTCTAAAATTTTAAATGAGCATTTTACGAGCGTGTTTACTGTGGAAGATTCTTCCGAATTGGAATCGTTAATTGGGGAAGTTCGTAGTGCTGATAAATGCATATCCGATGTAAGTATAAAGGACGAGGAAATTCTTAAATTTATTAAGCTAATGAAAAAGTCGAAATCTCCGGGGCCCGATGGGGTATATCCAATTCATTTAAAGGAGCTTCAAAATGAACTCGTTAAGCCATTGCGTGAAATTTTCAATCGCTCATTAGAGGATGGCGTAGTTCCGTTGGATTTCAAGCGAGCAAACGTTACACCTATATTTAAGAAGGGGAATAGATTTGAAGCAACGAATTTTCGGCCTATTAGTCTAACTTCGGTAGTTGGGAAGCTTTTAGAATCTGTAATTAAAGATAGAATATTGAGCCACCTCGAGGCAAATAAGCTGATTAACGATACCCAGCATGGATTTAGGCGTGCGAGATCGTGCTTGACTAACTTGCTCGAATTCTTCCACAAAATGATTTGCGTGTACGATGAAAGCAAAGCTGTAGACGTAATATATTTAGACTTTAAAAAGGCGTTCGACACCGTCCCCCACCAAAGGTTATTAATGAAAGTTAAAGCGATTGGGGTGACTGGTAAGATTTTAAACTGGATTAGAAATTGGCTGAAAGATCGCTCGCAGCGGGTAGTAATAAATGGGGAATGTTCAGATTGGGCCAGCGTTAGTAGTGGGGTACCGCAGGGCTCTGTTTTAGGCCCTTTATTGTTTTTAATTTATATTAACGATTTAGATAAAGGCATACTTAGTCGGATTTCGAAATTTGCGGACGACACGAAGCTGGGCAATCGTGCCTATGTAAGATCGGATGTCGATAAATTGCAGGGGGACCTAAACTCGATTGCCAATTGGGCGGACAAGTGGCAAATGGAATTTAATTTAAGCAAATGCAAGGTAATGCACTTGGGTTGCCATAATTTAAGAGTAGAATATACCATGAAAGGCCAAGTCCTCGACGCGGTTAAATTAGAAAAAGACTTGGGAGTATTAGTCTCAGACGATTTTAAATTCTCGAAGCAATGCGCGGATGCGTGTAAAAAAGCAAATCGCGTTTTGGGTTATATCGCGCGCAATTTCATCTTCAAATCTAAGGATGTAATTTTACCTTTATATAAATCCCTTGTTCGGCCACTTCTCGAATACGCTGTTCAATTTTGGGCTCCATATTTAATGAAAGATATCGCGCAATTAGAAAGAGTGCAGCGTTGGGCTACGAAATTAATTCCAGAGCTGAGGAATAGATCATACGAGGAAAGGCTCAGGGCTTTAGATTTGCCATCGCTAGAAAGCAGAAGATTACGTGGCCAGCTAATAGAAGTATTTAAAATACTAAAGGGTTTCTCAAACGTGGACTTTCGCAATCTGTTCGAACTGGATCATAGGGGAAATACTCGTCAGCACGGGTTAAAATTAGTGAACAAGCGTTTTAACACTAGTATAGCCCAAAACTATTTTACATTTAAAGTTACTCAAAATTGGAATCGGCTGCCCACCCACGTAGTAGATAGCACTTCGGTTAATATGTTCAAAAATCGTCTCGACGTGCATTTGAATAGTTTAAATATAACGTAGTTGAGCACTGTGAATTTAAACGTCCTTGCAGAGAGAGAGTTTGGAGCGGAGGTTTAAGGATATGAAATTATGATGACTAAAAATGATGCCGGCGATTCTCTGCATGTGTAGCTTAGATGTCCCATTTCTTTTCCGCCTATCCTATAAGTAGTCTCTATCCCTAAATTAGCTTTTCACCACTAGCAGTCGAGTGGCTGCGGAAGATGAGAAGAAAAACTTTCTATCTCCCCCGACCCCTAGTTTGATTAGTTAAAATTGCACGATAATGTACACATGTAGATAAGTGTGTACAGTAGATAGTATTAAAAAAAAAAAAAAAAGCATGTTAGAGATACACTCGTAGATAAGGGTGTATCGTAGTTTTTGATTTAGTGTAGCGGACTAGCCTCGAGCGGACCTTAGGGTCTTTGCTGGTCCTAGATTCTGTAGTTCTGTAGTTCTTCTGCATGTTCCTGCGCCGAGTGAGGGGGGCTTCTCCCGACGCCGGAGCCTCTACCTGCTTCTTGTTGCTTGTTTCTTTGCCTTTGTTTTTTATCTTTTTGCTTTTGCGAATTTTTTCTTTGTTTGTTAACCTAGACTAGTATTAGGCTGGAAGGTGATTACGGCAACTTTTGCCCTAGTAGGCAGTCACCAGACGGCCTCTTAAAATAAAAAATAAGTCCATCAATCTATAATCAAAAAGTTTTTCAGTCATTCGAAATTTGTCCAACGCCTGTATATACAGGGGGTCTCCCTAAACACTATATAGATTTAAACAAAAACAACAACTTAGAACAGGCGAATCCGCTAACAGATTCAGATGACTTTTTGTTTATTTGTATACGTAAAATAATTGTTTAATTTGTTTTAAATACATTTGAACTGTCAACCATTGCCATCAATGCACCATTGCTCTCTTTGATTCATTGTTTGGCGGACCAACAAAAATGTTTGTATTGATATTTCAAACACGCCTCTGCAAATGTGTTCTTTAAGTGTTCAAGTGATGTCGGTATTCTACTGTATACTGAATTTTTCAAATGACCCCATAAAAATTGAAGTGTGTTCAAATCTGGTGATCGTGATGGATAGATACCCTAACTATCTCGTCGTCCGCTCCGTCGAATATGAAAGATTTCATCAATGTAGTTGAGTTCCTCACATCGTAATGCTAATGAAGAGGGACTCCATTTTTTTTTTAAAGTAAATGTCCCCATCTTCGTATAGCGGTTGAATTACAGGGAACCTTTTCCCCGAAGTATATCAGCGCAAAAGAATGAGCCAACCAAACCTTTGGAAGAAAAACTACATCAGATAGTCATATCCGGCAAATTTACATGTTCCACATAAATGGGTCATTTTTCTTGTGCTATAAGGAGCTACAAGGAAGATATGTACCCTAGAAGACCTTACGGTCCATACAAGGAAGGTACTTTTGGCGCAATCTTCGAAGGTGTCCGTTGGCAACCTCGAAGATCACTCGCGAGGATCTTAACGGCGATTTCGCAAGACTTTATCTAGTCTTAACTTGAACTGGTCAACAGACTCACTGTTGACAACTTCCGTCGGCAGTGCGTTCCAACTACCGCAGATACTGTAAGTGAAGAATTTCCCACACAGATCACGGTGATATCGCTTCAGTTCAAGTTTAAAGCCGTGATTTCTTGTTTTCCCCTCGCTGAGCTGGAAAATATCCCCGTAGTCCAGTCTGTTGAAGCCTCGAAGTATTTTGAATACTTCGATAAGCTTACCACGTAGTCTCCGGGTCTCCTGCGAGAACATATCTAATTCCCTTAATCTATCTTCATAGCTTTTATGTCTGATACAGGGAATCAGTTTGGTTGCCCTGGCTTGCACGCTTTCCAATCTCGCGATGTCTTTTCGGAATGAAGGACTCCAAAATTGTACGGCATACTCCAGGTGCGGCCGAACGAGGGAGTTGTACAGACAAAGTACTATCTTCCTGTTGAGGTATCCAAACTGGCGCTTTATGTAGCCTAACATCTTTTGGGCTTTCTTCTCCACCTCAATACACTATTTCGAGAACTTGAGGTCACTCGTGATAGTTACACCCAAGTCCTTCTCAGTGTCGGTGGATTCAAGAGCAGTGCCCTTAATGATATACTGAGATTGGGGGTTTCTGTGGCCGATATGCATCACTTTGCATTTGTTTACGTTGAAAGGCATTTGCCACGTATCAGACCACTCCCCAATCTTCCGAAGATCTTCCTGCAAGCTTGCAGTATTTCCACCCTTTGCAACGTTCATACCAAGCTTGGTATCGTCGGCAAATTTGGAAATCTTGGCAACCATGCCACCGTCCATGTTTGACGTAGATGATGAATAGTAGTGGTCCCAGGACAGAACCTTGAGGCACCCCGCTAGTAACGGGCACCCACTCAGAAGCCTGTCCATTCACCACCACCCGTTACCGTCTGCCACTTAGCCAGTTCTCGATCCAGCCGGCTACTTTTCCGTCTATGCCCAGCGCTCGCACTTTCCGGAGAAGGCGGCGGTGTGGTACCTTATCAAAGGCTTTCTGAAAGTCTAAGTAGACCACATCCACCGCCTTGTCCCGATCGTGCTCACTGAAGACGAAGTGGAAGAATTCCACAAGGTTCGTCAGGCATGACCGTTGCCTTCGGAAGCCGTGCTGGGAACTCCTCAGTAGCAGGTTTGACTCTAAATGCAAGTCATGTTCAGTTATAGCGATTAATTATACTATTCAACTTAAATTAGGCCTTATCAGACCAAACAATTTTTGTCCGCAAATTGCCCCTCTGTGTTGTTACTCGAAACCACTTAAAAATTGAATTATGCTCATTCAAGGGATGCAAGATTTCCATTTAGCATTCTTCAGAATTCTGCTAACAGTTGTCTTTTCCGTTTCACGAGCACATTTTTCTCTCGGATTTTCTTTCTGATCTGTTGAGTGTATATCTACAACTTCTTCAGAACCGTTAGCGTCTTTGTACGCCTAGTCGCTCGCTTTATACACCATGCACAATACCCGTATACTGTATTTCAAATTCCTCATGCGTACGCGAGGATTAGTTCCAAAATTGTCCCTTGTTGTTGAAACTTTGATATCGTCTTAACTTTAAAATACATTATTATCCATTGCCGTTGCTCAAATGATACGCGCGCATTCCCATTGCCTATGTTTACTGTAGGTAGCGATTTTGTATATCTTTAAGCAAGGCTGTTAACTCCGTTCTTGTATCTCCTTAAGCTATAAAAATAAATAAGTCATCTGAATCTTTTAGTGGGTTCGCCTGTTTTGTTTTGTTTTTTGTTTTTTAAAACATGCATACGTGGTTTTGGGACATTATTTGTTCTGAAGGTAAAAAAATTGTTCTATCTTGTAAATTCTAGGTATTCTTATTAAAGTAGGGTGGCTGAAGTGAGTTCATTGCTTATTACATATATCATGTTCGTGTTGAGTTTAGAACATGAAGTAATTTTTGAGATAGTTAGAAAGATGGAGTAGTTTTTATGGCTAGGAATAAATGCTGAATAGAGCTTGGTGGTTATAGGTTATATAACGAGCTCGTACATAAATCAAATAAACCCATTTTTTAAAAAGAAATACACGCTAACCAATTAAAAACGTCTTATTTTTTTTATAACCCAGTATTTATAAAATTAAATTGCTTAGGAGGAAAAAGTAAGCCGCATGTCTTTCCGTTGGTAGCACCGTAGTCACCGTTTGATCCCTTTTCATTTAGGCTCATGTGTGCCCCTCCCCTCTCCTCGTGGGAGCCCCCCCCCCCGCCGCTGTCGCGCCGCTCGGATTCCCTGAGGAGGCCGAGAAAGAAGGGGACAGGCATGACGTCATGCGGTGCACCCCCCCTTCCCCCGCTTCAGCGCCTGGACTGCAGGAGATATCGTAAATGATTCGTTTCGAGCCCAGTCGTCAATTGCCCATCCGCCGATCCAGTGGCGACTCATTGACACGTCCGATGTTGTGTGCCCTGGCGGCGGGTCGCAGAGACCCCCTCCCCATGTGCGGGAGGTCTCGTGGGTGTCCGGTTGCCCGTGTGAACGAGAGTGGTCATTCGTACAGGAATGTTGCTTCGTTCCGAGTTTGTACACGCTTGTGCCCCCACGTGATGTTCGCTCCTTCCTCGGGGGCGTCATTTTGGATTCCCGTTTTCCTCTCCCTCGGTCTTCCTGGCCGCTTTGAGGCACGACCAGCTCCCTCAACCTGGATCTCCTCCCCCTATTTAGATTGACATGTCTTTGCGTCGTTTCCGTTTCGCCGTGTCCTTCCTTGGCGAAGGACTGACGCCATGTCCCCGTTCTTTGGGGTTATTACATACCCCCACTGCCTCATTGGAGATCCCTGGAAGCCAGGAGAGTTCGAACCACGTTTAGATACTTGGCTTGCGAGGAAAGATAGGTGGAAAGGGAGTCTGGAAGCACTGGGGCATATTGTGTGGCACGGGCGGTGTATTTCACCTCCGCCCCTGCTAAAAGGCTGTGTGTGGGCGGGTGAGGGGGGAATTGTACGAACTGAGAACCTCTTGGGTCGGGGAATACCACTACCACCACCCTAAAGATGGTATGTTGCACAAGTTTTTATTGGTTCCTCTACAAGCTCTTATGTCCATTCCGATGGGACCATTATTATATGTCAGGTTGATACAGGGGGTGCCAAAAATAACGTAGACATTTTAAAAATATGTGTGTGTGTGGTGGGGTCATCTCTGAAGGATAATAGGTTGTTGGCTTTGGGGTCCGTGGAGCGGGAGGGCGTTGATGCGCGTCGATCCCATTTTGTGGGAAAGCGGTTGATAATAATAATAATATGCATCTTGTTTTTTTTTATACAAGTCCCCATGTGACCTCGGGGACACCCTGTATAACGCCTATGCTGGTGGTTACGGGTATCTGCCTTGATTGCGAAGGTCGGGCGTGCGCAAGAGAGTTGCACGACCTCCCGGATTCAAAGCGCCCCAAGCAGCAAATCCACAGGGTGAAAATGGATGCCCCCCCTCCCCCCATTCCGAACCATCATGCCTGTTGATGGCCATGTCTCGCAGCGCCTTCCGGACCCCGCGTCCGGAAGGAAGACCCGAGTTGTTCACCCATTTAAGGGCGACGTCTCCAAGTTTGCCAAACACTTCCAGCCATCATTTGCTGGTCCTCGCACCTGCCCCCCCCCCCTCCAGGGGATTCAATGGGTAACCTTGCTGCAACTGACAACTAGATCGTGGCTTTCTTAATAGATCTCTTTACAAACTATGGGATACGGCATCGTTGCTATTGCGTTTTGAATTCCAGGAGTGGGGGAGACTGCTCCAGCTGGTCATTGATGCGGAGTTCTTTGTTTATTGTTTTTCGTGTGGAGTGTGTGTGGGAGAGGGTGGGAGTGATATGGATGGTTGATCGCTGTAAAGTTCGGCCCGATAGCACGACCTCTATGCGGTGTATCTCTATTCTCGGATTCCTCCGTCGTCACGACTTCCTCGTGTGTTAACGGGCAACGCTTCTTTCGTCCGCCCTCGAAGGCAATCCGAGATCATTAAATACATAAATATTACTCCTCCATACCTACATGTGGGGGTAGGGGGGGCGTTTCCTTAGTAGTAGTGGTAATCATGAGGGAGGAGCGAGAGAAAAATGCCTCCTTATCGAAGGTTGCTTTCCCAATATTATGTTGCAATGGCTTTCAATTGGCGGAATGACCCCCCCCCCTTTCCCCTCTCCGTACAAATCAGACCAACATTGAATGCCATGGCTCTCTGCCCCCCCCCCCCCTCCGTTTCGCTAGCGATCTCATCCCGGTAGTATGGGGGGAGGGTTGTTCTATGATAGAATGCAGCGGCGTCCACATTCCGGCGGGTTTTTTTTCGCGCGGATTTTTGTTCTCTCTAAAGTGGTCAAGGTTGAGGCGATCGCTCGGGGGCAATTGGGGTTGGATGGATTCTAAGGCTGTATCAGGGCGAGGGGGGGGGGTCGGGAGAGTAGTAGTAATGTGTGTTGTGAGAGAGTTTTCTTCCACTCCGTCGCCTGGGATTTCTAAGGCCTTCACTTTCACCTTTATATTGTCAATCTCTGCGTCTCTCTTTTTAGCGGTTTCTTATTTTCCCGGGGGGGGCGGGATTGCAGCTGAGCGAAACAGCTGCTACTGTTTATCTTTACTACTAGTCCTACGTTGACTACTACTATTACATACCTGCTGCCAGTGCCGGTTTAACCTAGTATCACGTGTTACGGGCTTCGCCCTTCAGGGGGCCCCGCGGGGATGTAAAAAATTAGTAATAATTAAGTTTTTGCCCTCAGGCACAGAAGGCCGAGGCAAAATAATTATTCATTTTCCTGATTTTTATATTATTATTATTATATATGATATTACTATATATAATAAAAATATAGAAAACTTCACTAGAGCATACCGCATAGTATAATAATTCTGGCATTATGTTACAGTAGTACAGGGTGATGTTATTTAAAAAGAAATAAAAAGTGTACAAAATAAAACTCCTCCTTTTTCAGTTGAGTCCTCCCACCCATACCAGCAGTTCTTTTAAATTCCTCAGCTATTTATTTCTCTCTCTGCAGAGGAAAATGGGGGTGGGGGTGAGATACAATACATATATATACGGGTGGGGGCCCCGCAGCTCCTTAAAGCGGCCCTGCCTGCTGCCTACTATTACCTACATGATCCTTAGTATCACTTGCCTGCTGGCCACTATGATTTACGTCTATTATGGAATCGACAACAAAGAGTTTGTATAGTCGGGATTAAATCTGAGTGGGGGTATTTTACCAGTGGGGTTCTTCAGGGGTCAGTGTTGGGGCCGTTGTTGTTCTTGATTTATATTAATTATCTTGAATTGAGTATAAGTAGCGACCTGAGAAAGTTTGCTGATCATACTAAGTTGGGTAGGATTATAAGGTCCGACTCTGATGTTGATGTATTACAAGACGAATTTACCAAACTATTCCAATGGACAGAGAAAAGGCAAATAGAATTTAACATAAGCAAGTGTAGTGTAGTATAGGTGTGTAATCTACTGAATAATTATCAAATCAATGGGAGAGTTTTAGGAAGGTCAGAATGCGAAAGAGATTTAGATGTCCTTGTAAGTTTTGACCTCCGACCTAAAAAGCAGTGTTTAAGTGCTAAGAGTGGAGCGAAGAGGGTATTGGGGGTTTATTGAGAGGAGTATAAGTAATAGGAGTGCTG
Organism: Ceratothoa steindachneri; assembly: GCA_963969495.1. Taxonomy (NCBI): domain Eukaryota; kingdom Metazoa; phylum Arthropoda; class Malacostraca; order Isopoda; family Cymothoidae; genus Ceratothoa; species Ceratothoa steindachneri. The sequence continues at coordinate 69,558,899 of OZ018326.1, forward strand.
ATGTCATTCTGAAATTGTACCTGACATTAGTTAGGCCTCATCTTGACTATATTTTGGTTACCATATTATATGATGGATATTGGTTTGCTTGAGTTTGTGCAAAGTAAGATGATTCATGGGTTGAGGAGCTTACCTTATAGTGAAAGGCATAAGAGACTAAATCTACATACGTTAGAAAGGAGAAGACTTCGAAGGGGAACTGATTGAGTTCTTCAAGTGGGTAAGAGGTTTTAATTGGGAATTGGGGAGACATAGGTAAGGTTCTTATTTTTAGTGAACAGGATTGGATGCGTAGCAATGGGTTTAGGTTTTAAGAAAGAAATTTGGCAGAAATTGGTTTACAAATCGAGTGGTAGATGAATGGAATAGGTTCGGTAGCCATGTGATAGAAGCGTCCTCCCTGCGGAGGTTTAAGGATAGATTTATGGAGGCTGATGCTACGAGGGGCGGTCAATAAGTTTTGCGAATCGGTAGGGCAAAACAGAGGAAGGGGGATGGCTGTTTGTGGGGGTGTTAGGACAAGTTATGGCAAGTCAGGACCTGCAGCCGCACGCTCATGCTTCGTCTATTTAAGAAGCAGTAGCTGATCGCAGATCGTCAGTCACAAATTTTTCAACAACGGAGAAGGTTGAGCACCGCGCAGTGATCAAATTTTTGACCAAGGAAGGCAAGAATGCAAAAGAGATCCATGAACGCATGGTTGTGTGCACCGACACCGCCCCTTCCTATGCAACCATTGGTCGCTGGAATAGGGAGTTCTGCCATGGTCGTGAGTCCCTTGAAGATGACCCCCGACCAGGACGCCCGTCAGACGTGACCAACGAACACAATGTGTCCCGTGTGGAGAGGCTGATCCTCGAAAATCGACGGATGAAGGTCGAAGAAATCGAGCGAGAACTTGGAATATCACATGGAAGTGTTATCAACATCATCCACGACAATTTGGTCATGACCATAGTCTCTGCCTGTTGGATCCCTAGAAACCTCACGAAACCTCACGCCCCATGATCGACTTTAACGTCGTCAAAGTTCGGAGGAGCTGCTGCTCTTGTACAACCAAGACCCGGCGGGATTCGAGTCACGCTTAGTGACAAGTGCTGAAACTTGGGTCGATCACTGGGATCCCGAGACCAAGCTCAAAAGCATGGCCTGGAAGCACAGGGGCTCTCCGACCCCCATCAAGTTCCGGACCCAACCCTCAGCCGGGAAGATCATGGCCACCATCTTCTGGGATTCTGAGGGAGTGTTGATGGTGGACTATGCGCCTCGTGGAAGAACCATCACAGGCCAATATTCCGCCGAGGAACTGGCTGGGTTGAAGAAGTGCATCCGTCAGAAGCGGCGCGGCAAGTTGACACGCGGTGTCCTGCTCCTCCACGACAATGCCCCTGTCCACAAGGCCAGAGTTGCACAAGCTGCCCTGCGCGAGTGCGGATTCGAGGAGCTCAGCCATAACCCCCTACTAATCCAGAGCTGGCCCCTAGCGACTACTTTTTATTCCGCCAGCTCAAGGCTGCACTGCGTGGACGCCGGTTTGGGGGCGATGAAGATGTCCAGCTCGCCGTCCAGGAGTGGATTGAACAGCAGTAGGGAGATTTCTGGTTGTCGGGAATTCGAAGCCTCAGGGACAAGTGGCGCAAGTGCATTCAAGTCGAGGGTAGTTATATTGAAAAATAATAATAACACTTTTCCTCATATCTCGTTTCCTTATATCCGAATTGCAAAACTTATTCACCGCCCCTATTATTACCATGACCTACCCAACCCTCTTTTTCGTAATAGTGTCAGTCAGGTAAGTCCCTTGAGGCGATCTCGTGTGAATGGGCTGTGGTGAGTGAGATAGTGTGAGCGTGCGCGCATGTGTCTAAATTTGAGAGAGTGTCAGTTTCTTCCCCCACCCTCTCTCCCCAGTGGCTCTACGTGTAATTGTTTCGGTTGAAGGCCTTGGTGGGTGGCAGCTTCCGATGGGGATGTTTTCTTGGTCCTTCTAGCGGAGCTGCTCCTATCCGCAAACAAGCGACGGTTGTTGACCTTTTCCCGTCTCTGGTAATTTATAGAGTGCATCCATGCGAGTGGCGTCTTCAAATCCTATTTAAAGTTTAGGAATGATCCTAAGGATTGGGGAGCCTAAATCTATGAGGTTTCTTCTGCGAAGCGAGAATGGGCTGCGCGGAATTGCATTCACCTTCGTAATTTCTGTGACACATGGGTTTGGTCTTGGGCTCTTGGATCTGCTAACTTGCGTGGCTTATAATAGTCCCCGGTGGCTCTTTTTTTTCATCAAAATTGTTTTAAGTGACGTTAAAGTAATTTTGTTTTCACCACCACTTTTGTTTAACTGAATTCCGCTTGATTGTTGAGATTTGCATAGGCAATTGCTTTTAATTGACTCCGCTCTATTGTGATTGGTATTTATTACCCCCACCTGTGATTTTTTTTCGTGAGCCGAGGGCCATAAATAAACCCGGAAGAGAATTCGTTTTATTTGTCATACCTCGGAGTACTTAGCCTCCGCACTCATTTTCCCTAATTTCACCACATTTCTTAGGATTCTCAGCAATTTTCTGGTGCTGATTCCTTCGTTGGATGACGCTGATAAATTTGAATTAAAATGACGTGTCAGGGGTGTTATACGCATGCGTGCCAATCACACACACATCCAACCTATCTAATTTGAATCCTTTTTTTATGACGTAATCGCGACAACGATTTTTGGACTGGCGTACCAACCAACCATTCCCGGATTGGCAACCCTCCGGACCTCAATGCCTACAGGTGGTTTTCCTTTCTAATTTTAAGTAATAATAATAATTGTCCTTCGAACTAATAAAAAAAGGGGTTGCAAAATCTGTCTTTCTATTGACATTTTTCAGTTAATCGTGTCTCAGTTCCGTTTGCGGTCGCATTAAGCGAACGCAGTTTCCCCCTCTTTGTCTCCAGGTCCCCTTACACCCAAGATCACCTAACCCCCAGAACCCCCACCCTCAACACTGTTCTAAACGAAACTTAGAAAAAAAATATCTGGCGGAGATGTCCACGTTGGGTATCGCCATTTCTAAAGTATTATGATTAAAGTGGATAATCCCCCTCCCCTCTCGCCCAATACAGAGGGGGGCGCTCAAAGCCCCCTTGGTTCTTCAGAACCTTTCGGTACGATCCCTTTAAAAGCTATATATGATGTAGATATTATTCCCTCTTTATTTGTACTCAGTATACTTGGTTAAGGGGGCCCCCACCCCCAGCGGGGGTGTGGGGGGTAGCATGTCGAAGCTTTTTTCTCTCAAATTTAAAACGCAATAGCAACGAGGCGCTGAAATCTGTAAAATGAAAATAGTGTGAGGTATGTAGTCCCAAGTCCTCCTGTAGGCATTGAGGCCGAAAGGGCATGCCGCTTGTTCAAGGGTTCGTTGTAAGGGCATTATAACTGCCACGCCAGCAATACCCCTCCTTCCAGGGTAATGCCCTTCCCACACGAGGGTCCGAGGCTATATCTTTCACACATTTTCGATTCCTTCACCTTTTTAACACTTTATGTTTTACATCTTACGAATTGTCTGGTGGAAATTCCCTCGTTGGCTTTCGCTTTAAAAGTATTTTTAAAGAAAAATCTGCCGCTGTTCGTGACATGAATTCGTCGTCGAAGCTTACGTTGGTCTCGGGGCATTACAAGGCCTGTACAAGTCGTATAAGAGGTGCGCACTAATCAGGCCAGAGTCGTGCACTAGTGAGGCAAGAGGCGCGCACTAGTGAGGCAAGAGGCGCGCACTAGTGAGGCAAGAGGCGCGCACTAGTTAGGCAAGAGGCGCGCACTAGTGAGGCAAGAGGCGCGCACTAGTCAGGCTAGAGGCGCGCACTAGTCATATCAATCGTATACAACTCATGCGCTAGTCATTCAGTGTGTGGGGAGGGTGTTCTTATTAGTTTTATGAAGTGATTCGTCGCTTTGATGCCTGCGGACCTCACCGATCCTATGATATTTCTTTTTCATTAAAATTCAAAGTGAAACCCACCGAGGGCATCCCCGCGCGGAAGGTTCTTAAGGGGAGCTTTGTAGGAAAGTGAAGATAGAAGAAGCGAAAATATAGGGAAGTTTGCCATAGATGCTCCTGCCCGTAAGGCGGTTGAATCGTGTTGAGGGGGGTGGGGGCATTGTCCTTGTTACACCTGAAGCCTGGAGGGGCGTCACACCTTCCCTGCCCCATTGCCCCAATACCTGTAAGAGCATATGTGACCATATCATCTTCCACGTGTGTTCACTTCCATCTTCCGCTTTCCTTATGATCTTTCATCTATGCGCGACGCTGCCCTCGTTGGTTTTCATTCAATTTCTAAACAAAGCCACCAAAACATAGAGGTTTAAGGTTGTGCCTTATAAAGGCCGACATCTTGGGGTTAGTGGTGTGGGGGGCAGAATGCGCATTCCTGATCGTAGCATTTAAAATTGAGGTTTGCTGGTGCAGTCTGAATCCCTCTCGGTTTTGTTGTTTTTATTCTATTAATTTTTTTCATCCCCCACCCATCCTGATTCGTTCCTCCGACTTATTGCCTAATTTTAGTTTCATTTTTATCCGTAATTTAAAAAAAAAAACAAAGTAGGATCTGTAACATCGATTTCATGCGGGTTCATTTTCTGTGCGTGACAGGGAAACCAAACAAAACTAATTTTAATTGGTATTTTTAATCGCCTGTTGACCTAATTGGTACTAGAGACGATTAACGTGAGATGTTGCTCAATGCATCGATTTTCTAGTGCTTATATAACAAGAATTGAGCGAGAAATGACTCAATTTATCTAAATGATCGGATACAGCGACGCCCATATATTTCAAACCACGATGGGTACCATGGAAACCGATGACACGCAGGTGAGGCCGGGTTTGGAACCAATGATGGTGGGTTCCCCCTGTTTTTCAGAGGTTCCAAGTGTGTTTGGTACCAGGTACCAGTTCTGGTCATCCTTGAACTTTTTCCTTCCTCGCATCCTCTGTTTAACTTTTTAAAGGGAGCGAGACTTCTCGTGTGTTTTGGTGCTGGGGTGGGATGGTCGTGAACAGAGTTTGGGGGGAGGGGAACATTTGACCGAATTGTCCCCCTTTTATTTTTAAAAACGATGGATAGGGACTTGCCACCTTGATTTGATCCATACTTTCAACTTACTATTCATCCGCTATGGCTCATTTCATCTGATTTGGCAGTGGAATGTGTTCACATTTGGGTGTTCTCTCAAGCTTATCAAAAGAAGTGAGGATGAGGTGGCTCAATTGGATTAACTCCCGACTTGTTTTTTTTTTTTTTATTCACAGAACGCTACAAAGGACGGGGAGAACAAACCCCGTTTCCTTGCAGTTACACGACTGGAAGACGTGCAGGCTGTTCGGTGTGCTGAGTTCCACCCCTCGGGTCAGTTCTATGCAGTTGGCTCCAACTCCAAGACGCTCCGAATCTGCGCCTATCCCAAATTGAATGACTTGAGGTAAGTCGAATCAGCTGTTTCCCAGGAGCTTATTACTGGCAAATGTGAGCTTCCTACTTATCTTTATCTTCGTGCCATCGGGCAACTTTCGTAAATAATCCTGTTCCATTTAGACCGCTTATTAGAACCATCGTCATCATAACCGGTTTGCTTGAAAATGGATCTTTCCCTTTTCCATTTCAATTCGTCGTGGCCTTGGTGTCCAAGCTCCGCGTCCGCGTTGTTCTTGTCCTGCTCCGACCGCAGCCTAATCTAATCCAATCCGGACCTGGACACACAATACTCGTTGGTTAATCGGTCTAATCGCTGTCCACGCCTCTTCATCTTCCCTATATGAATGAAGGTGACCTGTCGATCAGTAACCTAGTTTCGGGGTCCATGCTCACATGTGGTTTTGTTACCGTTGTAAACTTTGCCACCGCTTTTATCATGGTCATCTTCTACTGAGAGCCTTTTAATTTGTTCAAGGTTATCTTTTCATGCTTATTTCTGTGTGCAACATCCCCATCTCCTAGAAGTGGACTGACATGCAATTTCTAACGCATTCAGAAACTGGCGGACTATATGACTTTTTGAAGGAGGCTGGCCTCCACTCTCTTTGTTGTAGGTCGCATGTTCCTGCGCCGGGGGAAGGCGGGCCGACCCCCGACCCAGGAGTGTGCTTTTTTTATTTGTTGTTTATTTTTTAGCTTGTGTCTTACTTAGCCTTTGTTCCCTTTTTTATCTTTATTAATTTGTTGTTGTTGTTTTTTTGGGGGGGGCGGTAATTTAGCTGTCGCGTAAGTAGGGCGACTTTTACCCTAGTAGGAAGTCGCCAGATACGCTCTTAAAATTTAAAAAAAAATATATAAATCGTTAATCTTCTTTTCACTTTCCTCCTCCTTAGTGCCAATGTCCTTGACAACGAGTCTATTAACGAGTTTCCCAGTAATCGAGATGGCATCTACTTGGTGTTTCGAGTGATCACTTTCCTGTCCTAACGTATCTTTCTCCTCAGGGAAGACCACAGCACCTACCAACCGACAGTGCTGTTCAAGCGAACCAAGCATCACAAAGGATCCATCTACTGCCTCGGATGGAGTCCTGACGGAGAACTGATCGCAACGGGATCCAACGACAAGACCCTCAAGCTCATGCGATTCAACCAGGACTCGTGCACCATCGAAGGTAACTCAAAGGAATGTTAAGGTTTAAAGTATGGTTGCGCTACAATGGAACTCCACTGTGTGGGTGCCTCGGTAACGTCAGTGGCGGATCCAGGATAAAGATTTGGGTGGGGTTAACCCGAATTCCACCCTCTCAGTAGTCAGAGAAAAGGTCATTGATGATTATAATAATGGTTATCGTGCACAGCATTGATAATAAATAGCAGTACCTCATAAAGGCGTGAGCACGAACACTCTCAGATCCGTATTTTTTCCACACATCAGAAAATTATAAATTGGGGCTTATTGTAGTTTTTGGACCTCAACTAAGATATAATGTTGAATTTAATAATTATTTTTGAGATTTATTTGTATTTTATATATGTATCATATATGATACATTCGATCACAACGGTTTAAAAAACTATTTTTATATATATTCTATATTATCACATAACTCTTTCTGAATAGCAGAATACAAGTATGGCTTAAAAAAGAAATATAAACATAAACGGGTCTGAAATTTTCGGGCGGAGATTGAGCCCCCTTAGCCCCCACTACAGCCCACACCCCCTGGGTAACGTGTCCTCGAAGAACTCGAAGGCAGGATTACATTAATGTAATATCCTTCCTTGGCGGCGCACTTCGACTGGACACCAAACTTCATGTTTGTGTTGAACACAAGTTGCGTTTAGCAATATGACCTGGTATACAGCGGATGTTTTCGTGTGTGTATACATGAGTATGTGTACACATGAAGCTGTACTGCTTATGGTAGGCAGCAAGGTTGTTTTTGTTTTTCAACAAACCACTCCCTAGGGAAAGAGAAAAAGAATTGAGTGGTCAATTATTCCCAAGTGGGTATGGCAGGGCCACCCCATTTGGATGTATCCTGCATGAGGTTAAGTTGCAACTGAACTTCCACTGTTTAACTGTTACATGAGTCGCTAGTATCCGGGGTGAAATCAAATTCCAACAGCATGCAACAGCCTCACTCAACTCTAACCTGGTCCCCTCAGGACAGCCTCCCAGAAGGCGGGGCACCACTTAATTGTTGTAAGAGTGGCAGGGGCCTACAACACACCCTGTAGGATCAAAACTTTATCCTTTAATCTCCAGGGGGAGAGGTCATTTTAACCCTGGGGAGCAATGAACAATAACACTGTGTGGTTTGTGGGCACGCAGGCTGTTTGCCTTATACCCTTGGGTGAACCCTGATTGGACCAAACCCTATTGCCCCTCGTGCCGCACTATATGAAGTGCCAATAGTGTAGGAATAAAAAGATCGGTAGTTTGTAAGGTAGTCGCCAGATTGATGCTAAAAAAATATAAGGTAGATAAGAGTAGGTGCAGTCTTAGTATCATTGATGTCCGCCTACCCTAACCCCGACCTTTTCTTTTGGTAATACGACCCGTTTCCTACTAATTTTCTTAGTTGCAAATTATCAGAACAATTGGTGCAGTTAATGTAGAGCAATAAATAATATCGCCCACTGCTTCTAGCCTCCTATGGGACGTCCCTAGTCTTCTATAAGAAGGGTCATGATTCAGAATATGAATTTAGTTAGACCCTTCCCCCAAAATTGTTCGAATCATACTGTTATACCTTTAGCCTCTTTCTGTCCAAGGTAGGGTGGCTCGGAGACTGTGGATCGTCCAAAAGAGGGACCCCCGCTAGCCTAAGATTTCAAGGCAGGCGGAGGGAGGAAAAGACTCGCATGGAGAGCCCAACCTTTCCCGATAAGTCCTCGAAGGCGACAGCGGCTTATGGTCATTGTCCGGCCAACAGCGCCCGGAGTTCTGCCTCCGAGAAGCGTACGGCCATTCCCATGAGGGTCTCCTCTTCGAAGATGGCCCCCGCATCTCCTCCGAGCTAGGCCTGGAGGGCATACTCCATCAATGGAATTGCCGCGGACTCCGGGCCAACTGAGAGGAGCTGCCTAGGCTCGTCTCCTCCCGTTCCCCGTTATCTATCTTTTTGCCAGAGACCACGCTGTGCGCGTGCCCCCTGCCCACCCTCCCTGGGTATAAGGGTTTTGCGACCCCACTACCAGGCAGGAGGATGCGCCATTTTCACCCGGCATAATGTCTCCGGCATGATCCCTTTGGCTCCCTTCCACACCTTCTAGAGGGGTCTTCCCGTTAAGTGAAGACACGTATGCCCGACAAGAAGAGCAGCTGGCGCGATTCGAAATATACTGGAACCTAGCTTTAGCTCGACTAAATTCACCGCCAGTGTAGTCGTTCGGGCGGCGCTTATAGCGCATGTAGGCATAACGCTTCTGTTTGAGGGCCATCTCACACTTGGCTGACCATCACGGGAGGGCTTGGCGTGCAAAACGTGCAGACGTTCTAGGAATAGTAGTTAGGCCCACGGCGACGAGGTTGCCACAGAACTCAACGGCCTCATCTACCAATCTAAATTATCGACTGGCACCCATACTGGGATGGGTGCCAGGCAGGAGGATGCGCCATTTTCACCCGGCATGATGTCTCCGTTCTCCTCTTCGCTTTAGATACCTCCTTTCAGACAGTAGCTGTGCAGTTGCATCTGGATAGAAGGTATACTGTTATTTATGTGTACATTCCACCGTCTGCCGACTTCGACGGGGGGGACTTCGCCGCGTCGTTGCACGGTTGCCGAGGCCCTATCTCTTGCTCGGAGATCTGATCGGTAGACACTGCCTCTGGGAGACTACTCCATTAATCCCAGGGGTCAAGTCTTTGCTGACCTGATCGACGAGCTGGAGATAGGTGTCCTAAATGTGGATGAGTTTACGCATCACTGCCCGAGAACCGCTTCACTTTCCTGTCTCGATCTATCTGTGTGCTAACCGGATGCACAGTCTGATTTTAGGGGGGGGGGGGGGGTCGATGACCTCCATGGTAGTGGTCACTTTCCCATTCAAATATAATTTTATGGGCTGAGGCCGCCCGAGAGCCCGCCCCGGTGGTGCTTCGCGCTAGCGCGGTGGTCCGCATTTCAGGAAATGACTGATTTTCTGTCTCAGTCGATAATTTAGATCGGTAGATGAGGCCGTTGAGTTCTGTGGCAACCTCATCGCCGTGGGCCTAACTACCATTCTTAGAACGTCTGCACGTTTTGCACGCCGACCCCTCCCGTGATGGTCAGCCAAGTGTGAGATGGCCCTCAAACAGAAGCGTTATGCCTACATGCGCTATAAGCGCCGCCCTAACGACTACACTGGCGGTGAATTTCGTCGAGCTAGAACTAGGTTCCGGTATATTTTGAATCACGCCAGCGGCTCTTCTTGTCGGGCATACGTGTCTTCACGTAACGGAAAGACCCCTCTAGTAAAGGTGTGGAAGGGAGCCAAAGGGATTCGGGGCAAGTTCTCGCAGGACCCCCCTCCAATTCTCCAGGAGAATGGGAATGCAATCTCTATCCCTGCGTCCGTGGCGGAATTCTCCGCATTCTCTAGCCGGGATGCTGCTCCGCCAGCATTCAATGCGCGTCGTGATGTCGCGGAAGCCCTCCAACTGGAATTTACCTCCAGAGGTGGAGAACCCTTCAACGACAGGTTTACTTTGAGTGAGTTGCGTTCCGCCATGCTTCTACACCTAGGTGAGCAAAACATGGCATTTCTGTTTAGATTTGTTCAACAGGATATGGAATGAGGGTATCTTCCCAGACTCCTGTCGAATCGCTACTGTGCTCGCTTTTCCCAAACCCGGGAGAGATTACTCTACCCCGGCCGGTGTTCGCCCACTCTCTCTAACTTCCTACGTGTGCAAGTTGATGGAGAAATTGGTAAATATTAGATTAGCCTTTGTTTAGAACAGCGGAGGCCATCTGTCCTGTGCACAGTGCGGCTTCCGCAAGTTCCACTCCACGTCGGATGCTCTTCTCCGACTGGACTGTCATGCCTAAGTGGGTAGTTGCCAGATGGGCTCTATAAAATTAAAAAAAAAAATCTTCGACTGGAAAATGCCGGTTTGCAAGGCCTTCCTTTGTAGACAGCACTCCCCCACGGTGTTTTTCGATCTTGAGGTAGCCTATGATACCGCATGTCAATACGGTATAATGGAGACTGTCCATGCGAGGGGACGCGTCCAACCTTGATATCTGAATTTTTGCGAAATCGTTGATTCTGCGTATGGGTGGGGGTGGGGGCTCTCCGGGCCACTGTAGCAGGAAGAGGGTGTTCCGCAGGAAAGTACCTTCAGTGTCACACTCTTTGCCCTGAGGATTAATGGCATCATCTGGTTAGTGCCGGAAGATGTTCTCGCTACGCTCTACGTGGACGACCTTTCGAACTTTTTTGGCTCTTCCCAGATGCCACCCCTGGAGCGTTCATTCCAACGGGTATTGAACCGCATCTCTCGCTATCTTGAGGCGCACAGGCTTCGGTTTTCTTAGTCAAGTCTAAGGTGGTGCACTTCTACCGGCATCCACTGCTCCACCCTGACCCAGACTTGTTTCTAAATGGGATTGGCCTGGAAGTGGTAGACTCGCACCGTTTCCTTGGTCTTGTATTTGACCGATGCCTCACCTGGGACGCTCATATTCGCAGCCTCTGGGTCTCTTGTACCCACCCCATGGACATTCTTTCTTCCGTGATGTTCCTCGCCTGGGGCGCTGATAGGGCTACTGCCTTACTTTTTATCGATCCTTTGTTCATTCGAAGGTCGACTACGGATGTTTTATGCATCCGTAGCTGAGCGTGTATTGCGGAAGGTAGATTCGATATAGCATACCCGCCTGCGCCTGGTGACCAGTGCCTTCCGCACTTCCCCCATTGAGAGCCTCTTTGTTGATGCTGGGGAGAAGCCACTCACTCTGCGCCGTGCACAGTGCATAATCGCCTGTACGCGCGAGCCCGGCGCCTCCCTCGCAAACAGCTGCCAATGCATTCGCAGCTGATCTCGATGGTACCAAGCCATTTGGGTTTTGTGCTAGGAAATTCCTTCTAGAGCTAGGTATAGCTCTCGGGCCGGTGGCGCCTTTGGTTCTGCCCTCGACGCCACCTTGGAGTGTATCACCTTTGACTATTTGTCGCCACGCCTCTGCTCCCAAAGGTTCTACAGCGCCGGGAGTATTGTGTTTGGCCTTTTTGGAGCACGCTGGAACCGTGCCAGTGTATACGGATGGCTCCAAGTCCCAAGAGGGGATCGGTTTCCACGCCTTATTCTCTCTTTTTGAAGTCAGCGGGGTTCTGCCAGGCGCTGCGTCTGTCTTCACGGCCAGGTTGGTTGCAATACACCGCTCGTTACAGGAGGTAACGCGACGTGCTCGATTCGTAGACCGGATTGTGATTTATAGCGACTCACAAAGCGCCCTGAGTGCTCTCGGGGCATTGGAATCTCTGCATTTCCTGGTTCGCGATATCCGTGACGCCACGGTTTTGGCGAGCCTAGCGGATATCGAGATTATCTTTGGCTGGGTTCCTGGGCGACCTGCCTTTCGCTCCTCCTCACGCGATTACATGGCAGGAATACGGGTAGCTTTCTGGGCTACTTGGCAAAGAAGATGGGAGGCGGTGTAAGGCAACTTAAAGTTGCGTGCCATTGCGCTGCGACGGTTCAGTTTGCTTTTTGTCGTCTCAGAATTGGACACACTCGCGAGACGCACCACCATTTGATAGAGAGTTCGCCTGCGCCTTACTGTGACGTCTGCGTTGTCCCCCAGACCGTTCGGCACATTCTCGTTGAATGCCCGTCTGGGTGATCTTCGCGAACGTTACCCGTTCCGGAACCGGGGTGAGCGGGGTCGCTACCGCTTTTTCCTTGTACTCGGGACATATTCGTGCACACTGACCTGTGGACTTTACGACTTTTTGGAGGAGCCTGGCCTCCCACTTTTTTTTACCTATTTTTGTATGTTTCTTTTTGTAGGTCGCATGAGCGAGGCATGGCCTTTCTGTTAGATTTTTTCAACAGGACTCCTAGCGAATCGCTACTGTGCTCGTCTTTCGCAAGCCGGGGAGAGATCACTCTACTCTGACCGGTTTCCGCCCCATCTCTCTAACCTCTTGCGTGTGCAAGTTGATGGAGAAATTGGTAAATGTTAGATTAGCCTATTTCCTGGACAGCGGAGGCCATCTGTCTTCTCCACAGTGCGGCTTCCGTAACTTCCACTCCACGTCGGATGCTCTGCTCCGACTGGAAAATGCCATCTGCGAGGCTTTCCTTCGTAGACAGCACTACGCCACGGTGTTTTTGATCTGGAGAAGGCCTATGATACCGCATGGCGATACGGTATCATGGAGACTCTCCACACGATGGGGGCGAGGGGACGCCTCCCAATGTTTATATCTGAATTTTTGCGAGATCGTCGATTCCGCGTACAGGTGGGGGGAGCCCTATCTGGCCCAAAGGAGCAGGAAGAGGGTGTCCCGCAGGGTAGTGTCCTCAGTGTCACACTCTTTGCCCTGAGCATCAACGGCATCACCTCGGTGCTGCCGGAAGATGTTCTCGCTACGCTCTACGTGGACGACCTTTCGATCTCTTTTGGCGCGGCCCAGATGCCAACTCTGGAGCGTCGACTCCAACAGGCATTGAACCGCGTCTCTCGCTATGCCGAAGCGCACAGGTTTCGGTTTTCCTTGGCCAAGACTCAAGTGGTGCACTTCTGCCGCCATCCACGGCTCCACCCCCACCCAGATTTGTTTCTTAATGGGGTGCGCCTGGATGTGGTGGAGTCGCACCGTTTCCTTGGTCTTGTATTCGACCGACGCCTCACCTGGGAGGCTCATATTCGCAGCCTTAGGGTCTCTTGTACCCGCGCCATGGACATTCTCCGTTCCGTGACGTCAGCGCTTGGGGGGCTGATAGGGCTACCGCCTTACTTTTTTATCGATCCTTTATTCGCTCGAAGCTCGACTACGGATGCGAGTTTTATGCATCCGCAGCCGAGCGTTTATTGCGGAAGGTGGATTCGATCACCACACCGGCCTTCGCCTTGCGACCGGTGCCTTCCGCACTTCCCCTATTGAGAGCCTGTTGGTCGATGCTGGGGAGATGCCACTCGCTCTGCGCCGCGTGCAGTGCATCACTCGCCTGTACGCGCGAGCCCGGCGCCTCCCTCAGTCGCCAACAGCTCTCACTGCATCCGCAGCTGATCTCGATGGTGCCTATGCCGCCGAGAGACGCCAGTCATACCCTAAGCCCTTTGGGTTTAGTGCCAGGAAACTCCTTCGAGAGGTAGATATAGCTCTCGGGCCGGTGGCGCCCCTGGTTCTGCCCAGGACGCCACCCTGGACTGTACCACATTTGGCTATTTGTCGCCACGCCTCTGCTCCCAAAGCTTGTACTGCGCCGGGAGTATTGCGTTCGACCTTTTTGGAGCACACATCGTGTCACGCTGGTACCGTGCAAGTGTATACGGATGGCTCCAAGTCCCAAGAGGGGGTCGGCTTCTACGCCGTATCCCCTCTGTTTGAAATCAGCGGGGCTCTACCAGGCGCTGCGTCTCTCTTCATGGCCGAGCTGGTGGCAATACACCACTCGGTACGGGAGATTACGCGACGTGCCCGGTTCGGAGACCGGATTGTGATCTATAGCGACTCACAAAGCGCCCTGAGTGCTCTCGGGGCATTGGAATCTCCGCATCCCCTGGTTCGCGAAATCCGTGACGCCACGGTTTTGGCGAGCCGGGCAGATGTCGAGATTATCTTCTGCTGGGTTCCTGGACATGTAGGAATTGCGGGGAATGATCGCGCCGATGAGGGCGCCAAAGAGTCCGCGAGGACTCTGCGACCGGACCAGCGTTTCGCTCTTCCTCACACTGACCACATGGCAGGAATACGGGCAGCTCTTCGGACTGCTTGGCAAAGAAGATGGGAGACGGTGGAAGGGAACTTAAAGTTGCGTGCCATTGCGCCGCGACTGTTCCCATGGACCTATCCCCCAATGCCGCGGCGGCTTCAGGTTGCTTTCTGTCGTCTCCGAATCGGGCACACTCGTGTGACGCATCGCTATTTGATGGAGCGCTCGCCTGTGCCCTATTGCAACGACTGCGTCGTCCCCCAGACTGTTCGGCACATTCTTGTCGAATGTCCCAGTCTGGGTGATCTTCGCGCACGACACCTGTCCCGGTATCGGGATGGGCGGGGTCGCTACCGCCTGTCCCTTGTACTCGGGATGAGTGCGTGCACATCGACTGGTGGACTTATTGACTTTTGGGGGGAGGCCGGCCTTTCTCCCTATTTTTTAAGCAGGGTTTGGTTTTTTGTTTTGTTTTGTTTTTTTTGCATTTGTTTTTTTCCTTTCCTCCATTTAGGGTGTTTTTTTTCTTCGTTTAATTTTATTTTATAGTAGCCTAGAACTAGGCCAGTTTTAATACGGCGACTAATGCCCATGTAGGCAGTCGCCAGATGAGCTCTAATAATAATAAAAAAAAATGTAGGTCGCATGTTCCTGCGCCGAGGGGAGGCGGGCCTCCCCCTCATCCCCGACGCCATAGCATGCTTCCTTCTTGTCCTTTTGCATTTGCTCGTTATTTGTTTTAGCCCTTTTTTATTGTTGTTATTTGTTAGTTCCATAGTTATGTTTTTGTTATTTGTTTTTTATATAGCCTAGTAGTAGACTGTGTTGTGTACGGTGACCTATGGCCAAGTAGGCCTTCGCACAGTCGTAGGCTACCACAATGAAAAAAAAAAAAATATGTGCCCTACTGCCAAGACTGTTCGTTACTTTCTTGTTGAATTTCCCAGTCTGGGCGATCTTCGCGCACGTTACCTCGGGACGAGCGGGGTTACTACCGCGTATCCCGTCTACTCTCTGAACTGGTTCGTGCACACCGACCTGTTGACTATAAGACTTTTTGAAGGAGGCTGACCCTCTCCAATTTATTTGACTTTTTGTTGTCGCATGCTCCTTTGCCTGTGGGAAGCAGACCTACACCCGACGCTGTAGCGCGCTTCCGAACTTCTCGTTACCTTTTTGCCTTTTTTTTTGTTTATATCCTTATTATATATTATTTGCTTATTTGTTTTTTAATATAGCCTAGTCGTACGATGTAGTGAGTACGGGGACTTATGCCCAATTAGGCAGCCGCCAGATGGGCCCCTAAAAAAAACAACAAAAAATAACCCAACAGTTTGAAGTATTTTAGCAGAGACCCCGCACCAAAATTAAATATTCTCCGTTTTCTGTCACAGTAAGAAGCCACAGGTATAAGAATGACGTTCGACCTAGCTTGGAGGGGGGGGGGGATGATAGCTAGATTGATATTCTGAAGTCTGACCTTTCCTAGAGAGAACGAAAAACCTCCCTTAAGAGGCCGGAAGTGGGCTGTATATTTATCGTTTTAGACGTACCGCACCAATTTTCTCTGGCGGGAGTACCCCGACCAGAAAATGCAACAACATAAAGATCAGTATGAGAATCGGTTGCAAACGAGAGTGCATTGGGGGTCAGTCTTATTTGGCGCGGGAAGACCGACAGTAGTATGTTACTACCAACGTTGGTGGCAAACGTGCCTTGTGATTTTCAATTTCTCCGTTTTCCTCTGTACCGCCATACTAAGCAAACTGTTCCGTTCAGGTCAAGAGGTGGAACTGACGATGCACGACGGTACCGTGCGTGACATCTGCTTCATCGAGGACTCTAGTAACAAATCCTCGCTCCTCATCTCCGGAGGTGCCGGCGATTGCAAGATTTACGTCACTGACTGCGTCACTAGTACCCCCTTCCAGGCGCTATCTGGTCATACAGGTGAGTGGAAGAGTTCATTTCGGGGTGAAATTTTTGTTCGGTTTGGAAGAGATTTATCTCGTACGTCCTCGGGACAGGCTTGCTAAGAAATGCCCATTCGTTGTATCCCTATTGGCTTTGAGGGTGAATACCACGGTCACTTGGGGTACTCGCCAGATTGGCGATTAAAAAAATATGGAGGTGAGGGAGACACCACATTTGACCCTGAACGAAATTAAGCCTCACATTGGGTACGGTTAATCAAGGGATGGGAGCTCAATTTATGTCAACTATAGCGGCGATCCCGTTTCCGACTAGTTCACATTGATGTGTGCACTCGACCCCGAGATACTAGACAGCTTTTATATGGTTAGTAGTGATCTCTTAAATAAAATGCAAGAATTAGATAGGGATAATTCTGAGTGTAGTAGCAAAAAGGTATGAACAAAATTGTGACTGACAGTATAAGAAGGTTTGAGTGATTGATAGTGGATGGGTAATGGGGGATTTAGAGGGGCTGGGGGTGAAAAAAATGGATAAGATGGATCTGGAGAATGTGTATGATCGTGTATGTTGATAGGGAAGCATCATGGCAGATTCTAAAAATGTATGAACTGGGTGGTACATTATTGGATTGTGTGTATTTATGTTGGAAGTAAGGCGTGTGTTAGGGTGAAAGATACCCGTAGTGATTGGTTTGACTTAGTGAGGGTGGGGGGGCTAAGGAAGGTGCTGAGAAAGTACGAATGGAAATGGTGGGATTGATGGGTTATGTGTGTGTGTATGCTGATAATTGGTGTTATTGGGTGAGTGAGAAAGATTTGGAAATGTTGAGCGACGCCTTTGACGGTAAGAGGGGGCTAAAAGTAAATGCAGCAAAGAGTTTGTAGGCGGAGTGTGATATCCGAGTCCGTGTTGTCACCCTTGAGCAAATGCGAAGTTTTAAAGTGTCTCTAATGCATCGTGTAAGTGATAGTGGTACAGATGGAGAGAGCGACCAATGTAAGGTTTTAAATGGTAGCAAATTCTATCGGGGGGGGGGTTAGAGTATTAGTAATGTGCCAGGAACATGAATGAGATGAAAGTATAGCGGTGCCTATGTTGGTTTATGTGAGTCAGATTATAGAATGGAAGGGGCAGGAAAGAGCGCGAAGGAGAGCAGTGGAAATGGGCCACTTGAGAGGGAGGGTAGTGAGGATTGACTGGTTGAGAGATGTTTTTTGTGTGAATGAGGTTGTGATTGAAAGTCTTCTGGTGTAGTTTGGTCATAGGAGAAGAACAGATGTCAATAGACCGAGGGTGTGGGAAAGGTTAGAAAACCGCGTAAAAAGCTGGGGTGATTGTGTCAGAGAGAAAGATCTGATCGAAGAGGAATCTGAGGATAGGTGTGCATGGCTGGGGTTTTTTGATGGAGTTTGCTACGGGATGAGAACTGACTGGTCGAGATGCTTCAGAGTATACCACCACATGACTATGAAGGACCAATTTGTCGTAGAAAAAAAAGTGAGATGATCTGGGTATTTTGGGGTGACGACAATGCGTGCCGACCACCAGAGTTGGGCGGTCCGCTACTTGCGGACTCTAAATGGTAGCGGAGTCTGTTTCTATAAGCAAAAAGTAGCGGGTAGCGGACTAAAAAATTCAAAACTGCTACCTATTTTACGTTTCTTTATAATAAAACTGCTAATTTTGTATGTAATATACAGTAGTTTTCTTTGAAATTTATTAAAAACCAGTGAAAAGCTGGGGTTTTTTTTTGGGGGGGGGGGGGGGGGGGCTCGCGATTTTGAAAAAGTAGCGGTTTCAAAAATTTGGTAGTGGCGCCCACCTCTGTCGACCACACGATGTTGGAAAGTGGTTGAAGGACGAACTATGATTTAAAAAACATAATTTATCCTTAAAATGAGTGTCCTGCGATTGCGGGCGCGGTCAATCAAGGCGAAATGCCCAGACCCGCCGAGTCCTGGATCTCTGGGTAAACTGAGTCCGGTGGGGGAGTTCGTCTAGGGAAAGGATTCTAAGCTAGAGGCAACATAAGGACCGTACAAAGAACTAACTACAGGACTCCCAACGGGATATGTCCCCAGCCACGCATCGGTCATTTTCGAGTGTAAACATCGGGGGTAGGAAAAATGCTCTCATCTTTGCTGTCATCCTTCGCAGGTCATATTTTGGCCCTTCACACTTGGGGCGGAGCCATGTTCGTGTCCGGATCGCAGGACCGCACCGTTCGCTTCTGGGATTTGAGGACCCGCGGCTGCGTCAACGTCATCACTCCCGGGGCCACCCCCACAAAGCCAGTAAGATGAGTCGAGGATTATATCGTCCCTTTCTCAGAGTCTTGTGGAGGAGGAGGTGGTGGGTTACCCCTTCCCCCTCGACGTGGTCCTATATGTATATGAAAGAATGGGGAAGATGGGCAGGATGAGAAATGGATCAGAGAGTGAGGATTGTATTTCAAATGCATCCTTCGACTCTGAGTCTCCTTGGGGTTTACATTACAAAATGTACCTAAAAAATTATTCCCTCATTGGTCTTTATGCAGCGGTAGGGTTGTCTACGAACCTCCTCCAGGTTCATCCTTAGAAGGTAGTGCCGTGATCCCTCACCAATCCACAGGAAAATAAAATCGCCGCCTTCCACATGGCACAAGACACCCCCCTATAAAGGACTAAGGGTGGAGTGAGAAACGAATAGCTTTGTGATTACCTGGGCATAAAAGAGCGGTGGGGTATGGCGGATAATTGTAGTGGGGTTGATGCATTTTCCCTGTGTCCAAGTGTGTGTGTGTCGTTTGAGTTATGCTCAAACATCGCATTGCTATGCGTCAGGATGGAGCATTTTGTAAGGGCGAGGTTGAGGAAGCAGATGATGATATCTGGGGCTGAAGGGTAGTAGGAGGACTAGCATTGTCCCCTTGTGTGGTGGAAGTGTTTAATCGCGTTTGCCCTGCAGGGCGCTCCCGTCGCGTCTGTCTGCGTTGACCCCAGCGGTCGTCTGCTGGTAAGCGGTCACGAAGATTCCGTTTGCTCTCTCTACGACATCCGCGGCAGCCGGACCATTCAAGCCTTCCGGCCGCACTCATCCGATGTGCGCTCTATCAGGTTTTCCCCCTCGGCTTACTACCTTCTCACTGCTGGATACGACAATAAACTTGTCCTCACCGACCTTCAAGGTAAGCTGTCCCAGTTTCTGTCCGAAGGTAAACTCGCAGACATTGGCGCACATCGACGCCTAAGAACTATCCCCGCTCCTTGACCCCTATCAAATAAAAGGTCACATCATTTTGTGCCCCCAAATTGGTCCTTTTCATTAGGGGGCGGGGGCAACGCCCTCTTCCTCTCGTAGGTCGGTTCTCTTTAGGTGTGGGAAAAATGATTGAGGAAACAAACGAAATATAAGTACAAATTATGAAAAGAATTGACTCATTACTTCTAAATGTTGAGACAGGGCGGGTTCGTTTGAAGCCTCCAGGAACAAATGTGTATATAGTAAAAATTTAGCAAATTATGCATATGCCTGTTCAGGAGAAAAGAAAATCGACGAAGAGTATACCTACCACACTACCCACTGGTTGTAGTTCGCTACAATAGTAATCTCCCATACGTGTCCCCCCTCCCCATTCCATTTCCACGCTAGAGTTGACACTAATCCGATGAGGGTAGTGTCGTTGTTTTCGCCTAATGGTCAAGCGACCATTTATCATTCCAGGAGACCTCACTCTACCTCTACCGAGCGTGGTGGTAGCGGAGCACTCGGACAAGGGCATTTCTGGTCGATGGCACCCAACAGACTTCTCCTTCATTTCCACATCGGCCGATAAGTCGTGCGTCCTCTGGGCGCTTCCACCGGTCTAGACAAAACCATGTAATTGTCTTATGTGCTTTAAAATCTAGTAATGCGGCGCAAGTCCCTTTTTTGCCAAAGTTCTCCTTGAAGTTTATGGGAGAACCGAGATGGATGCTAATGAGGTGCATTTTGTATATTTTTAACGGATAGGTACGTTTTAGGTGCGGCTGTATATGTGCAATGCAACGCGGGGGCAAAATAATTAGTTTAAGGGGAAGTCGCGAATGATTTGAGAATGTTTTCTTGGATTAATTAATGTTCATTTCCTATTGGATAAATTCAACGCTCATGTTTTTTTCTCTCATTTCTGCAAGGCAGAAGTCATTTCTGTGATAAGAATACTTATATTTCGTTCATAATTTGAGGGCCACACTGGTAGAAAATGTAACACGAGTACTAAACCCGTAATTATGGCGTTGGTATTTCTAGGGTGTCGTACCAGCGATGTTGGGATGGGGCGATTCGGTCGTTAACGCTCTAAACGAGTTATACATTTATGTGTAGATCCCCCCCCCCTCCCCGTGTGTGAACTCCGATCGCGTCGTGTAGACTTGGCGGTAGTTTTAAGTCATTGAGTTTCAAATTCTTCCATATTCTCAAATGCCGAAATGCGGAGCATCCCTCAACTTTACCCCAGCCTCTTGTTCGTAAAGGTTGGTATAGCTTTTGAGAGCGTTTAAATACTGGAACTCCTCTGTACACTAATTAGGCAGCTTTTTCAAACACTCGTTAAAAAGCAGCCATCAGATGCTAGCCACGTTCTTTTTCATTTCGCTTTCATTAGAGGCTCTTATTTTTAGTTTCTCTAACTCTTGCTCCGTAAAGGCGACTGTAATTTTTGGAGTTATTCTCCCCCCCCCCCCCCATATTTGGAGATGGACAACGGACTAATTTAATTTTGTAATATTGTTGCTCGTAATAAAGATTTTACAAGAATAATGTTATTAACTGTTATGAAATTTAAATGTCTTGATAATTTATATGTTTACTAATATTTGTGCTATTTTATCTAATTAAGAGGTCCTAATTTAGTTTTTTTTTCCTCCAATATGACCTTGTCTTAGTCTTAAGCTAACTTTTTATTTTTAACCATTTTTCTTACGCCCCTTTTTTGTAAAATTAAGGCTTTGATATGAATTATAATTGGGTTCTCAGCAATATAACCATAGTCGTATTTGACTTAAGTCTTTTCGTTCCATGAGCGACATCTGCCAAAGATTTGCATATCACGGTTTATCTTTTGTTTTCTCGCAGTCACGTTAATAGATCGATCGCTTTCAAATTTAATGAAAGGCATTTAAGCAAAATCGATCAAGATTAGCTATGCACAAATTCGGCGATTTTACATTACTCCATTTTGAATTCCTTTTAAGTTAGTGTGTGTGCAATCTCTTGGTCAAATTATCCCGACTTAATGTACATTCCGCATCAATTGCCTATGCTGGTTAGTTATAATTTACTCATAGGCACCCCCCTCCCCCCACACAAAGTCCAACTTTAATTACTTAATAAACTTTTAAACATGCTAATTAGTTTTCTTATAGATTTAAGGAGAAAATTATAAACACCAAATATTATAACAACTTTATTAGAAATTTATAGGGATAGAATCATTTGTACAAAAAGAAAATGCAATTAGGATTTTTGCAAGTGGGGTGATGACATTCCGAGAATGGAAAATAAATCTGGCACTCAACAGTGCTAGGTTTATTAAATAGAAAATTCTACCTCAAAAAAGAAAACGGCAGGAATTAGGTCCATCGACACGTAAATTCTTTTATTTTTTGTTAAAATGGTGGATTAAATAAAATGGCTAGTTGATTTAGGTGACGCGAAATCGCCGTTGTGCATGCCAATGTAAGGAAATAAGTCGCATCCTAAATCTTGAATCGAAACTTAAGCCTGGCACGAATCGGGAGGGGCTCAGAGATCGCAAGTCTGAGACATATGAAGAGGGGTTTGCATCAGTTCAAACGCCGCTTCTTTCAGATTCGCTCCCCTAAGATTGGTTTCATGAAGGTTGCTGCCGGAAAGATCACAATTCTGCCAAAGTAAAAAAAAAAAGACCCCTTCAAAATAGTACAGTGAACAGAGTTACTCATGTCGGTGAGGGTGAGAATTGCAAGTGTGCATGGTTGTAGTGTATGGACCCTGTAATGGTATAAATGATGTTAAGAAAAAGGTACTGGAATGAATTGGGAATGAGCGGGAGATAAGCTTTTAGGGTTCTGTGCTGAAAGAAACGTGGAGCAAAAACAAAGATGTACATAAAATGGGCTAGGTAAAGGGGGGGGGGTTGATTGATATGCCCCATCCTCATTTACCATATTAAAGTAGATATGAAAGATAAGTATGGTATGGGACTGATATCATGAATATGGTGTTTGTGTAAGGTTAATTTGAAAGGGAAGAAAGGATCAGAGCAAGGGCCGTGCCTGAACTGGAAAGACAAAGTACAATGGGGAAAGGCGGAAAGTGATTAAGAGTGGGAAGGTAGCAAATGAAAGGTCCCAATGTGAATACATCAATGAAAATAATGGCAGGAGAAAAGTAGATGGCAAGAATAAATGTGTACCATGATTGACTTCTTAGGTTGAAATTGGGTGCTGTATCTGGCTATGGAAAGCATACGAGAAGTGGTTAGTAGTGTCAGGGATATTAAAAATGGAAAGGTAGCTGATATATGGGTGATGTGATGCTAAAAGAGAGGTGGTGTTAGGAATAGGTTCTGATCGCGGTGTTGGAAAGCAATCTAAAGTGGTGTAATGGTGCCATTGTCTAAGAATTAGTGTTGTATTAAAGTGTAGAGAAAAATTGTGATTGGGCAGATAAGAAAGATAACCGAGGGATAGATAGGGGGTAAACGAGGCTGGTTTAGAGTGGATAGGGAGGTAGAGTTCAAGCATTTGTAATGAGAGCTAGATGAAAAAACGACGGATAGGTGTAATAGTGTGTGGTGGGTTCTTCGATCTAGAGAAAGCTTATGGTCGTGTAGATGAGAAGTATTATGGCACGTGATAATGTATGGAGTAAATGGTAAACTATTGGATGGTGTGACCGAGTTATTTTTTAAGTGACATACGTAAAGGTGAAAGCTTGAGTGAGTGTAGCGGTCAGTCAATATTGTGGGATGTCTTTATGGGTGGAGGACTGGGAGAAGTACGTATTGGAATGAGGTAAAAGGGTGAGATTGATGACCTGGTGTTGGTGCTTGAGAATGAGGTATTTGGAAATGTTGATCGTCGCTTTTGACAGTGTGAGAAAGGGGTTTAGTCTAAAAGTGAATGGAAAAGGGGTATTAGGGGGTTTTGAATTTAGTATGGAGTGTTACCTTACTCCTTTGTCTCCCTTGTACAAGTGTGAAGTTTTTAAGTATGTAGGATACATGGTAATTGGTAGTTGTGTAGGTGAAGCAGATTGAACCACACGGTTTAAATGGTAGACAAGTGTCTGGGTCAATTAGAGCGTTAGTGAATGGTAGAGGTTTGAGACTGCTGGTGATAACGTAGGTGTATGAAAGAGTGAGGAATGAATAGTTAAGAAGTGTTTTTGGTGTGAAGAAGCCTGTGAACGAGGTCTTCTGATGTGGTTTGGGGATGGGGGAAGAACCGATGTCAAGACCGCGTGTGTGGGAAGGGTTGGAAAACCGCGTAAAAAGGTGGTGATTGTGTGCATGAGTGTTTGAGAGAGAGGGCTGGTGATATTGGGTATGATAAAAGAGTGCATGAATGTGTGTGTGTGGTGTGGGGGGGGGGGGGTGCTGTAAGCAGGCGTGCTTGTGGCCTGCATGAGTCTGAAACCTGTGTGAACGAAAGGATACAGCAAAGAGTACCTCATCAATATGAAGACCCTTCGGGGTGGACAAAATAATAGGTGCCCTTGTGCTTATGGCATACAGAGGGTGGTAGAGGGAAGCATCTGCGGCGTTGATGTGCGCTGACCTCATTTTTTCTTCTTTTAAACATTTAAGCACATCTGGCGACTGCCGTACTCACCAGAGCCTACAACTAGACTTACATTTAAAAAAAAAACCCTATAAAAAAAGAAAGGAAAAAGCAACAAGGAAGCGGGCTTCGGAGTCGGCTTTCCCTGGGGCAGGAACATGCAACCTACAAAAAGAATTAAATGGAGTGGTCAAAACTCCACAAGCGATAGTGACCTCGGGTAACGTGCGCCGAGATCACCCAGACTGGGACATTCAACAAGAAAGTGCTGAACAGTCTGGGGAACAATGCAGTCTTCACATTAGGGCGCAGGCGAGCGCTCCATCAAATGGTAGTGCGTCCTGCGAGTGTGTCCAATTCAGAGAAGACGAAAGTAACCCGAAGCTGTCGCAGTATTGGGGGTAGGTCCATGGGAACAGTCGCGACGCAATGGCACGAAATTTTAATTCTCCCTCGACCGTCTCACATCTCGCTTGCCAAACAGCCTGTATACCTGCCATATAATCGGTGCGAGGAAGAGCAAAACGTTGATCTGGTCGGGCAGTCCTCGCGGACTCTAGGCTGCCGGAGAAAAACTTAATGGACTCATCTACCGACCTAAACTACTGGAATGCGACAGAGAATTCAGTCATTTCCTGAAATGGGGACCACCGCCCCCTCGCCAAGCAACACCCGGTCGGGGTGTCGGGCGGCAGGGGCCAGAAAAATAATATTTGAATGGGAAAGTGATCACTACAATGGAGGTCATTGAACACCCGGAGAGCACAAAGATAAATCGAGATAGGAACATGAAGCGGTTCTCGGGCAGTGATGCGTAAAGTCATCGACATTTAGGACACCCATCTCCAGGTCGGCAAGGACTTGACCTCTGGGATTAATCGAGTAATTTACCCAGAGGGGCTGTCTACCGTTAAAATCTCCGAGCAAGAGTAAGGGGCTCGGCAACCGTGCCACGACGCGGCGTAATTCCCCGACGTCGAAGTCGGCCAACGGTGGAATGTATGCGGAAATAACGGTATATCTCCTATCCAGGTGCAACTGCACAGAGAAGAGCGCATACATCATGGCGGGTGTAATTGCGCCCCCGAACCTCGGGCTTTAGGAAACCCGGAAGATGGCCTCAAGGCTAACTTCAGGGGTGTTGCCTCCTGTGTCTAACGGCTCGGTGGAGGCGCGCGGCTGTTTCGCCTTACGGGAAACGGTTACGCTGGGTGTGAAACCCTTTGTGCCGCCAGCTTTACCAGAGTAGCGCCCGGGTGGTAGAAACCGCAGATGGGATCCGAATGGGCGCGGAAACCACCGTGCTCGTATGCCTGGAGGGGCCAGGAGCAGGTGTCTTTCTTAACATTGAGGCATAGGACGTCCCAGGCAGCGCCGGGAGCGCCAGGACCAAGTCCTTAGCCTCGCGAAATGAGAGACGAGCCTGAGCGGCCAGGATTTCTTTCTCAAAGAGATACGCACCATATTGCTTCGAAGAAGCGGGGTGTGGCTCTAAGCAATTGACGCACTTGGCCACACACAATTTGGACTTATCGTGTGCGGCCTTGGAGCCTCTTACAGACTTCGGGTAACCTCGACTTTGCCTATCTACAGGAGCGATTAGTATGGCCGAAGCGGTGACAGTAGTAGCAGCTCCACGACGTCGAAGTCGGCTGACGGTAGAATGTACGCGGAAATAACAGTATATCTCCGCGGCAGTGACAAGAATCCCTTCACGCGGTAGCGATACCAACCGGCACGCACCGACTCAGGGAGCTTGTTACAGTCAAACGTGACAATGAGTGTAGGTGTGGGTGTCGAGACCCCTCCTTGTATTGTCATCACACACTTGACCTTGGCCGCCCCATCGTCGGCCAGCTCTAAGGTGATATCATATACGGAGTAGTCTACGAGTTTCCTCATATAAACTACTCCTTTACGAAGTTTATGGTAGAGTGCGGCGCCACACTCAGAGGCGTGCCATCAAGTGCCCAAAGGACACTAATCATGGCCGCCTCGGAGGGATTCGACGCATTTGCCAAAAACTCCCGCCAGAGAAACGGATCACTTTCGGCTCTCTACCAATCACACTAGCTTGAGCTCTCCTCTGATGGATCATGTTGCCATCAGTGGAGCGAATAACAAGGATGAGTTCGAAGCCAGCAGGCTCGAAAACGCCAGGTAGCCTCTGAATAATGGTCCCTGACGTAATAGAGGCTCTGCTCTGCGCAGTTGTAGTCTTCGTCTGGGACTGCCCACCGGGGCCAGACGTGCCGATCTTGGCATGGTCGCTTACCGACACGGCAGCAGACCCGTCCATCGAGGAGCCCTTAAGTCTTTTTTTTTTAAGAGAGGAGGGCGGGGAATGAACCCGCTTCGGTCCTTAATTTCACATATCACAATCATATGATCAGATAGTTCAGTACTCGTACCTCTCCCAACCTTTCACATCAAATACTCCCTGCAGCATATTCTTTCTCACTGATTAGTCATACACATCATATTGAAAGAATGTTTACTACACAAGTTTCTTTCAACACAGAACCCTACCAGCCTCAACTTTATTTCTTTTCCAGGTGCGCCAAAACCACCAGTTATCCCATTTCTTAGATACTTTCACTCTTGTAACTCTCAACTATACCCATATTTATACCCCACTCATTCAGAAACTGTCACACCCTATTTAGCCCTATCACCATGCCTTATTGCTCTCTATCCCACACACTTTCACTTCCTCTATCTTCTAACAAACTTCTTGCGTGAGATGAACTCTTTGGTTTTCGCTTTATATTGTTTTAAATTCATCACACACATCTCACAATCACGCGGATTAACCTGCATGACAGAATGAGGTCCGTGACAACTCCACCATTCTAAGTATAAAGCCTTCGGATGCGAAGCTTCACAGGTAAGTGGCCAACATCACTGCTTAGTTAACTTTTACGAAACACACTGGAAGACGGTATGGGCACTGTTAGACAAATATAATTTATCATGGTATCAGTGAAAGTGGGCTAGCAAGTTGATCCACTCACATTGCGCATGGCAATCGTAGCGTGGGAGTAGACTTTGTGGTAGCTACTTTACCCTGGAGCCCCACGGTTCGGTCTATCTATAACTGCATTTCTCCACCAGATGGTTCAAATCGCCCCCCCCCCCCCCGCCTCAAATAAAAGAAGAAAAAGGTACAAACGTAGTGAAATGTGTACAAAAGTGACTGTTCATTTCGGTTGAAGGGAAAAAAAAACTTACCTCGAGGTCCGCCCCAGCGAGAACTGCCGCACGCAAATCGCAGTTTTTAAGGTTGCAGTTCTTAAGTGTGGCGACTCTTAAGTTAACTCCAGCCATCATACTGCCTTCCAACGTGGCCCCGCGAAGATTCACCCCTGTCAAGATGTAGCCTTTTAACAAGAGTAACTTACACATAAACAAGGTCAAAAGACATAAGTCGCGTGATCTCAATTATTCTGACTTACGACCTTCGAAACGTTCAACAAGATGACCCATAGTTAGTTTTCTTTTAATTATTTCCGGGCTAACCTTCGGAGGACCTTAGGAATTATATAAAGCGAAAGGGATTGTAAAACATAAGCGTTTCAAATTTCGTTAGAATCGGCGGAAGTTACGATTGCCAAATATTCCTGGAATAACCTTGGAAGGACCTTGGCAATTATATCATTCAAAAGAGAATGTAGAGCAACATAAGGGTTTCAAATTTCGTTAGAATCGGCCGAATAGTTGTTATTATTACCAAAAAAAACTCATTGAAAAGTAAAATGGCCTACGGACCGACATAGGAGAAAACTGAACGCCATCGCATTCTATATATGTCAAGCAACTGTTAAGGAAAGATAGAGGCACAAAATACCCTTTCGAAACAATGATAAACACCAATAAAGAAATTCGAAAAATACTGAGTTATTCTGATTAAATTATATTAAATGAATACAAGTAGCTGGGAAAGGATGGGTGCGGTTGTGTGGTCACCATCTTAGGGAAGCAATTAGGTACCACTTTACTTTGCTGGGAGCATGTAGTTGGCCACGATGAAATAAAGAGAAAATCGACAGTGGAACGAAACCCACCTTCACAATTGGCTTTTGAGCCGCTGGGATCTTCGAAATTGCAAGAGCGTAAATTGGCCCCTTCTAAATTCGCGCACAACAGCTTCACATTGAGCAACTGAGCAGCTTCTAAAGTGGCTTTGGAGAGATTGGCTCTTTCCAGATTGCAGCCACCTAAATTTGCGCCCGATAAATTACTCTCTGACAAATCCGCATACTTCCGAAGAAAGAAGGAAAAAAACTCATTAAAACAAGAAACAAAATATAGACAACATCTAAGCAAATAAGGTGTTGGACTTCTAACGCCAAGGTGCCGGGTTCAAATTAAGCGTAAATAGGATAGCTGGTCGCTATTTGGCGGGCGCAGGCAGCTCCATTCAAGACTGCCATTGCATTTATGGCTAATATCGCTGCACACCACCTTTTCTCACACACAACAAATCACTCTTCTAAATATGAATCTGCCAAAGTGATCACCATAATGACATACCCCTGCCATGGAACGCGTTCATCCCCCCCTAATCCAGACCAGACAGGAAATAGGTTGTATCTCAGCTGTGCTTGTGTGGGACATGTTATTAACATGATGAACAGGGTCTATCTGGTGAGTGGTTGCAGTATTTATATAAATTTAGTCTTGGTGACCGCACCAGAGCATTGACAGAGTGACCCCTTCCGATGGGAACGGGAAAGTGAGAAAGGCAGGGAAGGATAGTTGTGTGAAGATCCAGGACAAGAATGGTAGGGTAGTGGAAAAGTATGCAAATGTAAGTATTATCAGATTCGTGGGCGTAAATCGGGTCGAGCGCTGTAGGAAAGAAATAAGCATGCCAAGGTTGTTAGGGCTGGAAGAGGTCTGAAAATAGGATGGCAGCTAGAGTAGCTGATATTGGAACAGAGATGCTAAAAAGTGGTGGTACTTGTGTTATAGAATGAGTGGTGGCTAATTTCTAAGGCATTTAAAAGTGGAAAAGTGAGAGGATAGGAAGTGTGCAGTGATACTGTCGTTGTAAGGGGTAAAGAGGAGAAATGTGATTGCAAGAAGTACAGTGGGATAAGTCTATTATGTTGTTACTACACCTTTCTCCCCTGAAATGAAAAAAAAGGAAACTTCAAATTTAAAAAAGTCAGACATTCAAATATAAAAAGTTGACATTCAACTTAAAAAGCAGACTTTCAAGAAAAAGGTTTCTTTCAATTAAAAACAAATGAAATTCAAATAAAATGTAATATCTGAATTTGTGTAACGTCAACAGCACTAATTTCGCCATCAACCTACGCAAAAAATATCCTAAATATGAAAAAGTCAACTTTTTAAATTTGAAAATATATATATATTTTTTTAATTTGAGGGTGAAAAGGTGTAGTCTATGGAAAAAAATCTGAGAGGCTTAGAGGGGGAGGGAGGTGAAGCTCAAACATTTGTACTGATAGAGCTAGATGAAAAGACAAGGGATAGGTGTAAAGTGTGTGGTGGGTTCTTCGATCTGGAGAAAGCTTATGATTGTGTAAACTGAGAATCATTATGGCAGGGGCCAAGAATGTATGAAGTAAATCGTAACACATTGGATGGTGTGACGAGTATCTATGTTGAGTAAGGCGCATGGTGTGAAAGCATGCGAGATTTTTTTTTTTTAATTTTATTGAGCCCATCTGGCAACTGCCGACTTGGGCATAAGTCGCCAAAAAACACGACAGCCTAGAATAAGCCTACTTTAAAATAAAATTATGAAAACATAACAATGATATAAATTGGAAAAACTTCATCAGGAAGCAATCTCCGGCAGCGGGGGGAGGTCCCCCTCACCCCGGTGCAGGAGAGTGCAACCTACAAAATAACAACAAACAAAAAGAACCTTAAATAAAGGGGAGAAGCCCGGCCTCTCCCAAAAGTCAACGTGCACGAACTCGTCCCGAGCACAAGGGACAGGCGGTAGCGATCCCGCCCATCCCGGTACCGGGACAGGTAACGTGCGCGAAGAAGACCCAGACTGGGACATTCGAAGAGAATGTGCCGAACAGTCTGGGGGACGACACAATCGTTGCAATAAGGCGCAGGCGAGCGCTCCATCAAATAGCGATGCGTCACAAGAGTGTGTCCGATTCGGAGACGACAGAAAGCAACCTGAAACCGCCGCGGCATTGGGGGATAGATCCATGGGAACAGTCGCGGCGCAATGGCACGCAACTTTAAGTTCCCTTCGACCGTCTCCCATCTTCTTTGCCAAGCAGTCCGAAGAGCTGCCCTTATTACTGCCATGTAGTCGGAACCAGGGGATGCGGAGATTCCAATGCCCCGAGAGCACTCAGGGCGCTTTGTGAGTCGCGCTATAGATCACGATCCGGTTTCCGAACCGGGCACGTCGCGTAATCTCCCGTACTGAGTGGTGTATTGCCACCAGCTCGGCCGTGAAGACAGACGCAGCGCCTGGTGGAGCCCCGCTGACTTCAAACAGAGGGGATACGGCGTGGAAGCCGACCCCCTCTTGGGACTTGGAGCCATCCGTATACACTGGCACGGTTCCAGCGTGACACGATGTGTGCTCCAAAAAGGTCGAACGCAATACTCCCGGCGCCGTACAAGCTTTGGGAGCAGAGGCGTGGCGAAAAATAGCCAAATGTGGTACCCTCCAGGGTGGCGTCCTGGGCAGAACCAGGGGCGCCACCGGCCCGAGAGCTATATCTAGCTCTCGATGGAGTTTCCTGGCCCTAAAGCCAAAGGGCTTAGGGTATGACTGGCGTCTCTCGGCGGCATAGGCACCATCGAGATCAGCTGCGGATGCAGTGAGAGCTCTTGGTGACTGAGGGAGGCGTCGGGCTCGCGCGTACAGGCGGGTGATGCACTGCACGCGGCGTAGAGCGAGTGGCATCTCCCCAGCATCGACCAACAGGCTCTCAATAGGGGAAGTGCGGAAGGCACCGGTCGAAAGGCGAAGGCCGATGTGGTGGATCGAATCCACCTTCCGCAATAAACGCTCGGCTGCGGATGCATAAAACTCGCATCCGTAGTGAAGCTTCGAACGAACAAAGGATCGATAAAAAAGTAGGGCAGTAGCCCTATCAGCGCCCCAAGCACTGAACGTCACGGAACGGAGAATGTCCATGGCGCGGGTACAAGAGACCCTAAGGCTGCGAATATGAGCCTCCCAGGTGAGGCGTCGGTCGAATACAAGACCAAGGAAACAGGGCGATTCCACCACATCCAGGCGCATCCCATTAAGAAACAAATCTGGGTCGGGGTGAAGCCGTGGATGGCGGCAGAAGTGCACTAGCTTAGTCTTGGCCAAAGAAAACCGAAACTGTGCGCTTCGGCATAGCGAGAGACGCGGTTCAATGCCTGTTGGAGTCGACGCTCCAGAGTCGGCATCTGGGCCGCGCTAAAAGAGATCGAAAGGTCGTCCACGTAGAGCGTAGCGAGAACATCTTCCGGCAGCACCGAGGTGATGCCGTTGATGCTCAGGGCAAAGAGTGTGACACTGAGGACACTTCCCTGCAGGACACCCTCTTCCTGCTCCTTTGGGCCGGAGACGGCTCCCCCCACCCGTACGCGGAATCGACGATCTCGCAAAAATTCAGATATAAACATTGGGAGGCGTCCCCTCGCCCCCATCGTGTGGAGAGTCTCCATGATACCGTATCGCCATGCGGTATCATAGGCCTTCTCCAGATCAAAAAACACCGTGGCGTAGTGCTGTCTACGAAGGAAAGCCTCGCAGACGGCATTTTCCAGTCGGAGCAGAGCAGCCTACGTGGAGTGGAACTTGCAGAAGACAGATGGCCTCCGCTGTCCAGGAAAAAGGCTAATCTAACATTTACCAATTTCGCCATCAACTTGCACACGCAAGAGGTTAGAGAGATTGGGCGGAAACCGGTCGGAGTAGAGTGATCTCTTCCCGGCTTGCGAAAGGCGAGCACAGTAGCGATTCGCCAGGAGTCTGGGAGAAGACCTTCCACCCAGATCCTGTTGAACAAATCTAACAGAAAGGCCATGCCTCGCTCACCCAGGTGTCGAAGCATGGGGTACGGGACATCGTCCGGACCATGGGCGGTGTCCGCGCACGAAGCGAGAGCGGAACGCAACTCACTCACAATAAACTTGTCGTTGAAGGGTTCTACGCCTCTGGAGGTAAAGTCCAGCCGGCGGCCTTCCGCGACATCACGACGTGCATTGAATGCTGGCGGAGCAGCATCACGGCTAGAGAATGCGGAAAAAGCGGTCGCTAAGGATTCCGCCACGGACGCGGGGTCCGAGATTGCGGTCCCATTCTCTTGGAGAACGGGAGGGAGGTCCTGCGAGAACTTGCCCCGAATCCTTTTGACACCTCAGCTAAAGGGGTCTTCCCGTTAAGTGAAGACACGTATGCCCGCCAAGAAAAGCGGCGAGCGTGCTTCGAAATATACCGGAACCTAGCCCTAGCCCGACGAAATTCAGCGACAGTGAAATCGTTCGGGCGGCGCTTATAGCGCATGTAGGCATAACGCTTCTGTTTGAGGGCCGTCTCACACTCGGCCGACCACCATGGGAGTGGTCGGCGTGCAAAACGGCCAGACGTCCTAGGAATAGTAGTCAGGCCTACGGCGATGAGGTTGCCGGAGAATAACTCAACGGCCTCATCTACCGACCTAAACTCCTCGACTGAGATAGAGAATTCAGTCATTTCCTGAAATGCAGGCCACCGCGCCCGCGCCAAGCACCACCGAGGTGGCCTCTCAGGCGGCAATTGCCCTGAAAATGATATTTGAATGGGAAAGTGATCACTACCATGGAGGTCATCGACCACCCCCCCAATCAAAATCAGGCTGTGCATCCGAAAAGCACAAAGATAGGTCAAGGCAAGAAAATGAAGCGGTTCTCGGACAGTGATGCGTAAACTCATCCACGTTTAGGACACCCATCTCAAGCTCTTCGATCAGATCGGCAAGGACTTTTCCCCTGGGATTTATGGAGTAATCTCCCCAGAGAGGATGCCTATCGTTCAGATCTCCAAGCAAGAGATAGGGCCTCGGCAACCGTGCCACGACGCGGCGGAAGTCCCCCGCGTCGAAGTCAGCTGACGGGGGAATGTACGCAGAAATCAGAGTATACTTCCTATCCAGGTGCAGCTGCACAGCCACTGCCTGAAAGGAGGTATCTAAAGAGAAAGGAAGAACGGAGACATCATGCCAGGTGTAAACCGCACATCCCCCAGCCCGGCCATCCCGCGGTGGTGGGGTCGCAAGACCCTTATACCCCGGGAGGGCAGGCAGCGGGCACGCGCCTAGCATGGTCTCCTGCAAAACGATAGCTAACGGGGAACGTGAGGAGACGAGCCTCCGCAGCTCCTCCCAGTTGGCCCGGAGTCCACGGCAATTCCATTGAAGGAATATGCCCTCCAGGCCTAGCTCGGATGAGACGCGGGGGCCCTCCTCGAATTGAAGACCCTCACGGGAATGGCCGTACGCTTCCCGGGGACAGAAACCCGGGCGCTGTTGGCCGGACAAAGCGCTGTCGCCTTCGAGGGCTTAATGGGGGAGGTTGGGCTCGCCATGCGAGTCTTTTCCTCCCTCCGCCTCGAAACCTTAGGCGGGCGTTGCGGCTTCGAGGCGGGGGGCCCTCTTTTCGAGGAACCACCGTCTCCGAGCCACTCGCTCCACCTCGGGGCATTGGCGAAGGGGCCGAAGCTCCTTTGTTGCTGTCCTCCTTTCGGGGAACAGCTTTAGGAGCCCCGGAAGATGGCCTAGCGACCATCTTTAGGGGTGTTGCCTCCTGTGAGTCTAACGACTCGGTGAAGGCGCGTGGCCGTTTCGCCTTACGGGAAACGGTCACGCTGGGGGAAGAGGGGGGAGCCCTCGTTTTAGCCGGGGCAGGGTATGAACCCTTTTTTTCTGCCAGCTTTACCAGGGAAGCGCCCGGGTTGGATAGAGCCCGCAGAAGGGCTCTGAATGGGCGCGGAAACAACCATGCTCATTGGCCTCTATGGGCCAGGAGCAGAGGGTGCCTTTCTAACTATTGAGGCATATGACGTCCCAGGCAGAGCCGGGCCCGCCAGGACCAGGTCCTTTGCCTCGCGGAATGAGAGTCGATCCTGTGCCTGAACGGCCACGATTTCTTTCTCAAGGAGATATGTACCACATTGCTTCGAAGAAGCAGGGTGCGGCTCTCGGCAATTGACACACTTGGCCACACACGATTTGGACTTATTGTGTGCGACCTTGGAGCAATTTACACAGACTTCGGGTGACCCCGACTTTGCACGTCTACATGAGCGATTCGTATGGCCGAAGCGGTGACAGTAATAGCACCGCCACGGCAGTGGCACGAATGCCTTTACGCGGTAGCGATACCAACCGGCACGCACCAACTCAGGACCTTGTCACAGTCGAACGTGACGAAGAGTGTAGGGGTGGGTCTTGAGGCCCCTTCCTGTTTTCTCATCACACGTTCGACCTTGACCGCCCCATGGTCGGCCAGCTCTAGGGTGATGTCCTCAATGGAGTAGTCAACGAGTTCCCTCGCATAAACTACTCCTTTCACAAAGTTCATAGTAGAGTGCGGCAACACACTCACCGGGGTGCCATCAAGTGTCCGAAGAGCACTTATCTTGGCCGCCTCGGCGGGATTCGCCAGAAGGCTCCCGTCCGAGAAACGGGTCACTTTCAGCTCTCTACCAATTGCACTAGCTAATCCTCTCCTCTGATGGATCATGTTGCCCTTGGACAACATGGTACCATTAGTGGAGCGAATAACGAGGAAGCGTTTGAAGCCAGCGGGCTCGAAAACGCCAGGTAACCTCTGAATCAGGGGCCCTGATGTCATCGAGGCTCCGCCCTGTGCACTCTTGGTGTTAGTCTTAGTCAGGGGCTCCGCACACGAGGGGGCAGAGGGGCCGGATGTGCCGGTCTTGGCTTGGTCGCTTGCCAAAGTGGCAGCAGACCCATCCATCCCCACAGCCCCCGCGGATGGAGAGGAGCCCCGAATCTTCTTAGTCTTTCTTCTTTTTAGGAGAGGAGGGCGGGGAATGAACCCGCTTCTCTCCTCCGCCGACAGAAGCCCCTAGGCAAGATGGACCGGCCTCAGCCAGGTCCTTCTCCGAAATGGAAAAGGTCCTGGTGGTCGCAGGGGCACCGGTCAGAGGAGATCCCTCCCCTCCTCGTGCTGCCTCGGGGGCCCCAGCCATTTGAGGACCTTGCATAGGGGCGGATTCAGGTTCGGTGCTTGGCGCCGAGCCCGGATTCCCCCCCATGGAAGGCCCTACCCTCTGAGGCTGGGTTTCCTCAAGGACCATGTCTATCACAGGAGGGGCCTACAGTTGGCCATCCCCTCCCAGGACATCGCATGTCCCCTTGGCAGCTTCACCAGTCTTTTGTGGGGAGGCACAGGCCTTGACCCTGGCAAGGTTTAAGATTCTTGCCAGCAGGTCTTTTGAGGGAAGCGACTGAAGAGGCCTGGCTTCCCCTTCCCCCCTAAGGGGGTTTGCCCTACCGAGCCACTTCGATGGGGAGCGGCTCGCTAAGATCTGCCTGCTGGCTTTCTTGGCAGTCCCCTTGGAAAGAAAAGAGGGGTGCCGCTGGAGGTGCCCGAAAGCACCTCCAGAGAAGGGGGTGAGGGGGAGTCCCCTGCACCTGTAGGCGAAGGAGAGGAGTGAGCCTCCTCTCCGGTTAGAGAAATATGGAGGGTCCCCTGTGCAAGCAGAGGGGGGATGGACCTCCATTTTTTTGCTGGAGCTGCCCGAGGGCGGCTCCGTCGATGTTTCAGGGGAAGTTGGGGGTTGTTTTTTTTTTTATCTTCATCATTGGGCATGGTGACCCCTCTTTTTTACACGGGATGCAATCACGCACACCTCTTGCAGTAGCCCGCACTGCGAGAGGTGCTTACAAGCCCGGCAGAGCCAGGCGCCGCCATTTGGGACCACCCTCTCCCGCCTGGTGGCCTGGCAGTCCATTGGCATGGCGGCTCCACCTTAGACACAACGTAAAATATATAGATTGTGAAGAGGAGAGGAAAGGGGAGTTGAGGAAGGTATGGTTGGGGATGAAGCAGGTTGTTAAAAACCAGCCACCCCAGACCGGAGCTCAGGGGTTAGGGAACATTGTACCCCATCCGGTCAGCCCCGATGCGGGACGGTTGGCTGAGAGGAAGGTCAGCATCTACCCTGTGAAATTAGAGGCTGACCAGAGAAAGTTGTGGGAGAGGTTGTATGAAAAGCGAGGAAACAAGTGTTTTGAAGGAAGAAGAAGAGGCTAAGCTGGGGTCGGAAGTTGTGGTGCAATAAGACGCAACTTCAGATTCCCATCAGCCTTGTGCTGTGTGGTTGAAAATCTTATATTCTATGTGAATAAAGAGGAAAAAAGATTAATAATAACTGATCAGCTTTGATTATGATGACCTTGATTGGAAAAGATGCTATAGCACATAGTACTTCATTGCTCTGGAGGGAAAATATTGTGTGACAAAAATTATGGATGGTTTTATATGCTAGATAGGACATAAAGTTGTGTATGGGTAGTTTTGTGTGTGGAAATGATGCATGCTGAACTTCCTAAGTGATTGGCACTCTAGCAGAGTGCCAATCTAGGCCTGAGACAAGACTTGTTGGAAGAAAGGGGCACTCGTGAGGGTACCAAGAGGGAGAAAATGTATGAGGCAGGCAGCTCATTCCACATCTTTGGAGCAATAATACTAATATGCAAATGAACATTCCAGAAAATGTACAACCTACTTTAAAATTAATATTTCTCAGATCCAGTTTAGAAAGATTCGCTCCCTTCAAATTAACAGCCTGAAATCTCAGTTCTTGAGTCGGTTTGGTGGTGAGGAGTGCTGCTATGACCTCAGACCTGATGAGGGGCTCATCCATGGCTTTGGTTAGGTTTGAGTCATTGACCAAGGATTCAAGTTCCTTCACAACTGAATCAAGTCCATAAAACTTGGCTTCCTCCAAAACACCTACAATGATTAAGAGAGAAATGAGAGCCATGGTCTAGTTACATTCATAAAAAAATACATGGCATTCTCCTAGGAATTTCCGAAACATCCCTAGCCCCCTGTACCAGGAATCCAATGCCTAGTAATTTCATTTAGAACATAACTATCTACCCATAGTAAGTTAGCTAAGGCTCATAAAAGGCAACTAAATGATGGTGGGGAGCCTGCTCCTTTGTAGAAGAATCCAACAAACCAGGCAATGACTTCGCCATAATCACCCTACGGAAGGGAGGGGGGGAGCTTGCGCTTCGCTATTAAGATTAAAATTTAAAATCTAATAAAAGCAGCCATGGTTAAATTTTTCTAAATTTTCTGAACTTCCTCTCAATTATAATAATTTTAAAAGGAACTCTAAACTATTTCCCCCTTTTCAAAATATCACGTTGGTAAAATATAGTTGTAGATAAAATAAAAAAGCAGCCTTAAATTTTAATAAATTTTCTGAACTTCACCAATTGTAATTAATTTTCTTTTATAAGAAAATTTAAAAATTTAAAATATACTTAAGTCATAACCAAACTAAGATGAAATTATTATTCAAATACTCCAAAAAATCCTTTTCTTAAATTATAGAGTTAGTGAAGTGATAATGATGATGAATTAGCAAAGTGCCTTGTATTGGTTTTGAGGTTCATTGACCTTGGCCTACCTTTATGAAGCCTATATAATCTTTTCCTTCAAATTCAACTGACCTTCTAACATGCCTATACATCCTTTTGCATATTAATGCACACCAATGCTGTTATGCAGCAACATGTCTGAGCTACATGTAAACCTCATGCTAAAGCAATAGAGATTGGATCATGTGTCACTGTAAGAACAAGGAGATAGAAGATAGAAGTTGAAAGAAGGAATGAGATAGAAGGATAAAGGATAGAATATAGAAGAAAGATGGAATAAATAAAGGATAGGATATAGTTGTTTTTTTTTTAATTATAGAGCCCATCTGGCAAGGATAGGATATAGAAGGAAAGGGGATATATGACAGGAGGCATGATGAAAGATATATAAGAGTGGAGAGAAGATAGGAGAAAGATAAAGAGAATACAGAGATATAAAAGATAGAAGGCATGATGGGGGGGGGGGGATATATATATATATAGAAGGTGGTGGGATTCCTCAAAATACCTCA
This sequence comes from Ceratothoa steindachneri, assembly GCA_963969495.1. NCBI lineage: Eukaryota > Metazoa > Arthropoda > Malacostraca > Isopoda > Cymothoidae > Ceratothoa > Ceratothoa steindachneri. The sequence goes on from OZ018326.1 coordinate 69,597,107, forward strand.
GTGTAGATTTGGTACAGGTTCTCCTTGCTACAGCTGATAGCTAGAGGATTGTAAGCCCTCTTAGCCCCAACACTCACACATGTGCCCCCTCATTCCAACCGAGAATTTGCGGGGCCTACTTCTCATAAAGATCTGTGGTAAGCGGAATCATCTTCCAGTCGAGGTGGTGAATAGTTCGTCTATAGAACAGTTCAAATCTACATTGGCAGATGTAATCCATGAATATGTATAGAATGTAGTATCGGGTAGAGTAAAGAAGTTAGATAGGTTTCAGCTTTTCTATTAAAATTCCTGATTGTGTCCCTTTTCACAGCACAATCGGGTATCTTTTCCACTTTCTGTACTTGCAAAAGGGGGTGCTTTTTCTCATGCTGTAGGTTAGGGCTGTCCCAAAATAGTACCTCCTTAGTATGGTCAGCAATGGTACTACTATTCTTGTGACTCAGCATTAATGCTTACAGGAGGATCTACACCTACATCTCTTCCATATATTTTCCCTTCTTTACTTTCACCACTTTATAAACTTTCTGCGAGAGATGACAGTGTGTCTTTGCTTCTTTTTTTTCAACATCTCAGAGCAGTATGAACTTGGTGTCCAACAATAGTTTCGCAGAGGATGGCAGAGGGCTGGGAGAAGTGATATGGGTGTCTGGTGTTGAGCAGCTGTGTAAAGGGCACTAGTTTCATTTCTGATTTTAGGTGATTCATTTAGTGCTCCAAATGTATACTTTGGTGAGACAGAGCCCTGTCTCTTCTATAGCGTGTTAGGTGCCCAAACCAAGGCATGGGACAGATGTACTGGTGGTAGGGCTGAGTGGAATGTATATTTTTATGTTTTTTGTGTTGTCTGAATGTGAGTCCTGTGGCTAGAATGACACTATTGAGGGTTTGGTTAATAGTGAATGTAGTGTGTGATAATGTAATGATGGTATTCCATGCTAGACAATGTGAAGAGAATGAGAATATTTTGAGGAGCTAAATGAATCTGCATATATGATGTGATCAGAATGTGTTGCACTGTTGTTGTACATGGGGTGTGTAAGCCCATAAGGAAGTTTGCAAGCCAATTTTGTGGTTGGTATCTTGCATGTTAATGACCACTTATCTCCCTCAGATGCTAAACTGGAGGAAATTTTAACCCTGTAATGCGACTCTCCAAACTTATGTCTCCCTTTAACAAAATGGCACAAAAACTCAGAAACTTATTACCTTCTGGATTAATTGCTGGATCAATTATAAGAGTTCCAGTCCTGAGGTAATTGAGCAAAGGTTCAAAGTAGATGGAAGATCGATCAATTAAATAAGCACCAGAAGAATCTCTCATACTTGGGCATAAATGGCCCTTTCCTTCACTGCCTCCACCAAACATCCTAAATGATAAAATGGAAACCAATTTATCAAATGAAATCTGTTGATAGCATTAAAAAAAGAAACCTAATTTACAAATTGAAAACTGTTGATAGTTTTAGAAAATAGAACCAAATTTACCAACTGAAAGCTGTTGATGGTTTTAGAAAATGGAACCAAATTTACCAACTGAAACCTATTGATGGCATTAAGAAAGGGGACCCAATTTACCAACTGAAACCTATTAATGGTTTTAATAAATGGAACAATTTATCAAATAAACCTGTTGATGGCATTAAAAAAAGAAACCTAATTTACAAACTGAAACCTGTTGATGGCTTTAGAAAATGGAACCAAATTTACCAACTGAAAACTGTTGATGGCATTAAGAAAGTGGACCAAATTTACCAACTGAAACCATTAATGGTTTTAAAAAATAGAACCCAATTTATCAACTGAACCTGTTGATGGCTTTAGAAAATGGAACTCAATTTACCAACTGAAATCTGTTGATAGAATTGGAAAATAGAACGCATTTAACAATGGAAACTTTTTGATGCCATTAAAAATGTAACCTGATTTATTTACTGAAGCCTTTTGATGGCAGTAAAAGATGAAACCCAGTTACTAAAACCAGTTGATGGCAATTGGGAAATGAAACAATTTAGAAACTGAAACCTATTAATGGGATTAGAAAATGGAACCCATTTTACCAACTAAAACCTATTGATAACATTAAAAAATGGAACCCAATTTCCTAACTGAAATAAATATGGAAAAACCAATCCACATAACTTTTTTTTCATTAAATTTACTAATAATTTCCTCTTTTTTTAACTCATTTTTAAGGACCAGCAGCTATTCCCTCCTGCTAAAGATTAAAAGTGAAAATCTATTTTAGAAATAACTTTAATCAAACCTTCAAATATATATATATAAATAAAAGCCATGCCTAAATTTTGATAAATTTTTCTCAACTTCGTCATTTGTAATTCTTTTTGTTTTAAATAATTCCAGATTTACTTTTCCTGAACTTGACCATTAAAAAAATAAAATAAATAATAATAATAATCCAGTTAAAATATATTTTTACAATAAACTTTTGGCCTTGACTATATCCATATCCACAAATTTGTTCCTGGTTAATTTACACAAACTTAAAAAATAAAAATCCCAATAAAAATATAGTAAAAAAAAAATCCTACCTGCTCATTCAGCTTAGATCAAGAATTTTAAACATTATGAATTGAAACAGTAGAAGCATCTATACTAAAATAAAGCAAGCACAATAGAACTTTTTAGCATCTTATTTTGCTCCTCAGCAAAGAAAGATTACTAAAAGTAGTGAATGCTTTGTATTTAAAAGCAGTTTAAATAATTACTTGCTCAGCATAGAATGGGGTTCCTTTGACAGCAATGTTGATCTTGTAGTTGTATATACTCTTCCACCGACATTTAAATTGATCCACTCTTGGGATAGACTTTCAACTGGCCAACTTTGGCACAGAGGTGGATGAGCAGATGAAGGGATAAATGGTTCTCCTTCAGATAAAAACAAGATGTCATCATCTCTAGAAAGAAAATATTACTACAATAAATTTTTTATATACTGATTGAATTCTAAGAGTTCCATTATCATAACGTTGAACCTGTGTTTAGAAACTTAAGACAAAAAAATAAAACCAAATTTATCTATATATAGCTCAGCAATCTAAAATATTAAAGAATAAGGAAATGGAAAAGACAAGAATGGGAAGGAAAATACACAAATATACCTAAAAATTGTTATGACCAAATAATTCAATTGTAAAATTTCGAGTGAGGCATTAAAAGGTTGTAAAAACTGAGGAAATAATGGGCAAAGAAAATGAACCACAGAGTAGATACATATTAGATGTTTATCAATTCCCAAAATGAAAATAAGCTAAGGATTTTACCCACTCTCTCCACGGAGAATATCAATTTTACACTTTCCTATATATGACTGCTACAAAAATTATGAAGTTTCATTAAGTCCTTTACCTTGTGCAAACATAATTTTGGTTAGCTTCACAAACAAATACAGCTTCCTCATTATTAAAGAATACTTCATGATAATTTTACCATTTTTAAATAAGTATTTATTAAACAAAATCATGCTTACACAAAGTAGAAATTACAAATACTTTTTCAATTAGAATGAGTGACCACCAAGCAACGCGATAGAAAAACTAGAGGCCTAACAACATTTAGCAATCGCATTTTGAATTTGAATCCGTTAGGCTTTTGAATTAGGAATATGACCAGTTTATTTCAATAGCGCAGGGGGTGGGGGGTGGGTAGGCTCCGAACAATTAAGTGGGGAATATGGGGGCAAAGACCCCCCCAATTTGAAATTCCCTTAAAAAAGGCATATAATACAATATGATGTGATGCAATAGCCTAACAAAAAAAAAATAAAAGGTTTTTTGTAAGTTGCCTGAGAAAAACATTGTCTACATTAAAAAAACAATTGTTTTGAAGCATCAGAGATATGTTGATATAGATACCCAGCAGCAGGATTCCTTGGGAAAGAGTGTGCGTGTATGTGTGTATGTGTTGTAAAGATGGGAGAGGAAAGAAAGCAGTGTTTATAATTGGCTATGTGTGTGATGAGTAATGTTTATGTAGGAGTCAAGATTGTGGAATCTGAACCAGTAAAACTAACTCTGTCCTGCCATAAGATCTTGGATAAGATTCACATAGAACCATATTAATCATGTGTTAATGGGCAAGAGTGGAAACACTGTTTCCTATTATGGTGAAGTTAGGCTAAATTGGGTGGAATAAATCATCAGATAGAGTCAGAATTCAGATCAACTTCACAGTAGCTATCAGACACTATATATATATATATATATATATATATATATATATATATATATATATATATATATATATGTTTTTTAGATTCTATATTAATCAATAAAAGGTTTCAAAGAATAGTTATAAAATATGTACCAATTGATTTATTTCACGCATTTACATGAGTCACAGTTGGATATTTAGTAGTTTGCATGTGACTATATAAGTTACTATGTTGGTCCCTAGGTTGGTCAGCAAGATGGAAACCATTTTACTTTTCAATGAGTTTGGGAAGCTTTTGAACATCATATGGTCATAAGTCAGAATAATTGAGAGCATCCGAGTTGGGTCTGTTGACGTTTATATACAATTTCACAATTCTAATAAGGGTAAAAGGGCATTATAGTAATTGTTTTACTTTATGAGGACCCAGGGTAATTTTCAGTCAAGCCCAGTAACACTCAGGAATGACATCATAGCATTTAGTATTTTCCAAAACTCTCCTGGAGGTTATAGAGAGAGACTTGTGATGGTTGAGGGAGAAGTAGGATAGGATGACAGGTAGTATTTTGGCATCGTTAGAGGTTGCAACAGTGGCTTATTCTAATTTTGTATCCATATAAGGAGTACTGGAATCCTAAACATACTGGGCAGAGAAACTTGTTGGTCTCAAGTGGATTTGGATGGGTGAATTTTAAGTGGGATTGGGCCCTGTAGAGTAGGGCATGTTGGTTTTAAAGTGTGATGCCAGTAAAATGGATGCGGCTATGTTTTATTCTGTTCTGGTTCAGTAGGATTAGAAGGGAGGTTTGCTAATAATTGAGTGGGTGGTGAGCATAATTATTTTGGCTCTGGTGGTGGGGTAGGAATGGAGGGTGTTACTTATGTTGCCCCTGCCTAGGGTCCCTCCCTTAGGCCAGCAACCATGATAAACTTAACTAGGCAAACATGGTTCTCCCAGAAATCCTACACTGTGTATCTGGAAGTTTTGTCTCAGCCATGTTTGAGGTTGGGAATGTTGTAAATATGTGGACTGTCTGGTTCCTGGTGGCAGTGGGGCAGATATGTCAGTCAGTCTGGTGTTTAGTTTTGGGTGGTGGTCACCCCCACAACTTTGCCATGGCAACCTGTTTGTGGCGTGGGAAGGATATTTTCTCTGGATTAATGTTGAAGAGGTGGTTTGGACTTAGAGATTGTATGCTGTGATGTGTTGTGTGTGTGTGTGTGTGTGTGTGTGTGTGTGTGTGTGTGTGTGTGTGTGTCTGTTAGTTGTATGCCTACTATACTCCAGAAACACAAGCACATATACACAGTAGTGCTTCAAAAAAAGAGGAAAACCACATCAAATGTCAAAAGATCCGATACAAAATACCAGCAAATAGAAAACACCACCAAGCAGTCAACTAAACGGCAAAGTGCATTCAGGGTATTGTTGGTTGGGTGTTGGTATAAGGGGTTCTGACTCTGGATTGTGCATTGCTAGGCTCATGAGTTGTATTAGTTTGTGCAGGATAGGTGATAGTCTGGTGGGATGGGTGTGTAGATGGTGGTCTGGTGGAGTTGGTGTATCAGGAGGTATGACGAACATATAGTGCAGGTGAATTGTGTTTCAAGTGGGTGATTTTGATACTTGTACTGGAAACCAACACAGCACATTGTGTAGTGGGACCAGCTTTCACAGAATGTACACTGAATATTAGCCTGGCTCATTAACAGTCTGTGGAAGCGGCATGTGCGATGTGAGCCAGGGATTCATTGTCTCCAGATTTTAGTGTGTGTTGGGCCATGAGGAAAATTCTCACTGGTGAGCTAGTTGATGTAGGGTATTGAGTGTTGGAATGGTGGGATGTAGGAAGGCTAATCCAAACTGGTGCCCTCAGACAGTGCCCACATGAGGCAAGGAAAAGAAAGTGTGGCAACATGTGGGTAGCTGTCTTCATTTCAAAGTTTGTGTTCAACATTGGGATGTCCAGGGCAACTTCTCAATATGAAGATGACCGTCCCTCTCTAGATGTTACCTCCTCTCACCGACACTAGTAAAAGGTCCAGCTCCACTGGCAAAAAGGAGAGGGTATGTAGATGATGCGAGGGGAATAGCAACTTACTAAAAAAACTATGCCTATCATGTTCAATTGATATTTGATGGGGAAAATTTGGTTTTCTGTATGGTGTAGGGGTGGGAGGGTATATTATCCAGCCAGTTGTGAGACAGAGGGTAGTCTTTTGGACTGTATCTTGGGTAGGTTTATCCATTGGTTGTGGTTTGATTCATATTTGCCAGGGGTAAAGAGTTTGGTGATTCGGGGGAGGGGGGATATTCTCTTTAATATGAATCAATTTTCTAGGTATTGTAATAGCATGGTTAGGTATTTGGTGGCTGTGCATGCAGAAGGAAATTGGGATGTGATGGATGCAATAGACTGCATAGATATTTAGGCAGACTGATTGGGTGGTTTTGAGATTTAATTATGCATGAAAAGATTAAAAAGGTGGGGGAGGTGAGTACCCTGAGGGACCTCAGTATGATTCTTTTCCCTTTTGTAAAGATTGGCTTCAAAAACACTCTTGGTTCTTATTGCCTATAGAGACTGAATATAAAATTATTAATAAAAATAATTTTAGGTACCTAATAAGGGAGACATCATCAATGAGTCCACCTTGGGCTGTATACACACATTTTGCATATATATTAAGTTTCTGCGATCCCAAATGAAGCAATTCTTGAAGTGAACCCGTCACCAAAACCACCTGAAAGACATTTATATCAATGAAACTAAAATAAATTTGATTTGAGCAATTAAAAGAATGAATGATATCTTTGCTTGATTTTTTTTAGCGCTGATCTACCAATTGCTACCATGAGCATAAAGGGTCACAATAAACTTTTAGCCTAATAATAGGCTACATTAAAAACGACACAAATCAACAAAGATACTAAAAAAATAATAAGCAAAACACAAAATCAAGTAGAAAGAAGCACATTTCAGGATCAGGGAAAGGCCCACCTTGGTATCTTGGAAATGCCTATTATATTCTCACGCTTTTGCTAAGCCCATATAGCCCTTCTGATTGTAAAATACCATGATTGTTTATAAATTAAATTTGTAAATTATAAATACTTGCTGTTTCATGCAATTTATGTGTTTTGTTATGGTTTAATAACTATTTACATTTTTTTTTTTTTTATATCATCTAGCGACTGCCTTCTAGGGGATAAGTCGCCACACTCAAGCAAGCCTAATCTAGGCTACATTAAAAGCCAGATTTAAAAAGAGGAAAAACAAAAAATATAAACAAAAAGCAAAAGAAAAACAAACAAATTGAATAAAGAATATTATTTTAAATAATAGGGAGAAGGCCAGCCTCCTCCAAAAAGTCTAAGGTCGGTGTGCACAAATCTGTCGCGAGTACAAGGGAGAGGTGGCAGCGACCCCGCCTATCTGGGTACCGGGACAGGTATCGTGCGCAAAGATCACCCAGACTGGGGGATGATGCAGTCGTCATAATAGGGCGCAGGTGAGCGCTTCATCAAATAGCGATGCATCACACGAGTGTGCCCAATTCAGAGATGACAGAAAGGGACCTGGAGCCATCGCGGCATTGATAGGTCCATGGGAAGAGTCGTGGCGCAATGGCACGCAACTTTAAGTTCCCTTCGACCGTCTCCCATCTTCTTTGCAAAGCAGTCCGAAGAGCTGCTTGTATTTCTGCCATGTAGTCGGTGTGAGGAAGAGCGAAACGCTGGTCTGGTTGCAGAGTCCTCGCAGACTCTTTGGCACCCTCATTCCCCGCAATTCCTACATGTCCAGGAACCCGGGAGAAGATAATCTCGACATCTGCCTGGCTCATCATAACCATGGCGTTACAGATATCGCGAATCAGGGAAGTGATGCACTGCACGCAGCGCAGACCGAGTGGCATCTCTCCAGCAGAGTTCAGAAATAAACTAACTCCACTTGAGTTGGCAGCATGGGATTCATTTGTCCATGTAGTGCAGAACTTCCTTGGTAATCATAGGGCTAAAAACTATGAAGAACTAGTGGACAACATGCTAAAGGCCTATCAATGAATGGGGTGTCAGATGTCTCTTAAGATGCATTTCTTGCATTTGCATCTAGATTTCTTTCCATCTAATATGGGTGATATTAGTGACGAAGATGAGGATAGGTTCCACCGATATATCGCAACGATGGAAAGCAGGTATCAACGCCGCTTCAACTAAACATGATGGGTGACTACTGCTGATTCCTACAACGGGATGATCCTATATCCACGTACAAGTGCAAGAGCAAGTCTCAAACATTTTTGAAGAAATTTATAGTTCGGTGAGTACTACCTCTTTTATATATAATAAAAGAGGTCTGCAAAAGGATGTACATAATGCAAAATAAGGTGCCCCAATTCCAAACCTTTGCCCAGAAATGTCTCATTCTTCTCAAACTAGTAATAATTATATCATTAATTGATCCAAGGTGTAAAGTGAGCCATATAGTCTAGTTGCATAACTCTGGAACCTTACATACTAGGACAAATCTGAGCACAGATTTGGAATCAACGCACCAAAATTAGTTAGTTACAATAACATTTACTCAAGTAGCAAAGACAAAGTTAAAATTTGTTGGTCCTGACATAATCAAAGCTCTGCTCACCGCACTTTCAATTTTGGGACATGCCGATCTTGGCCTGGTCCCGCAGAGGGAGAGGAATCCTTGGTCTTTTCTTTTTAGGGAAGAAGGGTGGGCAATGAACCCACTTCTCCCCGCCACTGGAAGGAGCCATTAGGCTGGATGGACTAGCCTCAGCAAGATCCTTCTCTGAAATGGAGGTCTTGGCTGTCAAAGGGGCACCAGCTGGGGGAGGAGGTCGCTCCTTTACTTGAGTCCTCAGGGGCCCGAGCCATCTGAAGAGAAGCTTACACAGGGGCAGACTCCATATAACATCTTGCCATCTGGGGCTGGGTCACCTCAAGACCATGTCCATCTCAAGAGTGGAGGGGGCTCCATGTGCCCCCCCCCCATGCCAACATCGCAGATCTCATTCTAGGTACCTTTTGTCTCGCCTAGGGGCAGCGAATTGGCATCCATTGGGAAAGAGAGGGGGGCAGGTATGCTGGCCCCCTATAACTTGAGAATACAGGACTAGAGGAAATTAGGGGACGTGGAGTGACAGGTGCTGCTATCCCTTGCACCATTAAAAGGTGGTCCTATTAAGCTGCTCTCAATGGGAGCAGTCAATCTTGGGCTGCCTGCTTGCTCTCTTGGCATTCCCCTGTGCAAGTAAAGGGGGAGCTTGCTGCTGGAAAAAAATGGAGTCACCCAAGGGCACCTCCAGAGAAGGGGGTGAGGGGGAGTCCATCACATATGTAGTTCTATGAGATGAGTAAGCCTCCTCTCCAGTAGAAGATGGTTGTAGGGGCCCCTGAGAAGGCACAGGGGGTACCTCTTTTTCTTTTCTTTTTTTGCTTTGGAACTGCCCAAGAGTGGCTCCATCAATGGTACAGAGGGGTTAAAGGGGGAGTGAGTTTGCCATGCGCCATGGCCATTAAGTAAGATTTTGCTATCTCTGCCTGTGACAGTCAATAATGACCCCAGCTAGGGAACAGCACTACTAGGTGCCTTTGATTAGTCCCGGTCGCCATCACTGGGTGGAGTGGCATATGCATTCTCTGCCACCCTTCAGGAAAATCAAGACCAAATGCTACACAAGGCATGGTAGGCAGGTTGGGATCAGAAGCCTCTGATCAAGTGAGAAGGGAGTGGCCATAGCCAAAGCGAGAGGTGATGACATGAATGGCAATGTCAATGCTATTGTGGTCAAAGTGTAAGAGAGGGACGGGGGGGCTGAAATTATGAAGAAAACAGAGAATTTACAGACAAATTAGGAACATGAGTTATGAGAATTAAATATCAATGGTAAAGCTAAAATTTTTAACAGCATCGGAAAAGTGGGCATGAGGGGCAGCAAAGTTAAGATAGGAGAAAATAGTTAGGGGGGGATGAAAATGTGTTAAAAGTAGTGAGAAGAGAAGACACCTTTATATCTAGTTATTGTATTGTAATGATATTTTATAGGTTATCTGCTAAATATATTTTTACACATTTAAAATGCAATTACCTTGCCATCTGAGTTTGAGCCATTTTTATATAGTGACACCCGTTTCATTGTGAGAAATGATTGATGGATCAATTATTATAATGGCAGTGATGGATTGTGCTAATCTAATTAGTAACCAATTGATGGCACTAGTGCAATGGTAAATACTATTTTGCATTGTTCATACACTTCAGAAAATATTGGTTGGAGTGTTCAACTTGTTTAGACATGATACTTCACTTGACTAATATGTAGTAGTAGTTTGAATCTTGGTAATATGATGGACTGAAAAGAGAGAAAAAATAAATAACATAAAAGGCAGCATACTATTTAGTATATATTACCACAAAGAAGCTTCCATTCAGTCTCATGTTCCATACCTTACACAGCAATTTCCCTTGTCTTATTGCCTAACTAAAAAATAAAGCCAAGCATAATACACAATACTTTATCCTATTCTCTTTCCAACTCTCTGCAACAATGGTAAACATCTCTCATCAGTTATTCCCTTAAAAATTCATGGTCATTAAACTTGACTATGGTAATAAGTTTTTATTTGTTGGGGGTTTTTGGGGGGGATGAGGGTTCTCTTACAATCTCCCCTGGGGCACAACTGCTTCAATCACAAATGAAAGCCTATCTTTAGGATATATTAAAAAAAAAAAGTGTCACCAAAAAAAGGAAGACATGCTCAAATGGCTGATAGAAGCCTACTGTCTTATTCCCTACGGGGCCTAAGACAGCAACCAACATATCAAATTTCATGAAATGCCAGCCTCCACTATAAACTTAACTCCACAGTCAGGAGTGCACAAACATGTCCCGAGTACAACCACAATTGTCCCAGTACGGGAATGGGTAGCACATGAGAAGTTTCCCAGACTGCGATTTTAAAAAAAAAAATTTAAGAGCTCATCTGGCAACTGCCTACTTGGGCATCCCAGACTGCGATATTATGAGAATATGCAGAAGAGTCTGAGGGATTAAGCAGTCTACAAAGACGGGTTGTGGGAGTACCCCATCTAGTATCACTGTATCCCACAATACCTGGTTCTCTGGTGGCATTATGGGTATCAAAGCAAAAAATAGAGCAAATAGAGCATTGGGCTTCATTAAGAAGAATGTTAAGTTACAAAAGTAAGGAGGTTATCCTTACTTTTGTAACTTAACTATATAACTCAGGCCAGGCCACATCAGAGTACAATCATGGTCCCCACACTTTACACATGATATCAATATGCTATTTTTTTTTTTAAGGAGCCTGTTTGGCGACTGCCTACTTGAGCATAGGTCACCATACTCTACCGAGCCTATTACTATTTAGCTATATTAAAAAAACAAAATAACAATGATAAAAAATAAAATAAAAAAAGCAAAAAAGGCAAGAAGGAAGCGTGCTCTGACATCAGGGGTAGGCCCACCTCGAAAAAGTCGTCAAGTTCACAAGTCAGTGTGTACAAACAGATCACAAGTACAAGGGACAAGCGGTAGCAACCCCACTCATCCCGGTACCAGAAATTATAATGTGTGCAAAGATCGCCCAGACTAGGACATTTAACAAGAATGTGAGGAACAGTCTGGGAGACAACACAGTCTTCATAGTAAGGCGCATACGAGTGCTCCATCAAATGGAGGTGCTTCCAGCGAGTGTGTCCAATTCAGACTTTTTTTTTGAGGAGCCAATCTGGCAACTGCCTACTTCAGCCTAAGTCACTGTACTCACTACAGCCTACAACTAGGCTATATAAGGGAGGGATAAAAAAAAAGAAAATAAGGAGAAAAAAATCATAGCTAAAAACAAAAGGTTAACAAAAAGAAAGCACACTCCAGCATCAGGGGTAGGCCTGCCTTCCCCCAGCACAGGAGCATCAGACTCAGAACAAACGAGTCGTAGAGTCCACAAGTTGTGCACATGAACCAGTCTCAAGTACAAGGATCAAGTGTGTCTAATTAGGAGAAGATAGAAAGCAAATTGAAACCATCACACCATTGGGGGGTAAGTTGATGGGAACAGTCGCTGTGCAATGTCACATAACTTTAAGTTCCCCTCAACCATCTCCCATCTTATTTGTCAAACCGCCCGGAGGGCAGCCCGCATTCCTGCCATGTAGTTGGTGTGAGGAAGAGCGAAATGCAGGTCTGGTCAGCCAGTCCTCACAGACTCTTTTGTCGCCCTCATCAGTGTGCTCATTACCCCGCAATCCCTACATGTCCAGGAACCCAGCAGAGGATAATCTGAGCAGCCACCCAGCTCGCCGAAACCATGGCATCACAGATATTGCGAACCAGGGGATGCAGAAATTCCAATGGCCTGAGAGCAATCAGGGTGCTTTGTGAGTCCCTATAAATCATAATCCAGTCTCTGAACTGGGCTCATCGTGTTATCTCCGTTAGAGAGACAAAGTGGCTGGCAGAGCTCTGCTGACTTCAAACAGAAGGGATATGGCGTGGAAACTGACCCCCTCTTGGGATTTGGAGCCATCTATATATTGGCACAGTTCCAGCATGAAATGAAGTGTCACATTTAGCTCTCAAAGGAGTTTCCTAGCCCTAAATCCAGAGGCCTTAGGCTATGAATGGCGTCTCTCGTTCAGGGAGAACAAATAATAAAACCCAGCCCTAAAAATCAAGGTTTTATTCCCGAGTTTTGGGGGGTCTTTTTCAAGTGAAATTTGAAAAAATGGGTTTGGGTTTTTTTTTTTCAAGAAATGAATGCCATTATTTTATTCAAAATTCATATTTATGTTTATAATTTTAACAAATATGCATCAAATTAAGGTTATTTTTCTGATACTGACTCATCATAATTCATCTCTCCTTCTACAGGTTATGGCTATCATGGGTACCCACAATTCTCAATCAGTGATCTGTTCTTACTATAATATAATTATTAAAGTAATTATTCATATTATATAAAAATAGAGATAGCTATTCTTTTTCTGTTATTCTAATGCTTGTAGCATTAGAATTTTAAAAAACCCAGATTTTATTGGGCTTTTTTCAAAATTTATGGGTTTTTTGCCAACCCTGCTCTTGGTGGCACAGTCACCATCAAAATCAGCTCCAGATGCAGTGAGAGCTGTTGGCGACTGAGGGAGATGGCAGGCTCGCGCGTACAGGTGAATAATACATCTACCCAGCATCGATAAGTAGGCTCTCAATGGGAAAAAGTGCGGAAGGTACCAGGCCAAGGACGGTGTAGTGGATAGTCAACCTTCCACAGTGTACACTAGGCTAGGGCTGCATAAAACTCACATCCGTAGTCAAGTTTTGAACAAACAAAGGATCAATAAAAAAGTAAGTCAGTAGCCCTATCAACGGCACAGACACTGAATGCCACAGAACAAAGAATATGCAAAGCGGGGGTACAAGAGGATTGTGTCAGATCATGCATCTACAATATACAATTCAAACCATACACAGGAATGTGTCAAAAACAAAAAGCATAATCATCAAGACTCGTCAAAATCCAAATCAATCGTAATATACAATAATAAAAACTGCATCCACAGGAATGAGTCCAGAATACCTCCCCAAAGTTAACCCTCCCTCCACATATAATCATCTAATCTGCGTTTGAATACATTCAAGTTTGGACCGTCTACCGTATCAGATGCCAAACTATTCCAGTAATCTACCACTCTATTGGTGAAAAAATATTTTATAACATCCAACCTGCACCTCTGTTTTTTAAATTTTTAAGTGGTGCCCCCTAGTCCTATTACTACCTTCCAACTCAAATAACTTGCTAAATCCAACTTATCCATCCCGGAACAGATTTTAAAAAGCTCAATCATATCTCCCCTCACACATCTTCTCTCAAATGAGAACATATTTAGTACCCTCAGTCTATCTTCATATTTAAGGTGCTTCAGGGCAGGTATCTTTGTTGCCCTCCTTTGTACTGACTCTAGCAGGTTGATGTCATGTCTAAAATGTGGCCTAACATACACCTTGTAGAGTTTCAAGGATGACCTCCTTACTCTTGTAGCTAACATTCTTTTTTAATGTATCCTCGCACCCTATTTGCTCTATTTTTTTTTTGCCTCAATACACTTCTTCAAAAACTTCAGTGACCTATCTACTACTATGCCTAAGTTCTCATCCTTAACCCTTAACGGCAAAGTTGGAAATCTTGTCACATAAACATAAAAGTGGGGTGTAGCATACCCTATTTTTTGATCAAGAAAAAAAAACAACTTGCGTTCAAAAAAATTTTATTTCTGAAAAAATCAACAAAATGTTCATTCCTTCCTCATTCTTTTAATGATTAAACATCCTTGAATAACTGATTTTTTTCTGGTACTAAACATTAATGAAACATAAATATTGAAAATTCATTTTTTTCCTGACAAATTGAAAATAAAAATTTCCTGTAAATGAAATTCCCATAATAAACAAACAGGCTTCCTGTCATGGTGAGGTGGGTCCTCTCGCCTTCCCCTCACCAGCCCTCAGCTCTCTGGCACCACATCTCACTGAAATAAAGATTGACAAAAAAGGGTCAAGATTTAACACAGAAAAATTACACTACTTTAACTTTATGTTATGTTATCAGTCATTACTCCTCTGAATACGTCTTAATTGATGTTTAGAGTGTGCATTACAGATGAATGATAATATATATATATATATATATATATATATATATATATATATATATATATATATATATATATATATATATATATATATATATAATATATATATAATAATAATATCTAATTCATCCTAATTGATGCTTAGTGTGTATTACAGATGTATGATAATATATCATATAATATGTGTGTGTCTGTGTGTGTACTTACCACCTCCTCAAGACACTTGGTACATGTAGGGTAGAAGTGGGACTGGCACACAGGTCGTTGTCATTTCACGCATATCTTCAGGTCTGTGGAGCGGGGGCACTCAAGCACACCGTAATTGAGAGTACTTGCAGTTAGCAAGTACTTGGCCATACTTGGCCAGGTGGGTACTGTGTGTTAGCAACTGATGAGAGATCACAGACAGTAGATATCAGTGTTCTTAGTTGCTGTGGGAGATTGGCAATCGACAGCCTCTTCTGAGCCCATGGCTGAATAAATTTTCTTGCAAGGTCTAGCATGAAGCGACGGCGTTTTGGAGGTCTGGTACCTCCTCTTTTTTCTAGATTTGACTTGTATACTACCATGGCATTGATAGTAGCGGCATTCAACATCAAGAAAAACATACAAAGGGGCCATCTTCTAGTTCTCCGGTGGCAGGAGTACAATGCACACATTTCGTCGAAAGCGTCAACCCCACCTTTGGTGCTGTTATAATATTCTATTATCTCTGGCTTTCCTTTCTCATTTAGGGTTGGCTAGAAATGCATAGATGAGAGTAAGAGAACCAACTTTTTACCTGTGGCTTTCCCTTCAGGCACATATGAAACCAGGGTCATGTCTTTTGTGAAGAGAAAGGCACTTGAAGCACAGTCTCTATCGTCTTTACTCTTCATCTGAGGTGGAAGTTCTCGCTTGTTTGCCTTTAGTGTTCCAACCAAGGTCATGCCACAATCCTGCAGAAAATCAGTGACTAGAGCTACAGAAGTGAACCAATTATCAGTGGTCACATTTCTGTTTGTGTGGTGGCATGGCTTGTAAAGTTCTTTCGTGAAATAATGTCCCAGTCCTACTCCAGCTGTGAGCTGTGTTGAATCCTTTCCTAGGTATAGCATGCATCCTAATAGATATTTGGTCTTGCAATCATTTATGAGGACCATCTTTATGCCATATTTGGCTGGCTTGCTGGGTATATACATTTTGAATGGGCATATTCCACGAAATGCAACCAGCTGCTCATCAATACAGAGATCTTCATGGGGTATGTAGTGGGTTTGACACTTTTCCATAAATTTATCAAACAGTTCCCTGCAAGGTGCAGATTTGTCAGTCTCTCTTGTCTGTGGGTCGTCAAAGCGTAAACAGTTGATTAGAAATTCAAAACGGGCCTGCGACATAGCAGCACGGTACAATGGTGCACCTATGTCAGTAGACCGCTGGTTGTAGCGGTCATGTCCACGTTGGAAGCAGCATCATTAGGTGCAGCTATAGGTGAAGGAGAAGTTACATCAGCTGAGGTGGAAGGAATACTATCTATAAAGTTCCGAGGGTGTGGTCCAGCAACAGTGCATTTTCTTTTCTTTCAGGATGATGTGCAAATTGTTTTGTTGCTGGTTTGCTTCTGTTTTAACATCCTCTGGCTCTTCATCTTGTTCACTACACGATGGGACAATCCTTATCCTCATCACTATCATATAACACATCTACCTCCATTAGATCCTCCTCCTCCCCATCACTTGCCGATACTTCAGCAACATCATCTTGAAGTCTTCATTTTCATCCTCAGAATCCTCACCTAAGTTTGACAAGACAGCAGTCACGTTCACCATATGTAATAGCTCCCCATCAGTTAAGAATTTCTTTGATATTTTCACTGTTTTTCTTGTCCAAATTTTTTACCTGGAAAAATTTTAATATCCCTGTAAAACAATAAAGAAAATAAGAACTTATTCTTTGACACTTTCACTGTTTCTAAATATAATTTGCTTTTATTGTCTTTTTGTTTTATTTATAAATATGATTTATGTAAATATAACCTAGGACACTTTTTATTTGACACTTTTGCTGCTTTTATAGTACTTTCTTTTCTAATATATGTAATTTCTGTAAATAGAACCTAGAACACTTTTATTCATGCCTGCAAAGAAATAAAAAATAATTAGAAAAGACAAAAATATCGTACAACAATACATAACTCACCGAAAACTGACCTAAAAACACATATTTGAGGTGGTATGCACCACCAACATATCATAAAGTGGGGTACCATGCACCCCATTATCTCTCCAAAACACATATTTGGGGTGGTATGCACCACCAACATATCATAAAGTGGGGTACCATGCACCCCATTATCTCTCCAAAACACATATTTGGGGTGGTATGCACCCCAAATAGATTTATACTAAAACACTTAAGTGGGGTGTGCTGCACCAAAAACAAGAATAACAACAATAGGAGCACAGGACACACACACACCTACCCTCCTAGGAAAACCTCTAGACTAAACCGACAGTGACCAGTGAAGTGCTGGCAGCTACTATGGCAGAGTTGCCAATGTTTGTTTTTTTTGTGGGGTGGACAGAACCCCATGTTTGTGTTTAAGGGTTAAATGAATTCAGCCAATGCCCATCCATTTCATAGCTAAATTCCCTATTATCCCTTCCCATGTTAAGAACTTTGCATTTTTTAAGGTTAAAATTCATGTCACTTATGAGCCCAAGCTAATAACTTATTTAAGTCAATCTGCACTTTAAAGCTACTCTCAATTCTTTGACTACAGCTGCCAATTTAGTGTCGTCAGCAAAAATTGATACTTGGCTATTTACAGCCTCCCCAAGATCATTCATATAAGCTATGAATAATAAGGGACTAGAACGGATCCCTGAGGTACACCACTGATAACTTCCCTCGACTGTGACCTCACCCCATTCAGCACAATTCTCTGTTTCCTGTTTTTCAGCCATTCAGTAATCTAATTCAAAACTTTACCACATATCTCATGCATTTTTAATTTGTAAACTAGTCTCCTACGAGGGGCGGTCAATAAGTTTTGAAAATCGGTAGGGCAAAACAGAAGAAGGGGAATGGCTGTTTGTGGGGGTGTTAGGGCAAGTTATGAAAAGTCAGGACCTGCAGCCGCATGCTCCTGCCTCGTCTATTTAAGAAGCAGTAGCTGATTCAGATCGTCAGTCACAAATTTTTGACCAAGGAAGGCAAGAATGCATAGTTGCAGTGTACACCGACACCACCCCTTCCTATGCAACCATTGCTCGCAAAATAGGGAGTTCCGCCATGGTTGTGAGTCCCTTGAAGATGACCCCCATCAGATGTGACCAACGAGAACAATGTGGCCCATGTGGAGAGGATGATCATCGAAAATCAACGGGTGAAGGTTGAAGTGTTATCAACATCATCCACAACAATTTGGCCATGACCAAGGTCTCTGCCCGTTGGGTCCCTAGAAACCTCACGCCCCATGATTGACTTCAACGTCGTCAAAGTTCGGAGGAGCTGCTGCTCCTGTACAACCAAGACCTGGCGGGATTCGAGTCACACAGGTGATGAAACATGGGTCCATCACTGGGATCCTGAGACCAAGCTCAAAGCATGGCCTGGAAGCACAGCGGCTCTCCGACCCCCATCAAGTTCTAGACCCAACCCTCAGCCAGGAAGATCATGGCCACCATCTTCTGGGATTCTGAGGGAGTGTTGATGGTGGACTATGCGCCTTGTGGAAGGACGATCACAGGCCAATGTTACGCCGAGGAACTGGCTGGGTTGAAGAAGTGCATCCGCCAGACGCGGCGCGGCAAGTTGACACGTGGTATCCTGCTCCTCCACTACAATGCCCCTGTCAACAAGGCCAGAGTTGCACAAGCTGCCCTGCATGAGTGCGGATTCAAAGAGCTCAACCCTCCCCCCTACAGTCCAGATCTGGCCCCTAGTGAATACTCTTTATTCTGCCAGCTTAAGACTACACTGCGTGGACGCCGGTTTGGGGACAATGAAGATGTCCAGCTCGCAGTCCAGGAGTGGATTGAACAGCAGTCGGGAATTTGAAGCCTCGGGGATAGGTGGCGCAAGTGCATTGAAGTCGAGGGTAGTTATATTGAAAAATAATAAAACACTTTTCCTCATATCCGAATTGCAAAACTTATTGACCGCTCCTCGTATGTGGAACCTTATCAAAAACTTTGCTAAAATCTAAGGAAATTACATCAACATTCTCTCCCCTATCTAATTGTTTAGTAGCATAATCCATAAAATCCAGTAAATTTGTTAAACACGATCTACCTCTTCTAAACCCATGCTGAGCATCATTTATTAGCCTATCATACTTTAGATGGTGAGATATACCCTTCTTAACTATCTTCTCAAGGATTTTACAAACAATAGAAATTAAAGTTATTCAGGTCCTCTTTACTTCCCTTTTTAAAAATTGGCACTACATTCACTAATTTCTAATCATTAGGTATTTCTCCAAACTCTAGTGATCTAGTATATAACTTTTCAGGAGCTAATGCAATACTATCTACACTTTCTTTGAGTAGCCTCGAATGAATGTTGTCTGGGCCAGATGACTTACTAGTATTTAACTCCAATAAAAGCCCTTTAATTATTTCCCTGTTCACATTAACGCTATTCAACACTACTTCCCTTGACCTAGAATTATCACCCATTAATCTATCTTAATTTTCTTGTGTAAATACTGAAGAAAAATGATCATAAAGAACCTCTACTATTTCCTCATCAGATTTTTTTAAAACCCCTTATAGGCCCTATTTTATTTTCTTAGTTTTTATTATTTTGAGCTAAATTAATTTCTGCCGCCCTTTTGCTCTTCTTCTTAATCTTATTTAGCTCATTTATGGTTGACTTATAATGATTTAAATTTTCAAAAGTACTTTCTGTAATCTATGGTATTACCTTTTCTTCTCAGAAATTTTCCTAGCTATCTTGTGATTCCATCACAACAGCTTCCTACATTTCTTACTAATAGCCTTCATTGAAATACACTGCTCCTGCTCCTATAGTCTTAAAAGTGTCCCACATCTCATAAGTATTCTTCCCCCTGAATTCTATATACCACCTAATCTGATTTAGCAAGTTTCGTAATTTATCGTAATCTCCCCTATAAAATTTTGACCATCTTGGATTTTCTTCATTTTTTGGATATGTTAATACATGTCATCAAAGAACTTCACATGTAAAATTTTAGCTTTGTACCTCAAACAGTTCCAGAGATATGGCCCACATAATTTTGGGGCCATTTTAGAGACTTAAGTCGATTTTTCAAAATCACTGAGTCCTCATAAAACAGGGTTTTAAAGATATGTCTGAAAAGTTCAGGTCCTACAGAATCAGGGCCATAGATTCCCCCCCAAAAAAGCAATCAAAACCAGTCTCTCTCTAACCATCAAAGAGTTATAAGCTAGCAAAAACTGAAATATTGAACAAATCATCACATCTGAACCAACTTCTGATTCAAATTATTCATACTTAGAATCAATACTAAGTTATAACTGATAGGATATGATGATATACGTCTTTCATTGTATTTAAAACCTTTTCTGGCAGTTGAACATACATAGCAGCTGAGAAGTAGTGTTTCAAATATAGCCAATTTTCATGATTTTTAGAAAATGACCTTGACCTTTTTGACTCCGTGGAAACATGAGGAGCCCTTCAAATTTTTTTGTGCTTGAAAGGGAAGGTCTATACACTAGTCATACTAAATATCTTATTTGTTCCATTATTCCTTCCTTCATTTGCACAATGCTGAATTCAGTACACAATCAGCGTTACAGCAGGGTCCCCTTTATACCATGAATTCTGTATAACATGGTTTCTATTTGAAACCTCTGATATTTTTGGCTTCTAATGTATTGGGCTGATAGTTAGGGATGCTTGTAATGATACTTCAATGTTAGCATTGAAATTCCAATTTGCTTAGCAGGATGGCTGATGCAAAAGCTGAGTCTAGCAAATGCTGTATTGGAAATTATCTGAAGGAGGATTGCCACAGCACATTTTTTTTTTTTTTAAGAGCTCATCTGGCGACTGCCTACTTGGGCATTAGTCGCCGCATTAAAACTGGCCTAGTTCTAGGCTACTTTAAAATAAAATTAAAGAGAAAAAAAACAACACCCCAAAAGGGGGAAAGGAAGCAAGCTGGTGCGTCGGGAAGAGGTCCCCCCGGCGCAGGAGCGTGCAACTAAAGGAAAAAAACAAAAAAAAAAACATGCAAAAAAAAACAAAAACCTTGCTTAAATAATAGGGAGAAGGCCAGCCTCCCAAGAAGTCAACAAGTCCACAAGTCAATGTGCACGAATCTGAACCGAGCACATGGGACAGGCGGTAGCGACCCCGCTCATCCCGGTACTGGGACAGGTGTCGTGCGCGAAGATCACCCAGACTGGGACATTCGACAAGAATGTGCCGAACAGTCTGGGGGACGACGCAGTCGTTGCAATAGGGCGCAGGCGAGCGCTCCATCAAATAGCGATGCGTCACACGAGTGTGGCCGATTCGGAGACGACAGAAAGCAACCTGAAGCCACCGCGGCATTGGGGGATAGGTCCATGGGAACAGTCGCGGCGCAATGGCACGCAACTTTAAGTTCCCTTCCACCGTCTCCCATCTTCTTTGCCAAGCAGTCCGAAGAGCTGCCCGTATTCCTGCCATGTAGTAAGTGTGAGGAAGAGCGAAACGCTGGTCCGGTCGCAGAGTCCTCTTTGGCGCCCTCATTCCCCGCAATTCCTACATGTCCAGGAACCCAGCAGAAGATAATCTCGACATCTGCCCGGCTCGCCAAAACCGTGGCGTCACGGATTTCGCGAACCAGGGGATGCGGAGATTCCAATGCCCCGAGAGCACTCAGGGCGCTTTGTGAGTCGCTATAGATCACGATCCGGTCTCCGAACCGGGCACGTCGCGTAATCTCCCGTACCGAGTGGTGTATTGCCACCAGCTCGGCCGTGAAGACAGACGCAGCGCCTGGTAGAGCCCCGCTGACTTCAAACAGAGGGAATAAGGGCGTGGAAGCCGACCCCCTCTTGGGACTTGGAGCCATCTGTATACACTGGCACGGTACCAGCGTGACACGATGTGTGCTCCAAAAAGGTCGAACGCAATACTCCCGGCGCAGTACAAGCTTTGGGAGCAGAGGCGTGGCGACAAATAGCCAAATGTGGTACCCTCCAGGGTGGCGTCCTGGGCAGAACCAGGGGCGCCACCGGCCCGAGAGCTATATCTACCTCTCGAAGGAGTTTCCTGGCCCTAAACCCAAAGGGCTTAGGGTATGACTGGCGTCTCTCGGCGGCATAGGCACCATCGAGATCAGCTGCGGATGCAGTGAGAGCTGTTGGCGACTGAGGGAGGCGCCGGGATCGCGCGTACAGGCGAGTGATGCACTGCACGCGGCGCAGAGCGAGTGGCATCTCCGGTCGGAGTAGAGCGAGCTCTTCCCGTCTTGTGAAAGGCGAACACAGTAGCGATTCGCCAGGAGTCTGGGAGAAGACCCTCCACCCAGATCCTGATGAACAAATTAAAAAAAGGCCATGCCTCGCTCACCCAGGTGTCGAAGCATGGCGTACGGGACATCGTCCGGACCATGGGCGGTGTCCGCGCACGAAGCGAGAGCGGAACGCAACTCACTCACAGTAAACTTGTCGTTGAAGGGTTCTCCGCCTCTGGAGGTAAAGTCCAGCCGGCGGCCTTCCGCGACATCACGACGTGCATTGAAAGCTGGCGGAGCAGCATCACGGCTAGAGAATGCGGAAAAAGCGGTCGCTAAGGATTCCGCCACGGACGCGGGGTCCGAGATTGCGGTTCCATTCTCCTGGAGAACGGGAGGGGGGTCCTGCGAGAACTTGACCCGAATCCTTTTGACTCGCTTCCACACCTCAGCTAAAGGGGTCTTCCCGTTAAGTGAAGACACGTATGCCCGCCAAGAAGAGCGGCGGGCGTGCTTCGAAATATACCGGAACCTAGCCCTAGCCCGACGAAATTCAGCGACAGTGAAATCGTTTGGGCGGCGCTTATAGCGCATGTAGACATAACGCTTCTGTTTGAGGGCCGTCTCACACTCGGCCGACCACTATGGGAGTGGTCGGCGTGCAAAACGGCCAGACGTCCTAGGAATAGTAGTCAGGCCCACGGCGATGAGGTTGCCGGAGAAGAACTCAACTGCCTCATCTACCGACCTAAACTCCTCGACTGAGATAGAGAATTCAGTCATTTCCTGAAATGCAGGCCACTGCACCCGCGCCAAGCACCACCGAGGTGGTTTCTCAGGCGGCAGTTGCCCTGAAAATGATATTTGAATGGGAAAGTGATCACTACCATGGAGGTCATCGACCACCCCCCAATCAAAATCAGGCTGTGCATCCGAAGAGCACAAAGATAGGTCAAGGCAAGAAAATGAAGCGGTTCTCGGACAGTGATGCGTAAACTCATCCACGTTTAGGACATGCCACAGCACAAATTTTTCATGGAAAAAAAAAGGTGTCTTATCTTTGGAAGACTTATCCAATGACTGTTAAATTGTTAGAAGTAAGAACTGGATATAGATGCAAAGGTGACTCACTTTGTTATCATCATGAGAAAGTCTTTTTGAGTAGATATCAAAGTTTGCAGACAAGTTGTGCTGACCCATTCCAGAAGCATAAAAAGCAAGTGACTGGTAAGTGGAAATTCACTAGTTCTTTATGTAAAGTTACATTTTAGAAATAAGTTTATTTTCACATTATAGTGTGGTGGAGTGAATGTGGGTGTGTGTATGAAGGGCCATTCTCCCACCCTTTTTTCCCCAATACCCTCTCCTTCCCTCTGTGCAAACGGGTGTGTGAATAACTGGAATTTAATATTTGTTTTTAAATTTTTATTGATGTTTGTATTCTCTTTACAGAGATTATATTTTGAAACAAAATCTTTTATCAAATATAAATATAATAAATATTTAAAGAATTGTCAAAGCTGTAAATTAGAATTTGTTGTGCATACTTGGATGTACATTTAGAGAGTGGAAGCTTGGACGGACTGCAAAGAGGGGTTCTCTAGGCGAGTGCTCCACCCAGCCCTGAGACGGAGGGCTTTCATACCTCGCTTGCCACCTCCACTGACCCCCTGCATTGGGTGGCGAGCCTACTACCACCCACCCCAGGCGCACAAGTGATAGTCCTGTGCCCCTTTTTCATTCAGTTGTTTGTTTGTTTTTCATTTCATTGTGTGGATTTATTTGTGTAAACTTGTTCACTTCACCCGTTATAATTATATTTGTAAATATTATTGTATTTTTTTGTAAATAAAGGACTGTATATACAAAACCGTTTCATTCTCCTTCGATTTCTCACATCTGAATTAGTGTAGGAAACGGGTTAGAACAATTGGGATTAGAGCATAGATTTTCAGCCTGCTACAATAGGGGCCTTGATATGATTTATTTATACACTAAATACAAAACTCATTACAGTTTTTGTGAACAGTATTTACCTTAATCTAGTGCAGGCAATTCAATAGTTCTTTATGTAATTAAATTTATATAAAGTTACATTTTAGAAATAAGTTTAATTTCACATTATAGGGACCTTGATATGATTTATTTATACACTAAATACAAAACTCATTACAGTTTTTACAATATCTAGTGCGGGAAATACCCCTAGCTCGAAGGCTGTACAACGTCAAAAAAATGAGATGAGGGGATAAGCTTTCTATGTTGTTGAGTAGTATAAGTTCTATCTATTTACTGTCCCCATCTTTTTCAGGATCAATGCGGGTTGTGAAAAGCCCAAGAGCTGAAATGTACAACCTTAAACATGGGCAGGTCTGTCCACGTTGTGATACCCAGATGAAAGCACCTTCAGATTACCCCACATATTAAGAAACAACACTTGAAGATGCCAGCAAGCAGTCATTCGAAGAGACCTTTGAATCCCTTAACTCAAGTGTTTTACTACTAGAATGTTCCCCAATTAAAACTAATTAATACTGCCTAGAAAAAAGTATAAAGAATAAAAAATTTTGGTGATAACTTTTATTGATTTAGCTAAAGCTTTTGACTCAGTGGACTGAAAAATGATGATTAAAGTACTTAAAAAATATAGATGTGATCCAAAAATAATAAGTACAATTGCAGACATATATACAATATGACAACATTATATATTAACAATGAAGAAATAGGCACTGCAAATATAACAAGCAGTATACGGCAAGGTTGCACTGGGTCGCCTCAGATCTTTATAATGGTGTAATCTAAATATAGGGTATAAAGATAAGAATTTTCATATCCCATCACTATTCTTTGCAGATGATGGTATATTAAAGTCAAATTTGATACAAGAAATGGAAATTATGATTGATATTATCATAGATATTATAGCAATAGTGTGGATTAAAATTAATAAAAATAAAAAAATTATATTTAATACAAAACAAAAGAAACTGACCAAGATTAGAGACATTGAAATAACCCAGAAACAAAATATTTAGGAATCACTGTTGTTGATAAAAGAGTGTTTCAGTAAACATAGGAAAAAATAAATGAGGCAAAAACATAGAGAAATCTTACATTCTCGGTTATAGCTAGATCTTGTAACAAGGTAATGATTGGCAAAACTTTCTGGAAAAGTATCGTACTACCAACTATATTGTCAGGAACATCAGTAATATGTTGGAAGAAGAAAGAATTACAAGAGCTATAAATAATAGAAAACTCAGTGTGGAAAAATATTCTAGGTGCCCCAGGCTTTGCTCCTTCAGTGGTACTGCGTGGAGAAATTGGGGCATCATCAATGTTAACAAGAACATTGAAACTAAAATTAGTTTGTTAAATATATCCTAGATGAAGGTGCAGAACTTAGCAAAAGAATAATGGAAGAGATAATAAATGAAAAACCTTATAAAACATGGAAAACCACCATTGAAAAATACATGGAGCAAATTAAAATTAATAAAAGAAAATTAAAAGAACTGAAAAATGAAGAACAAGAAACAGAGAAAGGATTTTGATACCAGGATATGGATAGAGGAGCTTGATCAAAAACAAACACTGGCCTTATACAAAGCAAATAAAAGATGAGTCTCAGAAGAAAAAATTTATAATAATGACTTGTCCTCAGTGACTCTATTTAGATGCAGAAGCAATACTCTAAATTTCGACTGGCGTAAACAGTATGTTGGAGAAGATATACAATGCAAGCTCCCCAGAGAAGAGAGTGAGACCCTAGAACATTTTATCAAGAAATGTAAAAAGCTAGAAAATATCAGAAAAATATATAATATGGAAAATAAAAGCTTAGAAAATAATATTACTATTTACAGAAGCCCAAGAAGTGGATGAAGATAAATATAAAAAATATTGGAGAGAAATTTGGAATGCAAGAAAAACTTCTGGAAAGAGTAACATAACATAAAACATAAGGTAAATATGTAGATTAGCGGCCCAGGCTGAAAAAAAATTGTGTGTAAATATTATCGTTCACTCGTGTCGGAATATTCATGCGCGTTTGAGTCCTTTTCGAATTATTATTCTATAAACAAATTAGAATTATATACTGGGGGGCTGTGCCCCCCAGACCCCCCCAATTTAATGAAACTCAGGATCATCGTAGTGTAGTCCCCCCATTGTGTTTACTCCCACACAAGCCGTCAACTTAAATGTACTCCAAAAACGTGAAACATTTTGGAACACGGACGAAATAGTACATCTCATCGTTCGTGCCGATAATCTACATATTTACCAAACCTAATTTCATGGATGACAAAAGCCACAAGGGCCTATCAAAGGTCATCCACATCCATCAAAACCCACCCACAAAAGCACCATCTCTAGGGGAATACCAAATCAAAGTCCCCCAAAATATAATATAACAGATGACAAAAGCCACAAGGGCCCATCATAGGTCATCCAAGTCAAACGCCCTCTTTATTAAGGCACCCAAACTCCAAAGAAAACTACATCCAGAGGATTGCATCCACAAACAAGGGTATCACCAATCAAGGCTTGTCAAGAACTAGATCATGCAGCTATAGATATATACAAACAATATTAATATATACAAAACTTAGGAACCATCACAACCTTCCCTCCCCATAAACTCAAACAACCTACTCTTAAATACATTTAAATTTGGACTACCTACTACCCTCCGTGGCAATTTGTTACAGAAGTCTACCACTCTATTGGTGAAAAAATATTTTCTTAAATCCAACCTCACCCTTGCTTTTTAATTTTCAAGTGGTGACCTCTAGTCCAATTTCCATCATCTAACTCAAAAAAATTGCTAACATCCAATTTATCTAGCCCAGAAAAAATTTTAAACAGCTCAGTCATATCCCTTCTCACACACCTTTCGAACAAGAACATATTTATACCGTCAGTCTATCTGTATCTTCAAGGTGCCTCAGGGAAGGAATCATCTTTGTTGCCCTCCGTTGCACTGACTCAAGAAGGTTAATATTGTGTCTAAAATGTTGGGACCATGCCTGTATACAGTACTCTAGATGTGGCCTAACATAAGAGTTATAGAGTTTAAGAATAACCTCCTTACTTTTGTAACTGACATTTCTCTTAATAAAACCCAGCACTCTATTTGCCCTATTTCTTGCTTCAATACACTGCTTAGAAAACCTTAATGACTTATCTATTACTACTCCTAGATCTTTCTCATCCTCTACTGAGCTCTGCTAATGCCCATCCATTTCATTTTTAAATTCTCTATTATCTTTTCCCATGTTAATATCTTTGCACTTATCAAGGTTGAAAGTCATTTGCCACTTATGTGCCCAGGATAACAATTTATTTAAGTCCCCCTGCACTTTAAAATTATCATCAATATCTTTAACTACAGCTGCTAATTTGGTATCATCTGCAAAAATTGACACTTTATTATTAACTGCCTCCCCAAGATCATTTATATAGATGACAAATAATAATAGACTGAGAACTGATCCCTGAGGAACCCCACTGATAACATCCCTACAATCTGACTTTACACCATTTAGCACTACCCTTTGCTTCCTGTCTTTCAACCACTCAGCTATCCAATTTGAAACACCCCCACATACCCCAATCATTTTTAATTTATGAACTAGTCTCCTATGTGGTACCTTATCAAATGCTTTACTAAAATCCAAGTAAATTACCTCTACATTCTCTCCTTTATCTACTTGATTTGTTACAAACTCCAGAAAGTCTAGTAAATTAGTCAAACATGATCTACCTGATCTAAACCCATGCTGAGCATCGCTGATTAACCCCTCCCTCTCTAGGTATTGGCAAATCCCTTTTTTAACTATTTTCTCAATAATTTTACAGACTACAGGAGTTAGGCTAACCGGTCTAAAGTTATTTGGATCCTCTTCACTACCCTTCTTGAAAATGGGGACTACATTCACTCTCTTCCAATCATCGGGTATTTCTCCATATTCCAGTGACCTAGTATATAACTTCTCCAGAGCTATTGAGATACTTTCTACCCCTTATTTGAGTATCCTAGAATGAATATTATCAGGGCCGGAGGCCTTGGTAGTATCTAACTCACCTATTAGTCCTTTTATCGTCCTCCAATCCACACTAATGGTAGTAAACACCTCTTTCCCTGACCCATGAGTACTATATATAAGACTATTTAGTTTCTCCTTTGTAAATACTGATGCAAAATGACCATTTAGTACCTCAACTATTTCCTCATCAATTTCTCTCACAACTGCTTCATATTTGATAGGTCCTATTTTAACTCTGCCAGACTTGTTATTAATTTTATAGTAACTAAAGAACTTTCTAGGATCTTTGTTGCTATCCTGAGCTAATTTAATTTCTGACCCCCTTTTGTTCTTCTTTATAATCTTATTTAACTCATTCCTAGCCATTCTATAATCACTTAAATTTTGAATATTATTTTCTACCTTTAATTTTTTTATATGCCCTTTTCTTCTCTGAAAATTTTCTAGCTATCTCCTGATTCCACCATAATGGTTTCCTACTTTTGTTCCTAATGGCCTTCATTAGGATACATTGCTCTTGGACTACATTTATTATATGCTTGAAAGTATCCCACATCCCATAAGCATTTCTACCTCTGAATTCTACATCCCAGGCTACAAAATTTAGCAAGCTTTGAAGTTTTACATAATCTCCCTTATGAAAATTTGGAACTTTTACAGCATTCTCGGTTATTTTACCCTTCTCAATTCCCAAGTTAAAACAAACTATCTGATTGTCACTATTTCCCAATGCTTCCCCAACAGTCAATTCTTGAACTAAATGATCACTGTTAGAAAGTACTAAATCTAATATATTGTCCCCCCTCGTTGGCTCATTAACAAATTGATTCAAAAAATTATCCTCAAAGCATTCTATGAACCTGCCACTTGTTCTATCCCTACCTATCATATTTTCCCAGTCCACAGAGTTTAAAAATTGCAAATCCAAAATTCAAATATTGACACTTGTTCCAGAAAGCTGGACTATTGAAAAAACGTGCAATGAATTTGGCGTTTCAAAATATGCAATAAACCAAGCTAGAGATCTAAAAAAAGAAATCTGGAATCCATGCATGAATCAACGCCTATCTAGGAAGTAAGACACTGTCACAAGATATTATTACTGCTGTCACAAGATGATGAGTTTTCCAGAATGTGCCCAAGAGACTTTCTCTCAGAATCAATGGTGAAAAAGTTCACAAACAGAAAAGACTGATTTTGGTAAACATCGCAGAATGGTATACAATTTTCA
Organism: Ceratothoa steindachneri; assembly: GCA_963969495.1. Classification (NCBI taxonomy): domain Eukaryota; kingdom Metazoa; phylum Arthropoda; class Malacostraca; order Isopoda; family Cymothoidae; genus Ceratothoa; species Ceratothoa steindachneri. The sequence goes on from OZ018326.1 coordinate 69,626,696, forward strand.
AGGCTTAGTTCCCCAATTTTAAGATTGGTATATCAAAGTTCTTTGAGCTTCAGCCCAAATGGTGTATACATGTGGGGAGTAAGAGCTCTTACTCTGTATGTGTGAGAAATACCAGAATGCCAAGTTGTTACTCAATGGGTTACCCATCGCAGCCATCAACAGTACTGATTACAAAGATATTTTGTCAATGGCTCTTTGTGACATATCTAAGCGGCACTGTATTTTGAGAATCTGAAAAATTGTCCTGGTGTTCAGAAAATTAGAGAACATTTGATGTCTGTTTACTGCTAATGAGCAAGAGCTTGATGATAACATATCATATAAACAGTGAATGAGGTTAGGAATGAGTCAGATAAAACAACTCTTGGAAACATTGTCTTGCACAGTTGAGAATTTTATTGACAAGTTCTGTTGTGTATGAAGTACTGCTTTCTCACCAGTTCATCACAAAAGGCAGAATGCCAACCTGAAAGAAACCATTTCTGAAAGTACTGGGCTTGTCGTTAGACTTTGCTGAAAATTAGTTTTGTTGTTCAAGATGCAGTTCAAGGCCACCACTGGGATAACAGTCAAGCCACACTGCACCCATTTATCCTCTACTACATTGTAGATGACAAGCTGAATGTTTCGAATATGTGTGATATCAGATTGTATGAATCATGAAACCAATACTGTTCATGCTTTTCTAGAGGTTGTTATCAAACATATCAAAATGGTAATGACCACTGAGATATACAGTACTTTAGCGATGGTGCTGCTTCCCAGTATAAGAATTACAAAAACCTTGTGAATCTTTGCTGCCACAAATATAATTTTGGAATACTTGCACAGTGGAATTTCTTTACCACTAGTCACAGTAAGAGTTCCTGTGATGGCATAGGTGGCACTGTCAAACATCTAGTTACACGTGCTAATTTGCAGGTCACTATCTCTGGACAAATTTTAACCCCTCTAGAAATGCAGGATTGGTGTGTCATCAATGTGAAAGATATAAAATTCTTTCATGTATCAGCGACAGATGTCATCAATAGTTGAGAATGGTTCAAGTTAGAGGAAAGGTATAGTTATGTGTCTCAGTCCCAGGTACACATTCCCCTCATAGTTTTGTGCCAGTTGGGGACATGAAACTTGAGATTAGGCGAATTTCAATAGACAGCATCTTTAAAACAGTTGAGATGGGGGCTTGCAGGGTATTAAGCCACAAAAATGATAAGTGCTTTTGAGGTGGGAAAGTATGTAGCTTGCATGTATGACAAAGACTGGTATATTGGGATTGTAGAAGATTGCTCTGACAAACAGCACAACTTGCTTGTCAATTTCATGCAGAAGGGTGCAACAGAGCAGTAACTTTCATGGCCACAAAAAAACATGACATCTGCTGGATTCCTTTCCAAGATGTAATCTGCACAGTTGATGTCCCTAGTGCCCAAGGAGCAAGTGGCAGGCAGTATTTCTTGTTGAATTCCGATTTGCAAAGTCCTGCAATACTATGAGAAATCATAGATATCTGATTGATCAATGTTTTTTTTTTAATTTTAGGAGTCTATCTGGTGACTGCCCACTTGGGCATAAGTCATCACAATCACGACAGCCTAGCACTAGGCTACTTTAAAATAAGAATATGAAAACACAACAACAATAAAAATGGAAAATGGCAACAATTAGGAAGCAAGCTCCCCCCTCCCTCCCCCCCCCCATGCACAACCTATAGAGAAAATAACAAAAAACAAAACCTAGTTAAATAAAGGGGAGAAGGCCAGCCTCCCCTTCCAAAAGTCTGTAAGTCCACCATTCAATGTGCATGAACTCGTCCTAAGCACAAGGGACAGGTGGTAGTGACCCCGCCCATTCCGGTACCAAGACAGGTAACGTGTGCAGAGATCACCCAGACTGGAGGAACAATGCAATCTTCACAGTAGGGCGCTGGTGAGAGCTCCATCAAATGGCGGTGAGTCCAGCGAGTGTGTCTAATTCAGAGACAACAGAAAGTGACCTGAAGCCGTTGTGACATCGTGGGATAGGTCCATGGGAACAGTCGCAACTTTAAGTTCCCTTCGACTGTCTCCCATCTTCTTTGCTTTGTGAGTCGCTATAGATCACAAGCCAGTCTCCGAACCGAGCACGTTGCGTAATCTCCCATACCAAGTGGTGTATTTCCACCAGCTCAGCTGGGAAGACAGACGCAGAGCCCCGCTGACTTCAAACAGCGGGTATACAGCGTGGAAGCTGACCCCCTCTTGCGACTTGGAGCCAGCAAGCTGTACAAGCTTTGGGGGCAGAGGTGTGGCAACAAATAGCCAAATGTGGTACCCTCCAGGGGCGCATCCCGAGGAGAACTAGGGGTGCCACCAGCCCAAGAGTTATACCTAGATCTCGAACGAGTTTCCTGACCCTAAACCCAAATGGCTTAGGGTATGACTGGTGTCACTCGGTGGCATAGGCACAGTCAAAATCAGCTGCGGATGCAGTGAGAGCTGTTGGCTACTGAAGGAGGTTCCGGGCTTGCGCATACAGGTGAATAATGCACTGTACATGGCATCAACTAGTAGGCTGGCAATGGAGTCAGGCGAAGGCCGGTGTAGTGGATTGAGTCCACCTACCACAATACATGCTCGGCTGCGGATGCATAAAACTCGCACCCGTAGTCAAGCTTCGAACAAACAAAGTATCGATAAAGCGCTGAACATCATGGAACGGAAATTATCCATGGCATGGGTACAAGCGACCCTAAGGCTGCAAATATGAGCCTCCCAGGTGAGGCATCAGCCAAATACAAGACCAAAGAAACAATGCGATTCAACCAATTCCAGGCATACCCCATTAAGAAACAAGTTTGCATCAGGGTGGAGCTGTGGGTGGCAGCAGAAGTGCACCACCTTAGTCTTGGTCAAGGAAAACCGAAACCTGTGCGCTTCAGCATAGCGAGAGATGCAGTTCAATGCCTGGATCAATCTGTTAGAAAGGAACTACCTACGTGATGATATTGTTATACTGTAAAGTGTTTTTGTTCATTTTATGGCCATAACATATATTTTGTGGCACATACAATATCATACTTTCCATTAGTCTGTACAGTGATATTTTTTTACTTTTCTTTTGCTTATTTTTTTTAATTTTTCTTTTCCAAATTCGTTATTTTTGTATACTGCTATATCAATTGCACCGGGACAGACTGATTGCATCAATGAGTTAATGATTAGGGAAATAAGTAAAGGAAGCAAAGATAGTTATTCTTGGTGACTTTAATTTAACTTCTGTAGACTGGGAAAATATGATAGGAAGAGATAGAGCAAGTTGTAAGTTTATGGAGTGTTTTGAGGATAACTTTTTGACCCAATTTGGGAAGGTTTTAAATTGGATAACTGAATGACTGAAAAATAGGAAACAGAGAATTGTACTGAATGGAGTGAGGTCAGAGTGGAGGAATGTTATTAGTGGCGTACCTCAGGGATCAGTTTTAGGCCCTTTATTATTTATAATCTATGTAAATGTTCTTGAGCAAGGTGTAAATAGAAAAGTGTCAATTTTTCCTGATGACACTAAATTGGCAGCTGTAGTCAAAGAGGTTGAGGGTAGCTTTAAAGTGCAGGGTGACTTAAATAAGTGTTTAGCTTGGGCTCAGAAGTGGCAGATGACTTTTAACCTTAATAAATGCAAAGTTATAAACATGGGGAGAGATAAAAGGAAATTTAGCTATGAGATGGATGGGTATTGGCTTAATTCAGTTGAAGATGAGAAGGACTTAAGGAGTAGTAGTAGATAGGTCACTGAAATTTTCAAAGAAGTGTATTGAGGCAAAAAATAGAGCAAATAGGGTGCTAGGTTACATAAGAACATAAGAAAAGAAGGAGACTGCAAAAGACCATTCATGGCCTACACTTGGCAGCTCCTGTTCCAGTCAACACACAAAAGATTTCTTACCAGAGAAAAGTCATCAACATTGTCACCCTTTACAGGAGTTCGTCAGATCTAATCTACAATATACATAAAATGCATCCAGAGGATTATGTCCATTCATGCAACCGCAAAATATAATATCCCCACTCCTTAGAAAAATATATACATATGTACATAAAAAAAGTCAGTCCCATCTAGCAGCTTCATCCATATATTTATCTAATCTATTCTTAAAACTACCCAGAGAGGAGGCTTCTATCACATGTCTAGTGAGCCTATTCCATTCATCTACCACACGATTTGTAAACCAATTCCTCCCAATCTCCTTCCTAAACCTATACTTATCAAGCTTAAACCCATTGCTACGTGTCCTGTCATGTTCACTAAGTATAAGAACCTTACCCAGATCCCCTTTATTATATCCTTTTACCCATTTGAAGATTTAAGAACATAAGAACACGGGATCGATGGCAGTATATTTAGGTGGATTCAGTCATGGCTTGGTGACAGACAGCAAAGAGTTAGTATAGATGGAGTTAAATCTGAGTGGGGGTGTGTTAGCAGTGGAGTTCCGCAAGGATCTGTTTTGGGTCCCTTGCTATTCTTAATTTATATTAATGATCTTGACATGGGTATAAGTAGTGACCTGACTAAATTTGCTGATGATACTAAGCTAGGTAGGGCCATTAGGGCAGGAGGAATTGACCATTCTCTCCAATTGGGCTGAGAAATGGCAAATGAAGTTTAACATAGACAAATGTACTGTAGTTAGTATAGGTAGAAATAATCCATTGAATAGTTATAAATTAAATGGGAGAATTTTAGGGAGGACTGATTGTGAGAGGGACTTGGGTATTTTGGTAAGTTCAGACCTTCGTCCTAGAAAGCAATGCCTAAATGCTAAGAATAAAGCTAATAGGATATTGGGATTCATTAGGAGGAGTGTAAGCAATAAGAGTGCTGAAGTCATTCTAAAACTGTATCTGGCGCTAGTTAGGCCTCATCTAGACTATGCAGTACAATTTTGGTCACCATATTATAGGAAGGATATTGATTTGCTTGAGTCTGTGCAGAGAAGGATGACAAAGATGATTGGTGGGCTAAGGAACTTACCTTATGGTAAGCTCAGAAAACTAAATCTACATACATTGGAAAGGAGAAGAGTCAGAGGGGAATTGATTGAAGTCTTCAAATGGGTAAAAGGATATAATAAAGGAGATCTGAGTAAGGTTCTTATACTTAATGAACATGACAGGACACGTAGCAATGGGTTTAAGCTTGATAAGTATAGGTTTAGGAAGGAGATTGGGAGGAATTGGTTTACAAATCGTGTGGTAGATGAATGGAATAGGCTCACTAGACATGTGATAGAAGCCTCCTCTCTGGGTAGTTTTAAGAATAGATTAGATAAATATATGGATGAAGCTGCTAGATGGGACTGACTTTTTTTTATGTACATATGTATATATTTTTCTAAGGAGTGGGGAGATTATATTTTGCAGTAACATGAATGGACATAATCCTCTGGATGCATTTTATGTATATTGTAGATTAGATCTGACGAACTCCTGTAAAGGGTGACAATGTTGATGACTTTTCTCTGGTAAGAAATCTTTTGTGTGTTGAATGGAACAGGAGCTGCCAAGTGTAGGCCATTAATGGTCTTTTGCAGTCTCCTTCTTTTCTTATGTTCTTATGTTAACTCCATCTATACTAACTCTTTGCTGTCTGTCACCAAGCCATGACTGAATCCACCTAAATATACTGCCATCGATCCTGTGTACTTTAACTTTGCTCAGAAGCCATAAGTGTAGCACTCGATCAAAAGCCTTACTAAAGTCCAAGTATAAAATATCATAGTTTTCATCATTATCTGCTACTTCATACACCTTACTATAAAAAGACAGCAAATTAGTCAGACAGGATTTACCCTTACTAAAGCCATGCTGTGATTCTTTTATCAACTTATGCTTATTCAAGTGATCTCTAATATTCCTTGCTATAATAGATACCATCATTTTCCCTACCACTGATGTCAAACTTACTGGTTTGTAATTAGACATATTTGTTTTATCCCCTTTCTAACAGCTTCTAGTTTCCCCGTAAGGACCTAATCACACTATCCAGCTCCCCCCATAGAACCTCAACACCTACCCGACTAAGATGGAGCCCATCCATCGCATACAACCTATTCCTGTAAAACCCACCCCAGACATCTACAAACACCAATCCTAACTCCTCACACAGTTCTTTCACAAATTCATTCAAACCAATTGCACGCGACAACCATTCTACCCCCACATCCAATCTCGGAAGCACACCAGAAACAACACCTTTTACCCTGCTTTTACTCATCCTTTCAACTAACCTTTTATACTGCTCACGTAACTCACATGTACCCACCTTCTTTACATCATCCACTCCCACATGCGTAATCACAACTGGATCCCTCTCACACCCAAAAACCAGGCTATCATACCTTTCTCAAACATCACTTACACCAGCACCCGACAGACAAACTCTCATTCCCTTCCACTTGCTATCACTCAACTTCCTATCTAAATACCTAATCTGAGAGTCACCCATCACTAGCACCTCAGTCATTCTCCTATTCTGTCTTGGCCTAACATTACCCTCCCTCCTGCTCTCAGTCACACTACCACCCATCCTGCTTTCATCCACAATCACACCAGGCAAATCACTTTCATACTCTTCCTCTCTCAGGACATTGAATCTGTTAGTCAACCTAACAGGTTCTATATCCTTCCTTTTCAAACACCTAATCTGTCCTAACTTATCTATCCAATCCATTTTCACCCAAGTTTTTTGAGTTAGATGATGGAAATCGGACTAGAGGTCACCACTTGAAAATTAAAAAGCAAGGGTGTAGGTTGGATTTAAGAAAATATTTTTTCACCAATAGAGTGGTAGACTTCTGGAACAAATTGCCGCAGATGGTAGTAGTTAGTCCAAATTTAAGAGTAGGTTGGATGAGTTTATGGGGAGGGAAGGTTGTGATGGTTCCTAAGTTTTGTATATATTAATATTGTTTGAATATATCTATAGCTGCATGATTTAGTTCTTGACAAGCCTTGATTGGTGATACCCTTGTTTCTGGATGCAATCCTCTGGATGTAGTTTTCCTGGGAGTTTGGGAGCCTTGAAAAAGAGGCCGCTTGACTCGGATGACCTATGATGAGCCCTTGTGGCTTTTGTCATCCGTTATATTATATTGTGGGGGACTTTGATTTTGTCTTCCCCTGGTGATGGTGCTTTTTGTGGGTGGGTTTTGACGGAGGCGAATGACCTTTGATAGGCCCTTGTGGCTTTTGTCATCCGGGTAATTATGTTATGTTAAGATTAGAAAAAGAATGGAAAAACCACAAAGACCTACACAGTTATATATTCACATATTGAAAAATCCGTTCTGCATACATCAACTAAAAACAACAGTACGGTCTCATTACCCAAGAGGGTACCTATCGACCGGGATTCAAGGTAAATATATTAATATTGTTTGTATATATCTATAGCTGCATGATCTAGTTCTTGACAAGCCTTGATTGGTGATACCCTTGTTTGTGGATGCAATCCTAGTTTTCTTGGGAGTTTGGGTGCCTTAAAAAAGAGCCCATTTGACTCGGATGACCTATGATGGGCCCTTGTGGCTTTTGTCATCTGTTATATTATATTGTGGGGGACTTTGATTTTGTCTTCCCCTGGCAATGGTGCTTTTTGTGGGTGGGTTTTGACGGATGTGGATGACCTTCGATAGGCCTTTGTGGCTTTTACTTACAGAAGACTTCATGGAAGAGGCTTATGCCTGTGACTCCAGATCTATATTATCAACCTGCGGCAGCGTGTGGTGGATTATCTTTGCCTTGTAATTGTATTTCAATTTTTAATTAAACCAAAATTTATCAAGTCTGACCTCAAACTGGTCGACTGATGCTGCTGCAATCACCCACTCAGGCAACTGATTCCAGTTATTTATTACCCTACACGGGAAAGCATACTCCCTTATCTCCAGCCGTGACCTTGTCTTAAAAAGCTTCAGTGAATTTCCCCTGCTGATGTTTTCTTCTCAAAGTTTCAATATGCCTTGACTACATTCCCCATCATATTTTCCAGTGAGTATCTTGTAGGTCTCTATTAAGTCTCCCTGTGCTCTTATGTATGCCAGTGTTGGTAGGTTCAGCTTCCTTAGTCTCTCTTCATAATTAAGTCCTTTAAGTTCCGGCACCATCCTTGTAGCCCTTCGTTGCCCGTTCTCTACCATCTCAATGTCTTTAACCAGGTGAGGACTCCATACCTGATTAGCATACTCTATATGCGGTCTTACTAAAGCTACAAAGCTTTAAATATCGTTGCATCCAATGTAACAGAGGTCCTTCTGATTATTCCCACTAATTTGTTGGCTTTATTTACTTTCCTGCCAGGTGATCTACACAACTCAATTTATCATTGATTATTACTCCCACATCCTTCTCAGAAGTAATCTTTTTCAGCTGTGAAATTATGTTATGTTATGGAGTCACTTTCATATGTTCTTTCAAAGCCACATTTAGACTATTCACAACAAACCGGGCATTCAGATACATTTGCTCTTCTTTCAAAACGAAAATCACAAAGTACATACACTACTTACATCAAAAGACACACATCATCCCAAGCAACAGCCATACTGAGAAACTTTTCAAAATATAATTAAAAATTCCTTTAGTATTATGTCTAATACTCAAAGGGTAACCATCTTCCCGAACTTAAATATATTACACCGAAAAATCAAGAATGAAAAAAACACTTGAATAGAGCTCTCCGAGAAGACATCTGATTGCTACCTACCCGGCGCCATTTTTGTAAAAAAATGCAAGAAAATAACCAAATGAAAAACGCTGTTTACTTACTTTATTGCGGTGGGTAGACTTCTGAAATAGCAATGAGGAAAGCGTGGAATCTTTCTTTAATTCCCGTTTTGGTAAAAGGGAAGTTTTTGCAGAAGATGGCGGTAGCGAGATAGGCGTCAAACTGGTCGGTTTTTCGTCCGCATTTCGGGATTGGATTTTTCGTAACTTTCACCGCGCTGCCAATCTTCTGCCTATTTTGTACACAATAGTGAATAGCGACCTCTCTGCAGACACTAAACCAATGAATTAAAGTTTTTTGTGTAACCTTGATTTCATGGGATACAACTTCTAATGTCAATTGGTTGACCAAAAACCAATAAACAATTTGCAGAATAGTTTCTACAGAGAGGCGGGACTTTGAGAAAAAAGTACCACTCAATGCTGATTTTTTAAAATAATGGCGATCACTTGAGTCACGCTTTATTTTTGAACATCTAAATTCATAATTATCTTTAACCTCTAATGCCTGACCACAAACTTCACAATCGATTTTAACTTTAAGCAAATTATGATCGTCCAAAAATGCTAACAACTTTTCTCGATTCGAAAATAAAACAGTAAGTTCAATAAAAGAGGAAGGGCAAATTGCACATTCGGAAGCCATGTTAAAACTAAATTTGCCGCCTAAAAGTTGTCTTTCTTCAACCCAGAAGGCTCCACAAAAACTAGTTCCTTTAAACGATCTAGCTAAGTATACTTAAATGTATAAAAAAGGTAATCAAAATAGTAAAATGGGAAAGAATATATTGACAAATAAAAATGACTACACTGAAGATAATAAAAATATATTAAGTGAAAAACAAAATAAAAGTTCACTCGATTAAACGATTAAAGTCGCAGAAATGATTTGGTTAAATAAAAACGTTAGAACATTATTCTATAAACAATTATGATTATTCCCCATTTGATTGAAACTCAAGATCATCGTAGGGGGTCTCCCAGCAGTGATAAACCCCCACAAGCAGTCCCCATCTAGAGTACTGCACACAGGCGTAGTCCCCACATTTTAGATACGATATTAACCTTCTCGAGTCAGTGCAACGGAGGGCAACAAAGATTATTCCTTTCCTGAGGCACCTTGAATATATAGATAAACTGAGGGTATAAATATGTTCTCGTTCGAAAGGTGTGTGAGAGGGGATATGATTGAGCTGTTTAAAAATTTTTCTGGGATAGATAAATTGGATGTTAGCGAGTTTTTTGAGTTAGATGATGGAAATCGGAGTAGAGGTCACCACTTGAAAATTAAAAAGCAAGTGTGTAGGGTTGGATTTAAGAAAATATTTTTTCACCAATAGAGTGGTAGACTTCTGGAACAAATTGCCGCAGAGGGTAGTAGGTAGTCCAAATCTAAATGTATTTAAGAGTAGGTTGGATGAGTTTATGGGAAGGGAAGGTTGTGATGGTTCCTAAGTTTTGTATATATTAATATTGTTTGTATATATCTATAGCTGCATGATTTAGTTCTTGATAAGCCTTGTGCGGTGATACCCTTGTTTTTGGATGCAATCCTCTGGATGTAGTTTTCCTGGGAGTTTGGGTGCCTTAAAAAAGAGGCCGTTTGACTCGGATGACCTATGATGAGCCCTTGTGGCTTTTGTCATCTGTTATATTATATTGTGGGGGACTTTGATTTTGTCTTCACCTGGTGATGGTGCTTTTTGTGGGTGGGTTTTGACGGAGGCAGATGACCTTTGATAGGCCCTTGTGGCTTTTGTCATCAGTGTAATTATGTATGGAAATCGGACTACAGGTCACCACTTGAAAATTAAAAAGCAAGGGTGTAGGTTGGATTTAAGAAAATATTTTTTCACCAATAGAGTGGTAGACTTCTGGAACAAATTGCCGCCGAGGGTAGTAGGTAGTCCAAATTTAAATGTATTTAAGAGTAGGTTGTATGAGTTTATGGGGAGGGAAGGTTGTGATGGTTCCTAAGTTTTGTATATATTAATATTGTTTGTATATATCTATAACTGCATGATCTAGTTCTTGACAAGCCTTGATTGGTGATACCCTTGTTTGTGGACGCAATCCTCTGGATGTAGTTTTCTTGGGAGTTTGGGTGCCTTAAAAAAAAGAGGCCGTTTGACTCGGATGACCTATGATGGGCCCTTGTGGCTTTTGTCATGTTATATTATATTGTGGGTGACTTTGATTTTGTCTTCCCCTGGCGATGGTGCTTTTTGTGGGTGGGTTTTGACGGATGCGGATGACCTTTGATAGGCCCTTGTGGCTTTTGTCATCCGTGAAATTATGTTATGTTATGTTAAGGTAAAACATATTGGAATATGGACGAAATAATTTGCGTCCCATCGTTCGCGCCTCAGATCGTAATGTTAAACAATATTGGTAAACAACCCCTGAATAGAAATGATAAATATGTATTAGAATTAATGGAAAAACTTAATTTAATTTTACTGAACGCAGATGAAAAATGTGAAGGAATTATCACTAGAGAGCAACGAGATGAAAGAAGTTCAATAGATTTATGTTTAATTAATGAAAAATTATACCCATTTTTTGAAACTGTTTATTGACGAAAAAAAAGGAAATGTTTGATTTATTAGGACCAGAACTTGCTAAAGATGTGTTTTAAATGGAAGCTAGAGCAAAAATACAGCAAAAAAGGATTTCATATGGATAGAATATTATCATGTAAAAAGAGAACAATATAAGGAAAAAATTCTTAATTCTTTAGAAGAGGAAATAGAAAGATGTCCTGAAAATACTTTAGATATAGAAATATTAGTAAACTTAATACGTACAAATGCTGACAAACACTTAAGGAAAAAGCTGAGAAAGATGGTTGACAAAGAGCCTGGAAGGATTTCAATTTGGTTTAATAAAGAGGTGGAAGAAAGTATTAAAAGGAGTAGAGAGTATAATAGGAAAAGTAGGAATGCAAAGGATAGAGCGGAGGGGAAACATTATAAATCTCTGTATAAAGTTCAGAAAAGAGTAACTCAAGAAAAAGTAAAGGAAGCGATAACTAAGTATGAAGTTAAATTAACATCAGAAATAAAAGACAAGAGGAACACTGGAAGGAATTTATGGAAAAATATAAATAAGTTAAGAGGAAAATATCTGAAAACTAATAATATTAAAGTTTATGATGAGTATAATGAAGAATTAGAGGGAGAAAGGTTAATGGAAGAAATAAGAAGATTCTGGAAATAGATTTATTAAAAACACTTAAATGAAGTATGGAATGAGTATGTAAGAAGACTATATGAAACAAATCAACTAAATAATGAAAATATTCAAATAAACATATTCTTTGATAACTCCATCCAATGGAGTTCCCAGAAATGTTATAGGAGCATTATGCTGCTGTTAAAGGTAACATGGAACAACGCTCACATAGGCGGATCAACATACAAGTACCCGAGGAGGACCGACGTTACCATAGAATTCCGGAAGTTTTAAGGGAACATTTTGACATGACATGAGGAGAAATCGAAGAGAAGAACATAAAGAAAATGAAACCCATAACATTCACAGAACAAGAAATTAAGGCACAGTTAAGAAAATGAAGAATAACAAACAACCTGGACCTGATGGCATAAAAACTGAAATGATAAAATGGTTTATAAAGAGTGACAAAATGTCAAGAGCGCTAAAATATAGCATGAATAAAATTCTCTTTGATGGAAAATCTCCGCAAAATTGGAAAGAATCTAAAACAGTGTGAATACCAAAAACAAATGGACCAAAAGTAAAAAAATTTCGACCCATTGCCCTAACAAAACATGGGTTATAAACTATACATGAGTCTGTTAAAAGAAAAAAATATTGAACATTTAATAACCAATAATGAAGTAAATGAATTACAAGCAGGATTTACAAAAGGAAGAAGACTGGAAGATAATTTGTTTTTGCTAAATTAATCAATCGAAGATGCTAAAAGAAGAAAAGTTGTGTTAATGTTGACAGCTATTGACTTCGCAAAGGCTTTTGACTGGGTCAATAGGAGGGAACTCTTACAAGCACTAATAAAATATAAATGTGAATCGAATGTGATAAATAACCAGTATATCAAAATTATATAGTGGTGATGAAACATCTTTATATTTAAATAACAATAAGATATGTCAAATACTAGTTACTAGTGGCATACGTCAGGGCTGTACAGGTTGCCGACAGCTATTTGTACTTGTGACAAATTTAATCATATAAAGATATGTGAAACATGGATTGGTTACAAAAATGAGACAGTATATCTGCTCGCACTTTTTTATGCTGCCAATGGATTGCTGACGACAAGTTCAATCCGGGAGATGGAGCAGTTGGTGGAGGTCTTGGTGAGAGTGGCAGTGGAGTTTGAATTAAATATTAATAAAGAAAAAAGTAAATGTATGATTTTCTATGAAAAAAGTAAAACTGAAAAATAAGTGATATTAAGGTTGTAAAGAGCATAAAATATCTGGGGGTAACTATAAATGCCCAAGTAGATTGTTTTAAAGAGCATAAGAAGGAGAGAATTAATTTATGCAGAAATATGGCAAATATGACTTGCTCAGGTCCTGTAATAAGTTACCAATTGGAAAACCTTTTTGGAAGTCGGTAGTTCTGCCTTGTGTGTTGACAGGATCATCACTAACCCCATGGAATCAGCGGGAAATGGATATACTACAAAGAATATAAAACTCAGTTTTTAGGAAGTTCTTAGTACTCCATGTTAGGCCCAAACAGTAACGTTAAGAGGAGAGATAGGTGCAAATACAATGTTTATAAGAGACATGAAAGAAAAATTAAATTATTTAAACTATATTATGATAAGTGAAAATAAATTGCTTATTGCAGTAATGGAGGAGATGTGGAACAGCCCTAGATATATCAGATGGATCAAAGTAATGAAAAATTATATGAATAAACTTAATATAACCAATATCGATCTGAGAAAATTATTGACTAAAAATGAAATTGATAGAAGAGCAAATAAATATGATAAGACAATGTGGTTGAAAGAGTAGAAGGAAAAAGTACTTTAAGTACTCATAAGCGGCATAAATTGGATATAAAAGAAGAAAATCTTTATGATAATACCTATAAATCTATTTTAATGTATAAGGCACGGAGCCGCACATTGCAAATTGGATGGAGGAAGAGGTACTTGGGAGAAGATGTGGTGTCTCTGTGGGGGTCGAACCTATTAAACATTTGTTTGAAAATGTTAAACGGTTCACACATTTAACCTTATAAATAGGAAGATAAACTTCCCGCTTTTTAGCATTTCTCTTTCGTAAATAGGAAGAGAAACTTCCCGCTTTGTAGTATTTCTCTTTCGTAACTAGGAAGATAAACTTCCGGCTTTTTAGTATTTCTCTTTCGTAAATAGGAAGATAAACTTCCGGCTTTTTATTATTTCTCTTTCGTAAATAGGAAGATAAACTTACTGCTTTGTAGTATTTCTATTTCGTAAATAGGAAGATAAACTTCCGGCTTTTTAGTATTTCTCTTTCGTAAATAGGAAGATAAACTTCCCGCTTTTTAGTATTTCTATTTCGTAAATAGGAAGATAAACTTCCGGCGTTTTAGTATTTCTCTTTCGTAAATAGGAAGATAAAATTTCCGCTTTGTAGTATTTCTCTTTCGTAAATAGGAAGATAAACTTCCGGCTTTTTAGTATTTTTCTCTTGTAAATAGGAAGATAAACTCCCGGCTTTTTAGTATTTTTCTTTCGTAAATAGGAAGATAAACTTCCGGCTTTTTAGTATTTCTATTTCGTAAATAGGAAGATAAACTTCCTGCTTTTTAGTATTTCTATTTCGTAAATAGGAAGATAAGCTTCCCGCTTTGTAGTATTTCTATTTCGTAAATAGGAAGATAAACTTCCCGCTTTGTAGTATTTCTCTTTCGAAAATAGGAAGATAAACTTCCTGCTTTGTAGTATTTCTCTTTCGTAAATAGGAAGATAAACTTCCCGCTTTGTAGTATTTCTCTTTCGAAAATAGGAAGATAAACTTCCTGCTTTGTAGTATTTCTCTTTCGTAAATAGGAAGATAAACTTCCCGCTTTGTAGTATTTCTCTTTCGAAAATAGGAAGATAAACTCCCCAGTATGCAGTACTATCTATATCATGGGTATGCTATACGTGGCTCCGTACAAAATAGATCTTGTTCTTGAAGTCTCTGTGAAGAAAAGGTAAAAATCGATGGCGTTTTCTTGAGGTGACTCCCTCGCCTTTTCCTCCTTTGCTGGCTGTGAACTTTTCGGTGAGCTTAATTTTCTTGTAGATTTCTTCCAAGTCTAAAAATTCGGAAATGAAATGAAAAGAGAGGTGGGAGACAAAGGACAGCTCTTCCGACCCTCCCCCCCTTTGGCGCTCATGGAGCGGCCATGAAGGGAGGGGGGGGAGGTCCGGTACTCCTTTATAGACCCCATAGTCACACTGTATAGAGCCAAAGTAGGCTTCAAGCACTGTGAGTACGGCAGTTAGGAGTGAGAGGGAGAGGAAGAAGAAAGTTTTAGGATAGGACAGCGAAGAAAATAGTAGGAGACAAAAGTGGACTTAGTTAGTCATGGGACCTACAGCTTAACCTGGAATCCGAACCACGATATGTCGCTTATCTCTAACTATAACTATAACAGTTTATTGTGACCCCTGTCCACGTATCACCGTGAGTCCCGTGTGCGAATATGATAGTAAAAAACGAATAGATGCAGAAGGCTGAAGGAAGTAAGAGGGTTGCAAAGGGATGCTAATTGCCTGGAGGTCACGCTTATCTCTGTTTACTTTAGGTAGTATAACTAAAATGAGAAAGCTAAAGTTAGAAAGTAGTATTGGTAGTGATGAGGCGTTCAAACCATTATTAGTAAATATTCTTACTAAAAACTGGTGTAGGTTTCTATCTCTCTATCTATTATTTCGTATTCCTATCCTAGTTATAATTGACTATATGCTATTCTCTGTTTTGCTTCGGTTAATTAATTACTCTTAGTCGTCGTCGAGTATTATTCTCTTACTCTAGGTGTAGATTTCTTCATCGTCTTCTTCTCCTCCATCATCTATCCTTGGGAAACTTGGGAATAATATGTGCGATCTCCTTCCTTCTGTCTGGGCAATTTGGTTGGTTAATTCTACTCCTACTTCATTCTGTGTCTTTTCTAAGACTTTCTTTTCTCTTTTTGCAATTATTATGTTAAGTTGCTTTATCCTTGCCTCCCTATGCAGGTCTCGTTGTCTTCTTCCTTCTCCTTTTCTGGTGTTTGTTATTAAATAGATAGCTTTGTTTTTGACTTTTTGGAGTCTTAATAGGTTACTTCTCGAGATCCTGTACATCGCGATGGTTGGATAAATACTCGCGGACTGTACTATGACTTGATAAATTTTTCTTTTGCTTTTCATGTTTAGGTTAACTAACTCGTACAGTAATGCCAGGCGGCTCTTTCTTCGATTTACCCTCTCAGTTACGTGCTTTTAAAACCTGATTTCGTAATGGTTAGTCCGAGCAGCTTACATTCTTTGTCGTATCTGTAGCGCTGTCCTTCTAAATATACATCTGAGATGCTCCTCCTGGTTTTAATTTTCCATTTTTCTTCGTATCTACTCGTATAAATACTTCTTATCTCTTCTGCAGTCGTCGGCAAATTGGATGTTCAAGCAGCCTTCATTTTTTGGTGGTGGTATATCTGCTGTGAAGATTGAATAGAGAGACGGACTCAAACATCTGCCTTGGGGCAAACCCGCAGAGAGCTCGAATATTTCACCCTGATATCGTCCTATTTCCACATAAGCACGTCTCTCCATTACATAATCACATAAAATCCTTTCGATCTTGTTGTTCATTCCTAATCTGAGTATCTTGAGTTGTATACCTCTCTGCCATACTTTGTCGAATGCCTTGGACATGTCCCGGAAAGTATCCCGTGTCAAGCACGCATTGAAGACGTTTCTCACTCCCTCCAGTATGTTCGGGAGTGCTTCGATGTAATTTAATCTGGTGAGTCTCGATCTGCCTGGGTCTCTCTCTCTCTCTCTCTCTCTCTCTCTCTCTCTCTCTCTCTCTCTCTCTCTCTCTCTCTCTCTCGGAAGTTCTTTATGGTTTCTTTTAATTCCTCAGATGTAATAATTGCGTCTAATCCATCGTTGTAATTTCTCCTTTCCTCGACAAAGTGAAAGGGGTATGTCCTTTCGATCTCTCCATTGAGTTCGTCTACGATCTGATGTTCGAAATCAATGTCATAGTCCTCATTCTCTTCTTCGCTAATTTTGAATACATTCCTCCAGTGCTCTCTAAATAATGCTTCTATTTCTTCCTCATCTTCTAAAATGTTGTTCCTTACATCCTTAATTTTCATTTTAACCCTTGTTGTCCGAGTCTTTAATCTGTTGATATGTTTCCAAAATTCACTTGATGATGTTTCCACATCTAATTTCTCGATGTGTTGTTCCCATTTCTCTTTCTGTTTTTCATAAATTAATGCTATTAGTTCTCTTTTCTGTCTCCTTAGTGCGTTGTATGCTTCCCTTGATGTTCCGAATCTTCTTATATTTTATGCCGCCCGGCCGATCTTCTCGCTCAAAGCCACCATTTCTGGTGTTCACCTAAATTGTTTATTGGTTAGGAACGAGTTAATGGGGACGGCCGCCTTATCTGCCCTTTTAATTTCTTCTCTGATCCTATCCAACTTCCCATCGATTTCCTCTAGAGTGGCTTCCCTGAGCGGGCTGGCCACGTACGTTTGAAGTAATTCTTTGTACTTATCCCAATCTGCTCTATGGTACGCCTTCCATTTCTCCAAAGGGATTTTTATAGGATTCTTGTTTATGTACATTAGAGTCGCAGTGTGGTCACTGCAAGGAACATCCACTGGTTCCATAAAATAGTTAAAGGGCAGATTGAAGTTAGCCAGGCAGATGTCCGGTTTTGTTGCCTGATCTCTTCCTAAGTATTTAAGGAAATTAGATCCCAGTCTTTGCAATATACGTCTATTGATAAGCCTGTTAAGTTGTTTTCCGACTCTGTTTGTATTTCTGTACCAAGAAGCCCCGCAATTGGCGTTTAAATCGCTTATCAAAATGACTGGTATCCTATAGTTGAAGAGGAGTTTAGTAAAGTTTTGTACCGGTAATTGGGGGCGCCTGGGTGGCTGGTATCCAGTTGCGACAATGATGTTGCTTAATTCCATTTTAGTTTCTATAGCTAAATATTCATCTACCAATCCTTGTATTGTTTTGTACTGTTATCCTTGCTTGACAGCTATTGCCGCTCCGTCGTGTGTTTCTCCTGAAGGATTTGTGTTAATAACATTGTAGTTCCATATCTTTAATTTCTCGATTTCTGTGTTTCTTCCATGTTCTGATATTAGTATAACATCTGGGTCAATCTTTCTGAATAAGTTTCCGTACAAAATTTCCTTGTCTTTCCATCCGCATGTGTCAATTTGTAGTATTTTTAATTTCTTCATATCCATAATCCAATTGTCCATTTTCGTTTGTTTATTCGTTTTCCGTTTAGTTTGTCCTATCTGTTAAGTCATCGGTGTTTCTTTTTTTTCTGGTTCTTCTTTCGTTTCTCTTGGGTTCTCTCTCTGCTGACTGCATTCGAGGGTCCCTCTGGTAGTTCATCTCTGGGTGATGGACCCATTTTACTTGCGGATTTAGATCTGTCCTTTCTTTGGGCTTTCCTGCGAGTAACCCGTGTGCACTCTTGCTCTGTCATAGGAGTTTTCAGTCTCTGAGTCTTCCCTGATTGTGTCCTCTTCTGATTCTTCTGCCTCTCCGATTAACTCATGTTTTGTCTTTTTTGTGACTTTGATTCTGAAAATGGCCGATGAGTCGACTTCTTTGGGGAATTTCATCGGTTCGAGCCCGTTTTCCTGTAACATGCTGTTGAGTGTTGTTGCATAACTTCCAGGGTTAGCTATATTCATCACGTGGGCATGTAATAAATATATAAGTAAGTATTTTGACGTTGAGTGTACCATCAAAATTAATCTAAGTTGCCGGTCCTTGTTGGTCACTTTTTGCCATTGCTGCGTATGAGTTTTCATTTACGTTAGTATTATTTCTGTTTGACTCTGTTTCTTTCTCTTTATGATTTCTCTTCTTTGGGGACAAATCATGGCCATAGTTCTGTGTCCCTGTAGGGGAATCCCACGTGGAATTTCTTGTCCAGCATGGAACTTCCATGCGCTGTAGAAGGTTCTGTTAGGCTTAAATTGGTAAGCCTACCCCCCCCTTCCCTTCCACAAGCGGTAGCTCGAACCGCGTCCACAACGGTCCACCTTTACACGGGTTAGAATAGCTTCTGCAAGAATATTCGAGGCCATTCCAGAGTAGAACTGTCCCCCCTCCCCCGCGGGGAGAGCATCAGACATATATAGTGCTCGTTTACCATGAGACAGACACAGAGTTGAGAAGTCTCGCCTGGACCCAAGAAGATTCCTCTAGTTCCAAGTCAGGTGCTAACAACAAAGCAAAGTGACGGCTGAACTATTTGTGTATTGGGATTAGCCCCAGCCAGTGAGGTAATTCCATTTAACGATCGCTACCGAATGATTTTTCCGACTTCTCTCATCAACTCCTGTCGAAGCCCTCCTCCTTCGCCCCTCGTTTTCGGGTGGCTGAAATACTCTCCCCTGGACCGGACGTTACCGCCCCCCCCTTTTTTGGAGAACCGTCATCACTTTAAGTTCCCGATCAGAAGTTTTGAGCGCCCTCACCTCACGTGCAGAAGACATCCGTGAAGCCTTACCCCGACGTCTCACCCGGAATCCTCCGTAAGCCAACCCCCCTCTCCCTTCAGTAACCCATTTGAGTTAATTCCCTCCCTCGTTTACCGATGTAATTTTTCCCATTAATTCTCTGATGTAATTTTGCCCATCAATTCTCTCATTTTTATGTAAATAAAATTATATTTTTGTACATGCCTCTTTAAATAACCTTGAGCTTTGCCATTGCCCATAATTTACCTGACCTCGTTGCACTCTTTTTCGCTATTCAGCCCGTCTAACTCGTGGTGTTCTGTCCCTTTGTCAGTTCGCCTTTAAGTTATTGGTCCCTCCCCCATAGATATAATATGGTATTGATGTAATATAATGTCATAGCCCGACAGTTTCCCTTGGCAGTTAATGCATCTTTTAACTCTGTTGTTGCAGTATCGCCAAGAATGGCCTTAAGTTCCACATTCAGAAAAGATTATAAGGTCATTTTTGGCATTTTTGCGTCGTATGTTCTTCCAACGCATAACATCTGAAGCATATATGTATACTGGTGAAGACGTCTCTTTGTATGTAGGTGGATAGGATCCTCATGTTGAAAGCGAGAAGTCCCTGTTCCATGATCCTTGAAGCCATTTCGGTAGATTCACAAGTGAACTTGAAAACGTGAATGTGATCTTTAAATTTGACCACCTCTGCAATTTTGAGCCATTTCTGTCTCTCCTGAAGTTCTTTTCTTATTTCTTGGCATGAGTGCTATCCGACCCAGGACTCTATTTTTCGGCAGATGACACTTCTGTTAGCCGTGATTGTGGTAATATTCTAGCTTCCAAGCCCAACTTTCCAAGCGTAATGCTCCCCGCAGATGACAGTAGCTGCTCTACGTCTTTGTTTTCTGGGCAAATAACTGTGAATCCAGATGGTGTCTCAATGCATTTGATTAGTAGTATCTCCAGATCTATAAATATGCATTGCACTACTTCTTGTGGTGACCTTTTCCTTCCATTGGGTATGAGTTTCAGGGGAAGCCTTTTGAAGTCCGGTGGGTCCATCTTCCTGGAATTCGTCCCCTCTCCGAGGAGAGGAGTTCTTCTGTCGATCTTCAGCTGTGGAGTCTTAACCATTCTCTACAAGTAGGAGGAGCCCCTCTATCTGTCCTAGTTCTATCTCGCCTACCTTCCAATTTTCGCACTCTCCTTGGTCAACTCTACCTATATTGGCCTAGCCCTAACAGCGGTCCACAGTTGGGTTCTGGCTCGGTGACCGAGAATCGGCCCACCTTTTCTGGCCCCCTAAGAGGGTCTCCTGCAGGGGTTCACTATACCTTACTACCAACTGCAACTCAGACCTTGCCGGTGACCAAGTTATGTAGTGCTAGTAAGAAGTAAGTTTGAGGTAAAAAGTATGAAAAAAAAGAGTCAAGAATTTAGAATAAGAAAGAGCAACCCCTTCTGGGGAAAGGGGGGGGGGGCTACTTCGCTCAAGAGGAACAGGAGTAATCTTCAATCAGCCCCAAGAGTGCATATATTTCTTCTTAGAAGTTTTCTTGAGAAGGCGTTTTCTTTAAGTCCTGCTTAAAACTTTTCCTTCTTTACCTGTGAGAGCCTTTACCAGTTCGCAGAAAGAGAGCAAGCGGACAGACTGAGTAGATCAAAATTCAGAAAATTGATTTCAGCCGTGTTTATGTGTAAACGGTTGGAGCGTTAGTAAAATTTTAAATCTATCATGGCGCTGATTGGACAATCATTACATGCTTATGTCTAAAAGCTGATTGGTCCATTTGTCAACGCTAAAGCTGTATTTCCCAAAATGAACGTAAGAATGAATATTAAATGTATATCAATCCTGATTGGTTAAATTTTATAGTGTTATGTGTAGATGAAATAGCTATTTATATACGTGTATTTTTGTGTAAAAGATAGACGGCTCAGTTCATCTGACAACTCACAGCGATCTACGCACTGCTAAATGACGAGTACATCAATCTTTTGACTTAAAATAACTTTGCGAAGAGAGCATTTTTGATATACGTATAAGTATATACCAAAGAGAAGAGACCTCCTGTTTCTGATTCGCGGGGAATCACCCCAAAGCGGTGATCTCCTTAAATTTTCCTATCTCACACTATACCTTTTTATGTCTGAAAGTCTCCTACTTTATTTCCATCTATCACAGTATAACCTGACCACCAGAAAGGTCTCAGAAGCAATCAGTATTAGGGTGTAGTGAACTCCCGAAGGAGACCCTGTTAGGGAGCCAGAGAAGGAGCCCGTTTATCGGTGACGAGCCCGAATCTGACTGCAGGACCGCTTATAAGGCTAGGCCTAGTTACGTAGGGTGGTCAGGGAGTGTGCGATCCAGAGCAGGCAGGCGAGATATTATTAGGAAGAGATAGGGGGCTTCTCCCACTAGTGGAATAGGGTAAGTAATCTACTACCTAATTTTACAGAGAACCCCCATTTGAGAGCATGGAAGATTGAACATGGACCCACAGGACTTCACCAAAAGGCCCCCACTTCAGCTAATTCAAATCGGGATAAAACGGAGACCACAGGATGTAGCACAAAGCATTTTCAAGGATTTACAAATCACCCTGATCAAAGGCATAGAAACAGCTAGTGGATTTGTTGTCATATGTGCGGTAAACAACGATGTCGAACTGCTACTTTAATCGGCAGGAACCATCACTTTAAGGAAAATCAACTTAGAGGCTAAAGTACCATCCCAGATTATTGCGAACCGAAGCATCGTATGCCGTAAGGTAGAATCACGGATGGGGAAACACTCCCCAGACGAAATAAAAAATGAAGTAATGGAACAACAGCCCTGGATAAAGATACACAACATAATCAAATTTAAGGAACACACACATGTGTTCAAAATAGTGTGCAAGTCAACCGAGATTGCAACAAAGGCACTACAGAAGGGAACCCTCGCATACAGTATGAGAATCCCAGCTTGTAACATTCAAAGGGACCAGTATCACAATATACAAATCTGTTTTAGATGCTACAAAATGGAAGACCACATCACCGCAAACTGCCCAAGAAAGGAAATAGAAATATGTTCAGAATGCAGTGGCCCACATTCTTGGAGGAGCTGCACAAACTCCACGAAAAAGTGTGTTAATTGCGGAGGGAGCCACAGAACAATGGTAATGACATGTCCGAAGCGAAAAGAAATTGAAACACAACAAAGAAAAGAAGGAACAAGAAACACCTCATATGCGGTGGTAGCAGCAACGAAAAACAGTGGAACAACCACTCAAATGACGCTTGGCGGAACTCTGAACGTAAAAATACTGACATGCATTCTACACTCACACGTCTTAAACATTGTACAACCAGAAACATATGACACCACGGTGAACTCCATGCTCAAGGAAAATGTGCTAGAGCCAATGAAATTTCCGCAAAATATTGATTCATCGGCTATATTTAACATAAGAATTTCAGAAGATACAAATAAGAAACTCTTGGAAGAAACACAAAGAAAGGAAACTAAATCTGAACAAGAGAAAGACACAAAAAACGAGGAAACAGAATCTGAGAGCAGCACCGACGAGAATAATAAGAAAAACGTAAAAAGAAACACACACAAAAACAAAAAACAAAAAAGAAAATCGACTAGGGACACCTCGCCATGCGACCAAAGACCGGAAATACCAACCGTGAAGTGTGAAACGCATAACAGTAAGACCTCAGCAAGGACAGAGATGAAAGGCAGAAATACCAGGAAAAGATACAAATAAATTTACGTAATACCTTCACTCTCTCATAAAGAAAAACCACTTAAGAACATACACACAAGCTGGATAATAGTAAATTAAGAATTCTACAGATAAATCCGAATGGCTGGAAGGATAAAGAAAACACATACGGAAATATCTTTAGACAAATTGATCGCGATATAATTCTTATTTCAGGTCACGGGATTAACCTTGAGACTCACAAACTAAAAATAGGGAACTACGACGTAATAGCGACTAATCACACAAATGAAGCATACGACGGAGCTGCAATAGCAATAAAGAAAGGAATATAGTACAAAACAAAGCAAGGACTAACCGAATCTTACCTCGCAATTAAGGTCAAAATGGAATTAACCAATATAATAATCACTACAGGATACCAACCACCGCGACGACCGGGACTCCCAATAAATAACGTTGTGAGAATATTTAACAATAGACTTCCAACTTTGTTTTTGGGAGACCTGAATGCAAGAAACACGTACACAGGATATAGGAAGAGACACCAAACAGGAAAACACCTACAAGCTTTAATAGACAGACGGATAATAAGAAGACTAGGGCCAGAGTACTCAACGCTAATTAAAGACAGAACAGCGACAACTCCAGCCATTTGCCTAGCAAACAATAACATTCCTTTACCTACCACATGGAACCTATAGATGTTATATGCAGCGACCACACAGCAACACTACCCACCGTGAATCAGCAACCAATACAAATACCCGCTAAAAAATGGAAGGCATACCATAGAGCAGACTGGGGAAAATACAATCAAGAATTGAATGACTACGCACCAAACAGAAAGAAGGAAGAAATCGACGGTGAGCTGGAAAAAATACGGATACAAACAGCTGATGCGATTGCAATACCCAGAAACACATACAAAACAGTTAAATACTTTATATGGACAGACGAAATGAAAGCTAAGAATGCAGAAATAAAAGCGATAAATAAGGACATAATAATAAACGGAACGTCAAGGGAAAAATACCGCAATCTGAGGACGAAGAAGAGAGAACTACTAAGGGCACTAACAGACAAACAAAGAAAATACTGGGATATAGCCGTTCAAAATACTGACAACGAGCTATTGCCCCGGGAATTTTGGAAAAAAATAAAAAGAATAGGAAATGCTAAAGGTAAAGAAAAAATAAAGATTAAGGACAGAAACGGGAAATTAATCGAAGATGAACACGAGATTGAAAAATTGTTCAGGGAACACTGGAAAGGAGTGTTCAACATCGACGAAGAGGAAAACGAAAACTAACATATAGACTTCGGAAACCAAATAATTGACGAAATAAATGAACGGATTAAGAGGACTTTTCCATATCCTTACGTAGAAAAGGAACGGTATGCGAACGAAGGATTTAACGCCAAAATCACATTCGACGAATTAAAGAATATCATTTCAAAGTTTAAACAAAAGGCCCCTGGGAAATCAGGCCTCACCAGAAAAAAATATATAAAGAACCGGATAATATACTCGAAGGGAAAAGGAACGCGTTTAACGTCTATATAAACATTGGATACTTCCCCGATGAGATAAAGATAGCCAAAACCTCCGACCTATATCCCTTCTCCCCTTCATGCGGGCCTCGTTCAGGAAGGGTGTTTAACCCCTTCGCTATACTCAGTGTATACCTCGGACATTCCCCCACCCAGGAACGAGGGCTGTGTAAACATACAATACACAGATGATTTGACTCAATTAATTCCCTGTGTTTATCGGAACCCTCAGATGCAAGCCAGAGTAACGGCAAAAGAAATAGAAAATCTAAACGACAATGAACGCAAATGGAAAAGTAAAACGAATAAATATAAATTTAAAATTATACCTATGTATCGCAGAAAACTTTCTGAGGTTACGTAGATGGAGAGCGATACAGGTATAATGGTGAAGGCAAGATTTAAGGCCTAACTATTACCAAAAATGGTTACAAGAAACACGTGACCGAAAAAATAAACAAAGCACGAGTCATGCTAACTTTACTTTGCATATTAAGAAATCTAAACATGAAAAATAAGAAAAAGATCTACCAGGCCATGATACATCTACCTTGATATATCCAACAATTGTCATGTATACGGTTTCAAGAAGCAATCTAATAAGAATGCAACGTATACAGAATAAGGCAGTATACATAATTATGAACATGCAACGATTAGAGAGGAAAAAAACAAAGAGACTTACACATCGAAGCGAAAATAAAACCATTAAACAGAATAATTGAAAAAGAGCCAAAAAAATGATAGAAAAACACAAGAAGGAATAGGAGAGGAACTAAATAATGAAATAGCACGAGGGGCAGGATGGAGACAACATATGCCGTTTCCTAGTGCTAAAAACAAAGTGGATCAAAGGGAAGAGGAGGAAATTTACGTGTAAACTAAATAAGGAAACCCGATTGTGACAAAAGTTTCCCGAATTATGACAAAGTCACCGGATTGGACTTGATACCCACGAGGAATGACAAAACTAACCAAAAAGTGAAAATGAACGAAAAAGGAAAAATAACATGAATAAAGAAGAGAAGTAAACAAATAAATAACCAAGGGACATGAACCCACACAACAGATACAGATACGAAAATTATGCTTCCAAAATTACAGGAACTCGAGTTATTAACATAGTACGGAAACAAATAACGCTAACAACGCTTTGAATGCCTATCTCATGCACACATAACATAATAACAAAACAACCACATAAATAAACAAACACACACACTTTCACTCTAACTTATTTCGAACTTAACTCTAAAATTAGTTTATACTACAGAGATTAGCGTGACCTCCACGCAACTTGCACCTCTCTGCAAACCTCCAACTTCCTTCCACTTTAATCATCTTCCTCCTTTACCGCTATCCAAAGATGGGCCAAACACTAACACCAGGGACAGGTACAGCAAATCGTAACAATTAAAAGATAAGTAAACATAAAAACACTGTGGTCCGGGTCCCAAGTTAAACAGGTCTACAGGCCAACTTGGTCAACTTTGAAGCCTTTGACTTTATTTCAGTCTGTCCTATCCTTACTTATTTCTTCTTCCCCTCCCTCTCTCCCCCTATCCGGAGCTCTTTTTCCTCGGGGACTTCAGGCCCAGAGGGAGGAGGGCGCCGGGGAGACTCGGGGAAACCGGGTCTCACCCCCCCCCAACCGGGTCCCCCATCTGGGAAGGACTGGTCAGGGGGGAGGGGCACAGGGATCTAAAACTTTTTCTCCCACTTTCCGTTTCATTTCATTTCATTTCATTTGTAAAAGATAGTCAGAAGAGTCATAAAAATTATTATTATTCAAGAAGAAAAGTTATATTTACTGTTCGTCATTTCGAAGCTTATTCCAGCCATATACCCAGGAATAAAGAATCCATATATAATTATATATATTTTTCCTTCATCGCTTAAGGAAGCGGTTGATCACTTAACCCAGCCTGCAAAACTACAAGAGAGAGAATCCTTTACTCAGACCCTGTAATTGGTGACTTCCTCTTCGTCGAACGAAATATGTGATCATTCAACAAAATGGATTCGCTAGGCGACGCATCAAGACATCAACAAGTTGCTCATTTTCTTCCACACCAAGAAGTGGAACTCGCGAACGCGATCTCCATCAGACCTTTTGTTTTTAATGGGGCAGCAGTCGCAGGATGGTTCAAAATTTTGGAGGCGCAATTTCACATCTCATGAATACAACGAGAAGTAACGAAATTTTACCATATTCTGGCTGCGTTACCTTTCGAGACGGTCGCTCGCCTCCCAGCTGCAGTACTCTCGTCACAGAATTACACGCTCCTACGAACAGAAATTGTAGGACTTTTTGAGAGGACGAAACCTAAGCTCTTCGAGAAGTTAATCGCGTCTTATCCGCAGACCGGACGACCTTCAGTAAATCTTAAAGAGCTACGGAAGACAGCTCTGCAAGTTGGAGTGGGGGAGGACTTGGTGAGACACAAGTTCATCCAGTCTTTACCTCTAAACATCGCCCCCATCATCGCCGCGCAAAAGGACTGAACTCTTGTCCTTAATTCCATTTAATTTAGTACAATTATGTGTGATGCGCAAATCGTGTATTAACATCGCGACGGCTAATGGAGGGAAGATAAGAGTGCATGGAGAAGTCCAACTGGAAATAGGCATTCCTACCCTGCGACGTTCATTTAGATGGACGTTCGTAGTCGCACGTATTACGTCGCCATTATTAGAAGCCGATTTTCTTGCTCATTTTAACCTCTTAGTAGACTGTGCTCGTGGTGTCCTAATTCATAATCAGACTAGCCTAGTTTCTAAAGTGAAGCAGTAAATCGAACCAGTGATCTCGTTAATTATTAATGACCTCTCGCATATCCCACCTAATTGCACGACAGTTCTCTGCAAATATGAGACTATATATAACCCGAAGTGTGTTGACATTAGTTCACCACTGGCTAATTCTGTTGTTCACACCATTAAGACGGGTAGCGCTCCGTCATATTTCGCTCGCCCAAAGCCACTTCCGATGGAGAAACTACAAATTGCAAAAGCAACTTTAGAGACTGTTAAAAGAAGGTGTGGTGCGGCCGTCGAAATCTTCATGGTCTTCACCCATTTATATGGTTCAGAAGAAGACCCCAGGCGAGTATAGAGTTGTGGGTGACTTTCGATCCCTCAATGCGATAACCAAACCGGACAGATATCCCCTGCCAAGGATTCAGAGCATGGTAGACCATCTTCATGGTAAGAAAGTTTTCTCTCGCCTGGATTAAGTCCGAGCCTACCACCAGATTCCAATGAATCCATCGGACATTGAGAAGACTGCAGTCTCAACTCCCTTTGGGCTGTGGGAATTTTTAAGGCTACCGTTTGATCTAAAGAATACTAGTTGCACTAGTTGTCCACATGGACAATTTATTCTGAGGCTTGGCGTTCGTTTTTGTGTATGTCGACGATATTTTAATATTTTCGGAAAATATAGACGAGCATGTGGAGCATATAGATCAAGTTTTCAAAATATTGACAAAAAACAACCTTCAAATTTCTATGGAACAGAGCGAGTTCATGAAGGAAGAAATCGATTTCCTGGGCCACCATGTCTCAGCTGCAGGACTGAGCCCTCGAGTTAGGAAGGTCTCTGAGATCACCGAAATGCCCTTACCAACTGATTTCAAAGAACTTCGTCGATATTTGGGCATGTTTGGTTTTTACAGACGTATGATGCCTAAAATTGCTGCGATTGCTGCCCCTCTGACTGAACTCGCACGGCTTCAACCTAAGCCTCGGTAACTTGTTTGGAATGATGCTGCACGAAAAGCATTTGAAGCTACTAAGGAGGCCCTGGCGAACTCCGTTAAGTTACACCACCCATTATCCAATAACTCCATATACCAATTGGTGACAGACAGCTCCCAATTAGCAGTTGGTTCTGCGCTACATCAGATGGTGAATGGTTCTCCCCAGCTAGTGGCATTCTTCTCCGGGAAGTTGAGTAAAACACAGCAAGCGTACTCGACTTATGACAGGGAACTCCTAGCTGCGTATCATGCTGTGCTTTACTTCGGGCATATGATCGAAGGTCGCCAAATGACTTTATGCACGGACCACAAGCCACTAGTCTCTGCCTTCTCCTCACCATTACGTGCAAAAACGGACAGGCAACAACGGAACTGGACCGCAATCTTGGAATATGTCAATGACATAGCTTACGTACGTGGTGAGGACAATGTGGTTGCTGACTACCTATCTCGGAATGTCAATTCGGTCCAAGTGGACTCATTTGATCTCCTTTCTTTGGCAGCAGCATAAGAGCATGACGAAGAAATGAAGTCTTCTCAATCTGGACTGAAGGCATTTACCTTTCCCGCTGATTCTCAACTCAAGTGTGAGGTAACATCTAAATGCCCACGACCGTTTGTTCCTTCAACCTGCAGATCAGCTATTTTCAAGCAACTTCATAATATTTCACATCCAGAGATTAAGGCATCGCTTCGGTTGGTGAAAGCGAGGTATTTCTGGCCTAATATGGACAAAGATATACGTTCGTGGACTTATGAATGCCTCTCCTGCCAATCTGATAAAGTAAATCGCCACACTAAGTCCCCAGTCCTGACCACTTAGTATGCCCACTTCGAGATTTGAGACAGTTCACATCGATATAGTTGGTCCACTCCCGCCGTGTACTCTGCCTGCTGGGCAGTCATACCCCTCTCATAACCGGTACCTGCTGTCGTGCATAGACAGAGCCACCAGGTGGATTGAAGCAATACCGATTCCAGACATCAGTGCTTAAACGGTTGCTTTAGCCTTATTGGGCGGCTGGATATCCAGGTTTGGCGTCCCCTTATATCTGATCACCGACAGAGGAGCGCAATTTGAGTCCGAACTCTTGAAAGAATTATCGGCTCTCGTTGGTTTTCATCGCTTGCAAACCATGGCGTACAGACCTACCACTAAGGGGATCGTGGAAAGGTCGCATCGCACTTTGAAGAGCTCTATAATGGCTCGCCGACAAGGTTGGTTGATGGCCGTACCAATCGTTCTTCAGGGCATCCGGTCCTTGCCTAATGATTCGGGTTTTTCACCCTTTACAACGGTAACAGGAACTACCCTTCTTTGCCCAAAGTCCTTCGTCGCCTCTTTTTCATCTAAAGCCGATTCGAAATTCATCTCTGAACTAACGAAGACCATGTCACAGATAGGTTTCACACAAACCTCTGAAGGCCACCTGCACTCGGTACCAAAAAAGTTTGTATCCACGGAATTAAGTGACGCCACGCATGTGTGGGTCCATGTTGATCGCGTTCGGAAGCCACTAGAAGCACCTTATGCAGTCCCGTTTCGTGTTGTTGAACGCGGCGACAAAGTTAGAATTCCCGGATGACCATCAGAACACGGTGTCTATAGATAGAGTGAAACCAGCTGTATTGCCTAATATATATAATGAGAGAAATATAAACTGTTCGCGACCATCAAACAATCAACCCGTTGTAAATAAATCTTTAAAATTAGATACCCCGCAGCAAAATGAGGAAGTATCATTGGAAGGTAGTGGCAGAAATTACAGTTACGTGGAATCTGTTCCAAATCCCCATGATAATGGTAATGAATCGAGCGTTTATACTCGTTCCGGTAGACGCGTAAAATTTGCGAGAAATCCCTTATACCATTAATTTTGAGTATGTCATAGTATATTAAAATATGTTATATATATATATATATATATATATATATATATATATATATATATATATATATATATATATATATATATATATTTATAATTGTAAGGCCAAGATATTATTTATGTATTAAACGTACTCCACGTTCTCGCAATGAATTCCTGTGGTGCTAGAACTATATTCTATAATCGAATATGACACAAAAATACCTCAAAGGTGAGCATTTTGAAGTCCTAGGAAATTCTATAATTGATTCACAGTAAACCATACCATATTAAAATATATTTGTATATATATTTGTTTATAATTGTAAGGCGTAGATATTAATTATGTATTAAACACTCCGTTTTCTCGGGCCGTAGTACTGTGGGGGTCGAACCTAGTAAACATTTGTTTGAAAATTTTAAACTTCCCGCTTTTTAGTATTTCTCTTTTGTAAATAGGAAGATAAAGTTCTCGCTTTGTAGTATTTCTATTTCTTAAATAGGAAGATAAACTTCCCGCTTTGTAGTATTTCTATTTCTTAAATAGGAAGATAAACTCCCCAGTATGCATTACTATATCATGGGTCGGTTATACGTAGGTCCGTACAAAATAGATCTTGTTCATGAAATCCCAGTGGGGAAAGGTAAAAATCGTTGGCGTTTTCTTGAGGTGACCGCCTCGCCTTTTCCTCCTTTGCCGGTTGTGAACTTTTCGGTGAGCTTAATTTTCTTGAAGATTTCTAAAAATTCTGAGTCTGATATATTTATTGGAGAAAAGGGAGTACAAGAGTGTTTTTCGCCTTTACATTTGAAGCGTCTAGTGAGAGTAAGGCCTAAACGCTATTTTTTAAAAATTGAGAAATCGAAGGTTAAAGTTAAAGTTTTATCACAGGAAAACTAATAAAGATATTTAAGCGGGTTTTGCGGCATTCGACAGATAAAGTAAATAGAATTTTTTTCTGATATAGGGTCATATTATGCACTTTGTGCGTGCGCGCGCAAATTGTGATAACATATGATAGGAATGTATTTTGGTTATTTTGTATATAAACATTAATAATAATGGATGACAGAAAAATAAAGAAAACATTATTACAATAAAAAATACAACGTACGCACGCGCACGCACACTTCAAAAAATGCAATTTGGATTTTATAAATTTTGCCTTTTGACCTCACTAAAAACAATAACATAATAGTAAAAAATATTATAGTCTCCTTTCCCCTGAAAAAAAAATAATAATGGATGACATAAATAAACAGAATAAAAAATAATACTGTACTCACTTTTGATGGTGCATTGATCCGCGCAAGAACTTGGCCCCCTTCCCCCCTCCTAATATTGATGATTAATGATTATAAGATATAGTCAAGGACATTGTCCTCAACATCGTCTACCCTCTCTTCCTCTTCATCTTCAGGAGGAGCAAGTTGGAGGTTTTCTTGTGTGCGGATTATGTTGCGGAAATAATCCGCCTTGTAGCTTGGATGAATATAGATCAGAAGATCCCTTATGTCACTGATCTTCTCCTGTGCTAAAGGAATGGCACCATGGTATTTAGGGGGTAGGTAACAGTGGCCAGGTTAAAAAGCTGCCTGGAATATCCTTTACGACCTGGCATGAGACGTACCTTGTGCTCCGGGCTGTCCTCTTTAAATTTTTCCTTGATTTTGAAGCCCTCCCTGTAGTTAATGTCAAAGAGAATGACCCGAGCATCTTGAAAATTCATTTCCTTGGATTTTCTCTTGGTGATACTATTCTGGAGTTAAGAAAAATCCAAGAACTGTTCTTGATTAAGTTCGACGACCTTCAATCCAGACCCAATAGCATTTTTGATGATCCTCACATAATCATCCTTGGTTTCAATATTTGGCTGCTTCCTCAACTGGAGTTCAATATTACCAAACTAGCGATCACATGGAATATAGGAATGCCCTAGCACTAAAAAATAATGTTCAATTCTGAAGAACTTTCTTTGATGAATCATTCGCAGTAGAGCGAGCACCATATTAAGGTTTTTGTTCTGTCCCGCACAGTTGTCAGAAAAAAGAATAAGGCGAGTCTCGTCTGAATGATTCTCTGAGATCCAGTGAGATAATGAGCTGACTATCTCAACAGACTCCCTCTTGGGTGTTACCTCGTCCCAAATGTACATCGTTGACTTCTGTGTTTTGATGTTGTAGACGCTCAGGTTGTAGGTCCATACTTTCCTCTTGTAATAAGCCACACTTGTTTGCAATTTGGGAGTCGGGAGTGTTTGCTGTAAATCAAAGCAAGCAACAAGTATTTCCTCGTCGTCACCATGCCTAGCATTAAACTGCGTAAGCATGTGCAAACCTTTTTCAGCTAATTGCTTGTGTTCTTGCAGAGTTCCTTCAAGATCCTTTCGTGACACTCTGGGTGACGGATTGGTGCCATAATTAGCGATATTGGCTTGCAGCATGTCACAGGTGTTTGTCTTGACTGGGGCAAAGCCAATATTAAATTCCTCATTGAAGATCGACCTGTATTTTGATTCACTGACAGGTTGTAGATCCGGGTACGTCTCTCTTATGAAGTCTTGGTACAGCGTATAAAGTTTATTAATATTAAGATCTTGAGTCAAGTACTTCCTATTAGGGGACTTTGCCCTTGTGTAGTGTGATCCTACAGCTGGGAGTTTTTCAATGTGCTCTCGTACGGTTGTGATCCTATTTTCAGGTACAGCTGTACCTGTAACAGTTTGTTTTTCCAAAACATTCTTGACCCTCTTCTCTCCAAGGTAAAAAATATGGAGAAATGTTACACGGCAGACACTAATTTCCTCTGTTCCATACAACACGGTATAGCTGACACTATGGCGACGAAACCTTCCCACCTTTTCCACTGGGTAACTACGTCTTTTCACTGTTTTACTTTTGAATAACTTTCCCAAATACGCATTTTGGGTATTGTAATCACCTAACCTCCAAAGGTTTTCATGCAATTCATTCCTGACACGTTCTGGCACTTTATCGTAACACTTATTGGTGCACTGGTATGGCCCTCGAACTTTACGTGCTTGTATTTCTTTTCGTGTTATTTCACTAGTATATTCTTGGCCAAGATTTCGCTGAGTTTTAGCAATGTTTTTCTTTCATGTACTCTTATCTGCCTTTCTTTTTCTGCTTCTTGGCACTCTTTCCTCACTCGAATTACTATTACTTATTACTCCACTGGGTCCTGGTTGTTCGTGGTCATTCATAATGTCAATAAAATTAATAATAATTCGCCGTAAACTAAGCAAAATAATGAGAATAATAAAGAGGCACTTTGTTTCAACCACGTGGGCACTTGACTGTACAAGGACTCTTGTTTCCATGGAGAATCTGCCGATGGGGGAATAAGGCGTGCGCTCATTGGTTCGGAGCGAGAGTAAACGGAGCCGCGCTATTGGTTCGGACGCGTCTCACGCTGAGTGGCGTTTAGGACTTTCTCTCTCGGAGTATACTCGTGACTTCTAACGTGAGTCGAGTCGAAAATTATTCTACATGCTACTACCAGACTTTGGACCTTATAGATCATTCTGCAAGGTCCTAAAAACCACGGGAAAATATCTTTAAGATTTCTTCTACACGAGGTAGTGAAAAACAAGTTTCAGCCGGTGGTGGCCTTTAGGCCCTTCTCTCACTAGACGCCTCATTTATATAAAGTTTACTTTATACACAAAATAAAAATATTATAGTCAAAAAGTGTTGAAATAATCTTCGAAATTATAGTTAAGGAGGAGAAAGATTTAGTGAGAGGCAAAGGTACACAAAAAGTGAAACAGGTCCTCCTGGAATAACGAATTACGCAGGAGCTCAGATTTTTGGTAGTTTACATTTCACATTTTTTGCATTTAATTTTTACACCACTGGTAGGGTTGTTATATTTACACTAAAACTTGTGTTTATTATTATAATCTTTGATTGATGGTTTATCAATTTGCACTTTTGATTATACGTAACACTTCAATTTCACATGCTAACTTTAATTATTTATATCTAATTATATCTCGTACTTTTCACTCCTAACTTTATTTAGTTTTTATTTCACTATTCATATTTGTTTAGCTATTATTCACTTGTTCTTTTATATTACCATTACTATTACTATTGACACTAATATTGCTATATATTCTTCACTTTAAAATTTTATTTAATGAACACTTACTTTTATATTATTGAGTTCACTGTTCGCACTTTATTTTGCTGAATTTATGTTTTAGCTCACTTTACTCTTGAAACCTTTTTGATTTTATTCACTATCTGAATCTTTAATTCTATTACTTACTAAACTCACAATACACTTGTACTTTCATATTAACTATTATCACGCTATACATTTACATATTTGACTTTTCATTTTTATACACTGTTGATTATTGGTATTTCACTTTATTATTTGTCCCTTTCGCCACGATTTTTTTTCTGTCGACTCACTTTTTACTATTAGTCTATCTGGTATATTTATTTGAGAGAAAAAATACATATACAAATTAGCGTTACAAAAAAATAGTTAATAGTGGGGAAAAAAGTTGAGCGGAGAAGAGAAAGTTACACAAGTACTAGTAAGAAAAGAAATGGGTTCTCCAGGTACTACCGGAGGTCATATTGTTGTATATCTACTCAGTTATTTTAATCTTTTATATAAAATGAGTTTGGTTCTCCAGGACATACTGGAAGACAAATATTTTACATTTTAAAATCAGGAAATTTTTTCATGACAGAGAATTATATCTCAGAAATTACATTCAATTTTAATATATTGTTATCTTTTGTACAAATTTCACGAAGACCTTGTTCTTACTACCAAAAAATATTTTCACTTTTATCACGGTTTATTAATTGTTTCTATTATTAATATTCTAAATCACTAAACTTTGTTATTGGCCACTAAATATTATGTTCATTATTAAACACTGAACTATTATTCTTAATTGTTAATTATTCAATATTGATAACTGTTTATTTACTGCTTTTATTATTTCATGAAGTCTTTATGCTTATTACTAAGTATTATTATTCACTGTTTATTATTAGTTACTAAGTATTAAATTGATTATTAACCACTGAATTATTAACTGCTAAATATTGAGTATTGAACACTGTTTATTTAATGAGATTATTATTAATTTACTTAGTCGCTCAACTTTGTTATTCTTACTAGCCATTAAATATTACATTCATTATACACCACTGTTTTTATTCCCGTAACCACTTATTAAATGTTTTTTATCATTAATCCCTTTAACTTCCCAAATTTAGTATTATTATACAGTTTCTTCCTTTTTCTTTTTAACCACTGCTTATTAAATTAATTCACTTAATCTATAGATTTACTACTATTGACACTAAATACTATATTCATTTTTAATCACTGCTTATTATTTTTAATTGATTATTATCCACTGTTTATTAATTTTTTTTTCCTTCGTTTAATCACTGAATTTTATAATTGTTAACTATCATTCACTTTTCACATTTTTTCACTAAACGATATCGAACGTTTTTTGACCACTTTTGATTTTTTTATATGTTGACATGTTTACGGTGTGTACACACGAGTCTGGGATGTAGATGGTTCTTTCTTTCAACAGTCCTCCTATTTCTTTCGGTGACCAAGATCCTTCGTAGGTCCATTTGTAGTCCCCGCGAATAATTCCATCGATCAGGGCCTCCAGGTCACCTTTCGGGGGCTTGCACACTACAGCGCCGAATACCTTGAGTCCCACGTCAGTGGCGTTGAAGAAGAATCCTCGTAATAAGATGTTTCTTTCTTCCGTGAGGGGTACTCCGGGATAGTCCAGAATATCATCGTCCTCGTCTTCTTCCCCGTGAAGTGTATATTCTTGTTCTTCTGTCTCTTCTTCCTTTCGGGGTTTTGTCTTCTTCTTTTTCTTTTGCTGTTTCTTTTTGGGGCTTTTTCGAGGGCTTTCGCCTCTTGTTTCTTCTCCTTCTGTAGTTATTTCTTCTTCTGTGGTTTTCAGTTGTTGTTGAATGTCGGCAGGTTCTTTTACTTATTCTTGGGTTATTTCGTTTTGCTGTGGGTCGTCTACAAATTGAATTTTTAGCACTTCTTGTGAAGGGGGATTGGGAGGAAACCAAAGTTTTTTCCTGATACTGTTCTTCTGTAATAGCTGGTTTAATTCTTCGGAAAAAGTGCCGGGGTTCGCTAGGTTTGCCAAGTGTGCGTAGATGACCATGGTCATTATTTCTTTGCATTCACTTGGCATCACCAGCTTTGGTGCCGTTATTTCTGTAGCTGTTGTTTTTGTTGCCGCTGCTGCTTCTGGGAAGTTCTTTGGTTTTGCCTCCTTTTCCTTTTTGGACTTTTCACGCTTGGTTCTGATTGCCTCTTTGCGGACGGGACACATCATGGCCAAGGCCCTGTGGTCCTCTCCGCAGTTTGTACAGCGTGGTTTTTCAGAGGCACACTCCTTCCATCCGAGCACTTGTTTAGAACAGATGAAGCATGTAACCTCGGTAGCTCGACATTCACTTGTGGGGTGTTTTTCCACTGCTATGCATTTGAAGCAGGTTTCTAGCTGAATGAATTCCTCCGCTTCTATTTGTTCAGGGGCAACGCGGGGGTAGAACCCCAGGAGTCCCTCCTTCATAGCCCTTTGTGCCATTTCCGTGGTTGAGAAAATAACTTTGACTATATTTTTGCCAAATTTATCCACCTTCGCAATTCTTGCCCATTTTTGGTGCTTGGAAAGCTCGGCCTTGATTTCTTCACAGCTGTTGTCCGTGAAGAAGGGGTCGAGATTTCTGAGGATGACTGATCGACGCACCATGATTTTGTGGGGGATAGTAGCTTCGAGTCCAATCTACCGAAGGTGCTCTTTAGCTTCGTCTGACACGATTTTTTCGACGTCCTCGGGAGTCCATCATAATGCTGCCCATCCGTTGGGCATCTCAATTAGTCTTAAAAGTGCTACATTGAGCGGGCCAAAAATAGTCTCCACGACCGTTTGCCGGCTTGGCTTTGTTGCTCCACAGATTGTACGGAGGGGAATCCGTTTGACGTCCATGGCGGGTGGCCCCATGGCCCCCATCTCTTAACGTTGCTCCTATTTATTCTTGGTATTAGTGTACTATTCTTACGGATAGTTTTCTCCTTTTCCTTCCGAAAGAGAATGTCTGGCAAGGGCGTTTTCACTTTTTTCACTTAACTTCTCCTCTTTTGCCAAGTCCAGACATGATGACTTCAATACTCCTACTGATCTGACTACTCTACTGATACTACTAAAACTCTACTCACTCTAATATTAGTCTATCACCAAGGTCTTGAAAATTTATTTCAGCCGTGTTTATGTGTAAACGGTTGGAGCGTTAGTAACATTTTAAATCTATCATGGTGCTGATTGAACAATCATTACATGCTAATGTCTAAAAGCTGATTGGTCTATTTGTTAACGCTAAGGCTGTATTTCCAAAAATGAACGTAAGAATGACTATTAAATGTATATCAATACTGATTGGTTAAATTTTATAGTGTTATGTGTAGATGAAATCTACAGATTAAGAAATTTAAATATGCGAATCAATACCAGACGCCACCGGACTATGTCCATGGCGTGCCCGATCAGAAAATCGGAAATCCTCAAGGAAACAAACTTACGACGTGAAACAGAGGAAAAAAAGGTAAATTCAACGTACGCCAAAGTCGCTAAAGCCGCTATCGCCGAAACGAATAACCAAAGAACCTATCTTCACATAGAGAACGAACACTCCACAAAAATTATGTGCTGCATTTATTATGCACATATAGCAAACATAACTCGCCCAGGAACATTCGCAACCGAGGTCAACCGTATGCTTGTAAAGAACGGCTTACAGGAGATGTGGTTCCCCGACAACCCGCCGCCAGAGGAGGTTATGCGCATAAATGTAGCCCCTCAGTGCCCAGAACCGTGCCAGAAGGTACCCACCCCACAGAACACAGCCATCACACGCGACCCACGACTCAACAAAAACAAACATACTCCACAGACAGAGAAACAAGCGCCACTTACACCCCAAAAGACTGACACAAATACACCCAAAACACACGAAAAATCACCAACAAAGGAAGCGGTCCGACCGAAAGAGACCAGGTCTCCGAGGTCGAGAAAACTCTCAAAATCACGTGGCCCCAGGT
This sequence comes from Ceratothoa steindachneri, assembly GCA_963969495.1. Classification (NCBI taxonomy): domain Eukaryota; kingdom Metazoa; phylum Arthropoda; class Malacostraca; order Isopoda; family Cymothoidae; genus Ceratothoa; species Ceratothoa steindachneri. Next base: position 69,665,203 of record OZ018326.1, read on the forward strand.
CAAACTCCTCATCCCGAGGCAGAGAGACCCAGTTGAAATACCACTCGAGAGGTTTCAATTTGAAACTATATGCCCCCGAATCGGCCCCTTTCCCCTCCGAAATCGAGTCTCACGAAGTTTCTGAAGGCCTTAAAACCGGAAGATACAAGTGGGAATGCTCCGATTCGGTACCGGAACGGCAAGTTGAGGAGGCTCTCTCGAGAAACATGGTAAAACTGACCACCGACTGCTTTCACACAATTACAGATACAGAATTTAGAAAAAAACGGAACGGCAGGGAGCGCACCCCGCCCAGTACACCACATGGGGCTAAAGTGGACCGCGAATAAGCGCCCACTTTAATCCCATACATATAAAAAACCACACGCTACACAAAATGACTGACAGAATAACAATAATACAGATGAATGTCGATGGGTGGGACGGAAAAGGTTCCATCTACGGCAACATCTTGTGACAAAATGACCCTGACGTAATACTCATTAATGAACACGGAATGACCTCTCATAAAGAAATAAAAATTTTTCAATACGACGTCATCAGCAAAAATCACAGCCAGGAACGGTATGACGGCTGCGCAATAGCCGTCAAAAAAGGTTTAAAAAACAAAAGACTACCCGACTTAGATGAATCTTACCTTGCCATTGAGGTAGGCACTACCCTGGGGGGTCTAGTCGTGGCCACGGGGTACCAACCCCCAAGACGCGGCTATGTACCCTTGCACAACCTTCTACAGATCCTCAGCCATAAGAGAAACGTAATCTTTGCTGGGGATCTGAATGCAAGATGTGCAGCATCAGGGTATACCTCCTGCAACAATGCGGGTAGAAACATCGAGGTAATACTAGACAGACGCTATGCGACAAGAATCGGACCCGAATTCCCGACATTTATTACAGGTAATGCAGCAACGAAGCCTGATATTGTTTTAACCAGTATCAGGTTTCCATACAACTATTACATTGAACCAGGCCCCATTATTCCAAGCGATCACCAGGCGGTTAAAATCACAATTGGTGTAAGCCCCATTCAACTAGAAATCCCAGAACGCAAAAGCTATAAGCAGGCGGACTGGAAAAGATATAAAAACTACCTTCTAAATTATATCCCAGACCCTTTAATTGACGCAAATTTAGAAGAAATAGATGAGGAGCTGGATAAAATCACTGACCTCCTTATAAAAGCAGATAAAATTAGCATTCCCTGCATTAAGTATAAAACCCTTTCAGCTCCTATTTGGACCCCTCCCATGAAAGCCCTGGCCCAAGAGTATAAAGACCTGTCCAATGTAATAGCGCTGATAGGCCCCAACCACAATGCCCACAGACGAATGAGACAGATAAAAGACGAACTTTAGACACTCATTACAGACCAACAAATACAGGTATGGGACAGACTAATTGAGGGACTTGACATAGAGAGAGACTCACGGACTTTTTGGCAGACGTACAGACGTTTAAAAGGACAACCCCCTCAAAAGAAAATTGTACTTAAACATGACGAAAAAGAAATTGACGAGACGACGGAGATTGAGGAAATTTTTAGGACCTTCTGGTCCTCAATCTTTAAAATTACCCCCGAAGAAAACGACAATTATGACCTCGATTTCGAAAATAACATTATCCAACAGTTAAACACGCAAATACATAAAACCTCCCCTCATCATTGTGTGTCGCAGGAAAGAGCAATGGAGGGCTATGGGAGTAAAATAACTGCCCAAGAGCTCTCCATCGCACTAAAATCCTTTCGTCAAAGAGCACCGGGTACCACGGGGCTGACCAGGGAGAATTTCATTCAGGCCCCGCCTAATGTTCTGAGTGGGCTTCTTAACATCATGAATGCCGCTCTGAACACAGGCTATTTTCCCGACCAGTGGAAAGTGGCCAAAATGATCTTCCTTCCCAAATCAGGAAAGCCCCCGGACTGCCCCGCAAACTTCCGACCGATATCTCTCTTAGAATTTGCTGGCAAAGTCTTCGAGAAGATATTGGCAAATAGGGTCAACTCTTTTCTCGACGAAGCCAACCTGCATAACGAGCAGCAGCACGGCTTCAGAAAGAAAAGAGGGACTGACACGGCACTAGCCGTTATTACGGAAAAACTTGCGAACATCAAAGCAAGTAAAAGGCATGCCGACCTGGTGCTCCGCGACGTTAAAAAAGCATTTGACAAGGTTTGGAAGAGAGGCTTGCAATTTAAGATCCTGCAAATAGGCCTCGACCCCATCCTTGAAGGGATTCTATGCGATTATATAATGGAGAAGAGAGCGTATATACAGTTCAAAGAATACAAAGGCCCCGAGTTCGAGCTCGAATCTGGGGTCCCACAAGGGGGGTGTCTCAGCCCCCTTTTATACAACATATATACACGTGACCTACCACAACCTCTTTCCGAAGGTACGATATACGTTCAGTTCGCTGACGATATATCGCAAATTTGTACAGCCGCCTACGTTCACAGGGAATTTATGGCGAGAAATACGGCTAGGGAGATTTCCAACATCAACTCTTTCGAGAGGAAATGGAAGATTTCGACCAATGCCCCAAAATTCAAAATAATTCCCATGTTTCGCAAGACCTTCAATGATATACGGGTAGAGGGGGAGAGAATCCCCTACTGCTCGGAAGGGACGGTCCTGGGGCTCAAAATCACCACAGGGGGATACAAGTGTCATATCGGGCGGACAGTCGCGAATAGCAAGAGAGATTTGAGGGAGTTTTATAGGTTCATCGACCTAACTCGCTCAAATAAACTCAAGATATTCAATGCGTGCATTCGCTCGAGACTCTTGTACCCCCCGGTGCCGTTGAATGCGTGCGCCTGGACCCACATTGCGAAACTACAGACCATCCAGAACAAGGCGGTTTTACTCATTACAAATACCCGAAGAAGAGAACACAAAAAAACAGAGGGAGCTCCACGCCTCGGTTGAATTATCTCCGATCAACGTGGCGCTCCACGAGAGAGCTAAGAGGATATGGCAAGCCATTGGTGCACGCTTGAACCCTGAATTCTCTCGTACACACTTAGACATCGAGGCCGACAGACAAATAAGACCCTTTAAAAGTAGTAAATTACAGTCTGACGGTGACGTGACTCCCCATTATACACAACGTGATCGACAATAGACGAGACTCAACCAACCAGTGTAATGTAAAAGTTTTTTAATTAAAATTCAACCTCACATAGAAAACAAAATTCACTTAATTATTTAATAATTATTTAATAATAATTAAAATAAAGTAAATTTCAAATTAACCTAAAATTTTTAGGAAAATTAATATATTCATTCGAAAACCCAAAGCGGGATGTAAAAACCCCGTCTCTAAAAAAGGCTTGAATGCCAACAACAACCAACAACAACAAAATTCATCATCAAGATGAGAACCTTTAATCAAATTAGCAATGCTGATTTGATTAAAGAAACTATAAATCTTATAGTTTATAATTAAAAGAAATCCAAAAAACCACAAACAGAGCTACCCTTTCACCAGGGATCTTTTATTCTTTCTTCTACACATCATCTATTCTTTAAACTCACTTCTTAACCACTTTACTCTCTTACTATTTTCTCTCAAATTCTATCTTTTCATCTCTTATTATGTCCAATGTCCAATGTCCGAATCAATACCAGACGGATCTGAAAGCCAACACTTAAATACGCTGAAGAAGTACATAAGCAAACCGACAAAGAATGTAAAGGCAAGGGGAAATCTTTCCTACGAAACGCCTCTGGATTTATACTTTACCTTCTCCTGGAGGAAGAACTGAAGGAAGAATAATTTTACTCGGGTACCCAATCAACAGTATCTGCGCCTAACACCCCTTCCCCCCGTTGTGGAGCCGCACTAAGAATTGTGACTGCCTTTCATCGCCTCGTTCCAACTATGCACTTCTGCGAGAAAGGCATAATTGGGGGCACTGGGGAAAGCAGGTTTAAGGAGAAGGCCATTGTAGAACCCAGTGTTAGAGGCACCAAGAGGTGGGGCGGAACGGCTACCTCCAGGGGAAACCCCAGGGGCCCAGCCAGACCATAGAGGGAAGTACACCCGTCGCTATGTAAGTCAGATGCAGTTCCGATACCCAAACCCGCGAGGGGCGGCACCCCCGGTTAGTGCTGGTTGATTCTACACTAACCGACAAAAAGTCCGCCATACAATCACACCTCGTGAGGGGCCCCCAGGTTCATCCCCTCATCATCATCATCATCCCCTTAAGGCAACTCACAATTGCGAAGGCGATGACACCCCGGAGCGGGGGGGGGAGGGGCACACCAACAAAAAGAAAAAGGAGACTACTGTAAACCCAACTCAAGATCTTAGAGGAAGAAAGAAGCAGTTATATTGGAAACCCAACAAAGAGGAATACGGAGAGGAAAGCTCAGAGCTCCATGGCCTCAACCATGGAGCTTGGGGCGATGCAAAAAGTGGTAATTTTATTTATTTTTGATATTTTGTAGGGGCACCCTCTAATCTGGTTATGTATGTTCCAAAAACAAAGTATACAAAAATTGAGGTCTATCGGATGAAATTTAGAGGTTGCTACCAGTCTTGAAAAATGAAAATATTTAGTCAAGTATAGCTATTATCGATGCATAGATGAAACTGGTTTCCACACTAACTATTGAGGTACAGTTCTCAGCGCGTTGCCTTTTTTTTTAAGTGAAAGTTCCACTGTAGGCCTATCATAACCACTAACAATAATTATTATCTTGGCACTACAATTTATTTCAATGATATAATTGTTTTTTTTTTTTTTGTCTGGTAAGGCAGATCTGTACTTCTTCACTGTCTGTAGATGATATTGCTTTTACTCTTTATCATTTGTGAGAATCTTATTGTATTCTTCCATTAATTTCATTCCTCGCTTCGCTAAATCATTTGTAACTTTCATATTCGAGATTACTTCATTTGCATTCCAATAGGCCTCATTAAGTCCCCAGTTTTCAGTATTGGTTTCAAGAAAACTGGAAGGCAGACCAAGAATATCGAAGAATTTTTTAGTTTGAGAGGTTACAAAATCTTCTACCTGTCTCAATTCTATAACTTCGGGATCAATAGTAGTCCGTTTAATGTGGTTTGGTTCAGGAGGCTTATTTAAGGATTCTCTCATTTTATTCTTAGTATCGATAGGGACATCTTCGTCAAAGAAAGCAAGAGCTATCAATTCCTCTGAAAGATACCACAAAAGGTTTGATAATTATTTCAGTGCAATTAGACGCTATTTTTTCTTCAACCTCTTTGTACTTAATTAAACTTTTTAAGAGCTTCAAGTCGAGACGTGGAGCAAAATGTGGCACAGGTGCTATAAACCAAGTTTTGACATATATCTCGACTGAAAAACAACAGATGTCTCTTTGTCCTTTTTCTTCTGAATGTGGCAATTTGAACTGTTGCTTAAACATCCAAATCTTCATAGAATAGATAATTTTGGCCATCCACCGTGCTCTATGGCAAGCTCCCGGTTTTTTAAAGTTTATTGCTGAATTTGGGATTCCTCCAACAAAAATGATAGCAAATTCAAGTAATTCCTTATAATCATCACGAGGCTGATGTTCTTCTAGTTGTTTCTTTGCAAATTTAATTGTATTGTCTTTAATATTGGCAATTCTGGTGGCTATGTCTTTGTCATCTTCGGCTGTGTGGAACGATCTTTTGTTGAATTTACTCCAATTTGCTTTGAAACGTTTAAATAGTTGTATATTTGGTCCACGTGATGCTGGCAATGAGCTTGAAACAACAGACTCCAAAACAATCTCTAAAATATGATGACGTCAGGCCAGCCATAGCAAATCCTTGTTCATTTTCCGTTCTAGTAACACACAAGCTCCATTTCTACAGCCTGTATTTGATGCTGTTGTGTCGAAACACAGGCATCTTACCTGAAGAGATAGATCCCAGCCTAAAATACTTTTATGCACAGCAGCTGCAGTATTTTTCCCTGTACCACTGGTGAGTTTTGGAACACCAAGAAGCTGATCAACCCCATTTCCAGAAACTAAGATTAGAAGTCTGTCGACAACTTCTTCTCCAGTTATGTCTTCTGCAAGTTTTCCATCCCAGTGAATGGTTAAAGGAACATCATGTTTTAATTCATCTTCCAAATTTTCTAAAATTTCTTTTCAAAACTTTTGCCTTGCGCGCCTAATACTCGTACTTGAATAACTTATGTTAAAGTTTTGCGGATCATGGTCTAAATTACTGATAGTAGAAATCATAATTAAAGAACCACTTCTCTCGCTGACTTTAGCGACATCAAGAGATGCAAGAAGAGTATTATCCATCACTTTTGACTTTTTTCTTGTTGAGGTCTGTTCTGATGTTGATGGTTTACTGGGATCAACTATACATTCATCTTCAGTTGTAGAGCCTTCTCCAGAGCTAGTAGATGAACTACTAAGCACTACTGTGTTGTTAAAATCAGCTGTTTCTCTCTTTCTTTTCATTTCAAATTGCTTTTCCTTTTCACACGCTATTGCTTCATGTTGTACAAGTTTTTTATCCATGCCAGCCATTCTTCCTTTTCGTCTCGTTTGTCTTTGCAAACTTAGGAATTCTTTATCTTCATCAATGTCTATCAAATTGAGCGCATCAGCATGAGCTATATCAAATAAATTATTATCCAAATTCTGTTTCCATTCCATTTGTTTATTCAATAAATTTTGAGAGTTTTTTCTTTGTTTTCTTTAATTTTAACCATTCATCATACATTACTTTTAATTTTTTTACTACACGTTTTTTAATTGATGTTGAAATACGTACTTTTCCCAGACTTGTAAGACATCTTTGGCAGTAGATGTTAGAGCTTCAATGACGGGTTGTTTACTATTTATTTTATAATGCATAAATAATGCCATTGCATCTCTTTTTGATGGAAGAACAGATGTTTTTAATGCTTCTATTGGCTGATCAATTATCCATATACCTGTAACACTTTTAGTGTGATGATCTAAATGAGCCATTGTTCAGTATTTTTGAGATAAAAGAGACGCGAAATTATAACCCTTACCGGTGATAGCTGTGAGGGTACTGAGCATTGGAGCAGTGACCAACTGCAATGCTAATGGGCCGAAGGCGGATGGAGATAGGGGTGGTGGAACAGGATGTGCTTTCAATTACAGAGGCAAAATTCTTCAGTAATAAAGAATATAAATAATATATTTAAATTAGTAGTCCAGTTTTACATAATAAATGTATTTTACTGAAATCACAGAAAAAAGATAAATCATAAAACTTTGAATCATGGTAGCAACCTCTAAATATTTTTTGATTGCCAAAAAATTTCTCACACTGTTTTTAGGCCATAAATAATCAAATAAGGGGGTGCCTCGAAAAATCTGAGATGGTCGACATTTTTGCATCACCCTAATGGAGCTCAACAATACAACAAGGATTTATCTCTGGACGCTGCCAGGCCAAGAGACACCTGACAGAGGAAAAGTCTTCGCATTGGTCTATGAGAAGCTAAACATCTCCCTAATAAGATTAACAGAGGTCGCAACTAGTTACTTCGCAATTTGCGAGAAAGAAAGCGACTTCGATGCGCTGAAAAAAAGAAGCCTCAATCGATGCCCTAAAGACAATAAACCTCCAACCAAACATTCCAGCACAAATCCTGACCCACCAAAGCATTATTTGCAGAAGGTTGGATCCATAAATTGGACACCACGGGAATGAGGAAATAGAAACTGAAATAGAGAGAAACCACAGATGGGCCAAAATCTCGGAGGTTGTAAAGTTCAAAAACCGAAGAGAAAACAACGAATATAACCATGTATTCAAAGTTATATTCACTGAAACAACAATGGCAAAGAAGGCGAAGGAAGCAGGGCTCCAGCTGTTTAACGCAAGAATAACCAGCGACCAAATTGAGAGGGAAGATTTCATCCCAGTACAAATGTGCTTCCGCTGCTTTAAGATGGGAAGTCACACCACCAGAGAGTGCAAAGAATAACAGGAGACATACTCTCGATGCGGCGAGCTGGGCCATAACTGGAGGACGTGCAAGAGCCCCCAGGAAAGATGTGCTAATTGCAAGATGGGACACAGGGCCATGGTCATGGTATGCTCATTAAAAAAGAAATTATAAGACAAAAGGCCAACGAAAAGAGAGAGGCCGAAATGACTAGAAAAAACACCACATACGCCTAGGTCGCGAACGCATCCCCAAACGAATACGAAGCAAAGAAGGCATACTCTAATATTAACAGCGAAATGCCAATAATGTACACGCACGCGCGGAACTTTATGAGGCCAAGGATGTTCCAAGATGAACTTAATGCCATGCTAGCAAACAATGGGATAAGTCCCATGGTCTTCCCCCAAAAACAGCATCTGAGGACATCCTTCAAATTAAATACGCCCAGACGGTACCCCTTAACGCCCAAGAGAAAGGCGCACGAAAGATGACGGAAGAGAAGACAGACGCTACACAACCAACAAGAAGACAGGGCCCACGCATCATAGCCCAGAAATAAAGAGAAATGGAGAAATGAAAAAACAAAAAAGGAACCTGAAGGAGATGACCACGGAAGTCGAATCCGAAAGCTCGGGGGGTGAGAGAGAAACGCCTAAAAAACAACGAAAATCAAAGAAAAACATAAAGAAAAAAATAGATGGAAACGATATCAATCTCAAGATACACGCTAGGAAAGATTCCCTATTCCCAAGAAAGATAACATCAAAAAGTCTCCCTCAAAGAAATCAGATCCGGTAGGTACAAATGGGCGTTTGATGCCAACGTAGACGCAAACAAGTTAGAAGATGCAGTAATACTTGGCGATATTGAACTCAACGAGGAATACTGCGAAACTCAGACCCCGCAAGATTACCAAAAAAAATACAGTGTGGAAGGACAAGAAGTGACAAGAAATAACCACTAACAGACAGGACAACCGACAGACACTAACATGGAAAGGACAAATAACAGACTAACTATAATGACACTGAACGTTAACAGATAGACAGGAAAAAACACAGTTTACAGTAATATCTTTAGGGAGAAAGACCCAGACATCATTCTTATCAGTGAACATGGACTCGACACAAGAACACAGAAAATGAAAATCCCGAACTACACAACATTAACAAAAAACTGCTACCAGGAAATGCACCACGGGGTGGCGATCGCGATAAAGAGAGACCTCAAGTTCAAACAGTTACCTGAGCTTGATGAATCCTTTATGGCGATAGCGATCCTGAGTCTCATCGGAGATCTTGTGGTATCAGCAGGGTACCAACCCCCTAGGAGAAAGTACCTGCCGCTACACAATTTCAACACATTATGTGGGCACCAAAGAAAAATCTTTTTTGACTTCGACTTAGAGTTTGAGGGTTAGATCATCGACGAGCTGAATGATGTTATTAAGCGGACCTACCCGCACCCGCAAGTCTCCGAAGAAAGGGAGATGATGGGTCACGGGAGGGTAATAACAATGCAGGAACTCGCTTATGCCATCAAATCCTATCAACAAAAAGTTCCAGGTTGGTCGGGGATAACAAAAGCGAATATAACCAACGCTCCACAGCAAGTGCATCAGGGAATGTTGAACGTAGTAAACGCAGCCATGAACACTGGCTACTTCCCTGATGCGTTTAAACTTGCAAAGGTTATATTCATCCCGAAGGGAAGCAGACCCCCCGATCAGCTCCTAAACTATAGGCAAATCCCCCTCCTGGAATTCATAGGCAAGATCTTTGAAAATATCATAGCCGACAGGCTGCAGAACCAGCTAGAAGAGAATGATGCGCTTAACTATCAACAGCACGGCTTCCGCAGAGGAAGAGGAACCGACACAGCACTCACACTTCTCTCAGAAAAGCTAGCAAAATCCAGGGCGGAGGCAAAGTACGTAGACGTAGTCCTCAGAGACGCACAGAAGGCCTTTGACAAGGTTTGGCTGAGGGGTCTTCAATTCAAGATTGTAAACCTTCGGCTAAACCCAGTCATTGAAAAGATCCTCTGTGATTATGTGATGGAAAGAAGAACGCAGATACAGATTGAGGGCCACAAGGGACCAGTATTTAGCCTCGAGACTCATGTACCGCAAGGTAGCTGCCTCAGCCCTCTACTGTATAGCATCTTCGCGATCGACCTTCCATCACCAATCAAGGGTGACGCGATGTATCTGCAATACGCAGATGCCATCACACAGATTGTACCGAGCACTTACAACACCGACCTAGTGCAAGCTGCAGAAATGGCGGGTGGCGGAGATCGAAAACATAGACTCGTACGAGCGTAAATGGAAGATAAAGACAAACGTCCAAAAGTTCGTCATTATCCCCATGAACCGCACGATATACGACGATATTTATGTTGGCGATCGAAACTACCACTACTCTCAGGAGGGCACAGTGCTTGGGCTCAAACTTACCGTTCGGGGATATAAGCATCACGTTACAGACCGGATCAACTTAGCACTGGTGGAATTGGCGAAACTGTTCCGTTTCCGTAGACTGAGCAGGAGTAATTTAAGGAAACTATACCTTTGCTACGTTAGACCAAAGCTTATATACTCAGCGATAATCACCCAAACCTTAGGGATCATGATACTGAGATCTATGCAGAGGGTACAGAATAAAGCTTCCTTGATTATTAACCACATAAGAAGACGGGAATGCATATCACAGAGAACACTACACAGAAGAGCGGGACTACAACCAATCAACACTTTAGTACAATCACAAGCAAAGAAGACATGGGACAAAATAGAAACCGAAATACTGCCAAGTCTGGACCTAGACTTAGACATTGACATGACAAGACTAAAGAGGAAAATCACACGACCGACTAACTTCCCAAGTGGCAGGCGAACTGCTGCTGAGGAACTGACTGAACGGTTTACATAGACTATCCTTTTATATATTGCTTGACCCAAAGTTCATATAAAAACCCCGTAATTATGACAAAAGCACTTAAATCTCCAACTTATGACCTAAATCCTTAATTTGTCTTAAATTATTTAAATCGCTTATGTTGATAAAAGTTTTTTAATAGGTACTTAAAATGTACTAATTCAGCCACAACTAGAATATAAAGGCTTGAAACGCCTCAAAAATATATAATTATTTAAAATATGTTTATATAAAGTAAAAAAAAAAAATGGATACGTAAATGTATTTTTTGAATTAAAAATAAACATATTGTGTATATAGGAATTGGCATGAATGTATAAAAGTTAAAAAGAATATGTAAAAATTTGTATGAAAGTTGAAAGTTAGAATAAATATATATGTTAAAATTTGTATGAAAGTATAAAAGTCAGAAAAATGATGTAAAAACTTATATGAAAGTTTAAAGTTAGATCAAATATATATTAAAATTATGGAAGTTTAAAGTTAGAATAAATATGTGTCAAATTTGTAAGAAAGTATAAACTTTAGAATAAATATAGATGTAAAAAAAAGTATATACATGTGTGTATACAAAAAGTTTCATAATAATAATAATAAAAACTTACCAAAAAAGGAATAAAATAATATATATATATATATATATATATATATATATATATATATATATATATATATATATATATATATATATATATATATAAAGAGTATATCAAAGAGCAAGAATTGTCAAAGCATTAAGATTCAAAAGAGTGAAAAAAAAATAAAATAATGCAAGAGATGCCCCAGTCACGAGGGTGAAATATCAACGGGTGTTTTCACCAAACTACCTCTTCCACTATATATCTTCTACTACTAAACACTTTGAACATCTGAAATCAGCACCAAAAAACCTCGGAGGAAGAAGTAACTACGGAAGAAGACTTGGAGAATAATAGAAACACGAAAAAGTTCACGAAGAAGAAAACCAAAAAGGAAAAAAAAGAGAAGTGGAACAAAAGGCGAAGAAAGAAGAGGAAACAAACTAACCGCAAAAAGAAAGCTCAGACGAAGAGGAAATCCTAAAGTATCCGGGAGTTCCCCTCACGGAGAAAAAGGATATCCTTCTGCGGGGCTGTTTTTTCGACGCCAAGGACGTGGACCTCAAAGTCTTTGGTCCTGCCCTATGTCGACCCCCTAGGGGACACCATGAAAAACTGCTCGACGGAATCAACAAAAACAAATACAAATGGACATAGGAAGGACCATGGTCCCCGAAGGAAATAGGTGGACTATTGATGAAGTACGCGATTTACATCCCGGACTCGTGCGTACACACCGTCGATATGTCTACCTTTAAGAAGATAGAAACTGGCCAAAAGACTTCAGAAACTGAATAAGTGTAAAAAGTGATAGCAATAAGTGAATAAATAATAAGTGTAAAAAGTGAGAGCAATAAGTGGATAAATAAATTAGTGAACAAATCAAAGTGATTAAAACAAGTAATCAAAAGTGCGAATAATTGAGCAAATCAAAGTGTCTAGAATAAGCAATCAAAAGTGCCAAAAGAGAATGAATCGAGAAAATAATAATTAAAATGGTCTAACAGTGTAAAATATGGAATAATAAATTAAGGAATAAGCTAAAAGGGAATAGATTAAAACAAACCATTAAAATTAATCTAAAATGCAAAAATAAAAAATAAATCAGTTAACAATTAATTACCATAATAATAAGTGAACTGTGAGAATAAAAATATCAGTACAATTAGTTAACAGATAAGATAATAATTTAACTCAAGTGTGTCAATAATAATAACATAAAGTGCTATCAAAATAAAGTGTTAAACGAAACTAGAGGAAATAATAAAATCAGAACAATTAATATATCTAAATATGACTAAAAGAACAACTCAATTAAAATTGTAAGTGTTCAAATAAATTAAATCGAATGTAATGTGATTATATAAAAAAATTAACATAAAATTTTTTATGATAAAAAAACTAAAATCGTAAATTAAATATCTTATGAATGTAATGTGACAATATCAAAATTTTACTTTGAAAAATTATTCCTAAAAATTTATACTAAGTTTATATAACTAAAAATTAAAAACATTTCATGTATTTTATCAAAGCAATATATAGTACTAATACGATGACCTCCCCGTTGATTCCGGGAGAATCTGTTTTCCTACTCATAGTTATAGCTTACTCTTCCCGCTGAATTTTCATAAAAAAATATAACTTCACCACTATACCTATCTATTCTTTCGTTTTATATATATGTATTTATTTTTAATTTTGATATTTGTAAAATGGAAAAACTCATTGTATATTTATCGCTTTAATATATCTTGATCTTGATCTTGAAAAATAAGAAAAGGATCTACCAGGCCATGAAGCAATCTAATAAGAATGCAACGTATACAGAATAAGGCAGTATACATAATTATGAACACGCGACGATTAGAGAGAAAAAAAAACAAAGAGACTTACACATCGAAGTGAAAATAGAACTATTAAACAAAATAATTGCAAGATAGCCAAAAAAATCATAGAAAAAACACAAGAAAGAATAGGAGAGGAACTAAATAATGAAATAGCACGAGGGGCAGGATGGAGACAACATAAGCCGTTTCCTAGTGCTAAAAACAAAGCGGACCAAAGGGAAGAGGAGGAAATTTACGTGTAAACTAAATAAGGAAACCCGATTGTGACAAAAGTTTCCCGAATTATGACAAAGTCACCGGATTGGACTTGATACCCACGAGGAATGACAAAACTAACCAAAAAGTGAAAATGAACGAAAAAGGAAAAATAACATGAATAAAGAAGAGAAGTAAACAAATAAATAATCAAGGGACATGAACTCACACAACAGATACAGATACGAAAATTATGCTTCCAAAATTACAGGAACTCGAGTTATTAACATAGTACGGAAACAAATAACGCTAACAACGCTTTGAATGCCTATCTCATGCACACATAACATAATAACAAAACAACCACATAAATAAACAAACAGACACACTTTCACTCTAACTTATTTCGAACTTAACTCTAAAATTAGTTTATACTACAGAGATTAGCGTGACCTCCACGCAACTTGCACCTCTCCCTGCAAACCTCCAACTTCCTTCCACTTCAATCATCTTCCTCCTTTACCGCTATCCAAAGATGGGCCAAATATTAATACCAGGGACAGGTACAGCAAATCGTAACAATTAAAAGATAAGTAAACATAAAAACACTGTGGTCCGGGTCCCAAGTTAAACAGGTCTACAGGCCAACTTGGTCAACTTTGAAGCCTTTGACTTTATTTCAGTCTGTCCTATCCTTACTTATTTCTTCTTCCTCTCCCTCTCTTCCCCTATCCGGAGCTCTTTTTCCTCGGTGACTTCAGGCCCAGAGGGAGGAGGGCGCCGGGGAGACTCGGGGAAACCGGGTCTCACCCCCCCCCATCTGGGAGGGACTGGTCAGGGGGGAGGGGCACAGGGATCTAAAACTTTTTCTCCCACTTTCCGTTTCATTTCATTTGATTTCATTTGTAAAAGATAGTCAGAAGAGTCCTAAAAATTATTATTATTCAAGAAGAAAAGTTATATTTCCTGTTCCTCATTTCGAAGCTTATTCCAGCTATATACCCAGGAATAAAGAATTCATATATAATTATATATATTTTTCCTTCATCGCTTAAGGAAGCGATTGATCACTTAACCCAGCCTACAAAACTACAAGAGAGAGAATCCTTTACTCAGACCCTATATGTAAACTGTGTAAGACAGGAGAAGAAGAAACTTTGGAACATTTATTGAAGGAGTGTAATGTGCTGGCAGAAATAAGGACACCGTTTGAAATATAGGATGTGCAACTAAGTGAAGTGTTATTATTCATAGGAAGTGAGAAAGCTGAAAAATATAAGGAACTCATGCGAGGGGCGGTCAATAAGTTTTGCGAATCGGTAGGGCAAAACAGAGGAAGGGGGATGGCTGTTTGTGGGGTGTTAGGACAAGTTATGACAAGTCAGGACCTGCAGCCGCACGCTCCTGTCTCGTCTATTTAAGAATCAGTAGCTGATCGCAGATCGTCAGTCACAATTTTTTTCAACAATGGAGAATGTTGAGCACCGCCCAGTGATCAACTTTTTGACCAAGGAAGGCAAGAATGCAAAAGAGATCCTTGAACGCATGGTTGCAGTGTACACCGACACCGCCTCTTCCTATGCCACCATTGCTCGCTGGAATAGGGAGTTCCACCATGGTCGTAAGTCCCTTGAAGATGACTCCCGTCCAGGACGCCCGTCAGACGACCAACGACGACAATGGGGCCCGTGTGGAGAGGATGATCCTCGAAAATCGACGGGTGAAGGTCGAAGAAATCAAGCGAGAACTCGGAATATCACAAGGAAGTGTTATCAATATCATCCACGACAATTTGGCCATGACCAAGGTCTCTGCCCGTTGGATCCCTAAAAACCTCACGAAACCTAACGCCCCATGATCGATTTCAACGTCGTCAAAGTTCGGAGGAGCTACTGCTCCTGTACAACCAACACCCGGCTGGATTTGAGTCACGCATAGTGACAAGTGATGAAACGTTTGTCCATCACTGGGATCCCAAGACCAAGCTCGAAAGCATGGCCTGGAAGCACAGGGGCTCTCCGACCCCCATCAAGTTCCGGACCCAACCCTGAGCCAGGAAGATCATGGCCACCATCTTCTGGGATTCTGAGGGAGTGTTGATGGTGGACTATGCGCCTCGTGGAAGAACCATCACAGGCATATATTACGCCGAGGAACTGGCTGGGTTGAAGAAGTGCATCCGTCAGAAGCGGCGCGGCAAGTTGACACGCGGTGTCCTGCTCCTCCACGACAATGCCCCTGTCCACAAGGCCAGAGTTGCACAAGCTGCCCTGCGCGAGTGCGGATTCGAGGAGCTCAGCCATAACTCCCTATTAATCCAGAGCTGGCCCCTAGCGACTACTTTTTATTCCGCCAGCTTAAGGCTGCACTGCGTGGACGCCGGTTTGGGGGCGATGAAGATGTCTAGCTCGCCGTCCAGGAGTGGATTGAACAACAGTCGGGAGATTTCTAGTTGTCGGTAATTCGAAGCCTCAGAGACAAGTGACGCAATTGCATTAAAGTCGAGGGTAGTTATATTGAAAAATAATAAAACACTTTTCCTCATATCTCGTTTCTTTATATCCGAATTGCAAAACTTATTGACCACTTTTCGTATACTGTCTTTGGAAGTGAAGAAAACAAGTGTTGGGAGAGACTGAGTAGACTGAAATAAGATCAAGAATAACGTATAGGCCGGTGCTGTAGAAAAAGCTACACCGGACGCTGTGGTGGAGCGAATGTGAGTGTGTGTAAAAGGGCCATTCTCCCACCCCTTTTCTCAGTACCCTCTCCCTCCCTCTGTAAGAATGTGTGTGTGAGTGGGAATGAGGTTTTTTATATTTTCTCTTTGTATATATATGTATTTGATTTCATGTATTAAAATTGTTATCTCTTTCTCAGATTGTACTTTGCTTAAAATAATCTCTTTCTCAGATTGTACTTTGTTTAAAATAATCTTTTATCAAAAGATTATACTTTGAAAGAGTAGTTTTTAGAGTTAAATATTTGGAGAATTGTTGATGCTGAGGATTGTTTGAATATACATTAAGAGGTAAGATAGTCGATAAATTTACTCGGGTAATGCCCACTTATTAGTCTCCCTTCCATGTATAAATAAATGGGTCATAAAAGGAGGATATATCTCTTCTACAGAGAGTGGAAGCGTGGACTGACAGCAAGAAGGGTTCTCTAGATGAGTGCTCCGCCCAGCCCTGAGACGGAGGGCTTTCATACCTCGCTAACCACCTGAACCACCATACCCGCCTTCGTTGACAATCCTGCCTCCTTCTAAGTTAGCCTACTACCACCCACCTCCAGCACACAAGTGATAGCGCGTGCCCCTTTTTCGTTCGGTTGTTGTTGTGTTTTTTATGTTTTGTGTAGATATATAAGTAAATTTGTTGTATTCGCCTGTTATAAAATTCTCTTTTGGTATCGTATTTGGATTGGGGAATTTGGCCTCATTTTGAAGTGTGCACACTTTCCTTGTAAATATAAAATTGTTGTAAATATAAGCTGTAATTATCATTGTACTTTTTTTCTGTTAGTAAAGAACTGTACATACAATCCGTTTCATTCTCCTTCGATTTCTCACGTGCGGATTAGTATAGGAAGCGGGTTGGATCGATTGGGGTTAGTTTAAATTTTTCGGCCCGCTACAACGCCTTCATCTGATCTGATCTGATGTTCTCATTTAAGAGATGTGTGAGGAGAGATATGATTGAGCTTTTTAAAATCCGTTCTGGGATGGATAAGTTGGATTTTAGCAAGTTATTTGAGTTGGAAGGTATTAATAGGACTAGAGGTCACCACTTAATAATTAAAAACAGAGGTGCAGGTTGGATGTTAGAAAATACTTTTTCACCAATAGAGTGGTAGATTACTGGAATAATTTGCCATCCGAGACCGTAGACAGTCCAAACTTGAATGTTTTCAAACGTAGATTAGATGATTATATGGGGAGGGAGGGTTAACTTTGGGGGATATTCTGGATTTATTCCTGTGGATGCAGGTTTTTATTATTTTACATATATTATGATTGATTTGATTTTGACCAGTCTTGATAATGATGCTTTTTGCTTTTGACACATTCTTGTGTATGGTTCGAATTGTATATTGTAGATGCATGATCTGACACAATCCTCTACATTGTTTAAATTGGATATTGTAGATGCATGATCTCACACAATCCTATGGATGCATTTTGTGGGTGGGTTTTGACAGATGCGGATGAGCTTTGATAAGCCCTTGTGGCTTTTGTCATCCGTGAAATTATGTTATGTTACGTCCGATCGCTATGTCTTTGTATAAGTTCAAACTTCTCTTGCCATTTATTCTTCTTTTCCAGCGTCTAATATTTTTTACTTCATTTTCCATTTGCTCTGTCCTTTATATAGATCGCTTCCAATTCAATTTCTCTTCTTTGTAATATTACGAGTTTAGCTAAATGTGGTTAGGTCTCTAGTTTTTCTATATGACGCTGTTTAATACAGATCGATGATTGGCCAGTGAGATTGCTAAATGTTGTTAGACTTCTAGTTTATCTATCGGACGGTTTTTAATACAGATCACTGATTGGCCGGTGTAATAGCTGACAAACACAAAAAAATAGCATAATAGCTAAAATCATCCGGCTATAAACTGGAATCATTCCTGTAGATGCAGTTTTTATTATTGTATATTATGATTGATTTGGATTTTTACAAGCCTTGATGATGGTGCTTTTAGGGTTTTGACACAGGTAAATGTTGCGAGTATGGGCGGATGCGATTCTAGCTTATTTTGAGGGTCGGTTTGTTGTTGGAGACGGCTCGTCAGAGGGACGGGGGCTACGATGATCCTGATATTTCAATCATTTGGGTGGTCTGGGGGGCACACTCCCCCAGTATATAATCGAAAATCACAATTAACTTTGTCAACATAGATTTCAGCTCAGAAAAAGTAGCTAGGAAATATAAGATAAGACTCGGATCCGGCCATACTCTGCAAAATTACCTTTGACACATTCCTGTAGATGGTTCAAATTGTATATTGTAGATGCATGATCTGACACAATCATATGGACCTATATTGTAGATGCACGCACGATCTGACACAATCCTATGGATGCATTTTGTGGGGGGGTTTTAACAGATGTGGATAACTTTTGATAGACCCTTGCGGTTTCTGTCATCCGTGAAATTATGTTATGTTATTTTATGTTAATGTTGATTGCTTTATTCCAGGCTTCTGAGCAAGCTATCTATTCAGTCGTTTTTGTTTTGTTTTTTCGGTGTAATATATTTAGGTTCGTGAACATGATTAACATTGAGTGTTAAGACAAAATACTCAAGGAATTTTTAATTATACTCTAAATTAAATAGTGAAATACATCCAGTTTGTTTTTACACTTCTTGATTGCTTAATTAAAGGCTTTTGAAAAGTTGAGTTTATGGGTGCACGCTAGAGGCCGCTATTTCTTGGCTACAATTAATGCGATCGGTTCTAGACGTTTATCGAAATAATAAAGACGATAGCATCGCCTACTTTAGGCTATTTCCGCCAAAAATTAACATTTTTATATTACTTTCGAAATAGGGGCGCGAACCCCCATACCACACTTAACTATAGGAGGTCGAACCTCCCCCACACACAACTCGCAACTTAAAAAAAACTTCGAAAGGCTAACATCAGAATTGAATGCAAAAGACGATTGCTAAATGTCGGCGGCGCTATCGTCGTCTTAAATTACCTAATAGATAATCACTTCACGACAAAATTAAACCATCTCCATCTTTCATTATTATAATTGAGCTGTGTTCTTTTCCACACCTGTTGCAAATCTTCGCTTTTAAAATGAGGCCATTATAGCAATGCCCTCGGGCATTCCTATAAAATATTACATGTATCAATATTCCATTGCATCAACTTAAATATTACCATTACCTAATATCATTTTAATGTAATGTACCTTGTTGCCTATTTACCATTTTACCAATATTTACCTTGCTATCTACTTGTACTAATTTATACTTGTTTATACATCGTTGTTACTACCTTACACCAAGCTTAGTCCTGACGAAAATTCAGTATTAAATTCATGTTCATTTTTGTATGATTAAACTCAAATTCAATCATTATATTTCAACTATGTTCCATTCTTGTTAATCTATAATAATAATAATAATAATTATAATAATAATATATATATATTTGTTCTATCCTCGTTGTATACCATCCATTCTCTTAACGATTTTGCGGTTAGCCATTATGCCTAAATTCGCCGCCAGCGCAGCTGCTCGAGCCTTGTTTACTATTCATCCTTCAATAATTCTTTCTCTTCAAAAACTTATAGATATAGGTTTGAGGTGAAGTATCTATCTAGGTTTATACCACGATGGCCCTACATCTATAAATTGGTGCCCAGGATTTGTTTAATTATCTCCCGTACGTTTATTCATTTTTAATTATAAAATCAAATATAAATTTTCAACCCAGTCACATGGTTTCATATTTTTCGAGCGCGCCAGCCAGCCGAGTCATTTAGACACGTATTCATTTTTCCGAGCGTCGACTCTCAGCACATGTGTTAGTTTATAATCCCAAGTTTCCAATTACACCCTTAATTCAATTAATAATATCGTTATTAAATTAAATTTATTATATCTATATGAATACGAGTGAATAATATTTTCGTTCATTTTTTTATTTTACGTTCATTCAAGTGACTGAATTTTGCACACACACACACACTCACATCAATCATATCTATCCATCTAAACATGTACACAAACTCGGTAGCGACTAGCATGGAACATCAGATGACCTCAGTCAACGGCCAAATCGAGCAAATTAGCGAAGCCCCTGCCCCAAATCCCCAACCAATCCAGAGGCACGCCCACGCCTACATCTCTCTTTCGAGTACGATCCGGCAAACCCTACTGCATGGCTAGAGGCGTCAGCCCTCATCCTTAATCCTCAGCATGTGATGGAAGAAGAGAAGATAGCTGCCGTCGTCCAGCGCCTCCCCATGAGTATTTTTAGAGAATTTAAAAAGCGTTTACTAGATGGGGGCAGGAGGGCATTCTGGAACGCCTAAGGTGTGCATTTAATGCCAAGTTCGCTAGGTTTCAGGTTGACGACCTGAGAGAGCTCCTACCCATTCAGGAGATGGGAGATAGGAGCCCTTAGGAATTTCTAAAACATTTGAAGGCTCTTATCAGGGTAAAAGGTGCACAAATCGAGCATCTTAACCCCATCCTCACTGAGATCTTCATGAGGGGAGTCCCATAAGGGATCAGGCCTTTAATTATTAATGAGGGGGATTCATCGATCGAGCAGCTCGCATCGGCTGCTGACAAGTTATATAACAACCCTTCTGTTCAATGGGGAAGCGGCCCATCTAATAACATTAACCCTTTCCGTATATCTATACCATGGTCTATACAAACCTATTAAATTGACCGAGGTATTAACAAAAGTCGTATTGAAGTCCAAAAACGTATGCACAAGAATCGTACTCTTTTAACTGCTTGGTTCCAGGAATGTCAATGTTTGAAATAAAGTCGAATTAAGGTTTGCCAGTGTTTGAAAATAATGGTTTATTTTAGGTAAACGAAACCTAAAAAATTGAATACATTACTAAACATAAAAAAATCAATGCATTTCTAAATAATAAGATTGAGTAGAAGTGCAGGTATTTACTAAATAATAAAGGCTAAAAACAAAATAACAACAAATAACACGTCGTGATTGGTCATATCCAGATTAGGCTACCATCGGACGCAATAAAGTCTAAATTGTAGGCCAGAAATAGTGCCCCCATCATGCGCCCCTAAACAGAAGTATTACCAAACTCATTACATTACTAATTAATATAATCGAGTAGAAGTGCAGGCACTTACTAAATAATAAAGAATAGAGACCCCCCAAAATTACAACGCCGTGATTGGTCACATTCGAAGCTACCATCCTACGTCATAAAGCCTAAATTGTAGCCCAGAAACAGCGCCCCCAGCATGCCCCCATAAACTCAACTATTACCTTGAAAAGTTTTCTCAGTATGGCTGTCTCTATGGGTGAAGCGAGTATGCCCTTTTCTGTAAGTAGTGTGTATGTAATTTGTGATTCTTGTGGTGTTGAAAGAATAGCAAACGTGTCTGAATAGCTCTTGTGTTATTTGACTCGTGCATATGTGGCTTTGGTAGAGGAGGTGAGTCGGTTGCGTGATGAATGTAAAAGATTAACACATTACGTGAGAGTTTAGGTGTTATTCAGTAAGGATAAGTCAAGTGTCATTACCCCCCAAATAAGTGAATCATATGTGGCTCTTGTCGCGACACCATAATATATTATGATTATACAGCGAAGTGTGCCTTATGTGGTACACATATGCGTGTGACATATTAGGCTCATTTCGCTGTGAAATAAAAAAAATGTATCATTGAAATTTCCATTTGAGTCAATGTGTTCCTCTTTTGATGCTCTATTATTTTTATGGTTTACTATGGTAATATTATATGCCCATCTGAGTGTACTCTGTAGACTTATAATAATGGTTAATTTGGGGTTATGCCCCCCCCCCCCCTCGAATTATGTAGGCGCTTTATTATAAATATCTCTATTTTCAAATATACGCAAGTGCTATATAGCATTTTCACTACATAATGTGAGCAAATTTTTAATTATGATGTTATGACGAAAAAAAGATTGGCCGCCATCTTGGTAGACACATTGTGAATTTTTAATCACATTATAGTATTATTATATAGAAGTTTGAGGTGATTTTTTCTTAATTAAAATATGATATGGAAATTTCATATTAATCAATTTTAAAGAAAATATGATTGATTTAAATAGCATTCGTGGGTGAGGATTATATGTCTGAAATCAAGGAACGCCGTAGAAAAACTAGAGGCCTAACGACATTTAGCAATCGCCTTTTGAATTCGAATCTAATGTTAGGCTTTCGAATTAGGAATAGCACGGGGGGAGGGTTGTTAAATTGCGGGAGGGTTCAACCCTCCACAATTAATAATCCTCCGCATTAATAAAAAACATTTGAGCCGTGCAATAGGAGTGAAAGGAGGAGGAGCAAGGCGGTTGTGCGGAGGTAGTGTTGTTTTTGTTGCTGTTCCCTGCTGTGTTGTTTGTGGTGTTTGTAGTTTTTTTCGTCTTTGTTCAATTTACTTGTTCTTTTTTTCGTTCGACGTGTGATTGTGTAGTGCATCAGACAGACATGCTGGATCGACAGAACTACCGGTAAGTTAGAGCCGCCACAATATATTGTTTATATTCCACAATCTATCTAGGCCTTCGCTTCGCCAGGCTGTTATGGAGACCGTGAAATTGACCGATATTATATGGCCCTTTGACGGGATCGGCAGTGTTGCGGAATGGTTGGAAAAGTTCGACCTGCTCGTGAAGCTGAAGGAGTTGAAGGATGTGGAGACTATTCTACCCACGCTTCTGGAGTGCACTGCGTTTTCTGTGTACACTGAATTGGATTAAGGTAAAAATAAGAGTGCACAGAGTATCAAGGATGCACTTTTAATTACATTTTCCGAGAACCCATTCAGAGCATATGAGCAGTTTGCCAAGCGGGTTTGGAGGAAAGAGCCAGTGGACGTGTATATGGCGGAATTGCGGAAATTAGAAAGGCTGTTCGGTATTAGCTCAAACAAGCTTCTCCTACTCGCGTTTGTGACTGGGTTGCCATTAGTGGTGTCAAGAGAGCTTCGAGCGACGTCGGGCATATAAGATATGAAGTTGTCTGCCGTGGTTCAGAAGAATAGAGCATTGATGTCGGAACTAATGGAGCAACCCTGTGCCACCGTGGCCACAAAACTAGTTACTAGCAGTACCAGACTGGTTGTATTGGACAGGCCGAACTGTCCCCGAGAGGAGTGTAAGTTATCGGTTATCGCCGATAAGGTTATCGTTATGGATCTACCGGTTATCGTGATACATTTGTTCGTTATCGCGCCCACCTATGCGCTTTTCTTTGTCTCTGGGTGGGCAGATTGTGGGTCACTACCCTGTGTATGGGTGGTTAAGGGTTGCCTGCAGATTAGTGCCGGTTTAACCTAGTAGCACATGTAGCACGTGCTACGGGCTCCGCGCTCTAGGAGGCCCCACGGGGATGTAAAAAATTAGTAATAATTAAGGTTTTGCGTTTAGGCACAGAAGGTCGAGACAAAATAATTATTCATTTTCCTGATTTTTTTATATTATTATTATATATGATATTACTATATATAAGCAAAATATATAAAACTTCACTAGAGCATACTGCATAATATAATAAGTCTGGCATTATGTTATAGTAGTACACCGTATAGTCTAGGGCTACTCAACTGACAGCCTGCGGTCCAAATCCAAACTCTTTTTTTTCAGTTGAGTCTCCGCAACCGTACTAGCAGTTCTTTTAAATTCCTCAGATAAATTTTTCCCTCTCCGCAAAGGAAAATGGGGGAGGGGGTATGCAATATATATATATATATATATATATATATATATATATATATATATATATATATATATATATATATATATATATATTGTCGTAGAATTCTTTCTGATAAAAACCCTACTTACCTGACACCACTTTTATTTAGTGTCGTAGAATGCCCCCCCCCTTTTTTTTGTTCTATTCTAAGAGTGCTAAGAGTGTCTAATATATATTGATATTATAAGAATATCTTAAAGAACAGAGCCGTTACCAAACACGTAAGGATATAAAAGAAACGCCCACTAATTCACAAAATAAACTTATATTTTATCTTTAACCATTGAATACACAACCTTTATACATTAACTATAGCAATACTCTAAATATTATTATAAACAAGAATTAATTAAATTAGTTTACCCTCCAAAATTTGGTTAACGTTTTCTCTACACAAAACAATAATATAAGAATTAGGCTTACGGACTCATGTGGAGTTTAAAGGGCCTCAGAAATGTTATTGACTCACGACGCGTGCCGGGTGTCCAGTTGTAGATGGGCAAAATTCCACGGTCGTTTTGGCGAGGGTAGCAGCTGGGGGGTCCACACGTTCTTCCGGGGGGGGAAGGGTTCTTTAAGGACGAGAACCAAGACGGTGCTTTATGCAACACCTAGGCAGTCGTGGTCTCTCTGGCGAGAGTGAGTCGAACTTGTTTCTTAAATCAAGTTAACTTGGAGTGCGGTGTGATCACCGAGTAACGAGCTCGAGGAGGAGCTTTTCTCTTTCGTTACTTATTTCTTTATGGACGAGGACTGAACTCGGGGAGGGTCCTCTTCAAGGGCGAGGATAACGGAGGGGAGTTTCTCTGGCGAGAATAAATTACTTAACGTTTGGTGTGGCCACCGAATAACGGGCTCGAGGGGGAGCCTTTTCCTTCTTCTTTTCTTAATTCCTCAAGGACGAGGAATAGCCCTGGTGTTTAAGGTGCACCAGGATATGAGGAGTCTCTCTGGCGAGAGTAAGTCGAACTTACCAAAGTTCACTTATCGTTTGGTTTGATAACCAGGGACTTAGCTCAAGGATGAGCTTTTTCTTAGCCCCTTAAGGTAGGTAGCCCTGCCTCTCTTGCAGGGTACTTCTTGGTCTGGCGAGCCAAGTACTCTACCTCTCCAGTCTCGGTAGCTCGGTTGTGGATCCGAGGACTTCGTCACCTAGAGACTGACGTATACTACCTATCCAGTCTAGGTAGCTCGGTTTTGGATCCGAGGACTTCGTCACCTGGCCTGACGTATACTACCAATCCAGTCTAGGTAGCTCGGTTTTGGATCCGAGGACTTCGTCACCTGGCCTGACGTATACTACCACGATTTTCCTCAGAGTTCCTCATTTATACCTCGCACCCCCACTGGGGGAGTGGTAAGGGGGAGAGGGGCTTGAGGACGGCCCCAGGAGAGTTCTTTTTCCAAACGGTCTTTCCCACGAAGTCAAACATCGGCTCCTCGTTAGCCATCGAGATTGGGAGAAACCCGTCTCCAATTTCTTGTTCGACGTGAAACTGGATCTCACTTTCCTGGGGGAGATCTTACCTTTTTGACCTTTAGGGTCTTTCATGGCACTGGGTTGTGCCACGTTGTGGTTAAGCACTGACTTGCCGATGCCTTCGACGGATGTCGTTGCGGTAACCGCCTTGGGACTGCATCACGAGTGAACGGGGGGGGGGGGGGGGAGTTACCATTTCCCGACATATATATATATATATATATATATATATATACGGGTGGAGGCCTCCCTGTTCCCTGTGCTACGGGCCCCGCAGCTCCTTAAACCGGCCCTGCTGCAGCTACATAAAGAGGGTAAGTGAGGGAGAGAGATGGGGTGATGATGTGGAAGACCAAGCTACGGGTTTGATCAGAGATCTGCTCGCACCGATAAACTCGGAGGATCCAGTGAGAGGGCTGTTTCATGTAGCGCTTTGCAGGCGAAGGCGCATTTGGTGTGAGGCCAGCAGTCTTGCTCTTGTGGTTACGCTGGAAATCGCGGGGCAGATTGTGGAGGATGCTGCTTGGTTACACAAAAGTGATGACTTTGCTCATATCAACATTGGTGAGTTGGATGCGGTTGTCAATGAGCTGAACATAGATCTGAAGTGGGATTTGAGAGATGTTGAAATCATGACTGATTCGATTACTGTCCTCCGGTGGTTTAAGAGTGCACTCCATGATGAGGGAAGGGTGAAGGTAACCGGTATGTCAGAGATGTTGGTCAGGCGTAGGTTATCTATTCTGCAAGACATAATGGTGGAGATGGATGTCGACTTGTCTGTAATCTTTGTCCCCTCAGAGACAAACAAGGCAGATATCCTTACCAGAGTACCAAAGGTTTGGCTTGGGGAAGCAAGAGTTGCAATGGCACTTGATGTTGTCATTGAAGGTTTATACTCACAACACAATGTTTGCGTGGAGCGAACTTTGTACTTAGCCAGGTGCTCAATACCACGATAGAGAAAAGGGAGGGTGAAGTGTGTTGTGAGATCGTGTAGGCAATGCAAAGTTATAGATCCTACACCAGTGAGACATGCATCTAAGGAGTTAGGAATTGATAGCTCATGGAGCAGGCTCGCGCTGGGTGTGACACATTACCAGGGAAAAGCATTTTTAACTCTGGTGGACTGTGGGCCGAGTAGGTTTGCAATATGGGGGAAGGTGTGGTCTGAAAATGTTGGGGAAATCTACCAACAGTTGGAGCAGATATTTCTGGAAAGAGGAACTCCTGATAAGGTTTTAGCCGACAATATCAGGGCCTTTAGATCTGCCTAGCTTGTTGATGTTTGCAGGGACAGATGGTGTGGTGACTGATGTGACATCAGAGAACACGGTAGAAGTTGATTGCGTTCCGCGTCATATACTTGACATCCGACGAATTTTTTTCGATGAAGCATCATCTAATGGGGAGGATGGCGTCATCGATGAGGATGATGGCTCTGAGGATGCGGGGGATGTGGCTCAGAGAGAACGGGTACCAGTTGATCCGAGCAAATCAGGCGATCCCCAGTCTGGCTTCGCGATTACGAACAGTGATAGTGAGATCACGGGTGTGTGTGTGGAGCCAGTCCTGTATGAGTCAAAGGGGGAGGAACAAGGCGGTTGTGCGGAGGGATACAGAATGTGTGTTTTAGGTTTGGTGGGCGGGTGGTTAGAGACGAGTTCATTTCGTGGGTGGCGCCGGCGATGCAAGGTTATTTACTACGCATTTGTGTTAATAGTGTTGCCTTTGTTGCTGATCTCTCTCTCTCTCTCTCTCTCTCTCTTTCTAGATAGCAGTCATTAAATCTTGCTATATGAATTTAAAGATAAAAATGCATTGAAAGAGAAAACGTGAGAGAGGATAACTAATTTAGCCAGGAAGGTTTTTAAAAAGTACTGACACATAAATTTAACAAGATTTATTGAACTAACAAATAATAAAGGAATATGGCTTAATAATTGAATTGGATAATACCGTTATATAATTGGATATTATGGCCAATGAATATAATGTGTATTTTAATGAAACATGAAAGTCTATTCTGATTGGTTAAAATCGAATTGGGTTGCAAAGGTTTTGATTAGTTGCTGGTTGGGAAGAGTCGTACTTTGATTTTGAGATAACCGTATTGGTATCAAAGGTCGTGCAAAAAATGGATTTTGAGGCGAGATGCATAATTTTCTCAGGCGGGAACTTACCAACTGCCTCTTTATGAACTTTGTAGGAACTTGCAAAGATGTCAGCTGCTACAATACTCTCCTCAACAGAGTTAACCACCCCGTTACAAAAAAATAATATTACGCTAATCCAGATATCTCCGAGGCCTTCTGAAAACGCGACCAGACCGTGTGATGACGTCGGTGGGCTGGCTACGATTGCTGGGAATGGCACAAAATGCGGGCGAGACACTGTCACTAGCAATAGTGTACGGATTGATGGTCATCCGTTTAGGTGACGTCTCCGAGCTGGCGTCTGGCGATAGCATGACGCTCTGTGCCTGGCTTGCTAGTTGCGGGGTGACCAAAGTTGGAGGGATGGTCTCCTGACTGGACAGCTCTTACGACGAGGTTTCCTGCAACAAAAGTGGAGGCGGCAGCAATCGGGAAGGAGATGGAGATATAGGCGAGGTAGAGGAGATTGGGTTTGAGGTTAGATGATGATGAGGTAGGGGAATCACTGGGCCATTATTAGAGATAGTAGAAGAGGAAAATGAGGACTTCTCAAGCGATCCAGAGAAACAGTATCCTGCTTGGCGCTAAACTGCAGTGCATAGAATTTCGGCTTCTTAGAGATGAGAAGAAAGGGTCCGTCATAAACGGGTTGCAATGAGGAGCGAGTAGAATCGCGACGGACAAAGACATGGGAACGAGTTGAAATTTATTTCGGCACGAAAGGTCTCTGATTAGCAAGCACTCTAGGGTCGGTAGCCATAGCCTCAGCCATTACCCGTACAAAATCGTGTACATAAGAAGCAGGATTGAGGTGATGATGTAAAGGTTGGTCAGAAGAAGAAAAGAGTTGACCAGGAAGACGAAGTTGAGTACCATAGACGAGTTCCGCCGCAGAGCAGGCCAAGTCATCTTTCAAAGATGAACGAATACCAAGGAGAACCAAGGGTAGCTTGTACACCCAAGTGATGTTTGGATCGGTAGAGCGTAAGCTTGCCTTGGGGGTCCTGTGCAACCCTTCCCCTTTGGCGTTGCTTTTGAGGTGGTAGCTAGTGGTACGTAGATGAAGCACTGCCAAGAGTGCATCCAATTGGTGGGATTCAAATTGGCTGTCACGGTCAGTCATACTCGGAACACCAAAACGAGCAGCTCATGTTGAGACGAAGGCTCGAGTAACTGTGGAAGCTCTAAAATCCGAGATAGAAACTTCCTCTGGCCAACGAGTAAAACGATCTATCATGATGAGAAGATAATTTCAACTACGAGAGTAAGGAAGAGGACCTGCTAGATCGATGTGAACGGCGTCAAAACGCGACGAAGGAAGAGGAATAGGGACCAGAGGAGGTTTTGGCACGATGGAATGGCTGGCATGAGCGAGTCCATTTTGCTACGTCGGCATTTATACCTGGCCAAACGAAGTGTTGAGCAACGAGCTCGCGTGTGGCATTGACACCAGGATGAGAGAGACCGTGAATTTGGTCGAAAATGTGCCGACGGTAAACGAGAGGAATGAGAGGACGAGGACAGTTAGGTAATGACTAGTCAACCAGTTGAAAAGAGTAACGCAGCGTTTGCGTTACAATTTAGGAGAGGGTGATCAAAAAGTACTCGTTTGATATTACGAATGTGTGTCTTCAAGGGCCCAGTGAGTCCTTGGAGAGTATATGAATGTCGATGTCATTTTAATATTTAATAAAATATGGTTTGTGGCAGTTAGCTTTAGTATTTCATGTTATAATCTTGAATGGAATTTATGGCCAATTATCAGAGATTATTTTAACCGGGACACCAAATTTTGAGATGTAATGAGTGAAAAGGGCGTTAACTACCGACTCTGACGTCATGTCCTTTAAAGGATATGCCCCCAATACATATTAAAAAGGCATATAACTGTGAAAAGATACTTGTAGCCTTCTTGAGTTGCAGGAAAACCACTGACTAAATCCACATGAAAGGTTGAAGAGGAGATGAAATGCCAAAGAGAGCTCACATATAGTCGCTAGGCGATTCCTAAGTTTTAGGAGTACATGATTGTGTGCAATTTTTCTCTCTCTCTCTTTCTCTTCATATATATATATATATATATATATATATATATATATATATATATATATATATATATATATATATTGATATGGTTAATGTCGGGTTTATGCCCACCCTCTATTTTTACAAAATGCGCAAATGCTATATAGAGCATATCATAGTATATAGATGATGAACAAATGTCTAATTATGAAGTTATGACGAAAAATAGATTGCCGCCATCATGGGAGACACATTGTGAATTTTGAATCATATTATGGTGTATTATATATATATATATATATATATATATATATATATATATATATATATATATATATATATATATGTATATATATATATATATATATATATATAGATATATATATAAATATATATATTACCTTTTTTCGAAAAAATCCGTGCAGGAAAGCGATTCGAACCAGGCACACTGAGGCAGTGAGCACCACTTTGATCACAGTTAACTGTGATCAAAGCTGCGCTCGCTGCCTTAGTGTGTCTGGTTCGAATCGCTTCCCTGCACGATTTTTTTTTAAAAAAAGGTAATAAAAATATTACTGCAAGGAAAAATTATTCCGTTTTCTCTTTCAATGTGATTTAATGGATTCATTTTCATCATTCCCTCGCGCTACTTTGAGATATATATATATATATATATATATATATATATATATATATATATATATGATATGGGCATTTCATATTAATCAATTTTAAAGAAAATATGATTGATTTAAATAGCATTCGGCGGTGAGGCTTATTATATGTTTCAAATCAAGGAACGCGGTAGAAAAACTAGAGGCCCAACGACATTTAGCAATCGCCTTTTGAACTTTAATCTAATGTTAGGCCTTCGAATTATGAATATTCCTAGGGTTTTTGTTAAGTTGTGGGGAGGGGGCAGCAACCCCTGAAATTAAGTGGGGGTGACCCCCCCCCTCTGTCAAAATTACCTTTAAAATTATATATATAATACAATATGTTACGATTGCAATAGCCCAACAACCCCCCTCTCCCCCATCAAAATAGTACTTTTAGATAAATTTTCTCCACAAAAACATTGTCTACATTAATAAACAATTGTTTATATATATATATATATATATATATATATAACTAATCACCATTTAACACGTGATCTAAGATGCTTGAAATATCCCAAAGGAAAATAATACAGAGAATAAGCCCAAGCGCTTTCGTGTTTACCTCATCAGGGGCAGAAGAACAATGAAATAGAGAAACAGTTATTAAACAGAGAAATGTGACGTCATTCAAACGTATCGACGAAAAATTTAAAAAAAAAAATGCTCCCCAAAATAAAATGGTCTGCATTTATAAAATTCCGTGCAAATCTTGTCTTGGTTTTTACATAGGCCAGACAACAAAGAGCCAAGATTTGAGAATTAAACAACATAGGTACTGTTGTCGAATGGGGCAAACTTCAAATGCTCTGTTTATTCATCAATCTACTTTGAACCATCAAATAGATTGGTCTAAGGCGAAATCCATTATTGTGTGCCCAATTTTATTGAAAGAAATTTAATTGAATCAGCCATGATCAAATTCTTCCATAACATTAATTTCAATTTAAGTGAGGGTATATTTAAATTATATAATTGGATCATGAATAATATTGGTTTGCCTTATAAATTTAATTGGTTGAAATAATTTGTATATTGTAGTTCCGCCGATGGGCTATTAATTTGTTCGTCAGTTGTTGTTTTTTTCCCCTAAACGATTTGTTTGTTGGTACGTTTGAATGACGTCACATTTCTCTGTTTATTAACTGTTTCTCTATTTCATTGTTCTTCTGCCCCTGATGAGGTAAACACGAAAGCGCTTGGGCTTATTCTCTGTATTATTTTCCTCTGGGATATTTCAATATATATACAGTGGCGGCAACAAAAAAAGTGACATGTGACAATTCGGGGAAAATGAAACAGAAAAATGTAACTTACATATTTTATTATGAATATTTCATGAAAGTTAATACTTGGTCATGTTGCCCTTGCACTTGATGACCATTCTGAGTCAATTGGGCATTGATTCAGCGAGGTTTGCGAAGTAGGTGGGGTCGATCGTAACCCAGATCTTCTTCAGTGATTCTATCAGGTCCTTGATGCTGCCGGATGCTGTCTCTTGAACTTTGGATTTCATCAGATTCCAAGCATTCTCAATAGGATTTAGGTCCGGGGAATTACCAGGCCACTCCAAAACACTAATATTATTATCATTGAAGAACCTTTTTACTAACTGGGACCTGTGAGCAGGGGCACCATCATGCATGAAAAATTCACACCGATGAATTTCCCAAAATGGCAGCATGTGCTGCTTCAAAACTTCGAGATAGTTAGTCCCCCTCATGGTTACATTCTTGGGAAGGAAGTACAGACCTCCTCTGCCCTTGTTTCCACTAAAGGCACCCCACACCATCACACTATCAGGGTGCTTCACAGTTTTCACGGTATATTTTGGGTCATACCGAGACACATTGCTGGGACGACGCACGATCTTTGACTCTCCTCTGACCAGCCTAAAGGTGCTCTCATCACTGAACATCACCTTCTTCCAATGGGCAGCTGTCCAATGTTTATAGGTCTTGCAAAAATTGAGCCTTTTCATCTTCATAGCCTTGGTAAGAAGTGGCTTCTTGGCAGCGCGGCGAGCCGGTAGGCCTAAGTCCTTCTGTAAGCGATGACGGATGGTCCTGAGGGCGACGTTCTGGAGAAGGTCTGGGTGTTTTTTCTTGATTGAAGCGGAGGTTACAGAAGGGTCTGACATCACTTCACGCCTTAGGATATTATCAGTCCTTGGAGATGTCTTCCTAGCTGCACCAGTGCCCTCCTTCCTCTTTGGTATGGTACCTGGTGGCAATAACTCAGCTGCCCGTTTTAGGCGATAAATCGTATTTCTTGAGGTTCCTAAATCTGCTGCTACATCAATAAAAGACTTTCCTTGCTCGAATAGGGTCAAGGCACGGCTTTTCTCTGTCATAGAAAGCTTTTTCCGCCCCATTGTATCCACTTGCACAGAAGTTATAGCACGTCAAATGTAGGCACGAATGCAGGAAATCAGCACGCTGGAGCGTTGTACACCAAAACCACACTGTACGAGCTCAAACGAGACAGTGAGTTCCAATAAAGCGCAGTTCTGTTGTCTTAGCTCAGGAGAGTCATCCACTCGTGGCATAAGCCCCGCCCCTTTTCATTGGCTTGTTGGCAAGTAGAAAGCGATTTTATGTATCGATTTCTATTGCCAATATTCAATGTCACTTTTTTTGTTGCCGCCACTGTATATATATATATATATATATATATATATATATATATATATATATATATATATATATATATAGTAGGAAAGTGAAGACCCACGAGTAGATTGAAAAGGACATTTATTTTCTCTCAGAGTTATCATTCCAAACATTGGAACATCTTCAGTGATTCAGATCTTCTCTGTTTGGCGGCAGGCGGATGTTTTGTACCAAATTTTCACCAATAATGCAGTTTTGAGTGCTGAATACGCACATAACATTTATTTTTTGGAGAAATGAAAGGAACTATCTAAAAAAAACAAAATTTAATGCGCACTAGTTTAAAACATTATTCTATAAAGAATTATGATTATATACTGGGGGCTGGGCCCCCATACCCCCCCCCCCCCAATTGATTGGAACTCAGGAACATCGTTGGGCGTTCCCCCGCAGTGCTAAAGCCCCATGAGCAGTCGCCTTGAATTTACTCCAAAAAGGTGAAACATATTGGAACACGGCGGTACCCACCGTGAGATGCTTGATTCCTACTTATGTGAATTTATGTGGCGAAAACGAAATAGAAATTAAAATTTGTATAAAAAATATTATGGGATACTTATATCTAAATACAAATGAATGTTTGAAGAAATAATAAAGAGAGTGAACAATAATATTGGGAAATCATACGGCAGTTTAAGTGCGTTTCATTTCTATTTCGTTTTTTTTTAAATGTATCGGCAAACCAAAATTTACAGTTTGAAATTTCTTTTTTTTAGATACTTCCTTTCATTTATCCAAAAAAGAAATGTTATATTCGCCTTCAGCACTCAAAACTGCATTATTGGTGAAAATTTGGTACAAAAGATCCGCCTGCCGCCAAACAGAAAAAGACCCAGTGATTCTATTAGAGTAAAGTAAAGTCACTCAATTTAGGAACGTACATCAAAAAACAAAAACATGAATAATTAAAACACACACAAAACAAACACTGAAAAAACAAGCTTAGGGCAAATCAGATAGAGCTAAAGAAGCGAGACTTAAGTTAAAATATGACAAAGTATAAAATTACAAAATTAAAATATTAAAAGAACCAAATACGTGAATGATATATATATATATATATATATATATATATATATATATATATATATATATATATATATATATATATATATATATATATATATATATATATATATATATATGCACACATTACCTTAAAGGTGAACAACAAAAGAGCATGAAAATGACTTGGTAGGTTGTAGGGTTATGGGATACGTAGGGGAGAGGAGGAATCAGACTCTTTGAGTGTTGGTTTAGTTTTTTTTAATATGGAGCGACTCGAGTATTTTTAATAAATGGACTGAAGGAGCCCCAGAAAGAATGGAAAAATATTCCGATGAAATTAGGTGGCCAGTATTTTCTGCACGATTTCGTATGCTGGAGAATTCGGGTGTAGTTAAGGGTCTTGAGTTCTATGGCATAATCCAAGATGTTTATTGACCCTCTGTTTAAGATGTAGGCTAGTCTGACCTACATAGCAGGCATTGCAGCCGGCACACTTGAATTGATATTTTAAATTTAGTCTCGCTTCTTTGGCTCTATCTGATTTGCCTTAAGCTTGTTTTTTCAGTGTTTGTTTTGTGTGTGTTTTAATTATTCCTGTTTGTTTTGTTTTTTGATGTACCCCCTAAATTGAGTGGCTTTACTTTACTCTAATAGAATCACTGAAAATGTGCCAATGTTTGGAACGAAGCGTCTGAGTGGAAATAAATGTCCTTTTCAATCTACTCGTGGTTATTCATTTTCCTACTGAGATTAAGGTTTCCGTGAACCAACACAATTTCTACAATATATATATATATATATATATATATATATATATATATATATATATATATATATATATGTGTGTGTGTGTGTGTGCATGAGATAGAGAGATTAATCCATGTACATAAAAGTTGTGTACACATCAGAAGTTTCAGCTCGCGAACATCTGAACCATCTTTGTTCAATTCATCTCCTCTTCAACCAGTATTTATTGGTTCTTCACCTCAACACCAATAATTCTCTTTTTTTAATTCCGTATCTCCCCCTTAAGTCTGTCGACCCTTCTCTCTCTCTCTCTCTCCTGTTCACAATTGTACGTTCCCAATTGTAATGATACACGCGCGTTAATGTGATCTAGAGCTGGACAAAAATTACCTTTTCAACAACGAGTTTCAAAGTTTATCGCTTGAGACTTCAGTGTATCATTTGTATGGGCTTTATCGTATAAAGGGCAGCTTAATTATTATCATTCACCTCCTATAAATATGACCTCAATATTTTGTATAGGTATTTTAATAACCATTCTACTTTAATAATGCTTGATGTGTCGAATTGATATTTAGTTCACAAGAACTAATATAATTTATACTCGTGTATTATTTTAACCAACGAATTAGTGTTATCATGTAAATACTGACTTAATTATTATTACTCACTCTGTACCAATTTGATAGAAATATTCTCTATAAATATTTTTAATCATCATTTTACTTTAATGATATTTGATGTATTGAATTAGCATTTTGTTCACAAGAGCTGATGTCATTTATACTCATGTATCATTTTAACAGCGAATTATTGTGCATCTTACTTATA
This sequence comes from Ceratothoa steindachneri, assembly GCA_963969495.1. Lineage (NCBI taxonomy): Eukaryota > Metazoa > Arthropoda > Malacostraca > Isopoda > Cymothoidae > Ceratothoa > Ceratothoa steindachneri. The sequence continues at coordinate 69,700,725 of OZ018326.1, forward strand.
TTTTTATTATTCTATTTTCCCTGCCATTAAATCTTCATTATTGTATTTTTACCTAAGTGATTAATTCAGATTGAATTATATCATTGTTTTGATTCGAATGATCTTAATTATTGCTATTTTCAACTTATTTCATAATTCTATAATTTGAATGTACAACAGAAATGTAACTACATTTGCTAATCAGAAGGCTGGGTGCTCTTGTAGAGATTAATCCATGTCCACAAGAGTTGTGCACACATCAGATTTCCAAGCTAGCGAATGTCTGAACCCTCTTTGTTCAATTCATCTCTTCAACCAGTATTTATTGGCTCTTGACCTCTAACACCAATAATTCTCTTTTTTCAATTTCATATCTACACTTTGAGTCTGTCGACCTCGCTCTCTCTCTCTCTCTCTCGATCTATCTATCTATCTATCTCCTGTTCGCGTTCACCTTCAAAAAAACAAGAAAGATTATCCTCAGGAACCCAGATCAGCCTTAGAAACAATCGAGGACATTTCCTCATCGTTGTGATCCGTTCCACTTCGGTGGATGGATTCACCAAGCTTCAACCCTTCAATTTAAAAACCTCAAATTCCGAAATAAAGTTATATTTTCATCAAACTGTATATATATATATATATATATATATATATATATATATATATATATATATATATATATATATTGGGGGGAAAGGAATTGAGTATAAATGTTTAATTACTCAACTAGTAGATAAGATACGGGCTGGGGGCAAGAATAAAACATGGCTGGTGTGAGAGTTAAATTAAGAGGAGCATTGGTGCTATGGGCTAAGGTTTTAAAAATATCGTCACTGAAATCGGTTTTCTATTTTTGGATATGACCCCTGATTATTCTTTCTGGTTTTAACTTTTATCCTGTCGCATTTCACCGAGAGGTATAATAAGGTACCCGGACCGCCTTTATATCCAATACCTTACCTCGATAACATCAATGACACTAATAATCAGAAAAAGGTATATAATATTAACAATTTAAACGTGCTAATCTACAACAACCCCCATCTCCACCCCCGTTAGCCATTTTTTCATGGATTTTCTATTAAGGTATTTTCTTCCCAGTGGCGTACCTAGCAGAAGTGCCGTCCGGGTCGGATGTTTATTTGTCGCCCCTCAAACGTTCTAATAACCCTTCAAAACACCGAAAACGGACTAATACGGGTATATAGGTATGCAAAATAAGAAGACAAACGATGGCAACCCTTTATTTCACTCAATTTTACTTTTATAGGGTTTATACACAAAAATAATAGGAAAATATGTTAAAGAAAAAAAGATGAATTGAATTACAAAAACAAACGATTTACAAATTGATTGTACGTGTCTTCCTCTTCACGAAATCTTGAATGACTTCATCAAAATCAATTTTATCCGCAAGGTCATCACGCTCTATGGGTAGTATTGCCAAATCAGTCAACCTTGTTCGACTTATTGTTGACCGGAGGTAGTTCTTGATAAGCTTTAGTGTTCGCAGCTAGCAACATTGATGGCACGAGTTAGAAAGATTCTTAAAAGTATTACTATATTTGGCAGTGAATCACTAAGATTATATTTCTGAATAAACTAAAGAACTTGCAAAGGCACTTTTGCAGTCTTGCTCTCTCAACGAGAAAGTCTTCTCTCTTACTATTCTCATCAAAAGCATCTACATCACAATGATACTTTTAATCTAACAAATCGGACGGTATGAGAAAGGTGTATTTCTGTGCAATATCGTGAAGTTTTTCGAATCTAGAGGCTATTTCTTCGACTAGGCTCTCTATCACCGATAACATTTCTCTTCTTAGCTCAGCTCCGTAGCTGAGAGCGACATCGACACTTTCTTCGCAGCTCATTCTTTTCTCTTTTTTTTTGCGAATTCAACGCTCTGTGCTGATTCCCATATCATAGCAGATTTCGGTTAAATAGGCCAACGCGTCAGCTAACTTTTTGTCTCGATTAAGAAGTAGAGAAGTTTTCAATGCTGATAGTTTAATGGCATATTGTTGTAACTCCAGTCCTTTCGTTTGGAGGTACTTTAGAGTGTCATTAATTTCCGGAGGTATATCTCTCCAAAGGCAAAGGAATGACAAGAAAGAAAATGACTGCATCGCCTGAAAAATTAAGCTTGCATCAAATATCGTAGTTGTGTTTTCTGCATCTTCCATCAACCGTTCTAGCGCAGCGATGATTTCCGTGAATTTTGTGTGTACAACTTTCACTGTATCTGCGCGACTACTCCATCTCGTTTTCCCAGCCCGTTTGATAGTTGCACCAGTTATCTCAATCAGAATATCCCATCGATGAGTTGAGACTGAGAAGAATGAAAATAAACGCTCCAATGGAGCAAAAATGTAAGTGAATCTCTAGCTACTGAAGCTGCATGCACAGCTAGTAAATTCAGAGAGTGATTGGTGCATGGCACAAATACAATGTTTGGATTAACTTCTGTGATGCGTGTTTGAACACCGGGCAGATGCCCAGCCATTACTACCGCGTTATCAAATGCTTCTCCACGACAGTGTTGAATGTTAATATCGTCCATTTCTAATTGTTTCAGAATCATTGATGTAATTTGCTGAGCATTTTTGCCTTTCATGTCAATAAAACGAAGAAAGGATTCTTCTACTTCTAATACCGTTCATCTATCTTATATAGCGTAGCATCTGACTCATTTGGTCTATATGAGAAATGTCTGGACTACCATCGAAAATAATGCAGTAGTATATTTACTCTGTTTCACTTCATCGATAACTTTCTTTCTCACTTGATCTCCCAGGATGTTCACAAATTCATTCTGAATTTTTGGTGAGAGAGAGGAAGTTGTAAACTTATCAATTTTACTGTCACCGAATGTTCACTTAGCACTGGGTCGAATTTTCCAATCAGTTGAACAAGCTCCGGAAAATTTCCTTTATTTTCATTTGCCTCAACTCGAATGTCTTCTCTATGGCATCGTGAAGCAAGGTTTTGCTTAGCAAGAAACATATTTATGTCCAAGAATCTAGTCGGGATTTGCTTCTATTTCTTTGTTTCATTTTTAACAAATGTTTGTTGTTCTTTGTCTATTACCTTGCCTTTGGAAAAGCGAAGTTCCAGCTTTTTCCACTGAGTGAACACATTCTCAGGGGCAGAAGTAGATTCATGTTCTTGTATCTTAGGGTTCAACTTCCACCAAGATTTGTAACCATCAACTGAGCAGAACTTTGAGTTTTCACTTGAAAATACGAGTAGCTTACAACAAAAACAAAACAAGGCTTCTTTCAAGTTCTCAAGATTTTATCCCTGTTTTGTAAAATTAAAAAAAATACAGTTTCTTGACAGTCTTCTAGTTTTCCAGTTCAGTTTTGTTATTTGTCCTGGACGTACAACTTCTTTGAATTCACAGTCACTATTTTGCACAGCCTTCGATCTCTGTTGTATAAACATTTCCAGAAAACTGTCACCGTGATTAAACTTAGCAGGCCACATCCAAATGTCTTTCAAATTAATATTAGAGTTTTGTTCTTTAGTAGTTTCCGGTGGATCAGCATCATCAACTTCCTATTCTATCTTCTTTTCAAGTTGCACTTCATCAACAACATCATCTCCAAGAACTTCTGTAGTAATATCAGTTCTGTCTTGACGGTCTGGTCTCCGGTCTGATGAGAAATTTAATTAGGGCACCTTCATTTCCACTTTCTTGCTCTTCTCTCGCTTTTTTCTTTTTTTGAAATGCTGCACCCTAAGAAATAGGGAATATAAATTGCTGCCTGGTCATTCTGTGGTTGTGATACCAGTCTGAATCTTGCCCCTGGTGGGTTTCCTAATTGGCCAGTGAGGGAATCAGTTTCTTTTTTTTTGTTTGTTGACCCTCGCTTGAGGCGGACAGTGTGAATGCTGGTTCTTCTTCCCTCTCCTCTCGCTCCATCTGTATTTCATCTCATTTCGTCTTCGGAGAAATAATCTTACTTGCTTTCATCTATAAAACGTTATCACCGTTTCAGCACAGTATCCAATAATCCCCTTTTCCTTTGTTAATTTATCTCTCCCTTTTCCTTCTCTATTAAATTTTCTCCTTTCTCTCCCTTAATTTAAGGTTCCTTTTCACTCGGTTGTACGCTGTCTCTAACCTAACCTAACCTAACCTAACATTGGTGCCTGAAACGGGCGATGGGGTCTGTAAATAGTTGTATTTATTTGTTTCTCAAGTCGCCGTTGGCTCGTCTTTGTTGATTTGTCATTATGAATCCTTCATTTCCTTTCCCATCGGTTTGCAAACGATATATATATATATATATATATATATATATATATATATATATATATATATATATATATATATATATATATATATATATATATATATATATATATATGAAAACCTTAGAGATTTATCCGTGTTTATTTCCTCCCCCACCCGGGTACCCGGCCCTTTGTTTTTTGGAGGAGGTTCAAAATTCTTCGCGTGTACCTATTCCAACACAATATTTACGATGATTGATAGGTCCAATGGACTGTTATATAATGCTTACCTATCTTTTCTTACTACTTTTAAGCCTGCCAATTGTGTATCGTAAATTCGCTTCATCTGTGAAAGGGTGATAAAATAAGTAATTTAAATTATATTAGTGATATCGTCAATTTATATGAACAAAACCAAATAAAATAATAATCAACTTTCTGAATATTATCGACACACTGTCTTATCAAGTAACACAAAATATCAATAAAGTATAAAAATGCAATTACATCGAATATTTTTCAGTAATATCTCTCTGACAGACTCGTTTTCTATCGAACCATATATAATATATGAAATCAATTAAGTTCATGTTATTGTAATCATTACAATGAAATCATTATAATCATTTTACTTAATTTAGTCACTTAAGAAATAACTTACATAAATATCATTTTTATTATTACTGTTTCCTCGAAAGAATCCTTCTATCTACTTAATTTGGCAACTTTAAACCAAATCGGACTGTGAGTTTGGTAGTTATTTATGAAAGGGAGCTTTCCCAGCCAGAAAGTGTCATCACTCTTGACGCTGGCTATTTAGGGATTTTTCTTCAACAATTTACACGTTTTACTCGTGTAGAACGGTCAAATATTAGTGAAGAAATGATTTTTTATGTATAATAAATGAACACCAGAAAAAGGTATTTGGCACCTAATGTAAGGCTTGAGCTCACCTCATTCAAAGTAAAAATTGAGGTCAGATGACGTCATTAGCACGTGGTTTTTACGCTGGCCACGTGAGGAGATGATCTTGATCTTGATCTTGATTCCCAGGCAGGTGACCACCAAGTGGCAATCCCCCTGGCCTTTGTATTGGCACTACCTTTGAGGACAGGGAAACAGTTAGTATTGTCCTAATGTTACCTGCCTACAAACACATTCTCACCTTCCATTTGCTCTCCAGGAAATCTTTCACAGCTACAATCATTCGTCCATTTGTCTGGCCACAGAGTCCCAACAGAATAAGCAGCCATTCTCTTCCACTCTTTTCTATCACCTCATTCCTTTCAGATCTCATTTCATTCAGGATGACCTACATCATTTCCACTCTCTCATTAACATACTTCTCGCATTCCAACATGACATGCTCTACTGTCTCATCCTCACAGTAAGATGTGCGGCACATCTTACTGCCAGACTGACCATCTGTAACTTCTCGCATTCACATCTATACATTGTGTCCTAGCACGGAAGAGAAGGTCACCACCCAAGCTTCCATCATACCAAATTTCATACCTTGGCGCCTTTTTCTCCTTATATAGCTCTAGTGCACTCTTTCTCTCCATCTCATCCATCCACTTTCTTTGAGCCACATCTTTCACCACTTAGTCTATTTCATTTTTCCACTTCCTCCCATCCCAGTTACGTCCCTCCCCATTCTCATTCAACATTGCCCACTCATACAGACTCAAGTTTGCTACTAATCCACACACATTTATCATCCTCAAGCACCTCTTATTCCAACTGCTACTGTTCTTATTCCACAAATAAACCTTTCGTGCCAATCTTGTATCCTCCATTCGCTCCAGTCTAATTTTGTTCCTCAAAGACGCTTTCATACACCTTTCTCTAAAAGTACTCCATCCCATGTGAGTATTTGAATAATAATTTCCTCTTAGTTTGGTTATGACTTGTTTTTTTATCGAAATTATTTGATAGGCGCTTGTGGCTTTTGTCATCCGTGAAATTATGTTATGTTATGTTATAATTCTTTTATAATATCAAAAAACAAAATGGTGAAGTTCCGAAATAAATATAAGTATCGAAATTTTGTGAATTTTTTTTTTAAAACCCAAAGAATTACAAATCGTGAAGTTCAGAAAATTTATTTTTATATATCTTCTTCTATAACTATATTTTAGCAACGTGATATTTTGAAAGGGGGGAAATTTAGTTTCGAGTTCCTTTTTAAAATTATTATAATTGGCGAAATTCAGAAATTTTTTACAAATTTAACCATGGCTGCTTTTTTTTAGATTTTAAATTTTAATCTTAGTAGCGAAGTGCAAGCTCCCCCCAGGGACGATGCCATTGCCTGGTAGATTTATAGTAATTTAATATCCAAATATGATGTAAATTACCCTTAAAAAATATTATTTTCTACCCGCGCACCTCCTCGCGGGTAAATTCTCACTCTGGAACTATCAAGACCAGGTAGCCTATGTCTCGAAAAACTGGTGCAATAGAACATATGACGTCATGGCAGAATACAGTATGGCACGGCAAATTAAAAATAGAACTAAATAAGCAATTTGAATGATGCATAAGAACATAAAATTGTAATTAACAGAGGTGGGGGCCGCTACCAAATTTTTGAAACCGCTATCCGCTACTTTGGCTAGCTGAAACCGCTACCGCTACCTTTTCAAGATCGCGAAACCGCTACCGGCTGCTCCGCTTTCGCTACTTTTTATTATAAAGCGCTACCACCCCCAAAACAGTTTTTCACTGTTTTTTTAATAAATTTTAAGGAAAACTACTGTATATTACATCCAAAATTAACAGTTTTATTCTAAAGAAACGTAAAATAGGTAGCGGTAGCGGTTTTGATTTGGTTTAGTCCGCTACCCGCTACTTTTTGCTGATATAAACCGCTTCTGCTACTCCGCTACCATCTAGAGTGTCCACAATTACCAGAGTAGCGGACTAATGTAGCGGACCGCAAAACTCTGGTAATGAACAGCAATAATGTGACACATTTTGTAATATATGACAATTAGGTAAAGAAATGAATTGCATTTGACTGTGATAGAACGAGTTGAAGCTGCGTTAATTTCAACTCCTATCCCATATTATTTACAACCACGATGCTGCCCACGTGCATCTTCGATTCGAAGCTTGGAGTCTTATCACAGCTACCGGATGTCAATGTTTAAACAAGGAGGTTATCGTCCCCCCCGTTCGCCCCCATACGCCGACCTCGCCAGATGGAGTTAGGCTTATGGGCAGATAAGGCATTGTTCTCCGGCCCGGCTGTGTATTCCCTCGAAGCTCCCACTCTATTGTCCCCCCACGCCAAGGAGATGTCCTGGCTATTTATTTGGAAACTTTACCACTAAGATCAGATTGGAGATCCAGATTTTCGTCGCGAAACATCACCACGACCCTCTCTCCCTTTGTGCGCCAAGGGACCTCGACCTCCAGATTCACCATCACTTGTCCAGAAGGAGGACAATATTCCTTGAGTGCCAAAGGTTCGAGCCTTCTGTGACGCCAAGTCCCCAAGGCTTTCCCCTTGTTGTTCAGATGAGAACAGCACTAGAACAGCCATTGTTCGTTTGAGGCCTTCGCCAAGAAACGGTTCTCCCCCTTCCCCCCCTGTTGTTCAGAGGAGAACAGCATTAGAACAGCCATTGTTCGTTTTGAGCCCTTCGCCAAGAAACGGTTCTCACCCCCCCTGTTGTTCAGAGGAGAACAGCATTAGAACAGCCATTGTTCGTTTTGAGCCCTTCGCCAAGAAACGGTTCTCACCCCCCCCTGTTGTTTAGAGGAGAACAGCATTAGAACAGCCATTGTTCGTTTTGAGCCCTTCGCCAAGAAACGGTTCTCACCCCCCCTGTTGTTCAGAGGAGAACAGCATTAGAACAGCCATTGTTCTTGAGCCCGTAGACAAGAGACGGTTCTCACCCTTCCCCCTTGTTGTTCAGAGGAGAACAACATTAGAACAGCCATTGTTCTTGAGCCCGTAGACAAGAGACGGTTCTCACCTTCCCTTTGTTCAGAAGAGAACAATCTAGAACAGCCATTGTTCTTCAAGCCGTTCGTCGAGAAACGGTTCTCCTTCCCAAGACGCCACGTCAGGATCCTTTTATCCCCCCCCCTTCGGCTGGAACTCGCCAGCGGACCGAAACTCCTTCGCGCCACCTTCCACTGCACCACTAGTGTAAAAGTTACGTAAGCCAAACGTCACCTTTGAGTACTTAACCCTTTTTGTCAATTCTATTCTGTGCTTTAAATGGTTTATCGAACCATCCCATCTCTTTAACTCTATATTTGTTTTACCTTTTTAAATCCTTTAAATCCTCGGATTAGCCGAGCCCCCACGACCCTTTCAATTCTCTGTTTATGTCAATATTTTCCGTCTTGTGTTTATTGATAGTTATTATTAATAAAACTCTATTTTATTAATGATAGCAATATTATTATCCTTGAGCTCAGTTCCACTTCTTAAGCATATCGAAGATACATAATATCGGCCGCCAGACAGTAACGCACTCTAAAGATAATTAAGGAAGTTCCCTCAACGAATAGTGATATATGGTATCGTCGGGAGTCATTCTACGACATATATATAGACACTATTTAAATTTGGTGTCAGGTGTGTAAGGTTTAACGCTATATCTTTGCAAACACTGGTCTCAGTCGAGTAAAGCATAGTGTTATTCGTTATAATAATAGAATATAGTAGTTCCCTTTTGTTTTAACGATTGCTATCCCCTTTTTTTGAAACTTAAGAAGCTGGAGTAGCTCAAGGAACGGTTATAATAATTTGTTTGTGTTTTTTTGTGATTTTAGTCAGTGGTTATTTAGATTGAGAAACCAAGTACGAATAGGTCAGTGCCCATATTTAGGTAGGCTAATTCTATAGAGGCATAATTCTTGTTGCAAGGAATTTTAGTTGGTTGACTAGTGCGCCCCCAAGTGCAAAGATGACTCCGTTCGAAATCTTTAAAGCGCAAGGAGAATCCTTGGGACTTTCCGGAAAAGAACTAATTAAGTACATAAGAGAGGAATGGATAAGACAAGTGGACCTTCACCATCAGATTAATTTAGCTCGGATTGAAGCAAAATTTCAAAGAAAAAAGGAAGAAAGAGAAAGAGAAATACAACGAGAAGAACGAGAAAGAAAAATACAACGAGAAGAATGAGAAAGAGAAAAACAACGAGAGGAACGAGAAAGAGAAATACAACGAGAAGAACGAGAAAGAAAAATACAACGAGAAGAACGAGAAAGAGAAATCCAACGAGAAGAAAGAAGGAAGGATTCGCGCCCCTTCCCAGGAAAGCTGACAAAGTTTCTGAGCCCCGTAAAACCCCTAAACTTCTTTCCCCAAAACCAACAACGGGACTCCAAACCTCCCGTTAAGACTTCTCCTCCATCTCTCTTCCCGAAGCGACCAACCATATGCTTCACCTGTGGTGTAGAAAACCACATGAGCTGGAATTGCCCCCAAAATTCTAGGCTTAAAAGCGGACCAGCCCACCAAGTTCACCAGATTAATACAACCCCGGCTTCCCCGGTGGTACAGACCCAAGCAGAAACTTCTCCCCCTCCGTCAGGCCACCAGGTAAATTTTGTTTTTGATAAAAGTTCATCGGGAACTTTGAAATATGAGGAGGGCAGCGTGGACAGCTGCCGAGTATCGACTCTCGTCAGGGACACAGGATGTACGTGTTTCATCGTGTTCGACGAACTCCTCCCAGTGGCCTCTAACCACGAAAAATTTGCGGTGGTACATGACCACCTTGGGCAGGCGAACCGATTCCCCGTCGTTAGATGTTACCTGCAGTGTCAATATTATAATGGCTGGGCTGAAGTCATTGTAGCACCCATACAATTCTGTTCCGTACTTATAGGACAGAGCCCCCAAGTAAGTTTCGACCCTGTGTTTCAGGCCGCCCTTCCTCAAGGCCGAGATAAGAAAGAAGCCCAGGAGCCCGTCCCCATCAGAACCCCGATACCGTCAGATTTCTCGGAGACCCCTAACCAGGACTCTAGGACGGCAAAAGAGGAGTGTGAATCACTAACACCCTTAGGTGATAAGGCCCAAGACAAGGACACGGAGACTGTCCGTGGACCCCAAGAAAAAAAGAACCCCCAACGCGCCCATGGAGATACCTTCGGAGAACTGGACGAAACATCGGCGCTTGAATAGATTACCCCGCGGAGTCCCTTAATGTAATCCAGACAGTGTGCATCCAACCTGATGCCGATTACCCTCCTCCTTCCCTACCAGGCGAGTCTTTGGAACCCTCTGACCTGGATAGTGACGCGCAGCTGACACCACGTCCGAAGAGTTAGCTACAAGAACTAATTAAATGGAGTCACCATTTACCCGCCTTATTAGCTCTTTTCGAGCGACTGTGTGAAAATGGCCTCACCATTGGCCCCAGCAAATGCCATTTTGCCCACGAAACCATCAAATATTTGGGTTTCAAAATAGGACAAAGCAAGTTAGGTCCCCACGAGAACAAGATTAAGGCAATCGCCGACATGCCCCTCCCGATTACAAAGAAGCCATTAAGATCGTTCCTAGGATCAGCTTCTCCCTATCAGCGATTTGTTCCGAATTTCGCTGCAATTTCGGCCCCCCTATGCTCCCTTCAAAAAAAGAATTTTCCCGATCGTTTACGTTGGAATGATGTCGCTGTTTCCCATTGTAATCAGCTCAAGAGTAAGTTCATTTCTGCCCCCATTTTAAAGTTGCCCAACCCGGAAAAATCTTTTGGGGTTAAGACCGACGTGATCAACGAGGGCATTGGAGGTGTACTCCTTCAATACGTGGATGACGGAACGAGTCATCCAGTTGCATATGCTAGTCGTCATTATTACCACGCGAAAAGAGATATGCCACTAGAGAAAAGAAAGCTCTATCAATTATCTGGGTCATAGACAAATTCAAGCTGTACTTGATATGTAAAGAATTTCAAATATGAACCGACCACCGTCCGTTAGCCTATATTAGGAATGTGAGACACTCAAACGGCCGCATCATGCGCTGGAGTTTACTCTTGCAAGAGTATCAGTTTAAAATAAATTAGATAAAAAGTTCCGATAACCAGGTCGCTGACGCACTCGGTAGGAATGCGTTACCGAATAGCGTAGAGTAAGTGTATTCATAGGATTAGTATCTCCCTGTAGGTATATACCGTCTTGTACGACTTAAATTAAGATTGTCTTATAATATAATTAATTAATGTATATGTCTGACTTTTGTAACGCTCAATGTCTAATTTTTTGTATGTATATATATTTGTACCCATTAATTTACGTATAAATTATTTTGTCCCGTATGTACTAATTTTATATCATTTCATTGTTCCATGCCCCTTTTTTTTTATTAAGTTGTATTAAAGGTTATTGTCCCCTGTAATCTAAAGATCAAAATAATCATATGTATTGAGGTAATACTAGTTAGGTGCAGGAAGGTACGGTTGGTACAAGAAAACGAGTTCCCTACAACGGAGCTCTATCGTTGTCCCTTCTCTCTCTTTTTTTCGAAGTGACAACTTCCCCTGGAATGGAGGGGTGTGATAGAACGAGTTGAAGCTGCGTTAATTTCAACTCCTATCCCATATTATTTAAAACCACGATGCTGCCCACGTGCATCTTCGATTCGAAGCTTGGAGTCTTATCACAGCTACCGGATGTCAATGTTTAAACAAGGAGGTTATCGTCCACCCCGTTCGCCCCCATACGCCGACCTCGCCAGATGGAGTTAGGCTTATGGGCAGATAAGGCATTGTTCTCCGGCCCGGCTGTGCATTCCCTCGAAGCTCCCACTCTATTGTCCCCCCCACGTCAAGGAGATGTCCTGGCTATTTATTTGGAAACTTTACCACTAAGATCAGATTGGAGATCCAGATTTTCGTCGCGAAACATCACCACGACCCTCTCTCCCTTTGTGCGCCAAGGGACCTCGACCTCCAGATTCACCATCACTTGTCCAGAAGGAGGACAATATTCCTTGAGTGCCAAAGGTTCGAGCCTTCTGTGACGCCAAGTCCCCAAGGCTTTCCCCTTGTTGTTCAGATGAGAACAGCACTAGAACAGCCATTGTTCGTTTGAGGCCTTCGCCAAGAAACGGTTCTCCCCCTTCCCCCCCTGTTGTTCAGAGGAGAACAGCATTAGAACAGCCATTGTTCGTTTTGAGCCCTTCGCCAAGAAACGGTTCTCACCCCCCCTGTTGTTCAGAGGAGAACAGCATTAGAACAGCCATTGTTCGTTTTGAGCCCTTCGCCAAGAAACGGTTCTCACCCCCCCTGTTGTTTAGAGGAGAACAGCATTAGAACAGCCATTGTTCGTTTTGAGCCCTTCGCCAAGAAACGGTTCTCACCCCCCCTGTTGTTCAGAGGAGAACAGCATTAGAACAGCCATTGTTCTTGAGCCCGTAGACAAGAGACGGTTCTCACCCTTCCCCCTTGTTGTTCAGAGGAGAACAACATTAGAACAGCCATTGTTCTTGAGCCCGTAGACAAGAGACGGTTCTCACCTTCCCTTTGTTCAGAAGAGAACAATCTAGAACAGCCATTGTTCTTCAAGCCGTTCGTCGAGAAACGGTTCTCCTTCCCAAGACGCCACGTCAGGATCCTTTTATCCCCCCCCCTTCGGCTGGAACTCGCCAGCGGACCGAAACTCCTTCGCGCCACCTTCCACTGCACCACTAGTGTAAAAGTTACGTAAGCCAAACGTCACCTTTGAGTACTTAACCCTTTTTGTCAATTCTATCCTGTGCTTTAAATGGTTTATCGAACCATCCCATCTCTTTAACTCTATATTTGTTTTACCTTTTTAAATCCTTTAAATCCTCGGATTAGCCGAGCCCCCACGACCCTTTCAATTCTCTGTTTATGTCAATATTTTCCGTCTTGTGTTTATTGATAGTTATTATTAATAAAACTCTATTTTATTAATGATAGCAATATTATTATCCTTGAGCTCAGTTCCACTTCTTAAGCATATCGAAGATACATAATATCGGCCGCCAGACAGTAACGCACTCTAAAGATAATTAAGGAAGTTCCCTCAACGAATAGTGATATATGGTATCATCGGGAGTCATTCTACGACATTGACAATTAAACAATACAGAGCAGTGCGAATGCTGAGAAATACAAAAAAATAATTAAATATTTATATGTTGAGTCACCACAAAATGCCGCCCCCAAAATTGCGCCGCCCGGGGCGGACCGCCCCTCCCCCTCCTCTTGGTACGCCACTGTGGTTCTAATATATACTCAGCTCTGGTATATAGGCGATGTTTCTTTATAGTTACAAACGGGCTAAAAAATTAAAGTTCTTTAATCGTCAAAAATTGCTTGTTTTGTTATTGAGCGGGTCATTTGTAACTTTTCAAATTCTGAAAAATCTGACCAAATTGGTTTTCCCAAAAGATTTCAGATTGCGTTAAATAAACTTAAATTTAATAACAGCATTGTTATAACCAAATCCGACAAAACGAATCAGTTAGTCATTTTGGACAAACATAGTTATAATGATAAACTTAACGAACTTATTAACGATGTGAACACATATGAAAAGCTACAAAGTGACCCGCTCAATAACAAAACAAGCAATTTCAACAACAAATTGAAGAGAATATTGAAAAGCGCAGATTTAATCAAACAATTCAGGAGTACGAACACTTCACTTCCCTATATGTATGGGCACCCAAAGACCCACAAAGAGGGATGTCCCTTACGCCCAATCATTTCCAATATTAATTCTCCCACTTATAAGCTCACCAAATGGCTCGCCAAGCATTTATCTCCAGCAGTTGGAAGAATCTCATCTGCAAACATTATGAACACTCAAGATTTCGTTGACCGCCTCAACCACCTGCAATTACCGGATAGAAAACTTGTGAGCTTTTATGTAAACTCTTTGTTTACCAAAGTTCCGGTTGACCAAACCATGGGTCTTCTGCGGGAAATCATGCCTAGACTTAATTTGGATCTTCCCATTTCTACGAGTAAATTTATCGATCTAGTTGAATTATGTCTCTCTGACAATATGTTTCGAGTAAATAATGAGTTTTATAGACAAATATTTGGCCTTAGCATGGGAAATAGTTTATCTCCGATATTGGCATGTCTCTTCATGGAATATTTTGAGACTGAACTCCTTCCCACAATTTCTCCCTCGAACTTTATATGGTTAAGGTACATTGACGATGTATTTTCTGTATGGCCTAATGGCCATGATTTTGATACCTTTTTTAATAATTTGAATAATTTGCATGTCTCCATCAAATTTAAATATGAATGGGAATATGATAATAGATTACCCTTTTTAGATGTCCTCATTAATAAAGATCACCATGAATTAAAACTTGACGTTTATAGGAAACCAACCAACTCGAATGCCTATATACATTATTTTTCGTTTCACGATAATACCGTTAAAAAATCGGTAATTTCTAACCTTTTCCTTAGAGCATATAAAATATGTCATCCTTCCTATTTAGATGAGGAAATTGTCATTATCAGGACCATTTTTTCTAATTTGTATTACCCCGATTGGTTCATATCGTCTGCCCATTTTGCAGCTAGGAAAACATTCTATGTTAATAAGCCTTCCCGCACTAATGACTTCAACAAATGTATAACATTGCCATTTAATATTAAATTAAATAGTTTAAAGGACATATTTGGAAAAGCGAGTATTAATCTAGCCTTTAAATATAATAATTCCTTAAACCAATTGATGATTGCCAGGAAACCCAAAGAACATCATAACATAGGAGTATATGCAATACCATGCAACGATTGCCATAAAGTTTATATAGGGAAAACGGGGAGAAATCTAGACAAGAGATTGTACGAACACAAAAGAGATATTAGAGTGGGCAGCCAAAGCAGTGGAATATTTTGCCATGTTAGAGACTTGAATCATTCGATCGATTTCAATGGAAGTAAAATGGTATTTAAATCGGCTAACTATGTTAAGAGAAGAATCGTAGAATCGAGCTTGATATCGTCAGTTCCTAATTTAAATCTATCTGAGGGTCAATTTTCTTTTAATCCTGCAATACGAAAGCAAATAAACAAAATAGTGAAATGTCAGCCCTTCAATATGTTTAGGCCTAACCCCCACCCTCCCTGATTAGCCACAAGTAGGGGATTGGGGGAAAAAAGAGAGGATCTTTCACGACCTGACCCCGCGTTATGTATGTAAGCACTTTTCTAATATTTTCTATCCAGTCTCAGTTGAAAAAGGGTGTGAGATACACCGAAACTGCTCTGAATTAAATTGTCTTCGGAGAATGTGGTTTAATTCCTCATCTTTTATTTCGACATTGCATTAATTTTCATCATATATATATATATATATATATATATATATATATATATATATATATATATATATATATATATATATATATATATATATAATGTTAAATCACAATTGTACATGTATTAAGAAAAACACGTGTAAGAAGGCAAACGAATAGTTGGAGTTCGCCACGCGAACACACAAACATACACACGCGAAAGCTCTCTATACAAGATAACGAGGCAGCCAGAACGGAGTCGGGTTTGGCCAGCTAAAGTTGACGTGGACCTGCGAAATGAGAAAATCAACTTTGTATCATTGCTAGCCCGGAAGCGGTAAAATGTGTCTACTTTGAAACACACACACCCTTTGACTCCACCCAACAGTTTTAACAAAGGAACGAACGAACATAGTTTAACCTGTGAGGCTCCGCCTCGCGCTTGGATTAAGGATAACTAAGTCACGCTCTTTAATGGAGCTTTGTATAAATAAGACAGGCAGAAAATTTCCAAACAGAAAGAAAGAGAAGAGAGAATAACATCCCTATTATTAGCAGGATACAATTATTCCTCTTGATTCCAGATTCATATTAATCTTATTGGCATCACGAGTCCGTTCCCTGTCCTTAGCCCCAATTAGCTAAAGCAGAGAGAAACTCACAACAGAGCCGCGTAAGACTCGACTATCTCGCTTGCCCCAATTAAAACCACTAATAAAGCTTACAAATCCTTTTTTCTTTCGAGTCATTCCCTTGACCCAGCGATAACAAAGTTACGTTTCGAACCCAGCCTATGAACGGATTCCCCCTAAGAACTTTGGGAGTCAGAGCAAGCTCGACGGTGAAATCTCAAACGCCTTCGTCCGACACCGCTATAAATTGTTAATCCTGCTTCATGAATAAAACCCGCCATAAACTGGTGACTCTATTAACACCACAGGTTGTGCCTATAGTCGCTCCACATTATTATTACATGGCGGTTTATATGTCCCGCGGAAATTACTACCCACATTCCATCCGTCACACACATCAAACACCTGATGCGAACAGAAAGTACGGCTATTATCAACCAATATTTCATTAGGTGGAGCCCTTTCCCTAAATATTTCATCTAGAATGCGAATAATTTTTCGCGCCTTTTCCGACTCAACCAGTCCCCAAATTGCGAAGCGGCTCGGACCACAGTCCACCATCCTTAAGTAACATTTCCCATCATAATGAGTGATGTTAACTGCCAATCTATTCCAAGTACATACTCTATTAACTCAGAATTCGTGAGTCGTGTTTGACCGGCGCAGGATCGATGGACCGGCAGTCCACTCAGACCCACACACTAACTGCTCAACATCCTTCTAACTAATATTTGGGTTAGTTCCATTATAGAGTGCACAATCAGGTCCAGAGTGAATTTCAACAAACTCATTCAACTCTCTAAAATAGATTAAGGCCGAACCTTGTCTTTATTTTCTTGCATGACCGCCATTAAGGATAACCCCCGTGCCACTCCCAGCTGTCATTGGCCCAGTGCATTAATCAACCCTTCATTATCCAACTTTGGACGTTTTTATCGAATCGCTTACTATTTGTTCTCAACTTGACATTCTGCCTATGACTGTTACGTAACATTAGAAAGACGAATGCGTAATTTCGTCTTTCCAATGCTAGGTTATGGGAGGGGGGATGGGAGGCTCTTGAAGGTCGTCCCAGATTATGGGTGAACCTTGAAGGTAATCGTGAGGACAACCTGGGAGCCTTGGAAGAGGGACGCTGGTTACCAGTAATGGTGATAGATTACCGAGTTATCGCGTAATCTTTTGGCAGGGACTCCGGTTGATACAGATGCACCGGTGGGTTTGCGTTGCCCTTCCTTATTTCCCACGAGAGTTATTTGTTAATTGCTATGGAGTGCCCTAAGCCGACGGGTGGTCTTATTCTAGCGACGAGGTCAAATAGCCCGGAGGAGGGGGATAGACCACCCCCAGACTAGAACACCGGTATTTCGGGAGTTATGTAATCGCGAGGAATTGCGATTAACGAGGAAAATGCGCAACGGCTGTTTTCCCGATTAATAAGACCTTGAAGCAGGAAGAGAGGAACGTCAGGATATTGAAGTCACCAAAGCAAAAATGGAATTATTATTGAACTAGATCTTATTGCACTTCACACAAGTTCTTTAATTAAGTTTTAAGTTCTAAATTATGACATAAATTAAGTTCGAGGTCAAGTAAGGGCAAGGTCTAAAAGAGGTCAGACGAATAGAGTCCTTAAGAGTTACACCTTAATGTCTGCGTTATGTACACGACTATATACAAAGATGAATTCCGCGAATCCGAGAGATCGGACTGAACGATCTATAACACAATATATTGCTATATAAAACAGTAATCTTAATTCTCCTCCTTTGTTGTTGGCTTCACACAGTTATATATTCAATTTAAGCCACGCCCTACAAGTTCCTCGTCCAACTAAGCCACACCTCCCTCTTATGTACCGGCTTGTTGATTTGTCGGTATTAGCGTAACCCGACTTTTAAATGGCTACTGCCGAACATATTTATAAGGAAGGCACTCCGACTATTAAGTAAAATTCTCTGTGGGAGGTGGAATGTTCCATGGAGACAGCTGCCTTACCTGGTTTCTATTTGTTTAATAGTGATAGCTAACCGGTTTATTCTGGATTTTGCCTTGATTATAATGTTTGCCTAAGATTGCCTCGACCAACTCTAACAGAGATAACTGTGCTCCGTTTAGTACCGTGTGACATTCTTCTCAACGGCGCTAACTTTTTTCTCTCTCTCTCTCTGTACTTTATGTGTGTGGCGACTCTCGCGTGCGTCCTATTTTGGACGTACACGCCGGTAGCTACAGTCGTCCACCCTTAAGTCGACGGAGTCGTTTACCTACTGCTATTACACCTCGACCTTCACAAAATTTTGTTTTCTGCATTTAATATAAGTTATTTTCTTAGGTTAACAATTGTTATGGATTCTTAAATCCTACCTTAATTCCTTTTCGTAGCATCAACCTGGATTATTACTCGTCACAGCTAATTAACATTTACAATAAGTTTGACAATATTTATACAACAATTCATTTATTTAATTCGTTACTTTGGATGAGAGCTGTCCATTTTAATTATACATTTATAGTTCTTCCCATCCTGGTACCTTGTGACGGCCTTGCGTCTGAATATTACGAACTTAGCGATATGAATCTTATATAATTTCACCTTATGTACTCGTTTTATTTATATTGGCACACTGTCTTATAATTTTAGGCTAAGCATTATTCACTTAACACTTTGTTATTCGCCTCTCAATAAGAAATATATATGAGGTACGTTCCTCTTGCGGCTCCTCTGTTCTAGGCGAAGGGCCAGGATCAAGGGTTTCGGCCCCCCTTCCAGTTGCGGGTTCCATTTCTCCAGCAAGGTCGGGTCTGGGTCTTTTCTGGCCGGCCCGACAACCAGGATACTCCGATCGCCGTCCCGAGAGTCCTCAATTGCCTAGGCTAATCTTGCCAGTTTCAACCGGTCAATTGAGACGGTGTCCATCCTTCTGTCTGGGAATTGTAGTGTTAACACCTTACTGCCGCGTTCAATAACCATGAAGGGGCCCGCATAAGGCGCCTCGAGAGGTCTTTGAACACTGTCTATTCGCACCCACTTGTGTGATGCTTTGGCCGCAAAGTTGGGCATCATTCTTCTGTAGTATCCCAACATTCCCAAGGAATGGCTTTGGCCATTCCTCAATTTTCCTTATTTTAGGGACAGGAGGACATATGCCGTTTTGCGAGATTTGATGGCCCAGGAACATGATTTCCTTTTTCGCCAACTCGCATTTTTCTAGGAAAATCATGAGGCCTCCCTGTAATAATTTTTTCATGGAGATGATCTGCCAATTTTTTGATCCGTGGCAATGGATATCGCTCGGGGTTTGTAATGGCATTTAGAGCTCTATAGTCCCCGACCATCCTGTAGTCACCGGGGGTCTTCTTGGGTCCCACATGTATCAGCGAGGCACATGGTGACTTCGATGGCTGTTTTAGTCCTTATTTTAAGTGGTCCTCGATTGTTTCCTTTGCTACTTACAGCTTTTCCGTCGTCAATTGCCTAGGCCGCGCAAATGTAGTTAGGGCACTGCCGGTATCAATATTATGCTCCACTGATTGGTCCATTGCTCTACTGTTTGAGCGGGAGCTGGTCCATACAGTGCGCCATATTTTTCCAATATTTTTCGACATGATTCGGGTACATTTTGGAGGTCTGTTCTTATCAACGATATGGATGGTTCCTATTAAGTTTGAACTACTGAAGCGAGCTTGGTGTTTCGATCCAGCAGCTTATTCCGGGCGCAATCCACGATTAGATCGAAGTGCTTCAAGAAATCCATTCTCAGGATGGGTGCGGTGATGCCTGCTACAACGAAAGACCACCGAAATGACCTTCTTAAACTTGGAATAGCCAAATCCGCGCTCATTTACCCGTGGATTTTAATCGCCCCGCCGTTTGCGTTTGAAAGATTTATGCAACTTTCTTTGATGTTGCTGTTATTAGCAATGCTGGCTGGGATGATTGAAACACTCGCCCCCGTGTCAATCAGGAATTCGTACCTCTTGTTGTCGATTTTTGCGGCTAATTTAAAAACGGCCGGCATGCCCGCTGCCGCAGTGGCTAAGACACGCCTTCTTAGTTTTCCGGCGACGATGGTCTAGATCAATGGTTCCCAACCGATTTTGGCTTATGGCCCCCTTAGGCACCTTATTTTTTCCTGTGGCCCATAATCATTATTTTTTATAGGTAATATGCAGTTTAACTCAACTTTAAAGGATAAAAGATATTAAAACAGCTATTTGTATTCAAGTACAATTATATTTGTCACATATATAGGACTATAAACATAGCAAAAATTAAACAGTGGTTAACAAAAATGTAATACTCTTTTAAAATAAATAATTAGTCTTACAAAAAATAAAATCATTTAGCAAAATGAAATAAATATATCATCAAATCTTTATTCATTTAATGCGATCCTTGTGCTTCATGCAGTTTCACAAGTTTTTCAATATCAGGGTCTATAGTTGTTAGAGACAGACGAAGATTACCTCTTCTTACTATTTCTAAGCGGCTGCGAGCTTTTGATAGGAGGTGTGACACTTTACTAAAACCCGACTCAACCAGATAAGAAGTAGGAAAAGCAATAAAATATAATTTTACTTCGTCCTAAAGCAAAGGGTATTTCATAGCAATTTCATGATTTGTCCATAGGTTCCTAACACCATGCATAAATCTAGCCAGAGAAGTTTGATCACTTTGTAACGCAATAAGGATTTCTTGTAATCTGATATAAACATCAGCTGCATTAATTTCATATGGGTCCACCACCCAACCTGGAATATCCAGTTGTAGAAGATCTCTGAACTTAACTTACATATCACTATTCAATTTCTTCAAATGATCAATGTATACTAAAATATCATCTTATTTCAGCTTACTCTAAATAGTGCGGAGGGTTGGAAACTGTATCAACGCTTTTCGCCCCATATTTGTCTTAAACAGCTTAATTTTCCCCATAAATGCACAAATAGATTCTTTGCAAGTTAAAATATTTGCATTTTTACATTGAAGCTGTTTGTTCAAGATATTTAGCTTTTCAAATATATCTGTAAGGTAGAATATGTCACATTTGGCAGCAATGATTCCTACTCCGAGCTGCTTACCATCCAAAAATAACACAACACTATCCCAAAGTGCAATGAAGCGATTCAGACAATTGCCTTAGAAAGCCATCGCACCTCCGTATGCAAAAGTAGGCGCTCAAACCCTTCTTTATTGGTAGCAGGGAGTTGTCGGAAAAGATGCTCTTGAAGTGGATTTGACTTGATAAGGATGACTGTCTTGATTACACTATCAACTGAATCTTTCAGACGTCGTCCTAGGTTTTTTTTTTGCAATCAGATTTTGACGGTGGACAACACAATGTATGCAAAAATCTTTAGGTACAGCCTCTTTTAAATGTGCAATAAATCCCTTATATCTACCTACCATAGCAGCGGCGCAATCAGTTGCACAAGCCATAATATTCCCAATCGGAATATCATTTTCTTTGAAATAGGTCACTGCTTCTTTGAAAATTGTTTCACCTTTTGTATCTGTCAAAAGGCTGCGGGAAAAAAAAAGCATTTCTTCTCTGAGTTGATCTTTATCCAAAAACCTAACATACGCCATGAGAAGGGCTTCGTTATCACGCAATAACGTTTTATCAATTTGTAATGCAAAGGTCCTTACTTGTAAATGTTTAACGAGTGTTTCCTCTACATCCTTTGCCATTTCGTCAATACGTCTTGATACTCTATTGTTGCTCAGCGGAATGACTTCAGTGATTTTGAGGGGATTTTGTTGCATGACAGTTGAAATAACAACAGCTACTGAAGGCAAAATCAATTCTTCGTAAATAGTATGAGGTTTTCCCGAGTTCGCTATTAGCTTGGAAATCTCATAAGATGCAATTAAGCCTTTGTCTAGTTTTGCCACTGTTTTGCTAATATATATCTTTAATAGTGTTCCTTGCTTGGAAATCATCCCGCAGCTTTTTAAAGTAATCTAATGTTTTGTCTTTTTTGTCTTTGTGCTTATTCTCCAAATGTATTTTAAGCTTACTTGGTCGCATACTATCATTAGAAAGTTTAGCTATACATAAAAGACATAACGGCTGTGTTATATTGTCTAGTGAATGTATAAAACCATAAGCTAAATACTCACTGGAGTATTGTTGACATTTTTTCTTCGTCGCTGTAGCCATGGGTAATCTGTGCAGAAGAAATTTAATATATTAATGATCTATATATTACATTTTAGAGCCGAAGCTCACTGCAACAGAATGAAAGGCGCTTATCTTACCGGCGAAAAAGGAAGAGTATTTCTGAGAAAAGACCCAGAAACAACACCAACTCCTATTACAGTCGGCCACGAAAATTTCAGACATTTCCAATAAATAGAAACGCTCATAAAAATAGCTGCATTGAAAATTTTATTTTCCTTTTTTATGCTAAATAGTTGCCCTTGATGGTAAATATTTGACACCAAAAAAAGAACCGCAAAACAATGCAACTATTTTTATGAGCGTTTCTATAAATTGGACATGTGCTAAATTTTCGATGTTGATTGTACATCCTGGTACTCTGTACCTGTGCCTAAATGCAAAACAGCAGAAATGTACTCCCTCAGGGGGGTAGACCTGCATTAATTTTAGTAATATATTATATATACCTATATATTACTCAAATTGATGCAGATACAAAACGATAAGTACAATCATCAGAATCTAAGATTAAATGCTAATCTCGTAAATAAGACCTAAGTGAAACCGAAGTGAAAAAAAAAATGATTTTGTGTAGGCCTAGCAATGGCACACTTTACTTACAAATAAAAATGCTCAGTTATTTACTTATAAAAGTCTTATATCATTGTGTTTGTGGCAGTCTATTATATTTTTTTAAAATAGCAAAATTGCTACAACTTCGCAGTATTAGGGCAAACAACTAAAAGCTACTTACATACTATAACGCCGAAACACTTGATAAACAGACTGTAAGAATTTAAAGTTCCACCTGAAGCATTTTTATCAAGCGAACAACGTTGTGAGGCGCATAGCGATCAAGCGCACAATGGAGTGCGCCGCAGAATAAGCTTGTAAGATGCAAAATAATTGTTTACAGATTAATGTAAATCCTATTATGCTAATAAAATATTCCAAAAAAGGGAAAATATATGTATTAATATTTTTAAAATGTAATTAAACCGCATAAATTAGAATTAGGTACTGCCATTACAATAATTCAGGTTTCAATAGGTTGAGTCCTGTGGCTCCCTTCATGGATCTATCGCCCCTCTAAAGCTTAAAATTTTCCTGTGGCCCCCTTCAGATGTGCCATGGCCCCCGGTTGGGAAACCATGGTCTAGATGAGGGCTGAATTTGTAGATCCTCCTTTTTCTTTGGCCACTTGCACCACGGCTTACACCACTTTGCAGTGTCGCTGTAATAGATATGTGCACGACACACTATTGGCCTCTGGTCCTTCCTAAAAGGACGCACGTTCACTAGGGTGAGGTTTAATTTGTCACCATGACTTTGAATACAACTACGCGCCGCACTCGCAAATTGTTTTGGCGCATTACCGCCGGACCGCGTGCATTTCCCGCACTATTCACATTAACGCATTGTTCTTTGTTACAAATTATTAATTCGTCCGCGAGTTTACCGATTTGCGTAAACGAGAGGTTTTTTTGAGTGGCAATTGTCGGTGCAATGGTGGGAGGCAATGATTGAATAAATTTATGCCTCACTAGTTCCTCACCTACTCCAAGCTGCAAGGCTGTGCAGCACAGTTTCTCCAAATTTCGCAAAGGACGCTCAGTGAAAGTCGATGAGGCTGTTATTCTTTCGAATAATTCTGGTTTAGTCTTCTCGAATAGACTTACTACTTCAGCCTTCAATCTCTTGTAGTTTTCATCTTCGAAAATGTCTGCAGGCAGGCGGTTAACTGTTTCAGGGGGTAATGAGGCCAATATTTGGTAATATTTTGTTACCTCCTTGGTGATTTTTGAATTGTAGAATTGAGCCTCTATAATCGTAAACCAACCCGTCACTGCAGCGTCGTTGAATACTGGGCTTTTATCGTCACGGCACTTACTGACTCAGCTTCACCTTGCCTCGTCTGGTTGACTTCCATTCTCTTTCCTCAAATTTTTGTTTGGTGGAACAACGGCACTGGTTGCTAAAAATGGACGGTTCTAAATGTAAGGTCGCCAGTTATGAAGGGACGGGGGGGGGGGGCTCTTGAAGGTCGTCACATATTATGGGGAAACCTTGAAAGTAATCGTGAGGGCAACCCAAGAGCCTTGGAAGGGGACGCTGGCTACCAGTAATGCTGATAGATTACCGAGTTATCGCGTAATCTTTTGGCAGGGACTCCGGTTGATACAGATGCACCGGTGGGTTTGCGTTGCCCTTCCTTATTTCCCACGAGAGTTATTTGTTAATTGCTATGGAGTGCCCTAAGACGAGGGGTGGTCTTATTCTAGCGACGAGGTCAAATAGCCCGGAGGAGGGGGATATACCACCCCAGGGTAGAACACCGGTATTTTGGGAGTTATGTAATCGCGAGGAATTGCGATGAATGAGGAAAATGCGCAACGGCTGTTTTTCCGATTAATAAAGCCTTGAAGCAGGAAGATTGAGGAACGTCAGGATAATGAACTCACCAAAGCAAAAATAGATGAGGTTAATAAAAAGACATTTAAGTGAAAAACAAAATAAAAATTCACTATTCATTCATTTCTGACGTCAGACTGCCCCCATCCCCACGCGGATTTTCGCAGAAACGATTATAGTCGCAGAAATGATTTCGTTAAATAAAAACGTTACAACATTATTCTATAGACAACTAGGTGATGGCGGAGGAAGGGGAGGGGGAGTAGCTTGCGCTTCGCTACTAAGATTAAAATTTAAAATTAAAAAAAGCAGCCATCGTTAAATTTTTATTAATTTTCTGTTCTTCGTCATTTAAAAATGTGGTAAATATGTAGATTAGCGGCCCGGCCGAAAAAAAATTGTGTGTAAATATTATCGTTCACTCGTGTCGGAATATTCATGCGCGTTTGAGTCCTTTTCGAATTATTATTCTATAAACAATTAGGATTATATACTGGTGGGATGTGCCCCCCAGACCCCCCCAATTTAATGAAACTCAGGATCATCGTAGTGTAGTTCTCCCATTGTGTTTACCCCCACACGAGCCGTCAACTTAAATGTAATCCAAAAACGTGAAACATTTTGGAACACGGTCGAAATAGTACGTCCCATCGTTCGCGCCGATAATCTACATATTTACCAAAAATATCACGTTGCTAAAATACAGTTATAAAAGAAGATATATAAAAAATAATTTTCTGAACTTCACCAGTTGCAATTCTTTGCGTTTAAAAAATTCACAAAATTTCGATACTTATATTTATTTCTGAACTTCACCATTTTGTTTTTTGATATTATAAAAGAATTATTAGAAATAACTTTGATAAAAAACATAAGTCATAACCAAACTAGATGAAGTTATTATTCAAATACTAAAAAAAATCCCCTTCTTAAATTATACAGTTAGTGATGATGATGAAAATGATGATTATATACTGGGGGGGGGGGCTGTGCCCCCCTCCCC
Organism: Ceratothoa steindachneri; assembly: GCA_963969495.1. Taxonomy (NCBI): domain Eukaryota; kingdom Metazoa; phylum Arthropoda; class Malacostraca; order Isopoda; family Cymothoidae; genus Ceratothoa; species Ceratothoa steindachneri. Next base: position 69,726,436 of record OZ018326.1, read on the forward strand.
CCTGGATCATCGCAGTGATATCCTCCCCGCGAGCAGTTCCCTTGCATTTATTCAAAAAAGGTGAGACATATTGGAACATGGACGAAATTTTATGCGTTCCAGGACCAATGAACATTTGTCGCGACTTGTGCCGCAACACTCAGCCTCAGTAGCGATCGGACGTGTTTTCGGCGAGCGCTTTATTTAGTGACATTTTTTCATTTTGAATTTTTCGTTGTAATATATTTAAGTTCGGGAAGATAATTAACTTTGAGGGTAAACCTGAAGATCGACGGCGCGCACGTCTAGGGGGTGGGTGGGGGCGCAATTAACATAACATAATTTCACGGATGACAAAAGCCACAAGGGCCTATTGAAGGTCATCCGTATCCATCAAATCCCACCCACATAATGCATCCATAGGATTTTGTCAGATCATGCATCTACAATATACAATTTAACAATCCATAGGAATGTCCAACCATGCATCTACAATATATAATTTAAAGCCTCCATAGGAGTCTGTAAAAAAAAAATCAAAGTCCCCCAAAATATACAATAAAAAGAAACTGTATCTACAGGAATGAGTCAAGAAACATATCCACATACCAAAAAGTAAGAAATTAACCCTCCATCCCCATATAATCATCCAATCTGCGCTTGAAAACATAGATGGGCTGTCTACAGTCTCAGGTGGCAAACCATTCCAATAATCCAACACTCTGTTAGTGAAAAAATATTTTCTAACATCCAGTCTGCACCTCTGTTTTTTAATCTTTAAGTGGTGGCCTCTAGTTCTATTACTACCTTCTAACTCAAATAACTTGCTGAAATCCAATTTATCCATCCCAGAAAAGATTTTAAAAAGCTCAATCATATCTCCCCTCACACACCTTCTTTCAAATGAGAACATATTTAATACCCTCAGTCTATCTTCATATTGAAGGTGCTTCAGGGATGGTATTATTTTTGTTGCCCTCCTTTGTACTGACTCTAATAAGTTTATATCATGTCTAAAATGTGGTGACCATGCCTGTATACAGTACTCTAAATGTGGCCTGACATAAGAGTTGTATAGTTTAAGGATAACCTCCTTACTCTTGTAGCTAACATTTCTTTTAATGTAACCTAGCACCCTATTTGCTCTATTTTTTGCCTCAATACACTGCTTTGAAAATTTCAGTGACCTATCTAGTACTACTCCTAAGTCCTCATCTTCAACTGAATTAAGCCAATACCCATCCATCTCATAGCTAAATTCCCTATTATCTCTCCCCATGTTAATAACTTTGCATTTATTAAGGTTAAAAGTCATCTTCCACTTCTGAGCCCAAGCTAAACACTTATTTAAGTCACCCTGCACTTTAAAGCTACCCTCAACCTCTTTGACAACAGCTGCCAATTTAGTGTCATCAGCAAAAATTGACACTTTGCTATTCACACCTTGCCCAAGATCATTTACATAGATTATAAATAATAAAGGGCCTAAAACTGATCCCTGAGGTACACCACTAATAACATTCCTCCACTCTGAACTCACTCCATTCAGTACAACTCTATGTTTCCTATCTTTCAGCCATTCAGTTATCCAATTTAAAACTTTCCCACATATCCCATGAGGCTTTAATTTATGAACTAGTCTTCTATGTGGAACCTTATTGGTATTAAAAAGGGCAATTATAGGAAAATAAAAAATGGAGAGGATCACTTAAGGCAGAGATATAATGAACTAGCAAGAGATGTTAAAAAGTTAATTAGAGTAGCAAGGAGAAATTATGAAATTAAAGTGGCAAATAGGGCAAAGGAAGATCCTAAAAGTTTTTATCAATTATACAAAACCAGAAGTAATTCAAACTCTGGAAAGGGAGGAGAATGTGGGATCAAGCGGGTTAGGCGGAAGCCGACTTCAGCCTTGCCATTAACAGGCAGAATTCACCGAAAGTATACCGAAAGTATTCACCGAAAGTAAGTAAGGTTAGAGATAAAATAGGCCCACTTATAGATTCCAATGGAGAATTAGTGAGTGATAGGGACTCAATGGCTGGAATGCTAAATGACTTTTTTCTCTCAGTATTTACACAGGAGGATACTCTAAATATACCCGAGGTGTCAATGATCTTTCGGGGTAATGATGAAGAGAAATTAAAGGATATCTTGATCACAAAGGAGATAGTGACAAAGGAAATTGATAAAATCAAAAGTAGTAAAGCACCCGGTCCTGATGAGGTCTTTCCTACGATTTTGAAAGAATGTAAGGATGTGTTAAGTGAGCCCCTAGCATGCATCTTTAGAAAATCATTGGAGAGTGGCATTGTGCCAGTGGCATGGAAATATTTAAGAAAGGGGATAAAACAAATATGTCTAATTACAGACCAGTAAGTTTGACATCAGTGGTAGGGAAAATGATGGAATCTATTATAGCAAGGAATATTAGAGATCACTTGGATAAGCATAAGTTGATAAAAGAATCACAGCATGGCTTTAGTAAGGGTAAATCCTGTCTGACTAATTTGCTGTCTTTTTATAGTAAGGTGTATGAAGCAGCAGATAACGATGAAAACTATGATATTTTATACTTGGACTTTAGTAAGGCTTTTGATCGAGTACCACACTTATGGCTTCTGAGAAAAGTTAAAGCAGACGGGATTGATGGCAGTATATTTAGGTGGATTCAGTCATGGCTTGGTGACAGACAGCAAAGAGTTAGTATAGATGGAGTTAAATCTGAGGGGGGGGGGGGTGTTAGCAGGGGAGTTCCGCAAGGATCTGTTTTGGGTCCCTTGCTATTCTTAATTTATATTAATGATCTTGACATAGGTATAAGTAGTGACCTGAGTAAATTTGCTGATGATACTAAGCTAGGTAGGGCCATTAGGGCTGATTCTGATGCTGTTGTAATGCAGGAGGAATTGACCATTCTGTCCAATTGGGCCAAGAAATGGCAAATGAAGTTTAACATAGACAAATGTAGTGTACTTAGTATAGGTAGAAATAATCCATTGAATAATTATAAATTAAATGGGAGAATTTTAGGGAGGACTGATTGTGAGAGGGACTTGGGTATTTTGGTAAGTTCAGACCTTCGTCCTAGAAAGCAATGCCTAAATGCTAAGAATAAAGCTAATAGGATATTGGGATTTATTAGGTGGAGTGTAAGCAATAAGAGTGCTGAAGTAATTCTAAAACTGTATCTGGTGCTAGTTAGGCCTCATAACATAACATAACATAACATAATTTAACGGATGACAAAAGCCACAAGGGCCTATCAAAGGTCATCCGTATCCATCAAGTCCCACCCATATAATGCATCCATAGGATTTTGTCAGATCATGCAGCTACAATATACAATTTAACAATCCATAGGAATGTCCAACCATGCATCTACAATATATAATTTAAAGCCTCCATAGGAGTCTGTCAAAAACAAAATCAAAATCCTCCAAAATATACAATAAAAAGAAACTGCATCCAGACTATGCAGTACAATTTTGGTCACCATATTATAGGAAGGATATTGATTTGCTTGAGTCTGTGCAGAGAAGGATGACAAAGATGATTGGTGGGCTAAGGAACTTACCTTATGGTGAAAGGCTCAGAAAACTAAATCTACATACATTGGAAAGGAGAAGAGTCAGAGGAGAATTGATTGAAGTCTTCAAATGGGTAAAAGGATATAATAAAGGGGATCTGTGTAAGGTTCTTATACTTAGTAAACATGACAGGACACGTAGCAATGGGTTTAAGCTTGATAAGTTTAGGTTTAGGAAGGAGATTGGGAGGAATTGGTTTACAAATCGTGTGGTAGATGAATGGAATAGGCTCACTAGACATGTGATAGAAGCCCCCTCTCTGGGTAGTTTTAAGAATAGATTAGATAAATATATGGATGAAGCTGCTAGATGGGACTGACTTTTTTTTATGTACATATGTATATATTTTTCTAAGGAGTGGGGAGATTATATTTTGCGGTTGCATGAATGGACATAATCCTCTGGATGCATTTTATGTATATTCTAGATTAGATCTGACGAACTCCTGTAAAGGGTGTAAAATAGGAAAATACACTTGGGAGCTTTTTATAGACCACCAGGACAGACTGATTGTATCGATGAGTTAATGATTAGGGAAATAAGTAAAGGATGCAAAGAAGATACAGTTATTCTTGGTGACTTTAATTTAACTTCTGTAGACTGGGAAAATATGATAGGAAGAGATAGAGCAAGTTGTAAGTTTATGGAGTGTTTTGAGGATAACTTTTTGATCCAATTTGTTAATAAGCCAACAATGGGTGCCAATATATTAGATCTAATTCTTTCAAATGATGATCACTTAGTTCAAGGATTGAGTGTAGGGGAATCATTGGGAAACAGTGATCATCAGATGGTTCGGTTTAATTTGCAAATAGTTAAGGGTAGAACAACGACAAACTCCACGAAAATTCCAAATTTTTATAGGGGAGATTACGATAAATTACGCAGCATGCTAAATCAGATTAGGTGGGATATAGAATTCCATGAAAAGAATACTTATGAGATGTGGGATATTTTTAAGACTATATTAAACATGGTTCAGGAACAGTGTATTCCGATGAAGTCTATTAGGAAGAAATGTAGGAAACCATTATGGTGGAACCAAGAAATAGCTAATAAAGTTTCAGAGAAAAAAAGGGCATACCAGAGATTACAAAGTGAGAGTAGTTTAGATAATTTAAACCATTATAGGTCAACCAGAAATGAACTAAATAAGATTATTAAGAAGACCAAAAGGACAGCAGAAATTAATTTAGCTAAAAATAATAATAAAGATCCTAAAAAATTCTTTAGCTATTATAGAATCAATAATCAATCTAACAGTGATAAAATAGGGCCTATTAAATATGAAGGGGTTTTGAAAGAATCTGATGAGGAAATAGTAGAGGTCCTTAATGATCATTTTGCTTCAGTATTCACAGAAGAGAAACCAGTTAGATTAATTGATGATAATTCTAGGTCAAGGGAAGTAGTGATAAATTCTATTAATATAGACAGAGAAGAAATTAAAGGGCTTATAATTCAGTTAAATACTAGTAAGGCATCTGGCCCTGACAACATTCATTCTAGGATTCTCAAAGAAGGTGTAGAAAGTATTGCAGTAGCTCTCGAGAAGATATTTATTAGATCACTAGAGTCTGGAGAAATACCAAATGATTGGAAATTGGCAAATGTAGTGCCAATTTTTAAAAAGGGAAGCAAAGAGGACCCAAATAACTTTAGACCAGTAAGCTTAACTTCTATAGTCTGTAAAATTCTTGAGAAGATGGTTAAGAAGGGAATTTCTGATCATCTAGAGAGTAGCAGGTTAATTAATGATGCTCAGCATGGTTTTAGAAAAGATAGATCGTGTTTAACTAATTTACTGGATTTTATGGATTATGTAACTAAAGAATTAGATAGGGGTGAGAAAGTTGATGTGATCTACTTAGATTTCAGCAAAGCTTTTGATAAGGTTCCACATAGAAGACTAGTTCATAAATTAAAGCTGCATGGGATATGTGGGAACGTTTTAAATTGGATAACTGAATGGCTGAAAAATAGGAAACAGAGAGTTGTACTGAATGGAGTGAGGTCAGAGTGGAGGAATGTTATTAGTGGCGTACCTCAGGGATCAGTTTTAGGCCCTTTATTATTTATAATCTATGTAAATGATCTTGGGCAAGGTGTAAATAGTAAAGTGTCAATTTTTGCTGATGACACTAAATTGGCAGCTGTAGTCAAAGAGGTTGAGGGTAGCTTTAAAGTGCAGGGTGACTTAGATAAGCTGTTAGCTTGGGCTCAGAAGTGGCAGATGACTTTTAACCTTAATAAATGCAAAGTTATTAACATGGGGAGAGATAATAGGGAATTTAGCTATGAGATGGATGGATATTGGCTTAATTCAGTTGAAGATGAGAAAGACTTAGGAGTGGTAGTAGATAGGTCACTGAAATTTTCAAAGCAGTGTATTGAGGCAAAAAATAGAGCAAATAGGGTGCTAGGTTACATTAAAAGAAATGTTAGCTACAAGAGTAAGGAGGTCATCCTTAAACTATACAACTCTTATGTCAGGCCACATTTAGAGTACTGTATACAGGCATGGTCACCACATTTTAGACATGATATAAACTTATTAGAGTCAGTACAAAGGAGGGCAACAAAAATAATACCATCCCTGAAGCACCTTGAATATGAAGATAGACTGAGGGTATTAAATATGTTTTCATTTGAAAGAAGGTGTGTGAGGGGAGATATGATTGAGCTTTTTAAAATCTTTTCTGGGATGGATAAATTAGATTTCAGCAAGTTATTTGAGTTAGAAGGTAGTAATAGAACTAGAGGCCACCACTTAAAGATTAAAAAACAGAGGTGCAGACTGGATGTTAGAAAATATTTTTTCACTAACAGAGTGGTGGATTATTGGAATAGTTTGCCACCTGAGACTGTAGACAGCCCAAACTTGAATGTTTTCAAGCGCAGATTGGATGATTATATGGGGATGGAGGGTTAATTTCTTACTTTTTAGTATGTGGATATGTTTCTTGACTCATTCCTGTGGATGCAGTTTCTTTTTATTGTATATTTTGGGGGATTTTGATTTTGTTTTTGACAGACTCCTATGGAGGCTTTAAATTATATATTGTAGATGCATGGTTGGACATTCCTATGGATTGTTAAATTGTATATTGTAGCTGCATGACCTGACAAAATCCTATGGATGCATTATATGGGTGGGATTTGATGGATACGGATGACCTTTGATAGGCCCTTGTGGCTTTTGTCATCCGTTAAATTATGTTATGTTATGTTATGTTATGTTAGGCCATGAATGGTCTTTTGCAGTCTCCTTCTTTTCCTATGTTCTTATGTTATGTTATCAAAAGCTTTGCTGAAATCTAAGTAGATCACATCAACTTTCTCACCCCTATCTAATTCTTTAGTTACATAATCCATAAAATCCAGTAAATTAGTTAAACACGATCTACCTTTTCTAAAACCATGCTGAGCATCATTAATTAACGTGCTACTCTCTAGATGATCAGAAATTCCCTTCTTAACCATCTTCTCAAGTATTTTACAGACAATAGAAGTTAAGCTTACCGGTCTAAAGTTATTTGGATCCTCTTTGCTTCCCTTTTTAAAAATTGGCACTACATTTGCAAATTTCCAATCATTTGGTATTTCTCCAGACTCTAGAGATCTAATAAATATCTTCTCAAGAGCTACTGCAATACTTTCTACACCTTCTTTGAGTATCCTAGAATGAATGTTGTCAGGGCCAGATGCCTTACTAGTATTTAACTGCATTATAAGCCCTTTAATTTCTTTTCTGTGTATATTAATAGAATTTATCACTACTTCCCTTGACCTAGAATTATCCTCAATTAATCTAACTGGTTTCTCTTCTGTGAATACTGAAGCAAAATGATCATTAAGGACCTCTACTATTTCCTCATCAGATTCTTTCAAACCCCTTCATATTTAATATGCCCTATTTTATCACTGTTAGATTTATTATTGATTCTATAATAGCTAAAGAATTTTTTAGGATCTTTATTATTATTTTTAGCTAAATTAATTTCTGCTGTCCTTTTGGTCTTCTTAATAATCTTATTTAGTTCATTTCTGGTTGACCTATAATGGTTTAAATTATCTAAACTACTCTCACTTTGTAATCTCTGGTATTCCCTTTTTTTCTCTGAAACTTCATTAGCTATTTCTTGATTCCACCATAATGGTTTCCTACATTTCTTCCTAATAGACTTCATTGGGATACACTGTTCCTGGAGGAATAATTATCTACATAAAAAACAACATTGTTTCAAGTTTAAATACTTCAATAAAGCAGGATGGAGTTGAGTCACTTTGGATAGATATTAGGTTCAGTAAAAATAGAATGGTGCATTTGGGAGCTTTTTACAGGCCACCTGGGCAGACTGATGATATGGATGAACTAATGATAAGGGAAATAAGTAAGGGATGTGAAACAGATGCAGTTATTATTGGGGACTTCAACTTAAACTCTGTGGACTGGGAAAATATGATAGGTAGGGATAGAACAAGTGGCAGGTTCATAGAATGCTTTGAGGATAATTTTTTGAATGAATTTGTTAATGAGCCAACGAGGGGGGACAATATATTAGATTTAGTACTTTCTAACAGTGATCATTTAGTTCAAGAATTGACTGTTGGGGAAGCATTGGGAAATAGTGACCATCAGATAGTTCGTTTTAACTTGGGAATTGAGAAGGGTAAAATAACTGAGAATGCTGAAAAAGTTCCAAATTTTCATAAGGGAGATTATGTAAAACTTCGAAGCTTGCTAAATTTGGTAGACTGGGATGTAGAATTCAGAGGTAAAAATGCTTATGGGATGTGGGATACTTTCAAGCATATAATAAATATAGTCCAAGAACAATGTATCCCAATGAAGGCCATTAGGAACAAAAGTAGGAAACCATTATGGTGGAATCAGGAGATAGCTAGAAAAATTTCAGAGAAGAATAGAGCATACAAAAAATTACAGGTACAAAATAATATTCAAAATTTAAGTGATTATAGAATGGCTAGGAATGAGTTAAATAAGATTATAAAGAAGAACAAAAGGGGGTCAGAAATTAAATTAGCTCAGGATAGCAACAAAGATCCTAGAAAGTTCTTTAGTTACTATAAAATTAATAACAAGTCTGGCAGAGTTAAAATAGGACCTATCAAATATGAAGCGGTTGTGAGAGAAATTGATGAGGAAATAGTTGAGGAACTAAATGGTCATTTGGCATCAGTATTTACAAAGGAGAAACTAAATAGTCTTATGTATAGTACTCATGGGTCAGGGAAAGAGGTGTTTACTACCATTAGTGTGGATCGGAGGATGATAAAAGGACTAATAGGTGAGTTAGATACTACCAAGGCCTCCGGCCCTGATAATATTCATTCTAGGATACTTAAAGAAGGTGTAGAAAGTATCTCAATAGCTCTGGAGAAGTTATATACTAGGTCACTGGAATATGGAGAAATACCCGATGATTGGAAGAGAGCGAATGTAGTCCCCATTTTCAAGAAGGGTATAAAGAGGATCCAAATAACTTTAGACCAGTTAGCTTAACTCCTGTAGTGTTTAAAATTCTTGAGAAAATAGTTAAAAAAGGCATTTGCCAACATCTAGAGAGGGAGGGGTTAATCAGCGATGCTCAGCATGGGTTTAGATCAGGTAGATCATGTTTGACTAACTTACTAGACCTTCTGGAGTTTGTAACAGATCAAGTAGATAAGGGAGAGAATGTAGATATAATTTACTTAGATTTACTTTACTTAGTAAAGCATTTGATAAGGTACCACATAGGAGACTAGTTCATAAATTAAAAATGATTGGGATATGTGGGGGTGTTTCAAATTGGATAGCTGAGTGGCTGAAAGATAGGAAGCAAAGGGTAGTGCTAAATATGGTAAAGTCAGAGTGGAGGGATGTTATCAGTGGGGTTCCTCAGGGATCAGTTCTCGGTCCATTATTATTTGTCATCTATATAAACGATCTTGGGGAGGCAGTTAATAATAAAGTGTCAATTTTTGCGGATGATACCAAATTAGCAGCTGTAGTTAAAGATATTGATGATAATTTTAAAGTGCAGGGGGATTTAACTAAATTGTTATCCTGGGCACATAAGTGGCAAATGACTTTCAACCTTGATAAGTGCAAAGTTATTAACATGGGAAAAGATAATAGAGAATTTAACTATGAAATGGGTGGGCATTGGCTGAGCTCAGTAGAGGATGAGAAAGATCTAGAAGTAGTAATAGATAAGTCATTAAGGTTTTCTAAGCAGTGTATTGAAGCAAGAAATAGGGCAAATAGAGTGCTGGGTTTTATTAAGAGAAATGTCAGTTACAAAAGTAAGGAGGTTGTTCTTAAACTCTATAACTCTTATGTTAGGCCACATCTAGAGTACTGTATACAGGCATGGTCCCCACATTTTAGACACGATATTAACCTTCTTGAGTCAGTGCAACAGAGGGCAACAAAGATTATTCCTTCCCTGAGGCACCTTGAATATATAGATAGACTGAGGGTATTAAATATGTTCTCGTTCGAAAGGAGGTGTGTGAGAGGGGATATGATTGAGCTCTTTAAAATTTTTTCCGGGATAGATAAAGTGGATGTTAGCAAGTTTTTTGAGTTGATGATGCAAATCGGACTAGAGGTTACCACTTGAAAATTAAAAAGCAAGGGTGTAGGTTGGATTTAAGAAAATATTTTTTCACCAATAGAGTGGTAGACTTCTGGAACAAATGGCCGCAGAGGGTAGTAGTTAGTCCAAATTTAAGAGTAGGTTGGATGAGTTTATGGGGAGGGAAGGTTGTGATGGTTCCTATGTTTTGTATATATTAATATTGTTTGTATATATCTATAGCTGCATGATTTAGTTCTTGACAAGCCTTGATTGGTGATACCCTTTTTTCTGGATGCAATCCTCTGGACTCGCATGGCGAGCCCAACCTCCCCCAATAAGTCCTCGAAGGCGACAGCGCCTTCAGCGCTTTGTCCGGGTAGCAGCACCCGGGGTTCTGCCCCTGGGAAGCGTACGGCCATTCCCGTGAGGGTCTTCAATTCGAGGAGGGCCCCCGCGTCTCCTCCGAGCTAGGCCTGGAGGGCATATTCCTTCCATGGAATTGCCGTGGACTCCGGGCCAACTGGGAGGAGCTGCGGAGGCTCGTCTCGTCACGTTCCCAGTTAGCTATTTTTTTGCAGGAGACCATGCTAGGTGCGTGCCCCCTCCCTGCCCTCCCGGGGTATAAGGGTCTTGCGACCCCACCACCGCGGGATGGCCGGGCTGCGGGATGCGCAGTTTACACCCGGCATGATGTCTCCATTCTTCCTTTCTCTTTAGATACCTCCTTTCAGGCAGTGGCTGTGCAGCTGCACCTGGATACGAGGTATACTATCATTTCTGCGTACATTCTACCGTCAGCTGACTTCGACGTGGGGGACTTTCTGCCGCGTCGTGGCACGGTTGCCGAGGCCCTATCTCTTGCTTGAAGATCTGAACGGCAGGCATCCTCTCTGGGGAGATTACTCCATAAATCCCAGGGGACAAGTCCTTGCCGATCTGATCGAAGAGCTTGAGATGGGTGTCCTAAACGTGGATGAGTTTAAGCAATTACTGTCCGAGAACCGCTTCATTTTCTTGCCTTGACCTATCTTTGTGCTCTTCGGATGCACAGCCTGATTTTGATTGGGGGGTGGTCGATGACCTCCATGGTAGTGATCACTTTCCCATTCAAATATCATTTTCAGGGCAACTGCCGCCTGAGAGACCACCTCGGTGGTGCTTGGCGCGGGCGCGGTAGCCTGCATTTCCGGAAATGACTGAATTCTCTATCTCAGTCGAGGAGTTTAGGTCGGTAGATGAGGCCGTTGAGCTCTTCTCCTGCAACCTCATCGCCGTGGGCCTGACTACTATTCCTAGGACGTCTGGCCGTTTTGCACGCCGACCACTCCCATGGTGGTCGGCCGAGTGTGAGACGGCCCTCAAACCGAAGCGTTATGCCTACATGCGCTATAAGCGCCGCCCGAACGATTTCACTGTCTCTGAATTTCGTCGGGCTAGGGCTAGGTTCCGGTATATTTCGAAGCACGCCCGCCGCTCTTCTTGGCGGGCATACGTGTCTTCACTTAACGGGAAGACCCCTTTAGCTGAGGTGTGGAAGCGAGTCAAAAGGATTCGGGGCAAGTTCTCGCAGGACCCCCCTCCCGTTCTCCAGGAGAATGGGACCGCAATCTCAGACCCCGCGTCCGTGGCGGAATCCTTAGCGACCGCTTTTTCCGCATTCTCTAGCCGTGATGCTGCTCCGCCAGCATTCAATGCACGTCGTGATGTCGCGGAAGGCCGCCGGCTGGACTTTACCTCGAGAGGCGGAGAACCCTTCAACGACAAGTTTACTGTGAGTGAGTTGCGTTCCGCTCTCGCTTCGTGCCCGGACACTGCCCATGGTGAGCGAGGCATGGCCTTTCTGTTAGATTTGTTCAACAGGATCTGGGTGGAAGGTCTTCTGCCAGACTCCTGGCGAATCGCTACTGTGCTCGCCTTTCGCAAACCGGGGAGAGATCACTCTACTCCGACCGGTTTCCGCCCAATCTCTCTAACCTCTTGCGTGTGCAAGTTGATGGAGAAATTGGTAAATGTTAGATTAGCCTTTTTCCTGGACATCGGAGGCCATCTGTCTTCCGCACAGTGCGGCTTCCGTAAGTTCCACTCCACGTCGGATGCTCCGCTCCGACTGGAAAATGCCGTCTGCGAGGCTTTCCTTCGTAGACAGCACTACGCCACGGTCTTTTTCGATCTGGAGAAGGCCTATGATACCGCATGGCGATACGGTATCATGGAGACTCTCCACACGATGGGGGCGAGGGGACGCCTCCCAATGTTTATATCTGAATTTTTGCGAGATCGTCGATTCCGCGTACGGGTGGGGGGAGCTCTCTCCGGCCCAAAGGAGCAGGAAGTTGGTGTCCCGCAGGGAAGTGTCCTCAGTGTCACACTCTTTGCCCTGAGCATCAACGGCATCACCTCGGTGCTGCCGGAAGATGTTCTCGCTACGCTCTACGTGGATGACCTTTCGATCTCTTTTGGCGCGGCCTAGATGCCAACTCTGGAGCGTCGAATCCAACAGGCATTGAACCGCCTCTCTCGCTATGCTGAAGTGCACAGGTTTCGGTTTTCTTTGGCCAAGACTAAGGTGGTGCACTTCTGCCGCCATCCACGGCTCCACCCCGACCCAGATTTGTTTCTTAATGGGGTGCGCCTGGATGTGGTGGAGTCGCACCGTTTCCTTGGTCTTGTATTCGACCGACGCCTCACCTGGGAGGCTCATATTCGCAGCCTTAGGGTCTCTTGTACCCGCGCCATGGACATTCTCCGTTCCGTGATGTTCAGCGCTTGAGGCGCTGATAGGGCTACTGCCTTACTTTTTTATCGATCCTTTGTTCGCTCGAAGCTCGACTACGGATGCGAGTTTTATGCATCCGCAGCCGAGCGTTTATTGCGGAAGGTGGATTCGATCCACCACACCGGCCTTCGCCTTGCGACCGGTGCCTTCCGCACTTCCCCCATTGAGAGCCTGTTGGTCGATGCTGGGGAGATGCCACTCGCTCTGCGCCGCGTGCAGTGCATCACTCGCCTGTACGCGCGAGCCCAGCGCCTCCCTCAGTCGCCAACAGCTCTCACTGCATCCGCAGCTGATCTCGATGGTGCCTATGCCGCCGAGAGACGCCAGTCATACCCTAAGCCCTTTGGGTGTGGGGCCAGGAAACTCCTTCGAGAGGTAGATATAGCTCTCGGGCCGGTTGCGCCCCTGGTTCTGCCCAGGACGCCACCCTGGAGGGTACCACATTTGGCTATTTGTCGCCACGCCTCTGCTCCCAAAGCTTGTACTGCGCCGGGAGTATTGCGTTCGACCTTTTTGGAGCACACATCTTGTCATGCTGGAACCGTGCCAGTGTATACGGATGGCTCCAAGTCCCAAGAGGGGGTCGGCTTCCACGCCGTATCCCCTCTGTTTGAAGTCAGCGGGGCTCTACCAGGCGCTGCGTCTGTCTTCACGGCCGAGCTGGTGGCAATACACCACTCGGTACGGGAGATTACGCGACGTGCCCGGTTCGGAGACCGGATTGTGATCTATAGCGACTCACAAAGCGCCCTGAGTGCTCTCGGGGCATTGGAATCTCCGCATCCCCTAGTTCACGATATCCGTGACGCCACGGTTTTGGCGAGCCGGGCAGATGTCGAGATTATCTTCTGCTGGGTTCCTGGACATGTGGGAATTGCGGGGAATGAGGGCGCCAAAGAGTCCGCGAGGACTCTGCGACCGGACCAGCGTTTCGCTCTTCCTCACACCGACTACATGGCAGGAATACGGGCAGCTCTTCGGACTGCTTGGCAAAGAAGATGGGAGACGGTGGAAGGGAACTTAAAGTTGCGTGCCATTGCGCCGCGACTGTTCCCATGGACCTATCCCCCAATGCCGCGGCGGCTTCAGGTTGCTTTCTGTCATCTCCGAATCGGACACACTTGTGTGACGCATCGCTATCTGATGGAGCGCTCGCCTGCGCCCTATTGCAACGACTGCGTCGTCCCCCAGACTGTTCGGCACATTCTTGTCGAATGTCCCAGTCTGGGCGATCTTCGCGCACGATACCTCTCCCAGTACCGGGATGGGCGGGGTCGCTACCGCCTGTCCCATGTGCTCAGTTCAGATTCGTGCACATTGACTTGTGGACTTGTTGACTTCTTGGGGGAGGCCGGCCTTCTCCCTATTATTTAAGCAAGGTTTTTTTGTTTTGTTTTTTTTTTCCTCTTTAATTTTATTTTAAAGTAGCCTAGAACTAGGCCAGTTTTAATGCGGCGACTAATGCCCAAGTAGGCAGTCGCCAGATGAGCTCTTAAAAAAAAAAAAAATAAATAAAATGTTTCATTCCTAATATTTGTAAGGAATGGAATGAACTACCAGAAGAATGTGTATCAGCATCGAATATTACGTCATTTAAATCTAAAGTAAATAAATTTGTTGTTTAATCAGTGATGAATCGACATTTTTAACTTGGCTGTCCAAATAGGATGGACCCTAAATATACAAGGAAAACAATGAAACACCCCTCCAAGTGTGATGGTTTGGGGTTGTTTCAGTAGTAAAGGGAGAGGAAGCCTGTACTTCCTTCCTAAAAACACAACCATGAATGGTGCACGGTATTTAGCAATGCTTCAGGAAAAACTTCCAAACACCATTGCAATCCATGAGACTGAAACGTTCATACATGATGGTGCACCATGTCACAAGGCCAAAATTGTTACAAAATGGCTTAATGACAATAATTACAGAATTATGGGATGGCCTGGTAATAGCCTGGATCTCAAAAATTTATGGTATATCATAAAAAGTAAGCTTGAATGCCCTAATACTGGCTCAGTCAACAAGTTACCAGAAGCCATAAAAAATATATGGTGTAAGGAAATATCCGTGGATCTTTGTCAAAACATGATCAAATCTATGCCAAAATGTCTAAAGAATGTCATCAAAGCTAAGGGACAGATGATGAAATACTAATGTATTGGGTAAGTCTGCATTAAACTTGGTTTCTTAAGTGAGGATTGCGATATTCGATGGTGTCTGCAAACTTTTGGCAGGCATGGTTCTTTCATATCATTGGCAAATGTCTTGTACTTGTAATAAATGAAAGTCCATCAACCACAAAGTTTATATCACTAAGAAACAATAGTCTCTAAAACAGATCCCAGAGGGACACCACTACATACTGGAGCACTTTCTGAGCTGCCAACATCAACATGCCACCCAAGCATTCACTAATCTACTTCCCTTCAGTGAGGAAGTTGTCCCCCAGGTCAGTCCATAGGTCCCTTAGGGATGTTATAGTGTGTGCGAGTGTGAGATCAGGGCAATCAAGGTGTTTTTGTTTTTTTGTCTTCTGGGGCTCGATTGCACTTAGTGTATGTTTGTAGGAGCATTATTCTACATTTGTATTGTTGTAGTATGGGTCCAGTGCCATTTTGGCAAGTGGCCAGGCCAAGATCAACACATCTGGCCCAAGGCATCCAGTTTATAGTTGAGGTAAGAGTACTGTGTTTTCTATGGAGGTAGTTCCCTGAGGAGAGGATGTGTAGGGATTGCTTATTTTAGGATATGGTTATGCACGGCAGTGCATAGGTGTTCATGAAATGTGGACTGTGTGAATGTTTTATTAAGGTATGGTTTGGGGAAGGGGGGGATTATTGAGCTAGGCTTGGAACTAGGATACGGGGAGGGGGGGGTATGGATCATGGTGGTTGGAATGGGGTGAGTTCTGTGCTCTGCTGAAGTGTTGGGTTCCTATAATGTCTAGGTGTTAGTGATATGGATGTTTGAGTGTGGCAGTGAATCTATGAATGAAGATGGCTTCTCCTTTTCAGCTCCTTGGTACCGGCTATCAATCGACATCTGACTTTGAGATATGGCAGAAAAAAGACGGGGAACCAGCCCTTAGTTGATGCCATCAGCAATTGAAAAGGGTTGTCCTGAATTGGCAGTCATTGAGAGCGGCATCCCAATCTCCACTGCAGTGGTTGGAACTCACGTGGAACACTCTGCGAGTCTCAGAGCACTAAGGAATTCCAAGAAGAAAGCGTGCACGCCTCCCTTTCCCTCTTCCTTTTCTCCCACTTTTTTGCACATTACTGGTACCAAATATTAGATAGACTGCCGCAACTGGATTCTGTGTATATAGTTTTATGGTATGCACCATATTTTTTGCATATAACTTAAGTGTATTTCTGCATTGGCCAATATATATATATCTTGTAAGGCCTCCATATATATTTAGTGGATTTGCTTTGGTGTGTATATATATTGAGGTATGATCTCTCTCTTCAAGTTGGTCGATATATGTTGTAAGGCTGTATATATAATTTTGGGGTTATAATTGCAATCAATTGTGGTTTGTCTTTTTCTTCTTTTTTTTCAATATTTAATGTTTTTCCTAGGCATAAATAAGTAATTATTAGATTACCCCCTCATTATCATTCCCTCAAATACCCAGGTGGCTCTGTTAGCATAGCAGGTGATGTGACTGCAGAGTTCTAGAATGTGTTGCCACAATGTGAGTGTCGAGCATGATGCTAGGAGGGGGGGAGTTTTGTTCAGGGGGAGGACTTGTCCATTTAATTGTAGGGTGTGTGTTTGATTCATGATTGCTGGGGGTGAATAGTGTTATTGATAATTTGGATGTGGATGCTGTCATTCGGTTTTGTGTAATCCATTGTCCCAATGTATTATTGGAGTATTCTGATAACATTGGCAATGCTATGGTGTTGTGCTGTGATAGAGATGTCATCTGTGTAAGTGTTCATGCAGATGATTGGTGATTGAGTTTGTGGTATATCATAAATGAAGAGGTTGAAGAGTAGGGGAGTGAATGGTATTGAGGATCTGCCTTTGATCCATTCCCTGGTCTTTGATCAGATCCAGGAAAGTAATGAACCACCAAAGCTTCAGCCTAAGGATATTGTAACAAGATTGAATGTGTTAGATAAACCAGTATTAAGTCTACCATTTATTATATGATAATAGAAATTGATCTTCAACCAAGTGACCTGCTCTGAAAATAAACTGATTTGGAAACAGTAGGTAATTTTCTTTGTGGAATGACTAAAGTGTATTTACTATTCTTTCTAAGCACCTACAGGTTACAGAAGTCAAGTTTATTGGTCTATAATTAAGGGGAGAGGAATGAAGGCCATTTTCAAAGATGTTAATGGTTAGAAAGTACCTCCACAGTGAGGGAAGGACTCCTTATTGTCTTGACTTTTGGAAGAGGCAAAGCAGAAGATATACGAAAGAATAACCAATCCTTTAGCACACCTGGGTAGAGATTATATGGTCCTCGTAAAATTTTGGCAACTTCCTCTTGGTTAAAATCAAATCATGAAGTCTCCCAATGAAATTGTTCATGGTCAACAGGATCTTCAGAACTATCAGTTATGAACACTGAAGAGTAAGTGGAAACAAAAAGCTATGCCATTTCTCTAATGGTAGAATGCAGTTCTCTTCAAGGGCTTTTTTTAATGGGGTGACTACCCACTATTTTGCTCCTAATGTATGCATTAAATAGCTTTGGCTCTTAGTTATTCATAAGAATGCTGTACATTTTTAAGTAGCATGCACATGACTCTTTTAAGTTATTATAATGGTCGGTCAGATAGTAACCATTTTACTTTTCAATGAGTGTTTGAAAATTTTGAATGTCGTAAGGTCAGATGATATGTTTGTTAATTTTTTTTTTTTTTTAAAGATTATTGAAATAATTGTGAGCATGCGACTTAGGTCTGTTGACCTTGTTGTGATATGTATGGGAAAATTTATTGTCAAACTTGATATCCAAGAATTCAGATATGGCATTAACGGGCTATTTGAGAATTCCTTCCATGGGATTGGCTCATTTTAAAATTTGCCCAAGAACTGCATCGCCATAAAGTTCTAGGGAGTTCAATCTGGCTTACAGTTTCCCAACCAGTCTTAAATCCATTTGAATACATTGCCCCCCTCCCCTCTCTCCTCCCTTTATATTTGCTTTTAGCTTTATCAAGTCTTTCATGAAAATATCAAGTAAATTATTGACCAAAATATTCTATAATCCTCCAACAATGGATTATTTTAATTGGTTTAGTTATAATTTAATGTTATTTTATAAAGTTCACAACCAATTGGAAAGTTTTTCTATTTGCAGATGAATTTTGAAGAAAATTTAGACTTTTCTGAAGTTAATAGGCTTGGAGGAATATCTGTGTCAAAAATTAAGCAAAATAAAAAGTTGTTTCTCATTAGGATGCCCGCAGATCTGGTAATTATTCATTAATTCCTTTCTGAGAGTTTGTCTGAATTCTTTTCTTCGTGTGTACTTAATCATACTTTTTATATAATAATAATCTTAACCCTTTGCGCACGAAGTTGTGTCACACTGGCAGTGCACATAATAGTTTTTGTGCATCATTTAAAAATATGTTTTAGAATGGAAAAGTTAGTAAGTTACAATGTTTATTGTTAATAATATATATTTAACTTAAAATTAATAGCCCCATAGTTGCATATTTAAACTTACCTTTAATTAACTTCATCAGGCTGACAAGGTAATCTAGACCAATAGAGGTTGATCTCACTATATTTGCATTGGCCTGTATAAAAGATTCAAGAAATGTATATATGTCATCATTCACATCTTTCCACTTTAGATTATTTACTACTACCTTTTTATCCGGATTCTCTTGCAAAAAATTGTTTGCCTTGTCATTTATGCACCTTACTAAACAGGCTATCACATCATCAGTTATAAACTTTTTTACAATTTAGCGCAGGATTTACACCACTGAAATTACACACTATCTCAGGAAGAGGGTTAGGCCTACAATCACTGAAAATATCAGCACTTCTTTTCCAAGAATCACATAGGATGGCACTGTCATCTCCATGCCCAGAAAAATCAAAATCATCACTCATTACTATCTATTGTTTCATTATCACTTTTCATGGGTTCATAATCACCATCACTATTTTCTGAATCACTAACAGAGATTGTAACTATAAATAAACAAACGGGAAATAAAGTACTGAAATGCCACAATTGAAAACCATTGATCATAATTCCGCTACTACAGATTAGGTAATCCCTGAGCTAATACATTGGGACATTCTAAACTCCACCCACCTCTTTTCTGATTGGTTGATTTCAGTTACTTCAATTTGAGACACTAAACACTTCAGAGTTTCATGTGAAATTATATAAGCCACACCAGATTTTATTATAACACGATTAGTGTACTTTCTAATATGACAAATGTGCGTTTGTCATCGCAGCGCGCCATGGCAAACTTATGACTATCGCACATTTGTTATCGTAGGGAAGGGGTTAATATAAAACAGGATTTTAAAATTCTTCATGGGTGATTCTTTTATAAAGTGTGATTTTGATTTGAAATAACCAAAACGGACCTATGTTAGTAAAATAGTTTATTTTGGTGGCTATTATTATTAAATAATAGAAGCTATTTTGAAAAGATGACTTTAATATTCACATTTAATAAAAAGATCTCTTTTGCAGATAGAGCCTAGTGATCTTATTAATAAAGAAATCACATTAGGGAAAAAGAAAAGTAAAATAAAGTTGAATGATGAATTGTATCATATATCATCACAAAGTGCTCAATCCCTTAAGACTTCTTGCTTGCTTATACCAGAATCTTCAAGTGGCACTCTTAGACCAGGTTTGTGTACACATACATGTGGACTATCTGACTTTTTGGAGGAGGCTGGCCTCCTCCATTTTATTTGATTGTTTGATGTTGGTTGTATGATCCCCTGCAGCAGGAAGAAGGCACGGCACATTCTCCCTGTGTGAGTGCAAATTAGGGAGGCCCCGTCCCGGGGTTGTATTGAACTCTATGATGGTATGTGGGAAAGTATTGGTACACTTTGCCCTTGTCCCCACTCAGCACTACTTTATCTTTCTATTCAAATTATTATTGTTATCATTCCTATAATTATTTAGTAGTATTATTTAATAACTTATATTGTTATTAGTATTTACGAGGCATGGTCAATAAGTTTTGCAATTCGGATATGAGGAAAAGTGTTTTATTATTTTTCGATATAACTACCCTTAACTTCAATGCACTTGCGCCACTTGTCCCTGAGGCTTCAAATTCCCGACAACCAGAAATCTCCGGACTGCTGTTCAATCCACTCCTGGACGGCGAGCTAGACATCTTCATCTTCCCCAAACCGGCGTCCAGGCAGTGCAGCCTTGAGCTGGCGGAATAAAAAGTAGTCGCTAGGGGCCAGATCTGGACTGTAGGGGGGATAGTTGAGCTCCTTGAATCCACACTCGCGCAGGCCAGCTTGTGCAACTCTGGCCTTGTGGACTTTGACGATGTTAAAGTCGATGATGGGGTGCGAGGTTTCTAGGGACACAACACGCAGAGACCTTGGTCATGGCCAAATTGTCGTGGATGATGTTGATAACGCTTCCATGTGATATTCCAAGTTCTCGCTCGATTTCTTCGACCTTCACCCGCCGATTTTCTAGGATCATCCTCTCCACACAGGCCACATTGTCCTTGTTGGTCACGTCTGATGGGCGTCCTGGACGGGGTTCATCTTCAAGGGACTCACGACCATGGCGGAACTCCGTATTCCAGCTAGCAATGGTTGCATAGGAAGGGGCAGTGTCGGTGTACACTGCAACCATGCATTCTTGCCTTCGTTGGTCAAAAATTTGATCACTGCACAGTGCTTAACCTTCTCCATTGTTGAAAAATTTGTGACTGGCGATCTGCGATCAGCTACTGCTTCTTAAACAGACAAGGCAGGAGCGTGCGGCTGCAGGTCCTGACTTGTCATAACTTGTCCTAACACCCTTCCTCTGTTTTGTCCTACCAATTCGCAAAACTTAATGACCACCACTCGTATGATATATTATTGTATTATAATTATTTATTATTATTTAATATGATTTTTATATTAGTATTTATTATGATACTATTATTTATCATTATTATTATTATGTATTATAATTATTATGATTAGCATGTTATTAATATTATTTATTATAAGTATTATTATTATTATCATTACGGCTCTCCATTCAACATTTTGTCCCTGCACTTTGCATCAAGATTGTTTCCACCTTTATAGAGTTCACTCCAGTAGCCATGGTGCCTTAACATAACATAACATAATTTCACGGATGACAAAAGCCACAAGGGCCTATCAAAGGTCATCCGCATCTGTCAAAACCCACCCACAAAAAGCACCATCACCAGGAAAAGACAAAATCAAAGTCCCCCACAATATAATATAACAGATGACAAAAGCCACAAGGGCTCATCATAGGTCATCCGAGTCAAACAGCCTCTTTTTAAGGCACCCAAACTCTTAGGAAAACTACATCCAGAGGATTGCGTCCAGAAACAAGGGTATCACCAATCAAGGCTTGTCAAGAACTAAATCATGCAGCTATAGATATATACAAACAATATTAATATATACAAAACTTAGGGACCATCACACCTTCCCTCCCCATAAACTCATCCAACCTACTCTTAAATACATTTAGATTTGGACTACCTACTACCCTCCGTGGCAATTTGTTCCAGAAGTCTACCACTCTATTGGTGAAAAAATATTTTCTTAAATCCAACCTACACCCTTGCTTTTTAATTTTCAAGTGATGACCTCTAGTCCAATTTCCATCATCTAACTCAAAAAACTTGCTAACATCCATTTTATCTATCCCGGAAATTTTTTTAAAGAGCTCAATCATATCCCCTCTCAGACACCTCCTTTCGAACGAGAACATATTTAATACCCTCAGTCTATCTATATATTTAAGGTGCCTCAGGGAAGGAATAATCTTTGTTGCCCTCCATGCACTGACTCTAGAAGGTTAATATCGTGTCTAAAATGTTGGGACCATGCCTGTATACAGTACTCTTAGATGTGGCCTAACATAAGAGTTATAGAGTTTAAGAATAACCTCCTTACTTTTGTAACTGACATCTCTCTTAATGAAACCCAGCACTCTATTTGCCCTATTTCTTGCTTCAATACACTGCTTAGAAAACCTTAATGACTTATCTATTACTACTCCTAGATCTTTCTCATCTTCTACTGAGCTCACCCAATGCCCACCCATTTCATAGTTAAATTCTCTTATCTTTTCCCATGTTAATAACTTTGCACTTATCAAGGTTGAAAGTCATTTGCCTCTTATGTGCCTAGGATAACAATTTATTTAAATCCCCCTGCACTTTAAAATTATCATCAATATCTTTAACTACAGCTGCTAATTTGGTATCATCCGCAAAAATTGACACTTTATTATTAACTGCCTCCCCAAGATCGTTTATATAGATGACAAATAATAATGGACCGAGAACTGATCCCTGAGGAACCCCACTGATAACATCCCTCCACTCTGACTTTACCATATTTAGCACTACCCTTTGCTTCCTATCTTTCAGCCACTCAGCTATCCAATTTGAAACACCCCCACATATCCCAATCATTTTTAATTTATGAACTAGTCTCCTATGTGGTACCTTATCAAATGCTTTACTAAAATCTAAGTAAATTATATCTACATTCTCTCCCTTATCTACTTGATCTGTTACAAACTCCAGAAAGTCTAGTAAATTAGTCAAACATGATCTACCTGATCTAAACCCATGCTGAGCATTGCTTATTAACCCCTCCCTCTCTAGATGTTGGCAAATCCCTTTTTTAACTATTTTCTCAAGAATTTTACAGACTACAGGAGTTAGGCTAACCGGTCTAAAGTTATTTGTATCCTCTTTACTACCCTGCTTGAAAATGGGGACTACATTGGTTCTCTTCCAATCATCGGGTATTTCTCCATATTCCAGTGACCTAGTATATAACTTCTCCAGAGCTATTGAGATACTTTCTACCCCTTCTTTGAGTATCCTAGAATGAATATTATCAGGGTCAGAGGCCTTGGTAGTATCTAACTCACCTATTAGTCCTTTTATCGTCCTCCGATCCACACTAATGGTAGTAAACACCTCTTTCCCTGACCCATGAGTACTATACATAAGACTATTTAGTTTCTCCTTTGTAAATACTGATGCAAAATGACCATTTAGTACCTCAACTATTTCCTCATCAGTTTCTCTCACAACCCCTTCATATTTGATAGGTCCTATTTTAACTCTGCCAGACTTGTTATTAATTTTATAGTAACTAAAGAACTTTCTAGGATCTTTGTTGCTATCCTGAGCTAATTTAATTTCTGACCCCCTTTTGTTCTTCTTTATAATCTTATTTAACTCATTCCTAGCCATTCTATAATCACTTAAATTTTGAATATTATTTTCTACCTTTAATTTTTTTATATGCCCTTTTCTTCTCTGAAAATTTTCTAGCTATCTCCTGATTCCACCATAATGGTTTCCTACTTTTGTTCCTAATGGCCTTCATTGGGATACATTGTTCTTGGACTACATTTTTTATATGCTGGAAAGTATCCCACATCCCATAAGCATTTTTACCTCTGAATTCTACATCCCAGTCTACAAAATTTATCAAGATTCAGAGTTTTACATAATCTTCCTTATGAAAATTTGGAACTTTTACAGCATTCTCGGTTATTTTACCCTTCTCAATTCCCAAGTTAAAATGAACTATCTGATGGTCGCTATTTCCCAATGCTTTCCCAACAGTCAATTCTTGAACTAAATGATCACTGTTAGAAAGTACTAAATCTAATATATTGTCTCCCCTCGTTGGCTCATTAACAAATTCATTCAAAAAATTATCCTCAAAGCATTCTATGAACCTGCCACCTGTTCTATCCCTACCTATCATATTTTTCCAGTCCACAGAGTTTAAGTTGAAGTCCCCAATAATAACTGCATCTGTTTCACATCCCTTACTTATTTCCCTTATCATTAGTTCATCCATATCATCAGTCTGCCCAGGTGGCCTGTAAAAAGCTCCCAAATGCACCATTCTATTTTTACTGAACCTAATATCTATCCAAAGTGACTCAACTCCATCCTGCTTTATTGAAGTATTTAAACTTGAAATAATGTTGTTTTTTATATAGATAATTATTCCTCCACCAATCCTACCTATCCTTTGACTAATGTACATATTATAGCTCTGTAAATCAAATTCACTTATAGTGTCACTAAATTCTATTTCATTAACCCATGATTCAGTAACACATAATATATCTATATCCTCATTGCTAATATAACTAAATAGCTCATCCTTCTTGTTTCTAAGACTACAAGCATTTGTATAGAAACAAATTATCCCCCCTATCCCTGAAGCACCTCTTGAAACTTGAATGACCTCACCTCTATCGCCTTGGAACCTATTTCTGTTATCTGCCAAGTCCATTCTACTTTCAATACTATAATGTCCTCTCATAATTCCCTCACCACTATTAGTATCTAGTTTCCTGCCCGCAAAGACCTAATTTCACGATCCTACTCCTCCCACAACACATCTACCCCCTCCTACTCAAATGCAATCCATCCATCGCATACATTTCTTTCATTCCTACAAACCTATCCCACACATCCACAAACATGACACTTTCCATCTCACACATCCTCCTCACATAATCATTCAGCCCAATCGTACGAGACATCCATTCTACCCCAACATCCATTCTTGGAAGCACACCTGTCATAACACCTTTCATTCTACTTTCTTTCACCTTTTCAATCAACCTCTTGTACCTCTCACGTAACTCACATGCACCCACTTTCTTCACATCATTCACTCCTACATGTGTAATCACAACCGCATCCCTTGCACAGCCAGACACCAGCTCCTCATACCTATCAGACAGATCTCTTACTCCAGCACCCGGCAAACACACCTTCAAACCATTCAATTTACTTGCATTCAACTTACTATCTAAATATCTAACTCGCGAATCACCCATCACAAGCACTTCAGTCAGACTCCTATTCCTAACCCCCACAGACCTAACTCCATCCCCACTCCTATTCTCATTCAAACTACCAGTCACTCTACCTCCACCCCCATTAGTCATATCACTTCCAGTTACTTCCTGGCAGCACCGAATACCAGGGTATGATAAAAATGTGATGGTCAGCAACCCTACTTGTTAGTGGACCTGCCTATCTCTACTTCTCTTTATTCCATACCCTCCTACCCCTTTCCACACTTGTTCTCCTATCCAGACAGGTTCTGGCTGTCTGGCACACTTTTGTCCTCTTCTGAGCTTTAGTCAATTGGCAGTGTATACCGAGAGGTTCCTACCTATACTGTGAAGGCCAAAATCCTGCTGGCTAGTCCAAGTATTAGGTCCGGGTGTGCTGGATCATTGACTCTGCTCATCTTCCTTCAGGATTGGTACCATGCTATATGGTCAAAGTTCCAGACGATTTTGCCTAAATGGGGGCCAGGTTGGCAAAGCCCATCAATGCCAGACCTGGATTGAGTATGTATAAATGATCATATTCTTGAATTTATGATTCTTTGTAGACTTTTCTCTTAACTTCTTGACTCCTAGGGAAGTCATAGTATCTACTTTTCATGAGGCCCCTTTTTTTAATTCTGATGGCAAAGGTGTTTTCCCTTTGCTATCTTTGGAGTCACCCATGGATGACTCCCATCTTTCGATAAATTGCAATTCCCCCTATTCTATCACAGAGGACTGCAAAGAGAGTATGCAGGGCAGCCCAAAATTGACCACTCCCTAGTGGGAGTGACCCAATAGGGCCAACCCCCTTAGGGGGCAAGGAAAAGCGAGACATGTCAGGTTGTGCTCCCTGAGGTCCAGCAATCATGCATCTTGGTATTGCGGTGGGTCAGCCTGACTGACTGCCTCCCTCTCTTTCCCAATGAAGCTCAGTTCGCCACCCAGAGACTTGACTGTCACAGAAGATACCACAAATGGAATCTGTAATCCCCTCCCCCTCCTCTGAGATGTTATAGTCTGGGAGGTGACCCAGCCTCAGGTGGGTGGCAGTTTCTTCCATGGGGTCAAATCCAGGTTTGGTACTGAACACTGTGGCACACTGTGGCATGGTTGCTGAGGCCCTTTCTACTCCTCAGATTTGAACAGTAAACACCCCCTGGTAAGACTACTTGATCAGTTCCTCGATGATCTGGAGATAGGTGTCCTAAATATGGATGAGTTTACGCATTACTGCTTGAGAACCACTTCATTTTCCTGTTTTGATTTATCTCTGTCCTCTGGATGCACAGCCTGATTTTGGGTGGGAGGAAGTTGATGACCTCCATGGTAGTAATCACTTTCCCATTCAAATATCATTTTCTGGACCGCTGCTGCCTAAGAGACCTCCCCCTTCCCCTGCGGTGCTTGACGTGGGTGTGGTGGTTAGCATTTCAGGAAATGACTGATTTCACTGTACTAGTTGAGGAATTTAGGTCAGTGGAATAGGCAGTTGAGTTTTCCAGTAACCTCATCACCCTGGTTCTAGCTCCTATTCCTACAAAGCATCCATTTTGCACCCTGACCGCCTCCACAGTGGTAAGCCGATTCTGAGAGGGCCCTCAAACATTATAAGCACCGCATGCAGAATTTCACATGGTTCGGGTATGTTTCAAAGCACACACACCACTCTTCATGGCTGGGCATACACATCTAAAATTAATGGCAAGACCCTGCTAACAGAGGTGTGGAAGTGAGTCCAAAAGATTTGACACAAGTTCTCGCAGGACCCCCTAACTGCATTTTCTATCCAGGATGCCCCTCCACCAACATTCAATGTACATTTTGATATTGCTGAGTGCCACCAACCGGACTTTACCTCCAGAGAGAGAGAACCCTTCTATGACATGTTTACAATGAGTGAGTTGCATCCCACTCTCACTTCATCTGTGGATACTGTCCTGTCTGCCATGCTTTGACACCTAGGTGAAAGAGGCATTACTTTTCTGTTGGATTTGTTCCACAGGATCTCCACAGAGGGTATCCTACCAGACTCCTGACAAATGGCTACTGTGCTCGCTTTTCACAAACTAGGGAGAGATATCACTCCACTCTGGCCTGTTTCCATCCAATCTCTCTAACCTCCTCTATGTGCAAGTTGATAAGAAAATTGGTAAATGTTTTCATGGACAGCAGAGGCCACCTGTCTTCTGCATATTGTAGCTTCTGCAAATTCTATTCCATGTTTGATGCTATGCTTCAACTGGGAAATGCCATCTGTCCGGCCTTCTTTTGTATACAACACTACGCTACAGTGTTCTTTTTTATCTGGAGAAGGTCTATATTACTGCATAGCGATATGTTATCATGGAGACTCAACACACAATGGGAGTGAGGGGAAGCCTCCCAATCTCTATCATAGTTTTTGTGAGATCATTGATTCCTTGTCGGGAGGAGGGAGCCCTATCCTGCCCAATGGAGCATGAAGAGGGTGTACCGCAGGGAAGTGTCCTCAGTGACACACTCTTTGCCCTGAGCATCAACAGCATCACCTCAGTACTGCCAGAAGATGTTCTCGCTACACTCTACGTGGACGACCTTTCGATCTCTTTAGCCACGGCCCAGATGCCAACTCTGGAGCATCAATTCCAACAGACATGAACTGCATCTCTCACTATGCCCAAGTGCACAAGTTTCCATTTTCATTGGTCAAGACTAAGGTGGTGTACTTCTGCCACCAACTACAGCTCCACTCCAACCCAGACTAGTTCCTAAACAGGGTTTGCCTACAAGTGGTGGATTCGCACAATTTTCTTGTTTTTGACTGATTCCTCACCTGGGAGGCTCATATTTGCAGGCTTAGGTTCTCTTGTACCCACACCATTGACATTCTCTATTCCATGATGTCCAGCACCTGGGGTGCTGATTACGCTACTGCTTTGTTTTTCTCCCAATCCTTTGTTCACTCGAAGCTTGACTAAGGATGAGAGTTTATGCATCCTCAGCTGAGTGTGTATTGTGGAAGGTAGACTCGATCTACCACACTGGTCTATGTTTGGCAACTGACTAGTGCCTTCCACATGTCCTCCATTGCGAGCCTACTTGTTGATGCTGGGAGGTTGCCACTCACTGCTCTATGCATCGTGCATTTTGCACCTCCCTCTCTCTCCAATGACTCACTGCATCCACAGCTGATCTCACTGGTGCCTATGATGCCAAGAGACACCAGTCATACCCTAAGCCCAAAGCTAAGCCCTTTGGCCTTAGGTCTAGGAAATTCCTTCAAGAGCTTGGGGGGGGTGGACTCTGGTTCTGCCCAGGATGCCAACCTGTAGGTTAGCCCCTTTGAATATTTTTCACCTTGCCTCTGCTCCCAAATCTTCTACAGTGCTGGAGTATTGTGTTCAACCTTTTTGGAGCACACTTTGTGTCACACTGGGTCCGTGCCAGTGTATATGGATGGCTTCAAATCCCAAGAGGGGGCTAGTTTCCACACCATATCTCCTCTGTTTGAAGTCAGTGGGGCTTAACCAGGCGTTGCTTCTGTCTTCACAGCTGAGCTGGTTGCCATACATCGTGCCTGGTTCAGAGACTGGAGTTTCATTTATAGCGACTCACAAAGTACCTTGAGTGCTCTTGGGGCATGGGAATCTCCACACCCCCTGCTTCAAGGTATCTGTAACACCATGCTTGTTGCAAACTGGTTGGATGTCAAGATTATCTTATGCTGGGTTCCTGGACATGTAGTAATTGTAGGCAATGAGTGAGCCAAAGAGTCTGTTAGGACTGGGCAACCAGACCATTGTTTGGCTCTTCCTCATACCAATTACCTGAGAAATGCCTATTTTCTAGTAATATTGCCTCATTGTTTCCTCGGTTAAAGAGCTAGTATGGAAAATCTTGTGAGCATTCATGATTGCATTAACTTAAGTTTCATAGGGGAGGGGTGCATATTAGCTCATGATTTTTCACTGAAACATGGATGTGACTCATTGTATTTTGAGGTACTAACTAAACTGTGCCTCTCGCCTGTTGTTGTTTTTATCTCCCCAGGAGTAGATGACCTCAGCTAAGTTGCCTATAATTTTCTGTTAGCTCTTTAAGCACCCCTTTTATTTCCATTTGAAATCCTTGATTTTTTTAACCTAAGCCACCCATCAGTTAGTATTCCAGCTCTCCTGAGTTGGGAGATACTAAACTGATAAGAAAGTAATACAGAAAAGGTGTTGTACTGTACACCATCTACTGTTTGATGTTTGGCAGCATGATGGCCAACTACAGACATTTTCAAGAACTTACAATTACTCTTTTAGGTAGACCTTTCTAAATTTATTCTACATCATATTCATCTAATTCTCAATATTTCAGTCAGTCAAGACTTTATCTGTCAAGTTAGGCTGAAGGCAGTCGTATCAGATATTGACCCTGAAAATAAAAATATTGACCTTAATAGTTACCAGGACCTCAAATTAAATCTTCCAAAATTGAAACAACGAGACTTTTTCAATCCAAATGGTTGGTAAAGTACTATAAGCTTCTTTTAATGTTTTTTCTTATATTTGAGATTGACTCTAATAAGGTTTTAAATTTAGAGATGTTTGATGCTTTTTTCTTAGCAGTTTAGTATTAGGTTATATTGATTTCTTTCTATTCAACTGCAATTAAAGTTAGTGGGCAAATAAATAAAATTATTGAATAATTTGGGTTAAAATACTGTCCTTCTGAAAGATTAGTCTTGTATGGCTTTTTGAAATGGCTATATGTATATATTTATGATCTACTATCATATACCTGTATACAAGATAGCCTTTGATGCTCTTAAGGTGACCCCCTTCACATCTGCTAATAACTAAAAATGTTGCCTTAAAAAGGTACTAAATTATTTAAATTGTGAACAAATATGAATACAAATATAATTATTGTTAAAAATATTATGTATTTAACCTACAATAATACAGTGTACATGCTGTGGTAAGTAGTAAATGAATGATAGTACTAGGTTGGAGCCATTCTGCCCAATTTTCTCCATAGTTTTTCACCACTGTACCTTATATAGTATTCTTATACTCTACTTTTCTCCATGTGCGAAAGAAGCACAAGTGAGTGTTAGGAGAAAAGGGTAGGTAGGAAATTTTTATATTTTTGTTTTGCTTTACGAATTTATATTAATGTTCTGTATTTAGTGTTTTTAGGTTGCTATTTTTTCATTTTTTCTTAATTAGATTGACATAAGATAGTTATAGTTTGTTGATTTGAAAAAGATGAAAAAAAAAAGTTAATTTGAAAGTAGTCCTAAAAATTTACATCACATTCTGCAAGACCTGAAGGAAGAAAGCACTTTGAATAAAAATAAAGAAAACCAGAGAAAATAGCTATAAGTATAAATCTGAGGGATCAATTTAGAAAACTCTAAAGAAATTCTGAACCTTGTTTTGGTTCCCCAGATAATTTTGAACAATCACATCCCCACTGTCCAACCCCAACCACACTGAACTTTCTGCAAGACTCTTTGATTCTGATATCAAACATGCATTTCTACAAAACTTCTACATTTGTCAGATGACAATGCCCATTTTCCTTAACATACCTACCATTCTTAAAGTGTTACAATTAACAAAAAATTACTTTGTGACCTCTTTCAAAACATCAGATTCTTTTTCTTTTTTTTTAAACTATTACTGAAGCAAATTATAAATAAAATGTATCAGAGTTGATTCCAGGTCTTCAGCGTTACTCTGGCTCATCGCAGATTTCACATAAGACATGTATAAAAGAAGGTAGGAGACATAATGCACATTGCAGACTTATATGTGCACTGATAATTTAACAATAAGACAGAAATATAGTTTTAATATAAAAATTACTCATTTCATTTATACATGAAATCCATTCCTCTTGGTTTGATGGTGAGCTTGTATATTATCCTGTTGGGCAGCTCCTTCTTGTTGAAGTCTTCAAAATGCTTTTCCCAAATGGCTTATTTTTTATAGCTAACATTGTCTTTCTCCATTTCTAAGTTAAGGGTAAAAATTAAGCAACCCTGTGAAACACAACTGATCTTTACACACAGATGCACAGAATAACAGCAATCAAATAATGACAATGGTATGCACAACAAACATTATCCAGAGACCGAACTATTAGGTTGAGGAATAAGTTCTTGCATTTTTTTTAATGTTGTGTTGATTTAAGTTTTGTTGATGTGATTTGTGCACATATTAAGAAACAATAATAAATAATGAGAGCAAAATTTGCAAAGGTTAGGCTACGTCTCTTAACAGTCTAGACTATTATGCTTTTGCTTAGGCTATGTCTTAAAGTTGAATAATAAGTCATTGCGGTTTATTTAAAAGTTGTTAATTTAATTTTTGTTCTGTACCCTCAAAATGAAATGTCAAGTTGAAAGGAAGGCGCATTTTTGACACTTGTTGTTATTCATTTTCAATCGAGACAGGAACAATGCAAACGCAGCCAAAGCTCATCGCAATATTTGTGCTGTGCACAGAGAAAATGCTTTATCAGAAAGGACAGCTCAATGGTGGTTTTCACGTTTCAAAAATGGTCATTTCAATCTTAATGACAAAGAACGTTCTGGTCACCCCATTAAGTTGGATGAAGATCGATTAAACAACCTTCTTCATGAAAATCGTCATCAATCGATTAGAGAATTGGCTGTACAATTGGTGTGGGATCAGAAAACTTTAGTGAATTACCTTCATTCGATGGGGAAAGTTCAAAAACTCAGTGCATGGGTTCCGCATGCTTTGAACGAAAACAACAAACTTCAACATTCCACGATTGCCACAGGTTTGCTTGCTTGTCACAAGGCTACTCATGGATATAAGGATAGATTTCTTCACCGCATCATCACTGGCGACGAAAAGTGGTGTGTTTATGTGAACATGAACCATCAAAAACAATGGCTTAGTCCCAATAACAAAACACCTCCACGATTAAAGCAAGGACTTCATCCACGAAAGACGATGCTGTGTGTGTGGTGGGATTGTGAAGGCATCATTCTTTATGAGCTCCTTGCGAACAACAAGATTGTCAATGCAGAACTCTACGTTCAACAAATGTATCGACTCGCTGAAGCTATTCATGAAAAGCGACCTCATCAACGTTATGGAGTCCTTCTGCAACACGTCATTGCTCATCTTCACATTGCCAATATGACAAAAGACGCCATCCAAATGCTTAATTGGGAAATCCTGCCTTATCCTCCATATTCGCCAGACTTGGCTCCATCAAATTTCCATCTATTCCGATCGCTCTCCAGCAATTTGCGCAGCATTTTGTTCAATATTGATGTGGAATTAATAACATAGTTAGATGAATTCTTTGAGTCAAAATCCAGAGATTTTTATTGCAGAGGCATCAGAAAACTAGTTGAATGTTGGGAAGAAGTCGTAAATAACAACAGAGAATACATTATTGATTAAATTGCATATTGTTAAGAAAGGAATTCAAATCCTAATCTCTATAGAAATCTATTGTTTCAAGAAAATATTGAATTTTAATTACTTTTAATTTTTGCAATTGTAGATAACGCAGGCTGTAACTTCTGAGCCTGAGTCAAGAGTGTGTGAATGATGTTGATAGAATGTCTGCTAGAATGATATTTTTTGACTACAACCAAGCTCAATAAAAGGAGCCTGAGTTATTGGCTGCAATTACTTACTTGAAGTCAGTGTTGGTAGAAATTAAATCTCAGCTTGCAAATACACGTTCACTTTACTAAATTTATACTCTAGCTAAGCCCAAAAGCCCAAGTGCCAGAGTCACTACTGAAATGTATATTATATATTTGGGGGATATACTCTTGTGTGTGTATGTGTGTATATATATATATATATATATATATATATATATATATATATATATATATATATATATATATAGGAAGGTGAAAACCAAGCACGCTATTGATAAAAGCATCTTTATTTGTCTGGGGTTGAACATTTCAAGGTCCTAGCCTCATCATCGGCACCAAGATACTTAAGATAGTAAAGGGTTAAAAGTTCTAGTTTTCATAAAATACTAAAATTGGATAGTGCAATTTAGGATAAGCTGCTTAATACAAGAATAAAAAATTCAATAATTCATGATACAATATAAAGATTGGAAGTAGTTTAAATTATATTTAAACTTGGTTTAAGTTTGGTAAAGTGATTCTAATATCCGTAGTTCATTGGGATGGGGGGTATGACTAAGTATTTTAAAATTATCCATATTAATTTCAGACTTGCATACTTTGATGTGATCTTGTATGGGTGAGGGGTCTGGTTTGTTTAGAATCAACCCTGTTTGGGGAGCATCCGATGCAACACTCTTAATCAATATTTATTTTTAGGCTGACTTTTTTGCTTTTATGGTTGTTCTTGAAGCATTGTTTAAATCTCTTCTAGGTTATCAGCTATGAGTACAGTAATATCATCTGCAAATTTCAGGTGATTGTGGTTAATCCCCATTGGTCTTAATACCTTTGTTTTGCCAGTTAACCCCCCTGAAAGATTTTATAGACAGGACATTAATAATTTTAGAGATAGTATCTCCTTGTCTTACACCTTTCTGTAATTGAAAGAGTTCTGAATCCTTATGTAATCTGATGTAGAATCTGCAATTTTGGTTCTGACCGCTGGTGTTTCTATTGAATCAAATGCTTCCTGGTAGTCAACAAAGACAAAAGGTATATTGTACTCCAAAGTTTTTTCAATGAGCTGGTTAAAAGTATGTGGGCAATCGTTGAGAAGACTTTTCTAAAGCCACTTGTTCTCTTGTTGGTCATCTAGCTGGCTTTGCGGTGTGTTAGTAATGACTCTTGTAAAGAGTTTATAGACATATGAGAAAGGCTGATTGTTCTGTAGTTTGTCAATTGTGAGGTCTCTTTGATCACCTTTTTTTGTAGAATGATTATTATGGCATTGTGCCAATCCTCCAGAATCATGCCTTGTTTTAGACATTCAGTGAAGAGGCAAACTAGTTTGTCCGCAATGACAACCCCAGAATCTTTCAGCAAGTCTGAAGGATCTCCTGATCTGGGGCTTTGTGTGTCTTCATTTGATTGATTGCAATTTCAATTTCTGATTTGAGAATTGCTGGAACATTATTGGATGTTCTTGTTCGGTTGTGGTTCTGGATGGTGGTGTTTTTCGACTATAACTTTTCATAGTACACATTAGTTCTTTTAACTATTCTTTCATGATCCTGGATGATTGTACCATCTTCCTCTTTTATAGCTACTATGCAAGCTTTTCCATTGTGATTAGCCATCTTATACGCCTTTCCTTCTTTGAGGGAGTCTTCAACAATAGTTGCATTATAGTTTCTGATGTCAACTCTTTCTTTTTAATAAGCTTGGTTAGTTGTTTTATTTCAATTTGTTGGTTGGTGTTTGTTGCTTGTTAACATCTGTGAGATGTACCACCTCAGAGTTTTATACAGTTGTCGGTTGCAATGTACAAGTCCTTATTTAGGTTTTAGATGTCATCATTGGGATTCAAATTGCTCTAACCAAGCACATTTTGAATCGCATTAGGAATAAATAGCAATAAGTTAATCTGTCGCAAGCAATCAACAAGAATTAACTAAATATAAAATTTGCCAAAAAATGTAACATGGGCAACATATAACAAATAAGTAGATGAACTTACTTGCCCCCTGCACATCTGTTCTGCGAGGTGGGTGGCTTCTAGGAAGGCTAGCACACTCCCTGGGTAGGTTCACAGGTCCCTAAGAAAAGAGATGTTGTGTAGTGCGAGCTTGTATAAGGAGATGAAGCTCTGTGAAAATTACAGCAACATCAAATAATACAGGAAGCTCAGTCATGTCAAGAGTCCCTTGGCAACAATGAGAACATTTATTCTTTGAGGCCTCTTTATATACATATATTATTCCTCACCCTATGTAAGTGTAATGCACAAGGTAGATCCACCGTATTGTTCTCCAA
This sequence comes from Ceratothoa steindachneri, assembly GCA_963969495.1. Lineage (NCBI taxonomy): Eukaryota > Metazoa > Arthropoda > Malacostraca > Isopoda > Cymothoidae > Ceratothoa > Ceratothoa steindachneri. The sequence continues at coordinate 69,761,369 of OZ018326.1, forward strand.
TTGGTGACTGGTGCCTTCCTCACAATATTTATTGAGAGCTTCCTTCTCAACAACAGAAGATACCACTTGCTTTATGCCTTACATAGTACATGATAAGCTTGTAATGCGATGGTTCATTGTCTTCCCTGCTCACCATTAGCCCTCATTCCTTCCACACCTGATATTGATGATGTCTATGTCGATGAGAGATACCATTCATGCTCTAAACCTTTGAGATTTAGGTTTAAGAAACTCCTTTAAGAGTTCAGTGTAACCCATGGTCCTTCCCAAGATGCTATGGCAGAAATATTACTTTATATTACATTACAAATTAATCAAACTTGGAACTTGGTGGTACAGCTTAAATTCCTATACTAGAATGCTGACTAACTGTCCCTGAGCTGTCTTTCGCTATGCTGATGCACACATATTTTTTTTTAGGAGGGTAGGGGGGGAGCAAGACTAAGGTGGTTCACTTGTCCCCATTATAGGCACTATACGGAACTAGACTTCTACCCAAACAGGACTTGCTTGGGAATGAAACAAAGAAAAATTGAAAAAAGTTTTTATTTACTTTTTACATAATCTTTATATAAATATTTATTTTTTTTCAGACAAAAATATTCAATATTTCAAAATCAGATGAAATAGACTTTTCAAAATATACTATAGAAAAAAATAACACATACACAATTTCTTACAAAACTGGTCTTCTAGTGCTCTTCAGTGATGGCTTCTTTTGTATGAGTTTTACCCCCAAATATATTTTGCTCAATATAACCTACTATTTGGTTAAAGTACTTGTGGAGACTTGTTCACTTGGAGGATGTCACCAGATAGGTGCTATAAAGATAAAAATCTCTCCTCAATTCTTCAATGACAGTTTAGGAAAATGGAGGAAAGGAAATAATCTTCCTTGGCCTCTATTGCAAGGAGAAAGGTTTCTTGTGTCTTCTGGGCAAGGAGATGCTCAGTTGCCCACAGGTCACAAGCCTGAGTGTTGAACCATGACTCATCAATTGCTTTGCATTTCATACAAATGATTATCAAGAATTTTGATAGATCTTAAAATTCAAAGGTCCTCCAAATAGGATAAAAGTTACGATACTGCTTTCATCTCAGACTGCAATCTGGGTTGTGCCAGCAGGGCCTTTCAAAAATATCCAGCTGGTAAATTTATAGTTGCTTCTGGATCCCACTCTCACACAATTGAAAGGGGTGTTGGTTTCACTGCTCTCTCCCCCCTGTTTGTACCTGACAGCGCTCTTCCATATGCTGCATTTGTCTTCACAGCCAAGATGGTTGCAATACATCAATTAGTACAGAGCAATACATGCTGTGCCAACTGCACAGTCCATTTTGTCATTCATAGCAACTCACAGAGTGAACTAACTTCTCTTTGCATTGGTATCCCCTGGTTTGTAGTTTCTACGATGTGGAGGCTGCGAGTTAAGAGGAAGTGGATGTCAAGAGCGTCTTATGCTGAGTTCCACGACTTTTAGGGGTAACTGGGAATGAGCTTGCAGATGAGAGGCCAGGCTGTCTGCATAGACTGAGCAACTGGATCAGGCCAGCACTTTAGGGAACATGGCAAAAAAGATAGGAAATGTTGGATGAGATTGAAGTTTCATTCCATTCTGCCCAAACTATCCATCCCCCAGTGCCTCGACAGTATAAGGCAGCGGGTTTCAATCTTTTTATTATAGTGGCACCCTAATTGCTATCTAGAAGCAGCCATGGTACCCCAATATAATATAATTTATGTATAAATACATGGAAAGCACTTCAAAATTAACTATGATTGACATTTAACCTAATTTAATCAAAATAAATCATAAAAATTTGAAAATAAATAAATGTTGCCTTTAAAAGTTTAAGGGAAATTTTGGCTTGATGAGTATCCTATAATTCTTTAATATTGTGATGTAGAGTTGAGAAGGCAACTCTCATTTCTTCATTCACTGTCTTAAATCTTTCTCTTTTAGTTCTTATGTTTCTCAATGCAGAGAAGCCAGTTTCCAAATACCTTCAATTGTCATTAGATTTTTAAATAATATTCAAAGTGCATACTTTCTTTTGCAATTTAGGCATTTTAAAAGTGATTTATTTTTTTGTCACTCCTGCAGCACCTCAGTTGAAAACCACTGGTATATGGCTATTTTCTGTTGCCTCTGAATTGGGCACATTCGTAGGATGCAATGGCATTTGATGGAGCATGTTCTTGAACCTTTCTCCTAAGATTGCTTGATCCACACTTTTGAGTTGAATGTCCTAGTCTGGCAGACCATGGTGCTAGATACTTATCCTAGTATTGGGATAAATAAGTGTGTTTGCTACTGCCTTCTTCTCACTAATGCTTGGGCAGACTCCTTAACTCCTAATTATGGTTTAAAGAATTTTTTTAGAGGATTCAAGTCTCCTCCATTCTATTTAAATTTAGAATTTGATGATGGTTTGTTTATGTAACTAAGATTTTTCTAGCGCACTCCAACATGCCCTATTTGTGTTTAATATAGTTAGTTTGTTTATTTGTTGGATAAGAGAAGAAATGTGCTCATTTGCTGCATATAACTTTGTTGTCATAGAATTCTTGTAGGATCCTACAGGATATCTGAGCATATCTTTGAGCCAAGGGCTAATTATAGCTGACAAGGCCCCATAAGGGGCGTGACGATTTGCCATCCTGGCGGCCGTGCTGACGGGACTCATCGCTCCAACCGACCCCAGCTTAGCCTCTTCTCCTTCTTTCAGACAGCCTGTATTTCTCCCCTACTTCCTCACTTCCCCTGCAACCTCCCCCACAACTTTCTCTGGTCGGCCTCTATTTTCTTAGGATAGATGCTGACCTTCTCAGCTAACTATCCTAGATCGGGGGTGAGGGGACAATGTTAAGAGCCAAAGGTGACCCGTTTCTCAGATGGGAGCCTTCTGGCAAATGTGGCGGGTCTCTCCGAGGCGGCCAAGATAAGTGCTCTTCGGACACTTGATGGCACCCCAGTGATGCTGCACTCTACCAGGAACTTTGTGAAAGGTGTAGATAATGCACAAACTTACCTCCTTGAGAAAGAAATCCTGGCTGTTCAGGCCCAGGATCGACTCTCATTCTGTGAGGCTAAGGACTTGGTCCTGGTGTGCCCGGCTCTGTCTGGGATGTCTTACGCCTTAATGGTTAGAAAGACACCCTCTGCTCCTGGCCCATCCAGGCCAACAAGCACGGTTGTTTCCACACCCATTCGGAGCCCTTCTGCGGGTTCTACTCAACCCGGGCGCTCCCCTGGTAAAGCTGGCGACACAAAAGATTCACACCCAGCCCTTGCTAAAACCAGGGCTCCCCCCCTGTCTCCCATGTGACCATTTCCCATAAGGCCACGCACCTCCACCGAGTCGTTAGACTCACAGGAGGCAACTCCCCTGAAGTTGGTTGCCAGGCCATCTTCCGGGGTTCCTAAAGCTGTTCCCTGAAAGAACAACAACAAAGGAGCCTTGGGCTCCTTCGCCCATGCCTAGTGGTGGGCTGGGTGGATCCTAGAAAAGAGGGCCCCCCTGCCTCTGAAGCCCCAACGCCTGCCTAAGGTTTCGAGGCGGAGGGAGGAAAAGACTCGCATGGGAAGCCCAACCTCCCCCAATAAGTCCTCGAAGGCGACAGCGCCCGGGGTTCTGCCTCCGGGAAGCGTTGGCCATTCCCATGAGGGTCTTCTGTTCGAAGAGGGCCCCCGCATCTCCGAGCTAGGTCTGGAGGGCATATTCCTTCAATGGAATTGCCGTGGACTCCGGGCCAACTGGGAGGAGCTGCGGACGCTTGTCTCGTCCCGTCCCCGTTAGCTATTTTTCTGTAGGAGACCATGCTAGGCATGTGCCCCCTGCCCACCCTCCCAGGGTGTAAAGGTCTTGCAACCCCACCACCACGAGATGGCCAGGCTGGGGGATGCGCTGTTTACACCCGGCATGATGTCTCTGTTCTTCCTTTCACTTTAGATACCTCCTTTCGGGCAGTGGCTGTGCAGCTTCACCTGGATAGGAGGTATACTATCATTTCTGCATACATTCCACCGTCAGCTGACTTCGACGCGGGGGACTTCCGCCGCGTTGTGGCGCGGTTGTCGAGGCCCTTTCTCTTGCTTGGAGATCTGAACGGCAGGCATCCTCTCTAGGGAGATTACTGAATAAATCCCAGGGCACAAGTCCTTGCTGATCTGATTGAAGAGCTTGAGATAAGTCTCCTAAATGTGGATGAGTTTATGCATCACTGCCCAAGAACAACTTCATTTTCTTGCCTTGATCTATCTTTATGCTCTTTGGATGCACAGCCTGATTTTGATTGGGGGGTGGTCGATGACCTCCATGGTAGTGATCACTTTCCCATTCAAATATCATTTTCAGGGCAATTGCCGCCTGAGAGCCCACCTCTGTGGTGCTTGGTGTGGGCACAGTGGCTGCATTTCAGGAAATGACTGAATTTTCTATCTCAGTCGAGGATTTTTGTTCTGTAGATGAGGCTGTTGAGTTCTTCTCCCGCAACCTCATCGCCGTGGGCCTGACACTATTCCCAGAACGTCTGGCCGTTTTGCACGCCGACCACTCCCGTGGTGGTCAGCCTGAGTGTGAGACGACCCTGAAACAGAAGCGTTATGCCTACATGCGCTATAAGCGCCGCCCGAACGATTTCACTGTCGCTGAATTTCGTCGGGCTAGGGCCAGGTTCCTATATACTTCGAAGCACGCCCGCCGCTCTCCTTGGCCGGCATACGTGTCTTCACTTAATGGGAAAGACCCCTCTAGCAGAGGTGTGGAAGCGAGTCAAAAGGATTCAGGGCAAGTTCTCGCAAGAGTCCCCTCCCATTCTCCAGTAGAATGGGACCGCAATCTCGGACCCCGCGTCCGTGGCGGAATCCTTCGCGACCGCTTTCTCCGCATTCTCTAGCCGGTATGCTGCTCTGCCAGCATTCAATGCACATCGTGATGTTGCGGAAGGCCGCCGACTGGACTTTACCTCCAGAGGCGGAGAACCCTTCAACGACAGGTTTACTCTAAGTGAGTTGCATTCCGCTTTTGCTTCGTGCGCGGACACCGCCCATGGTCCGGATGATGTCCCGTACGCCATGCTTCGACACCTGGATGAGCGAGACATGGCCTTTCTCTTAGATTTGTTCAACAGGATCTGGGTGGAGGGTCTCCTCCCAGATTCCTGGCGAATTGCTACTGTGCTCACCTTTTGCAAACCGGGGAGAGATCACTCTACCCCAGCCGGTTTCCGCCCAATCTCTCTAACCTCTTGCGTGTGCAAGTTGATGGAGAAATTGGTAAATGTTAGATTAGCCATTTTTCTGGACAGTGGAGGCCATCTGTCTTCTGCACAGTGCGGCTTCCGCAAGTTCCATTCCACGTCGGATGCTCTGCTCTGACTGGAAAATGCCGTCTGCGAGGCCTTCCTTCGTAGACAGCACTACGCCACGGTGTTTTTTTGATCTGGAGAAGGCTTATGATACCGAATGGCGATACGGTATCATGGAGACTCTCCACACGATGGGGCCGAAGGGATGCCTCCCAATGTTTATATCTGAATTTTTGCAAGATCGGCAATTCTGCGTACAGGTGGGGGGAGCCCTCTCCGGCCCAATGGAGCAGGAAGAGGGCGCCCTGCAGGGCAGTGTCCTCACTATCACACTCTTGGCCCTGAGCCTCAACGTCATCACCTTGTTGCTGCCGGAAGATGTTCTCTCTACGCTCTACGTGGACGACCTTTCAATGTCTTTTGGCACGGCACAGATGCCAACTCTGGAGCGTCAGCTCTAACAGGCATTGAACCCCATCACTTGCTCTGCCGAAGCGCACAGGTATTGGTATTCCTTGGCCAAGACTAAGGTGGTGCACTTCTGCTGCCATCCATGGCTCCACCCTGACCCAGACAAATTTCTCAATGGGGTGTGCCTGGAAGTGGTGGACTTGCACCATTTCCTTGGTTTTGTATTTGACCAATGACTCACCTGGGAGGCTCATATTCGCAGCCTTAGGGTCTCGTACCCGCGCCATGGATATTCTCCTTTGCGTGACGTTCAGCGATGATAGGGCTAATGCCTTACTTTTTTATCGATCATTTGTTTGTTCAAAGCTCGACTACGGATGCGAGTTTTATGCATCCGCAGCCGAGCTTGTATTGCGGAAGGTGGACTCGATCCACCACACCGACCTTTGCATGGCTCCGGTGCCTTCTGCATTTTCCCCATTGAGAGCCTACTAGTCGATGCTGGCGAGATGACACTCGCTCTACGCCGTGTACAGTGCATCATTTGCCTGTACGCATGAGCCCGTCCACTCCCTCAGTTGCCAACATCTCTCACTGCATCCATAGCTGATTTCGACGGTGCCTATGCCACCGAGAGACACCAGTTTTACCCTAAGCCCTTTGGGTTTAGCTCTCAGGCTGGTGGCACCCCTCGTTCAGCCCACATCTGGCTATTTGTCACCAGTTTCTGCTCCCAAAGCTTGTACAGTGTTCGACCTTTTTGGAGCACACCTCGTGTCACGCTGGAACCGTGCCAGTGTATACTGATCGCTCCAAGTCCCAAGAGGAGGTCAGCTTCCACTGTATCCCCTCTGTTTGAAGTCAGTGGGGCTCTGCCACACGCTGCGTCTGTCTTCACAGCCGAGCTGATGGCAATACACCATTCGGTACCGGAGATTATGCGATTTGCCCGGTTCAGACACCGGATTGTGATTTATAGCGACTCACAAAGCACCCTGAGTGCTCTTGGGGTATTGGAATCTCCGCACATCCTGGTTCACGATATCCGTGATGCCATGATTTTAGCGAGCTGGGTAGATGTTGAGATTATTTTCTGCTGGGTTCCTGGACATGTAGGAATTGTGGGGAATGAGGGTGCCAAAGAGTCTATGAGGACTTTATGATCGGACCAGCGTTTTGCCCTTCCTTACACTGACTACATAGCAGGAATACAGGCAGCTCTTTGGGCTGCTTGGTAAAGAAGATGGGAGACGGTTGAAGGGAACTTGAAGTTGCGTGCCATTGTGCTGTGACTGTTCCCATGGACCTACCCCCCAATTCCGCAAAGGCTTCAGGTTGCTTTATGTCATCTCCGATTTGGGCACACACGGGACACACCGCCATTTGATGGAGTGCTCGCCGGCGTCCTACTGTGAAGACTGAGTTGTCCCTCAGACTGTTCGGCACATACTTGTTGAATGTCCCATTCTGTGCAATCTTCACGCACGTTACCTGTCCCGATACCGGGATGGGCAGGGTCGCTACTGCTTGTCCCTTGTACTCTGGATGAGTGCGTGCACATTGACTGGTTGACTTGTAGACTTTTGGGTGAGGCTGGCCTTCTTGCTTTCATTTAACCAGTGTTTTTTGTTTTTGTTTTTTTCTCATAGATTGCACCTTCCTGCGCCGAGGGGACTTTCCCCCAATGCAGGAGCTTGCTTCCTGCTCGTTGCCTTTGCCCCTTTTTTATTTTTAGGTTTTTTTTTTTGTCTTTTTGAATCTGATTTTAAAGTAGCCTAGTACTAGGCAGGTTTTTAATACAGCGACTAATGCCCAAGTAGGCAGTCGCCAGATGAGCTCTTAAAAAAAAAATATTAGCTGATAAGATACTCCTTAACTTATGAGAAGTAGGACTCATTCAGGTGACTATGTCATGGCATTTTTTTTTCTTTGCTACTTTTAGGTGGATATTTTATATCATGGCTAGATGTTTTTTCTTAGATATAGATTTAAAAAAAAATAAGCCATGGATCTTTGCAACATCTAGGAGTATGGTTGTAATGGTGAAGTAATAATTTTTAAATATTTGCTTTTATCTCTTGGCATATTGTTGTTCTGCTTTACAGTGGATTTTAATGTCTTGCAATTATGGTGATTAAACCATAAAGTGGGATGACCATATATCACTACTAAAAAGTACCTCTATCTCTCTCTTTCGCCCTTTTCCTTGTCAACTGCAAAGCCAAATGAGTAAAAATATTGGTAACTTTAATTGATACATCTGGAAAATGACTGACTGTGATAATTTATTGTTTGCAGAAAAGTTTAATTCTGTGTTGGCTTCTCTTCAAAAGAAATCTAAGAGTTTGTCAACAGAGGGATTGAAAATTAAGGATGGTAAGTGGATATTGATTTATTTTAATTTAACATACTTTGCCCACATATCTGTATATAAGTACAAGTTATCTCCTTTGATAGATATTCTAATGTTGCAATTGCTTATGGCCTTACAAAATGCCATGAGTCAAGTAGATATTTTTATATCATGGATAGATAGATGGCTGTGTTATTTATTAGATATAGATTAAGCAGCAGTAAGGTTGTGTTGGTAGTCATAATTTTTTAATATCTGCTCTCATCTCTTCACATCTTGTTGTTCTGCCGTATAGTGGGTTTTGGTATCCTCAAATTATAGTGATGTGCCCACAAAGGGGGGTTAGTATACATTAACACTGTTAAAAACTACCCTTCCTACCTATCAAACATAAAGCCAAATGGGTTAAAGATATTGATGACTTTAACTGATACTTCTAGTACTTTTGACCCATGAGGACCATTCCTTCATTGCAGAAATATGTGATTCTGTTTTGGAATCTCCCAAAATGAAGTTGAAAAAGAAATCTAGGAGTTTGTCAACAAAGGCACTGGAAAATGAGGATGGTAAGTATATATTTATTAATCTTATTCTGTATAGCCTTAAAAAATACCATGAGTAGTAATGACCTTTTATAATAATATAGTTTATCTTTTAATTTAATTTTATTTCACCAAAATTATAGATGTAATTTAAAATATGGACTAAAATAAATAATGCAAAATTTGTAGGAATCCAAGTTACATGAAATTAAAAGTGGCTCATTTTCAAATGACTGAGCCATTGATTGCCTTCTCAAAGATTTGAGAAAATGGGTGTGTTTGTGAGTGGTGGATGATACCCAATTATAAGCACCTATATTTGAATTATAAGCATTCATACTTTCTCTTCCCCTAACTGTACCACTTAATATACATACCTTCCTTCAAAAACTTTCTGTCAGAGGTACCGGAGTGTTTCCTTCTTGCTTATTTTACTTGTTTCTTTGCTTTTGTTTCGTATGTTTGTTTTTACATGTATTTTTAGTTTGTTAATCTAGTCTAGTATTAGGCTGTAGTGTGATTACAGCAACTTATGCTCCAGTAGGCCTTCACTTTTTTTTCTAAGTAAATGTAATAATCCTTGGTCATGTTACAGTCTATGTTCTCTTAAACCAGCTAATTATTCAAGGTATGAGAGGTATCTGTATTGGAAAAAAGAGAGGAGAAATGGATATATTAAAACCAGGCAATGGCTTCACTACTAAGATTAAAATTTAAAATCTAAAAAAAGGCAGCCATGGTTAAATTTTTATAAATTTTCTTAACCATGCCAATTATAATCATCATCATCATCACTAACTCTATAATTTAAGAAGGGGAATTTTTTTTAGTATTTGAATAATAATTTCATCTTAGTTTGGTCATGACATGTTTTTTTATCAAAGTTCAGAAATAAATATAAGTATTGAAATTTTGTGAAGTTTTTGAAACCCACAGAATTACAAATGGTGAATGTCAAGGGTTTGTGAGTGGGTAATCCCAGTCCCACTTCCTACGCATATATTATAATCCCACACCAAGGTGAAGTGGAGTTGAAGTGTAGCCAATACACCTACTGTAGCCACTTCTGGTGAATAAGAATAACTCCGGTATGTCCCTTTTGATCAAAATTAAGATAATGATTCCCTGAGTGTGTTCTCACTCAGTAAAAGCCAGTCATGGGTGGTTATGTAATATTGAGATTTAAGCCGAGTGGATTGCTTATTAATAGCCAAAGGATTATCCAAAATAGTTAAACACACAGATACAAATATAATCTTTAATATACATGAATTAGAAATATGAAATAGCATATATAGGTATAAATAGGATTAATCTTTGCACTGAACAAGTAAGTCTATATATAATGTTGTAGGGATTGCACTTGAATTCTACGTACTAGGATGCTTGCATCTTAATTGCACTCGACAGAATGAATTGAATAATATTATGGAATTAAACACTGAACTAATTACTTGAAATAATCAAGGTTATGATCTTGGGATGGACATTCTAGTTAACGGTTAAACTGATGAAGTTATGGGAGGGGATAATTCACTTTAACGATACCGTGGAGTTCTAAGAATTTGGAGGGGGGCGGTGAATGTCTTCTTCTGATGATGATGTTCACACTTAGCCCAGTCGTCCAAGGTTACTGAATGTGTGGGTAATCCTAGACCGGCGTCCTGATGTAATGAACCTAGACCAGATTGGAATTCTTCTCCTCGAAGTGTCCGTTCCGATTATTGTATCCTGGAGTGGGTAGCCAAAATGATTACCTAGCTGCATCTAGGGTAATCCTCAGAGGGAGGTCCTGTGTAACCTCTGACTCTGAAGGGAAAGGGGTCTTCGAGAAGTTTGGCATCTACAAGTACTGTGACGGCAACAACCAATTCCCCAAAGTTTTCTTTCTTGCAATGGGCAAACTGTTTCCTTTGTAAGACTAGCTCCACACACAACATAGGTCCAAGATCTTCTGCCTGACTCCAGGGAGAATTTTCCCTTTTATTTTCCTCATGAGCTAAAATCGAGAGAGAGCCCCGAATTCTCATAAAATTCTTATCAGTGCACGAAAGACCTTTTCTCTGCTGCCAGACATGCGACATATTTACACCTTGCTGCAATCCCAACTTTCCTCGACTTGAACTGCAGGTTTATGGCGGCACGAAAATGGGTGGAGATTATAAGTGAAAAGGCAAATTTGGAATAAAGGAGGGGGGGCACACAGCTGTGTCGGTGTATTTATGTATACACTAATGTATGGGGTATTTAGACTTCTACAGTGAAGTTCAAAAAATTTATTTTTTTAGATTTTCTATAACTATATTTTAGCAACATAATATTTTGAAAGGGGGGAAATTTAGTTGAGAGTTCCTTTTTAAAATTATTATAATTGGCAAAGATCAGAAAATTTATAAAAATTTAACCATGGCTGCTTTTTTTTAGATTTTAAATTTTAATCTTAGTAGCGAAGCGCATGCTGCACCGTAGGGGGGAGTGGCAAAGCCATTGCTTGGTAATTTTAAAAAGGAAGTCTAAACTAAATTTCCCTCCTTTCAAATATAGTTATAGAAGATATATAAAAATAAATTTTCTGAACTTCACCATTTGTAATTCTTTGGATTTTAAAAATTTACAAAATTTCGATACTATATTTATTTCTGAACTTAATTTTTTTTTATCACAAAAGAATTATTAGGAATAACTATGATAAAAAAACAAGTCATAACCAAACTAACATGAAATTATTATTCAAATACTAAAATCATTCCCCTTATTATAGTTAGTGATGATGATGATGAAGAGTGCATGAGTAGTGAAGAGTTTGAGAGATTGGGGCAATCGTCCCAATGTTTCCAAGGAAGTCCTAGCTCACTGAGTGGACTTTCATTACTCATCCAGCAGAGTGTGGGAGGTAACTGGTGCTACCTTTTTTCTACACAATACTCTCATTACCATCCAATATTTTTCAAGTACCTTCCTACCCTCAGTCTAAACCTGTAATCAGTGACCTTGGCTGTACTGAAAGGAGTGATGAAACATGATATTGTACCTTGTTTAACTCACTAGGTTATTTTGAGTTTGATTCTGCTTTCATAAGGGGTATTGGTGAAGGTATGTACCACTCACCCATGATAATAGCCAAAACCATGTGAAAGACCACAGTAGTGCTCTTCAGGTGGGGTGCTGATAGGGCTACCGCCTTACTTTTTTATCAATCCTGTGTTTGTTTGAAGCTTGAATACATATGCAAGTTTTATTATTCACAGCCGAGCGGATATTGTAGAATGTGGACTTGATCCATCGCACAGGTCTCTGCCTGGCGCCCAGTGCCTTCCGCACATCCCACATTGAGAGCCTACTTGTTAAAGCTGCCACAAACATTGATAATGAAGTCACTTTGTTAGTCCCAGATGAGTTATATCAACAAAAAGACACTCGCTTAAGGAATATATAAAAGCTTAAAGGTCAAGGCCAATAATAGTTGTAATTTACCAATTTCAGATTACTTTCCCCCCACCTTTGCCTCTATGTAGGGCAGGAAGAACACTGATACTATCCTTGTGCATGTAATAAAAAGCAACAGCCTATATTGGAGTCACTTGCCTGGTAAACCATGCCTCTTAAGTCTTTTTCTAGATCCCATCCAAATATGCCATTGTGGGAAAACAATTAGAATATTTTTACTTTTGCTGACTTTAACGTACACTGTCATCCCCTGGGTTCTCTTTGATCAATCCTAGCGGCACTCATGAATGATGTCAATGCATGTGATCCTCTCCAGAGGTTATTAAAAGTTCTCAGATTGGCGAGAAGGGTCAGGATAGGATGAGATGGAGTATTTTCAGGTTATTTGAGGCAGCAGTAGGTGGTGGTGGTGGTGGTGTGTGTGTGTGTGTGTGTATGTATGTGGGGGTGGGGTCATTAAAATTTAATGGTTTTGTATTCATGCACAGTTTGTTCGTTTCCTGATCACTGGTGGCCAGAAAAGCCTGTTTTGGTGATCTAGGCACAGGAGTTTTTGCAAGATATTCATTTCTGGGTACAGATGGGGGTAGACCTCCTCTATCAGCAACAGTATTACCTCAGTGCTAGGGGAAGATGTTCTCGCTATGGTCTATGTGGATGACCTTTAAATATCTTTTTGTGAGGCCTAGATGCCAACTCTGGAGTGTCGAATCCAAAAGACATTGAACCGCTTCTCTTGGCCAAGACTAAGGTGGTGCACTTCTGCCATCATCCATGACTCTACCCCGAACTGGACTTCTTCCTAAATGGGGTTTGCCTAGAAGTGGTGGATTCGCACCATTTCCTTAGTCTTGTTTCTGACCAACACCTCGCCTGCAAGACTCGTATTCACAGCCTTAGGGTTTCTTGTACCTGCGCCATGGACATTCTTCAATCAGTGATGTTTAGCACCTGGGGTGCTGATAGGGCTACCGCCTTACTTTTTTATCAATCCTGTGTTTGTTTGAAGCTTGAATACATATGCAAGTTTTATTATTCACAGCCGAGCGGATATTGTAGAATGTGGACTTGATCCATCGCACAGGTCTCTGCCTGGCGCCCAGTGCCTTCCGCACATCCCACATTGAGAGCCTACTTGTTAATGCTGGGGAGAAGCCACTTGCTCTGTCATGTGCACAGTACATTGTGATTGTATGTGCAGGATCTATGTTTCCCTCAGTCGCTAAAGACTCTCACTGCCCCTGCAGCTGAGAGACGCCAGTCATACTCCTTCGAGAGCTCAGTGTAGCTTCTAGGCTGGTGGTGCCCTTGGTTCTGCCCAGGACACTACCCTGCCTATTTGTTGCTATGCCTCTGCTCCCAAAGCTTCCACAGCACTGGGAGTATTGCATTCTTACTTTCTGGAGCACACTTTATGTCACACTTGATCCATGGATCACTCCAAGTCCCAAGAGGGAGTCAGTTTCCATGCTGTATCCTCTCTGTTAGAAGTTAGAGGGGCTTTATCTGGTGATGTGTCTGTCTTCACAGTCAAGCTGGTTGCAAAACACAGCTTGGTACAAGAGATAAGGCATCGTGCCCAATTCAGGGACTGGGCCCTGAGTGCTCTTAAAGCTTGAAATCTCCATACACCCTGATTTGCCATATCCACGATGTGATTTTGGTTATCTGGATGGATGTCAATTATTATCTTCTGCTGGGTTTATAGACATGTAAGGTTTGCATGGACTGGGCAAACAGACCAGCATTTAGTTCTTACTCATGGTGACTACATGGCAGGAATTGGGTCAGTTTTCTGGGTTGCTTGGCAAAGAAAATGGGAGATAGCCAAATGTAACCTAAAGCTGCGTACCATTGTGCTGCGACTGTTCCTGTGGACCTACCCCAATGCCTTGACAGCTTCATGTTACTCTGTCATCTTCGAATTGGGCACACTTGGTGCATGATTGTTATTCAGTGGAGTACAATGACTGCTTGAGCCCTCACACTGTTTGACACATTCTTGTTGAATGTTTCAGTCTGAGGGGACAAGTTGATGTAAACCTTCTTACTGTTTCCTTCTTGAATTTTTTGAAGAAGGCTAACCTCCATCCTATTTATTTTTTCTGATGTTGGGCGCATGCTCCGGTGCTGGTGGGGGAGGGGATGTTCCTTGCAACCTTGCAACATGCCTTTGTTTTGATGGTTTTTAATGTTTCCATTCCTTTTCTTTTATTATTGTAAGCTGAATTGAATTTGGGAGACTGCCCCTAGAGCCAGTTGAGCGCCTCTTTAATAAAAAAGAATTGATGATTTAGGGTTAGTTGAGATTTTGTAGATATCAGCTGGACTCTTTGGCGTAGTGTGTTTCATGCTAAAGTATTTGTCTTTTATAGTGTTCTAGTTTACTGGGGTTGTGGGGATGTTAGCTAACAGTTTTGGTGTAATGGACAGTGTGGGTACTTTGGGGGTATGAGTCGAGAGGGCATGTTAACGGTGTTAGAAGTTTTGTATTTTCCTGAAGGATTGTCTTATGTGTATGTGGTCTAGATTGGGACAATTTTGGGTTGAGTGCTACGAGGGGTGGTCATTAAGTTTTGCAATTCAGATATAAGGAAATGAGATATGAGGAAAAGTGTTTTATTATTTTTCTATATAACTACCCTCGACTTCAATGCACTTGCGACACTTTCCCTGTGGCTTTGAATTCCCGACAACCAGAAATCTCCCGACTGCTGTTCAATCCACTCCTGAACGGCGAGCTGGACATCTTCATCATCCCAAAACCGTCATCCAAGCAGTGCAGCTTTGAGCTGGTGGAATAAAAAGTAGTCGCTAGAGGCCAGATCTGGACTGTAGGGGAGATGGTTGACATCCTCGAATCCGCACTCGTGCAGGGCAGCTTGTGCAACTCTGGCCTTGTGGATTTTGACGCTGTTGAAGTTGATCATGGGGCATGAGGTTTCTAGGGACCTAATGGGCAGAGACTTTGGTCATGGCCAAATTGTTGTGGATGATGTTGATAACACTTCCATATGATATTCCAAGTTCTCTCTTGATTTCTTCGACCTTGACCCGTCGATTTTTGAGGATCATCCTCTCCACACAGGCCACATTGTCCTCGTTGGTCACGTTTGACGGGCGTCCTGGACGGGGGTCATCTTCAAGGGACTCACGACCATGGCGGAACTCCCTATTCCCGCGAGCAATGGTTGCATAGGAAGGGGTGGTGTTGGTGTACACTGCAACCATGCGTTCATGGATCTCTTTTGCATTCTTGCCTTCCTTGGTCAAAAATTTGATCACTGCGCGGTGCTCAACCTTCTCCATTGTTGAAAAATTTGTGACTGATGATCTGCGATCAGCTACTGCTTCTTAAATAGATGAGTAAGGAGCGTGTGGCTGCAGGTCCTGACTTGTCCTAACACCCCCAGAAACCGCTATCCCCCTTCCTCTGTTTTGCCCTACCGATTCGAAAAACTTATTGACTGCCCATCATATATTAGGGTGTTTTTTTTGTGCACCAGTTGCACTGCATCAAGTACTATTTTATGACTATCTTGGTGTCAGATATGCTTAATGCTGTATAGCCGCACATGTGTATTGAGTGACATTGCTCTTCTTTCTATCATATTAGTCTCAGTTGTGCATCATCCGTGAAGGAAGCAATACCATGGCTGAATTCAATTGCTCCCAAAATTTGGAAAAGGTAAGCTGTTCTCCTTTGGCTACATGAGAGTCATACCCTAAGCCATTCGGGTTTAGGGTTATGAAACTCCTTTGAGAGCTTGGTGTAGCTTTTGTGTCGGTGGAGCCTCTGTTTCTGCCATGTCTCTGCTACCAGAGCTTCTACAGCACTGAGAGTATTGTGTTCTGTGTTCTTCCTTTTTGGACCACACTCGGTGTCACGCTGGATCTGTGCCATTGTATATGGATTGCGCTGGGTCTCAGGAGGGGATTGGTGTTTGAAGTCAGAATTGCACTACCAGGTGCAGTGTCTCTCTTCACAGCAAAGCTGATTGCATTACATTGCTCAGTCATCTGTGAGATAGTGCATCATGCCCAGTTCAGAGACCAGATTGATCTTTAGTGACTCACCAAGTGCCCTGAGCGCTTTTGGAGCATTGGATCTCCACACCTCCAGGTTCATTGTATCCATGATGCCACAGTTGTCATGACCCGGATGGATGTGGAGATTATCTTCTGTTGGGTTCCTACATGCGGAAATTGCCGGGAATGGGCGTGCTGATGAATCTGTGATGACTGGGTGACTAGGTCGGTGTTTTGGCTATTCTTCACATCTATTACATGGCAGGAATACAGGCTGCTTGGCAAAGAAGATGGGAGACAGCCGAGGGGAACTTAAAGTTGCGTGCCATTGCACTGCAACTGTTCCCATGGACCTACCCCCCCATTGCTCTGATGGGCTCAGTCTACTTTGTCACCGCTTAATTCAATACACCGGCAAGATGCACTGCCATTTCATAGAGTGCTCGCCTGCGTCTTATTGTGATGACTGCGTTGTTGCCCAGACTGTTCAGCACATTCTTGTTGAATGTCCCAATCTGGGTGATCTTTGCATATGTTACCTGTCCCGATACCAGGATGTGTGGGGTTGCTGCCGCTTCTCCCTTGTACTTGTGACTGGTTTGTATGCACAGACTTGCAGACTGCGACTTTTTGGAGGAGGCTGGCGAAGATCCCAGTCTGGGATCTTTGCTCACATTACCTGTCCTTGTATTGGGATGAGTGAGGTCACATGTTCCTGTGCTGGGGGAGGTGGGCCTACCCATGATGCTGGAGCTCATTTCCATCTTGTTGCTTTTGTTGTTTTTTTTAGCCTGTGTTTTGGCCTTGGGCCTTTTTTATCTCTATTTTTGTGTTTTTTAATATAGCCTTGTATTAGGCTTTCTGCTAATTATAGCAACTTTTGCCCTAGTTGGCAGTCGCTCTTTAATTATTTTTTTTTTAAATCACATAGACTACAAATGTTTAGATGAGGCTCATTGGGGTCATCAATTTTACTTGACTCTTTGTTGTAGGTTGGATGGGGAGGGGGGCAGGCCTCCCCCGATGCTGGAGTGTGCTTCCTTCTTCTTCTTGCTTTTTTGCTTATTTTGTTGGGGGATTTTCTCTTGTTGCTTTGCCCTTTTGTTTTCTTCTTTAATCAAGCCTGGCATAAGGCTGTAGCATGGTTACTGTGACTATGGTCCTAGTATGCGGTCGCCAGAGGGGCTTGTAAAAAAAATCATACCAATTACATGACAGGAATCAGGGCAGCTCTCTGTGCTGTTTGGCAAAGAAGATGGGAGAGTGGAACATACCCCTCACTGGAAGGACAGCTTCCGCCTGATGTCTTCTTTGAATTGAGCCGCCTTAGGGATGCACTGCATTTGATGAAGCGCTCACCCACACTTTATTGCGATGGCCTCATTGTCCCCCTGACTGTTGCTTGTTGTACATCTGTGAGATGTACCACCTCAGAGTTTTTTGCAGTTGTAGGTTGCAATGTACAAGTCCTTATTTAGGTTTTAGATGTCATCATTGGGATTCAAATTGCTCTAGCCAAGCACATTTTGAATTGCATTAGGAATAAATAGCAATAAGTTAATCTGTCGCAAGCAATCAACAAGAATTAACTAAATTCAAAATTTGGCAGAAAATGTAACATGGGCAACATATAACAGATAAGTAGATGAACTTACTTGTCCCCCTGCCCCTCGCTTCTGCGAGGTGGGTGGCTTCTAGGAAAGCTACCACACTCCCTGGGTAGGTTCACAGGTCCCTAAGTAAAGAGATATTGTTTAGTGCAAGCTTGTATGAGGAGATGAAGTTCTTTGAAAATTACAGCAACATCAAATAATACAGGAAGCTCATCAGTCATGTCCAGAGTCCCTTGGCAGCGATGAGAGAATTTATTCTTTGAGACCTCTTTATATACATATATTATTCCTCACCCTATGTAAGTGTAATGCCCAAGGTAGATCCACCGTATTGGTCTCCATTTGGTGACTGGCGCCTTCCTCACAATATTTATTGAGAGCTTCCTTCTCAACAACAGAAGATACCACTTGCTTTATGCCTTGCATAGTGCATGATGAGCTTGTTTGCGGTGGTTCATTGTCTTTCCTGCTCACCATTAGCCCTCATTCCTTCCACACCTGATATTGATGATGTCTATATCAATGAGAGATACTAATCATGCTCTAAACCTTTGAGATTTAGGTTTAAGAAACTCCTTTGAGAGTTCAGTGTAACCCATGGTCCTTCCCAAGATGCCATGGCAGAAATATTACTTTATATTACATTACAAATTAATCAAACTTTGAACCTGGTGGTACAGCTTAAATTCCTATACTAGAATGCTGACTGTCCCTGAGCTGTCTTTCACTATGCTGATGCACACATATTATTTTGGCTTGGGGGGGGGGGGGCAAAACCAAGTTGATTGGTTCATTTGTCCCCATTATAGGCACTATCTTGAACTGGACTTCTACTCAAACAGGACTTGCTTAGGAATGAAAGAAAGAAAATTTTTAAAAAAGCTATTATTTACTTTTTACAAAATCTTTAAATATTTTTTTTCACACAAAAAAATCAATATTTCAAAATCAGATGAAATAGACTTTTCAAAATATACTATAGAAAAAAATAACACATACACAATTTCTTACAAAACTGGTCTTCTAGTGCTCTTCAGTGATAGCTTGTTTTGTATCAGTTTTACCCCCAAATATATTTTCCTCAATATAACCTACCATTTGGTGAAAGTACTTGTGGAGACTTGTTCACTTGGAGGATCTCACCAGATAAGTGCTATAAAGAGAAAAATATTTCCTCAATTCTTCAACGGCAGTTTAGGGAAATGGAGGGAAGGAAATAATCTTCCTTGGCCTCTATTGCAAGGAGAAAGGTTTCTTGTGTCTTCTGGTCAAGGAGATGCTCAGTTGCCCACAGGTCACAAGCCTGAGTGTTGAACCATGACTCATCAATTGCTTTGCAATTCATACAAATGATTATCAAGAATTTTGATAGATCTCAAAATTCAAAGGTCCTCCCATCTGGTAAATTTATAGTTGCTTCGGGATCTCACTTTCACACAATTGATTCTGCTATAATATTATATTTTAAAATAAACTTTTAAAAGAATCCAGTAAAAATGAAATTAATTTTTTATTTTAAGTTAATTTTCTAAGCTAATTATGTATATATTTAAATTTCCCTACCTATCACACTCAAAGCTTCCTCTTACTCTCTTCTTTCACACACACAGAAGAGTACAGTTTAAAGAAAGACAAAGTGTTGAAAATCCATAGAGAAAAATGAGGAGACTAGCTACCACCACAATATCACTATCATTCATTCACCATTAACTGCAATGCCAGCCTGTCTGATATCACCTCTGATAGCTTATTCCACACATCTGCTCCCAAAGCTTCCTCACCACTGTGAGTATTACGTTCCTATTTATTACCCCCCTGAAAGTGTATACTGCTCTGTCCCCCCTGTTTGTACCTGGCAGAGCTCTTCCATATGCTGCATTTGTCTTCACAGCCAAGATGGTTGCAATACATCAATTGGTACAGAGCAATACATGCTGTGCCAACTGCACAGTCCATTTTGTCATTCATAGCAACTCACAGAGTGAACTAACTTCCCTTTGAATTGGTATCCCTTCATTTGTAGTTTCTACGATGTGGAAGCTGCGAGTTAGGAGGAAGTGGATGTCAAGAGCGTCTTATGCTGAGTTCCACGACTTTTAGGGGTAACTGGGAATGAGCTTGCAGATGAGAGGCCAGGCTGTCTGCATAGACTGAGCAACTGGATCAGGCGAGCACTTTTAGAGTACATGCAAAAAAGATGGGAAATGTTGGCCTAGATTGAAGTTTCATTCCATTCTGCCCAAACTATCTATCCCCCAGTGCCTCAACAGTATAAGGCAATGGTTTTCAACCTTTTTATTATAGTGGCACCCTAATTGCTATCTAGAAGCAGCCATGGTACCCCAATATAATATAATGTATGTATAAATACATGGAAAGCACTTCAAAATTAACCATGATTGACATTTAACCTAATTTAATCCAAATAAATCATAAAAATTTGAAAATAAATAAATCTTGACCTTAAAAATTTAAGGGAAATTTGGGCTTGATGAGTATCCCATAATTCTTTAATATTGCGACATAGAGTTGAGAAGTTAACTCTCATTTCTTCATTCACTGTCTTAAATCTTTCTCTTTTAGTTCTTATGTTGCACAATGCAGAGAAGCCAGTTTCCAAATACTTTCAATTGTCATTAGAGTTTTTTATAAATATTCAAAATGCCTACTTTCTTTTGCAATTTAGGCATTTTAAAAGTGATTTATTTTTGTGTCACTCCTGCAGCACCTCAGTTGAAAACCACTGGTATAAGGCTATTTTCTGTTGCCTCTGAATTTGGGCACATTCGTAGGATGCAATGGCATTTGATGGAGCATGTTCTTGAACCTTTCTCTAAAGATTGCTTGATCCACACTTTTGAGTTGAATGTCCTAGTCTGGTAGTCCATTATGCTAGATACTTATCCTAGTACTGGGATAAATAAGTATGGTTGCTACTGCTTACTTCTCACTAATGCTTGGGCCAGACTCCTTAACTCCTAATTATGGTTTAAAGAATTTTTTTTAGAGGATTGAGGTCTCCTCCATTCTATTTAAATTTAGAATTTGATGATGGTTTATTTATGTAGCTAAGATTTTTCTATCGCACTCCATCATGCCCTATTTGTGTTTAATATAGTTGGTTTTGTTATTTGTTGGAGGATTTTCAGTAGCTTACCCTCCTTGGTGGCCGCTACACAGGAGCATAAGAGAAAAAATGTGCTCATTTCCTGCTTATAACTTTGTTGTCATAGAATTCTTTTAGGATCCTACAGGATATCTGAGCATATCTTTGAGCCAAGGGCTAAGTTTAGCTGACAAGGTACTCCTTTACTTCTGAGAAGTAGGACTCATTCAGGTGACTATGTCATGGCATTTTTTTTATTTGCTGCTTTTAGGTGGATATTTTATATAATGGCTAGATGTTTTTTCTTAGATATAGATTTTAAAAAAAATGAGGCATGGATCTTTGCAACATCCAGGAGTATGGTTGTAATGGTGAAGTAATAATTTTTAAATATCTGCTTTTATCTCTTGGCATATTGTTGTTCTGCTTTACAGTGGATTTTAATGTCTTGCAATTATGGTGATTAAACCATAAAGTGGGATGACCATATATCACTACTAAAAAGTACCTCTATCTCTCTCTTTCTCCTTTTTCCTTGTCAACTGCAAATCCAAATGAGTAAAAATATTGGTAACTTTAATTGATACATCTGGAAAATGACTGACTGTGATAATTTATTGTTTGCAGAAAAGTTTAATTCTGTGTTGGCTTCCCTTCAAAAGAAATCTAAGAGTTTGTCAACAGAGGGATTGAAAATTAAGGATGGTAAGTGGATATTGATTTATTTTAATTTAACATACTTTGCCCACATATCTGAATATAAGTACAAGTTATCTCCTTTGATAGATATTCTAACGTTGCAATTGCTTATGGCCTTACAAAATGCCATGAGTCAAGTAGATATTTTTATATCATGGATAGATAGATGGCTGTGTTATTTATTAGATATAGATTAAGCAGCAGTAAGGTTGTGTTGGTAGTCATAATTTTTTAATATCTGCTCTCATCTCTTCACATCTTGTTGTTCTGCCGTATAGTGGGTTTTGGTATCCTCAAATTATAGTGATGTGCCCACAAAGGGGGGTTAGTATACATTAACACTGTTAAAAACTACCCTTCCTACCTATCAAACATAAAGCCAAATGGGTTAAAGATATTGGTGACTTTAACTGATACTTCTAGTACTTTTGACCCATGAGGACCATTCCTTCATTGCAGAAATATGTGATTCTGTTTTGGAATCTCCCAAAATGAAGTTGAAAAAGAAATCTAGGAGTTTGTCAACAAAGGCACTGGAAAATGAGGATGGTAAGTATATATTTATTAATCTTATTCTGTATAGCCTTAAAAAATGCCATGAGTAGTAATGACCTTTTATAATAATATAGTTTATCTTTTAATTTAATTTTATTTCACCAAAATTATAGATGTAATTTAAAATATGGACTAAAATAAATAATGCAAAATTGTAGGAATCCAAGTTACATGAAATTAAAAGTGGCTCATTTTCAAATGACTGACCCTGTTGATTGCCTTCTCAAAGATTTCAGAAAATGGGTGTGTTTGTGAGAGGTGGATGATACCCAAATTATAAGCATTCATACTTTCTCTTCCCCTAACTGTACCACATAATATACATACCTTCCTTCAAAAACTTTCTGCCAGAGGTACCGGAGTGTTTCCTTCTTGCTTATTTTGGGTATTTTTTTGCTTGTTTCTTTGCTTTTGTTTTGTTTTTGTATGTTTGTTGTTTTGTTTTTGCATGTATTTTTTGTTTGTTAATTTAGTCTAGTATTAGGCTGTAACATGATTACGGCGACTTATGCCCCAGTAGGCAGTCGCTCTTTTTTCTAAGTAAATTTAATAATCCTTGGTCATATAACAGTCCATGTTCTCTTAAACCAGCTAATTATTCAAGGTGTGAGAGGTATCTGTATTGGAAAAAAGAGAGGAGAAATGGATATATTAAACCAGGCAATGGCTTCGCTACTAAGATTAAAATTTAAAATCTAAAAAAAAAGCAGCCATGGTTAAATTTTTATAAATTTTCTAAACCATGCCAATTATAATCATCACTAACTCTCTAATTTAAGAAGGGGAATTTTTTTTAGTATTTGAATAATAATTTCATCTTAGTTTGGTTATGACTTATGTTTTTTTATCAAAGTTCACAAATAAATACAGTGGAGACTCAATACTCGAACCTAATTCGTTCCAAATGGCAGTTCGAGTATCAAAAGGTTTGACTACCGATACCTATAAATCAGGTAATTCGTTCTAACCTTAGCAAAACCTTAAGTTTACAAAAATTTCAATGTAATTTTTTTTATAATTTTAATTTGTACTTACCGTAAGTGAAGTCTGGTGATGGATAACTAGGAAGAGGAAGGGAGAAGGGTGGGTAGGAGGAGGGAGGTTATTTGTCTGAGGATGAGTCACCATCCATGAAAACATCTGGTAACTCGTCTCCTGGTGTGATTCCTGTGAACCCACTAGTGGAGGGCTGTGGCTCACTAACACTTGTAATCTCACTAGATTCCTTTTTCAACAAGAATCTGTCTTAATGTGATCTGCCTTTGAATTTTTTTCAAAATGTCTCTGAAATGCTGCATCAAATTTTCATCAAATTGGTTTATGTTTCTGTGTACGGCAGCAATATCAGAGTGGCACCTCTCCAAAAGGTTTCCCAACTCTGTCCACTGCCGCAAATATTTCTTGATCTCTGCAGTAGAGACTCTTTCCTTGCTGTTCCCCTCCTCCTCCCCTGAAGACAGTTCCTCAGTTACCTCTTGCAGCTGTTCCTGATGAAGTTGACGCAGTTCGTCAGTGGTGAGGTCTTCAGAGTGTGCTTGCACTAGCTCCTCCACATCATCACTGTCCACCTCAATGCGTATGGCCCTCCCCAGAGATACAATGTCCTCCACCACAACAGACTCCTGGACTGAAGGCACGAATCCCTCAAAATCCTTGGCTGTCACACAGGTCGACCACAGATTTTTCCAGGCAGACTGCAAGGACCTCACAGAAACTTGACCCCAGGCTTTATCTATAAGCCTTAGGCAGTGGAGGATATTGAAGTGATTCTTCCAAAACTCCTTCAGAGTGAGCTCTGTTCTCTGTTTCAGAATTCACCTCAAGGCAAATCTCAAAAAGTGCTTTTGTGTACAGCTTCTTAAAGCTGGTGATGCCATTCTGGTCCATGGGTTGGATCAGTGGCGTGGTGTTGGGAGGGGAGGAACATCACTTTGATGAATTTCAACCACTTACCAAATTCTTGTTCCATGCCTGGTGGATGTGCAGGGGCATTGTCCATCAACAGGAGGGCCTTGAGTGGCAGATTCTTCTCTATTAGGTATGTCTTGACTGCAGGTGCAAACACCTCCACAAACCACTCCGTGAAGAACTGCCTGGTTGTCCAGGCTTTCGTGTTTGCCCTCCAATCACACTGAGTTTACTCTTTTGCACACCGTTCTTCTTGAATGGCCTGGGGTTTTCCGAATGGTACCCCAGCAGCGGTTTAATTTTGCAGTCGCCACTAGCATTAGTACAAAGAAGCAGGGTTTTCCTGTCTTCCATGGGCTTGTGTCCTGGCAAACACTTGTCTTCCTTTGTTATATAGGTCCAGTTTGGTAGTTTTTTTTTCAAAACAGGCCTGTCTCATCACAATTAAAGACCTGTTGTGTGCTTAAGTGCTCCTTATTCACAAATTTCTTAAATTCAGACACAAACTACTCAGTGGCAACTTTGTCAGCACTTGCGGCCTTGCTGTGCATCACAACAGAATGAATTCCAGTTCCCCTCTTGAAATTCCAAAACCATCCCTTACTAGCTTTAAAATCTTCACTGGAGTCAGAGGTAGTATCACAAATAAAATCATCATGGAGCCGCCCAGCCTTTGCACAAATTATGCCCTCTGACATAGAATCACCAGCCATCTGCCTTTCGTTTATCCACACCATCAACAATTTTTCCATTTCCTCCACTGCTGTAGGTCGCTTAAATGTCTTTTCACGCCCATCGCTACATCAGCTCCCTTAATGGCCTCCTTGTTCTTCAGTATGGTGGCTACTGTAGATTTTGCCATAGAATACTCAGCTGCAAGATCGGTGATTCCTGCTCCTTTCTCGTATTTATCAATAATCTCTTTCCATTCCCTGATAATCACTACGTTCTTACTTTTAGGCTTAATTCCACCACTAATAAGCCTCTTTGGTGCCATTGTAAGTTTCTAAATGAAAAAACACAGACAGAACGCAGGAAAATATTATTGTTGTTGTACAACCACGTATGCGGATATTCAAGTACCAGATATTTTGAGGGGTACTATGTCGAACTTTTGCGTTCAAGTATCAAAAAGTTTGACTTCCAAGACATTCGAGTATTGAGTCTTCACTGTACAAGTATTGAAATTTTGTGTAGTTGTTAAAACCCAAAGAATTACAAATTGTGAAGTTCAAAAAATTTATTCTTGTAAATTTTCTTTTATAACTATATTTTAGTAACATGATATTTTGAAATGGGGTGAAATTTAGTTTAGAGTTTCTTTTTAAAATTATAATAATTGGCAAAGTTGAGGAAATTTATAAAAAATTAAATTTAATCATGACTGCTTTTTATTAGATTTGAAATTTTAAACTTAGTAGCAAAAGCAAGCTCCCCCATAAGGGGGAGTGGCGAAGCCATTGCCTGGTAATTTTAAAAAGGAACTCTAAACTAAATTTCCCTCCTTTCAAAATATCCTGCTGCTAAAATATAAGAGTTATAGAAGATATATAAAAATAAATTTTCTGAACTTCACAATTTGTAATTCTTGGGGTTTTAAAAACTTCACAAATTTTTTATACTTATATTTATTTCTGAACTTCACCATTTTTTTTTTATATATTATAAAAGAATTATTAGAAATAACTTTGATAAAAAAAACAAGCCATAACCAAACTAAGATGAAACTATTATTCAAATACTAAAATCATTCCCCTTAAATTATAGAGTTAGTGATTATGATGATGAAGAGTGCACGAGTAGTGAAGAGTTTGAGAGATTGGGGCAATCGCCCCAATGTTTTCAACAAAGTCCTAGCTCACTGAGTGGACTTTCATTACTCATCCAGCAGAGTGTGGGAGGTAACTGGTGCTACCTTTTTTCTACACAATACTGTCGCTCCCATCCAATATTCTTCAAGTACCTTCCTACCCTCAGTCTAAACCTGTAATCAGTGACCTTGGCTGTACTGAAAGGAGTCATGAAACTTGATATTGTACCTTGTTTAACTCGCTATGTTATTTTGAGTTTGATTCTGCTTTCATAAAGGGTATTGGTGAAGGTATGTACCACTCACTCATGATAATATCCAAAACCAGGTGGAAGACTACAGTAGTGCTCTTCAGGTGTACATTTCAGTTAAGGCTGCCACAAACATTGATAATGAAGTCACTTTGTTAGTCCCAGATGAGTTATATCAACAAAAAGACACTCGCTTCAGGAATATATAAAAGCTTAAAGGTCAAGGACAATAATAGTTGTAATTTACCAATTTCAGATTACTTTCCCCCCACCTTTGTCTCTATGTAGGGCAGGAAGAACACTGATACTATCCTTGTGCATGTAATA